>JAZHRO010000003.1:141515000-142715000 GCA_037157565.1 Thalassia testudinum
GCCCAATACGAGGGAGGTGGTCAAAAGTGAAATTCTGAAGTGGTTGGACATTGGGATTATATATCCCATTGTAGATAGTAAATGGGTTAGTCCTATCTGTGTGGTGCCAAAGAAAGTAGGCTTTACTGTGCAAATTAATGACCAAGGAGAATAAGTGGTGACTAGACCCTCAATTGGATGGAGGGTCTGCATTGATTACCGCAAACTGATTGCTACCTAGAAAGATCGCTTTCCTTTGCCTTTTATTGACCAAATTCTCAAAAAATTGGTAGGGAATAAGTACTATTGCTTTCTCGATGGATATTCTGGGTACAACTAGGTTTCAATCTTCCCTGATGACAAGGAGAAGATGACTTTCATGAGTCCTTACTATGTCTTTGCAAATAGGCGTATGCCGTTTAGACTATGTAATGCACCGGCAACCTTCCAACGGTGTATGATGTCCATTTTCTCAGACATGATTGATGAGTGTGTTGAAGTGTTTATGGATGACTTCTTTATTTACGGCTCGTCTTTCGACCAATGTCTCCTACACCTAGAGAATGTACTAAGGTAATGCAAGGAGACTGGTTTAGTCCTCGACTGGGAGAAAAGCCACTTCATGGTACAGAAAGGCATTGTACTTGGGCATGTTGTGTATGAAAGTGGCTTAGAAGTAGATAAGGCTAAAGTTGATTCTATTTCCGAACACCCAATGCCTATGAATGTCAAACGGATTAGATCCTTTCTGGGCCATGCAGGCTTATAGGCTCTTTATTAAAAATTTCAATAAAATTTCTAGGCTACTTTATGACTTATTGGTGAAGGAATGTTCCTTCAATTTTGATTCAAAGTGTGTTGAGGCCTTTCACACTCTGAAGGAGGCCTTGATCTCTACGCCTATTCTTCGAGCTCCAGATTGGACACTACCATTCGAGCTAATGTGTGATGCATTAGATTATGCCATGGGAGCTATCCTTGGATAAAGGGTTGAGGGAAGACCTCATGTGCTACATTACACTAGCAAAACCTTAATTGACCCATAGCAAAACTACACTGTGACAAAAAAGGAATTACTCACCGTAGTATTTCCTTTGGAGAAGTTTAGGTCTTATCTTCTTAGGTCTAAGGTGTTCATTTTTACTGATCATGCGGCAGTAAAGCACCTCATTGCTAAGAAAGATTCTAAGCCACAACTTACTAAGTGGATTCTACTCCTTCAAGAGTTTGACTTGGAGATTCGTGAAAAGAAAGGAGTGGAAAATATAGTGATTGATCACCTATCTCCCCTCGCACTTGATGAATCTCCATCTGGAGACATCTGTGTGACATTTCCCGATGAAACCCTTATGGCGGTAACACCGACTTCACCTTGGTATGCTGATACCGCCAATTACTTGGTCACTGGAGAGACTCTTAGCTCTTAGGATCAGTAGAAAAGGAAGAGATTCAATTCCCAGGCTAGATACTTTCATTGGGAAGAGCCTGAATTATTTAGAATTGGATAAGATCAAGTACTGAGACGATGTGTGCCAGAAGAGAAGCAACAAAGTGTGTTGAGTTTCTGCCATGAAATTCATTGTGGAGGACACTTTGGTGCTAAGAAAATAGCTTTTAAGGTTCTTTAGTTTGGACTTTTGTGGCCTACTTTATTTAAGGATTCTCATACCTTTTTTAATCCTTGTATTAGATGTCAACAGACTGGAATGACTGGGAAGAGGAATGAGATGTCTCAACACCTGATCCAACCTATTGAAATTTTTGATGTTTGAGGAGTAGACTTTATGGGCTCCTTCCCTTCGTCCTTAGGTTACGAGTATATCTTAGTGCAGTTGACTATGTCTGCAAATAGGTAGAGGCCATTCCTACAAACATAAATGACCACTCAGTGGTACTGAAATTTGTGAAGGCCAATATTATATCCCGATTCGACTGTCCTAAGGCTATTATTAGTGATGGGGGACCTCATTTCTAGAAACATCACTTCAATCGATTACTCTAGAGTCTAGGGGTCACTCACACGATTGCTACCCTATACCATAATCAAACGAGTGGCCAGGTTGAAGTGTCGAATAGAGAGATAAAGAACATTTTGGAAAAGACCGTTAGGCCTAATAGTAAGGACTGGTCCAAAAAGCTGGATGATGCTTTATGGGCTTGTCGGACAGCCTACAAAACCCCTTTGGGTATGTCTCCCTTTCGAATAATGTACAGGAAAGCATGCCATTGACCCGTTGAGCTGGAACATAGAGTAGTTTGGGCTATCCAAAGTGTCAATAAGGATTTAGAAAAGGCAAGTAAGGCATGACTTCTAGAATTAAGTGAGCTTGAGGAGTTGAGGAATGACGCTTATGACACCTCTCAAGCCTATAAGGAGAGAACCAAGGTCTTGCATGATATGTATATCCTTAGAAAGACCTTTGAGCCTAACCAAAAGGTCTAGCTTTTCAATTCCCAACTTAAGCTTTTTCCAGGGAAATTAAAATCTCATTGGGATGGGCCATACATAATCACTAAGGTGTTTCTGCATGGGGCTATTGATATCAAGAGTTCCTCCTCTTCAGCAATGCCCTTTACCGTCAATGGCCAACAGTTGAAATCGTATATTACTTTGGATGGCCATCTAGTTGGCGAGGTTACTCTCAAGGAGCCTTAGCTCCTATCATTCTCCACCTCAGGTAACATCTTCCCTTAGCTATTTTACTTCCAATGAGGACATTGTTTGAACTATGCATGGGGGATAAGACCTGAGGCATTTGTTTATAGCATGTCTGCATTTTGCATTCATGCATGCATATTGCATTCAAAAAAAAAAAAAAGAAAACGGCCATGTTGTTATGCTTAACCGATTGGGCTCTGCATCTTTAGGGATGAGACCAAGACTTTAGGTTTGCTTAACTGACTCTCGGTGCCCAATTATAGGAGCTAGGGTTGAACTACTAACTTTAGAACTCTAGGGTCCATTTGGACTTAAAAACATAAGTAGGAGTTAAGTTGCAGATCATTCCTCAAGAGGTTGAGGAAGGAAAGCTAGGGATTGAGTTAAAGGTTGGGTAGTACCTGGTGTCTTTTTCTACCTTTTGGTTTATGGGTCCTCATCACTTAAGCACCCACATCACACACACTTGGTCTTGTGTAAATAGTGATCACCTTAATTCCTTTCATGAAGAAAATTTGGTTCCCTGAGTTCTAACTTAGGAGAAGCTTGAAAACACAACTTAATTGGACGAGTTCCAACCGCATGAGAGGTGGAGTATATACTAACCTTTATGACACGGTGAGAACATGTCACCATCGGCACTTGTCTCTTAGGATATCCATCCCACTAGGAGCATGTAAGCATAATGTGTGGTTCAAGTACTAAGGGTGGCCTTAACTTGAAGTGTCGATTGCCACAGGTCTAAATTCATTTAAGAAATCCATGGGTGATACTATCTCGAAGTGTCGATTTCTAGGAGTTCTTGGGATTGCTATGGGCAGTGCTATCTTGAAGTATCGAAAGCCAGCTACCCTTCGAGGTTCAGTGATGGGGACAATGAATCCGACATAGATCGTGTTGATAGCTGATCCAAGGTTAGACTTAGAGGAATCATAAAAAAAATATATATATATATATATTAAAAAAAATTCCTCTTACTCTCTTTCTAGGTTGGCAAACATACCAACCTCAAATAAATTAGGGCAACGCACATTCACGGATGCTTTAATCTCTAGGACCAATAAACCTTAGGGTAGAGCTAGAAATCAGGGAAACATGTGTTTGCAACTTGTCCTTAGCCGACCTAGTATGTAACTTAGTAACTACTTTGGTACCTTACGATCTAGGGTTAGATGGTGCAACCTGATTTCTGTGAAAAGGTCAATTGAGTCAACTTGGATAACTTGGAGTGTTTGGTTGTTGCTTAAATTTGCTAGGGACTACAAAAAACCAGGCATGTGGGCATTTGATGAGCCCATATTTGTGGGCTGTTTGGTTACTTAAATGCCTAGACTATAAGTTAATAATAATATATAAATAGCATGCATTAGGATGTAAATAATAAATTCATACATTTTATTGATTAACGCAAATACATAGGAAGCAATTAGTGGTTTACTCACTAATATGAATAGTTCAAATAAATAACGTAGCATTCATTAGGATTTCTTTTAGAGTATTATTTATAAATAACCCAACAAGTTTACTCACTAATATGAATAGTTCAATTAAATATGATATAATGCATTAGGATTTCTTTTAGAGTATTGTTTATAAATAACCCAATAATTAATTGTTTATTCATTTCTTCTCTCCTACTGAAATTGCACAGGGATAACAGCTGCTGCTGACAGTCACTCTCCCATGCGATTAGCCAGCCAACCAAGCACCATCACTCCCAAGCAATCAAAGAGCCTGAAGGAGCGGATCTGGCCTTAATGGCCTCGACACTCCTCTTGCTCTATTCAAACTCATCCCTACTGGTATAAAGGAGGAGCAAGGCCACTGATGGGAACACCATCATGAGCCCTAACAAGCTCATTTTGACCTAGGAAAGAGAACAAAAGCTCCTACATAACCAAATAAAGGACCTAATTCAAGGAACAACTATTCTGAGAAGAAAATAAGAAATAAAGGGTAAAATTGTAATTTTACCATTGCAGTACAACAACAGAATTTCTCAGGGGCTAAACATAGGTCAATTGGTCTTAAGAAGATAAAAAGTGAGTTGGTTCAATCAGAAAAAGGTTAATATGCAATCTAGGAATTAAATGACTTCCTTTAACCCTAAAACAAATCCACTTAATTCAACAAGGTTCTGGTATACAGAAAAATCAACAAAGCCCTCTAAAATTTATGTAAAAATGCCTCCTGGGGTATAGAACCTTCAAATTGGCCTTTGGAAACTATGTTGACCTCAATAGGGGTCCTAGCTATTTATTTACCCTAATTTGGGTTTTTATGCAACATGTCTAGTCAAACATTTTCAAACCTAAAATCCAACTTCACCATTGGATTTCTTAGGTCAAAATTAGGTTTGTACAAAAATTTTGACCAAAGGGGAGGTCACCTTGACCTACTTTGCAAAATAGTTCACCCAATTACATTTAGACCCCTAGCTTTTGAAAATCATTGCGGAGAACCCCCTATCTTCCTCACCATTCCTTGCAATTAGGTCCCTCCACCATTACAGTAGAGGAGTCGTACTTCGGTGAGGATTCGAGGAGGATTTCTCTCAAATCCCTCAGTGACTCCCTCTCAGATTTGAAAGGGAGATTCTCTAAGGAATTTTCGATCTGATGAGCGTAATTCCAAGCCCTAATTATCACCCAATCTCTCATAAGAACACATGAGAGATTTGGGTCTCTTGAATTTCCTACTCCAACAAGGATACTTGTGCTAGGAAGGTGGCCTTCCAAGCACAAGGCCCTCTGCTAGAAGCTATAAAAGGCCCCCCTGTCCCTGCCGCTCAAATTAAGCTTGGTTTGGCCAGAGAACAATCTCCAATTTCTTCTCTTCTCCTCCGGCCAGACATCTAGTGAGCTCCGATGACATCTCCTCTTTCTTCTCATCGCTCTGCCACAATACTAGTGGCAGAGACATCTCTGCCTCCTTCCTCAGCGTCGTGCCATACCTGCGCACTCACCTACAGCCCCCTCGTCGTCGTCGTTCCCCCTCCACTAGAACCTTCTTCTGAGATGGCAACAGGTATGCACCAGCCGCTCTCCTTATCCTTTCATCCATTAATTTTGGTTAAATCTCCTCCCCTCTATCCTCTCTTCATTTCCCCCTTCTTTATTTCCATTTTCAACCCTTCGACACTGATTGCACAGCAATCACAGGTCCAAATCAACCTAAATAATGTCTGAACCTATCTTAAATTGTGGATATTGCACTCATATCTTGCATATCATGCATTGCATCAGTTTATTTAGAATGAGATGAGATATCCTGCTAGTTAATATTTTTTTATTCTATTTACAGATAATAAAGTGATCCAGGATGGCGATAGTGGAATAAAGCAATAAAGGAAGAAGACTGATCCAGATAAGAGGAGTGAGGAGGATAGCCCTATCCCTACCCTTAGAAACCCTAGGACAGCCTTCCCAAACCCAAAACAACCTCCATTAGGGCACCTTAGCCTCAAAACCCAAACATGGATACCACTATCCATGTTCCTATCCCTCTCTCAAACACTTAGGAACCAAACCCAACCTTAGAAAACACAAAACCCACTCTCCAGCACCTTTTAAGACGTCCAGACATCTGGCTGGACGTCTGATTTATGTAGAATAACAATCCAGGAAGCCAAAACTCATACTTACATAGAATTGGATGTCTAATTTAGTGTCCAGACATCCAATTTCGTAGTATAAGACGTCTGACCACTATCCTGGACATCTGATACAGCTGTCTGGTTCCTGATTTTGGGTGTTGGAAGCCCTAGCTTGCCTATTTTGACCTAGGAACCCCACCGGACACCCTAGGAAACCTAAGTAGAGACCTCCTAAGCCTAGTCCACTATCCATAGCCCTACTTGTCCTATCCCTAACCCAATTGAACCATCCCATACCTAATTGGGTGAATCTACAGTTGATTGGGTGCACCCGAGCCCGATTAGATCCACCCAAGATCTAATTAATTCATACCTATTAGGGTTACCCTAGGCTAATCACATGCAGACATCTAATTAGACTTGACCTAGACCTAATTAGGTTCACTCCTGCCCAATTAGACTTTCCTAAGCCTAATTAGGTCCACACCCACTTAATCTAGATTGACCCAACCTATTTAGCACCTAATCCCACCAAAACCCACAACCTAGCCGTACGAAAAACACACACCCACACACACACGCACACCTTCCCATTTTACTCCCACCAAGCCCATGCACACTCTCTTGGAAACCCTAAAAACTTGTGTCTAACCTAGATCCAAAAATTGTGGCATTTTCTATTTTTGGAGCCACCAAAAGTGGCAACCAAATGGAGCCTTCCATAGGGGCAAAGAGAGAGCTACGAAATTGGACCATCTCTCCATACACTCTCCCATCCATACTCTCCACTCTAAACTTGCTTCCACCCTCCAAAACCTGAATGCCGTCCTCCTCATCCTCCTCCAAGGCTCCATGGACGGCTAGCTAGAGAAGCTTCTCTCCAAAGCTTCAAGGACGGCCATTGGTAGAGAAAGGGAGCAACACCCTCCTCTCTCCACTTGGGTGCACTAGCCCCCATCTTCTTCCTTTTGGATGGCCATGAAGGCTCACCCATAGCCTCTTGTGGCCGGCCATCTCTTTTGGTAGGTGTGTAGACGGGTTTGCATACCCAAGGTCTAGCCTACACCCTCACACAAGGCCGATGGCCCTAGTGGCAACTTTTGGGCGTGAGGGATTTTCTTCTATTTGTATGCTTTCTAGTGTAGATGATGTGTGATAAATTTCTATGCATAAATAATATTTCTGTGATTGATTGTCCTCATGTTTGCTTACTTATATGACACTTTGGTTTGTTCACACCATGCACGGCCACCATGGCCTCATTTAGATGCACATAGTCACTTAGGTTTTTGCTAGTTTATCTAGATCTAGGTTTCAATTCGCTTTTTGAAATAAAAAAAAAATCAAAAACACAAAAAGACAAAAATAGTAGCTTAGGTTAGATTTAGGTTATAAAAGTCGATCCAAATCTCGATTCATTTTCACGCCTCCCTGGGACGAACGACCGGGACTCAAGTTCTAAAAAGAATAAAGATCTATGAGAGTTTCGTTATTACAAATATCTTTGACGAGTGGTTTTTGCGACTATACTACAATTTCCAACGATTTCAAAATATGCGACTTCCACGCCCTTCAAATGGCACCGTTTCCAGGGAGGTAACAAGTGAGTTTAGATTTGGATTTGCTTAACTTCTATTTGTTTTGATTGTAGGTTGTCAAGATGAGGATCTACGCACACATCGACCCGTGGTGAAGACTGCAGGTATCTTCTTCATCGTCTAGTTTATTGCTTCCTTAGGTTAGAAAAAAAGAACAAAAAAAAAAGAAAAAAAGATATATCTATATATAAATTCAAATTCAAAATTTCATACTTGAATTAAAAAAAAAAAATCATTTTCTTTGGTATGTGTTTTAACTTGGAGACTATTTAAACACACCAAAATCATATTTGAAAATTCGGCCAGCAAATATTGACGATTTTCAAAATTTTATTGCAGTGAAATTTGGAGTCCAAAAAACTTGGGATTCAGACTGATATTAGGTTTTCAAACTAGCTTTCCAGTGCCACCTTTTATTTGGAAAACATATCACTACAAAAATTTTAAAAATTCGTACAGTGGAAGAGGGTCAGAATAGTCTACGCTCTAATTTTTTATAAATTTAAACGTTAATTCTGTCCTTTAAATAAATCAGATATCTTTGAAATTTATGGGGTTGGAAAGCCACTGAAACCTAGTTTTTTTTATGAATTTTCAAGAATTTTTGGATTTTTTCTGATACTGTTTCAAACTGAACTTCTTGCAGGGGGTCCATCTGGTCTGTTTGACCCCCTGGAGCATAAAAATTCGTGAAAACTTTTACGAAATACTAAAAATATTAAAAAACTATTCCCTGAAAAATTCATTGGAGAAGTAAGATCTCTACCAAATTTCATATTATTTTTCTTCAGTTATTGATTTGGGTAGAGATTTCAAGTCAGACTAAGGTCTGACTGTAGATTTTAGAAGAAGCACAAACCCTAGGTAATTCACATTAGGGTTTAAATTGAGAGACTTAAAACAAACCTTTTTGAGCCTGATTTGGGTGTGATTGCATCTTTCTTCCTAGGCCTTTGCCTTAATTCCACCAGCCCCTTGTAGCTGGTTGTGTCTTCCTAAGGAAGGCTATCCCTTATCTTTATTCGCATCTTCTCTCAAATATCCATGAACCCATATCATTCTTTTGACCCTCAGGGTCCTCCATCTCCCAACCCAACCATGATTTCGACTCCGCCTGGTTGGGAGACTCATCCTAACCAGCTGAGATATGATTATCCTTATCCCCTAGCTTGTTTAGAACCTGAATCTCATGGATCTAACCCTTATCTAGATGAGAACCAATTGAAAGCCACAGTTACTGAATTCCGGGAATATAACAAGGACTATACAGATCAATGTGCCAAGCTTCTGGAGCAAATTAGACTATCTCAGGCACAATCTCAATCTTATCACTCCTCCCAGAGACAAGAGACTTGGAACAACCAGCCAAGTGGGTCTAGTGACCCATATTTTGGAACCACTAGCTATTCTATTGATTCTTGCTACCATGGGGAGGCATCCTGGACTCAACCAACCCAAAAGGCACCTTTGGACCTAATCCATGATTTGGGTAAATCAATTAAGGAATGCACTATTTCTGATACACCAGTACCTGATGAGATATCTCTAATGAATTGGAATAATGGATCATAAGTACAGGACCACATAACAGGTTCGCAATCAACTCCCTCTGTAGTCAGCCCCACTCAGGGCGATACACCTATTGATTCATATCCAAATTCGTATAACCCTGAGTGTAGAAACGATACAAATCTTTCATGGCCACCACAGAGCTCGACTCAGACTAAACATCAATCTAGGGTAGCCCAATACTTCCCTCAATCCACTTTAGGGCAACCATCTAGTCCAGCCCAACCCGCAACCACCCTTGAAGATATCATGAACATTTTGTTGGACTTTGATAAGAAAAATGAAGAAAGCCTGACTAAGTTGGAAAATCATGTGAAATCTCAAGGGGATCAAATCAAGAGACTTCGAGAATCACTCTATCCCCGAATGCAAATGCCCTTTCACTCCTATTCTCCACCTATTCTTCCAACCCCTCCTCCAATCTATCAAACATGCCCTTGTGTGGGGGCCAAATTTGTGGCCTCTAAAAGGAAGAGAAAGGCTAAGAGCCCACCCAAACGACTTCATTTGGGCTCAACCAAAAATCATAAGACCAAACCCACATCTATCTCTGACTCAGACTCACGGGAGAAAAATAAGAAAACGGCTTCTAAAGTTGACTTGACTTATTTACCCTTTCCTGAGGCCTTAAAGAAAGAGTCACAAAAGAAAAAAATGACTTGCACACCTAAAAAGGTGGTTTTATCAGCTAACATAAGTGCATTTGTTTCTGGCACTACACCACCCAAAATGACTGACCCTGGAAAACCCTTCATATCTTGTGCCATAAAGGGATTCACCTTCAACAAAGCCCTTGTGGATCTAGGGTCTTCCATTAGCTTGATTCCTACCGCCCTTTTTGACCGCACCAAACTTGGAGATCTGCACCACACACCTGTCACCATTAGAATGGCAGATGGCTCCATCAAACTACCGAAGGGGGTAGTTCAGGATGTGATTATTAAAGTGCAAGGTCTTAGCTTTCCAGTCGATTTTATTGTCTTGGACATGAATATATCAGAGAAGCTAAGTAATTCACCCATTATTCTGGGTCGACCTTTCTTGGCTACGGCCAATGCACGGATTGACTGTTACTCAGGATGTATGGAGATGAGTAGCGGCAATGAGAAGATTCACTTTGATATGTATGCAACCACTAAGAAAACAAAGTCAGGGTACTTTCTGGATGATATGGAAAGTGAGTCGGAGGGTAATTCGGAAGAAACTATGGCAATTGACACGTGGGTAGAACCACACCACCCGAATCAACAATCCACTAGATCACGTAACTCACCCGCCCTACCAGATCAAATCATTGATAATATGGTTGACTATCTTGATCCACCTAGCCCAATTCAAACCCCTACCCCTTGCAATGAATCCCAGATTACTCAATTGATCAAAATGATTCATGAAATAAAAGAAGCTAGTGCAAGAGAATATGATGATATAAGGAAAGAGCTTCATAGAATCCAGGATGAGCAACAAAAACTGGAAATGTTTGAATCTGGGTCAGGTGTGTCACAACTGATTTGCGATTCAGTGGTGGTCATGCAGGATTTTGTTGATCAAACACCTGAGGTGGATGATATTGATAACCCTATGGAAGCTGAGAATGGAGATTTATTTGAGAATCTTGATCTTGATATAGGGCCTGAGTACCAATCTTTTCATTTTGAGGAACCAAGCACTAAGGAACCAGAATATAATTTTGTTGTATTTGAGAATACCCATGGAGACATTGATGAATTAATTCAAATGATCTCATACATGGAGCAACAAAATCAATAAGACTGTAACAACTCCTCAATAAATGATTCAGCCCATTCCACTTTCATGGAGGGACTCACTACTAAATCTAATGCCCAACTTCATCTAAGTGAGAAGAAGGAAATATCCCCTTATGAAATAGATATTCAAGAAATTGAAAGATTATTGGGGATAACATATGATGAGTTATCAGAGGAAGCTAGGAATTTTGGGGAATCATGTGATAAATGGGAATTGGCATTGGACAATTTGGAAGAGATAAAAGAAGATGATGATCCCCAAACATCTTTGGTAGAGACAGAGACTGATCACTGGACCTTGATTTCCAGATCTGACCACACTACTTGGGTCATGTCTTCCTTTCATCACCATTATCGGGACCCATATGATTTCACCCCACATGACTCCACCCATACCCCTACCACCCACATTCTCCATCACCTCTTCGGGATGCCTTCACCTTCATTCCTACCAGGCACCCGTATTTATCTGTCTTTCTTCTGTAGCATCTGGCTGCAGATAATCCCAAGCCCCATCTACATATTTTCCCGATTATTTGGACTTGGAATTCATGGACAGCTAGTTCGCATTTGCAGTCCGCTGTTGGCGAATGAGAATAAAATTCTTATCATTTTACTCGCCATTCTCAAAACTGTATTGGTATATCCTTTTTGAAGTGTACGCCAACCTGGAGGCGTTAAACTGAGCACGTATAAATAACATTTTACCATTATCTATACATAACCATTTTTATACATAGCATGTTTTTGTTTTAGCATATTTCCCTTTTCTATATTGCATATTAACAGGTTGGCCGATGCTGAATATAATTTCAGGAGCAATTACAGGTGATTTCTACCCATTCTCTCCCTGCAGCATTTATTTTCTTTTACATTCATGCATGAGGATATGCAAGAACTTAGGCATGGGGTGGTAGATATAGAAAAACTGAAAAAATTTTATGCCAACACTTAGGAAAACCTCGGAGCTGCATGTAAAACGTACTTTAGGACCTTAAATAAAATAACAAATGACTCCACCTCCAGTGCTCTCATTGAAGCTAGAAATCGTTCGCAACAACTAATTCCGACTCACCAGCTCACCTTTTGTTCTAAATTTAGGGTCAAGCAGATTGTAACCCGATACGAGAGATTCACGAAGTAAAAATTATATGAGGTTACATGTTTATAGCATATATAGACATTGCATTCATGAATAAGATTATTTTATTAAGAAAATGCATTAGGGATTTTATCCTTTAGTTGATTCCTGTAATCTGGAATCCAGTACAACTTTTCACATACACGTAGAATTTGCAATGGATTCACGGTGAAGGCTGATAAACATCTTCAGTCTATCGAGAAGAAGCAGTGCCTCCTTTCCTGAACCCCTGGACAGAGTTTTGGGAGTCAGGCTGATTTTCTTCCAAAAAAAATCCATCAAATAATGTGAGATGAGAGTAGAGTGTACTGGTGCTCTAAGATTAGTGCAAGGAATCTGGAATCTTGGATAATTAGGTGATGATACTCTGAGATTAGTCATAGTTTTCGCTCTCGGTTCCCACGTATACATTTTTGTGCGAAATTGTGAGAGCCACCGAATAAGGCAAATATGCGGAAAGCGAGTTTTCGTAAAACTAGGGCTAAGGTGGATGGTTACGACCATTCTTTATGGAATCCTCAGTGGAAGGAGGGTATTGATGTCAAGGTCAGAAATACACCATCCTATCCATCTCTCCCGGTGCCATGAGTAGGCACTTCCACCAAATAAGCCACCTAATGTCTCTTGAGTACCACCAATCCCCAATAATGCCTCCTTAATAAAGTTCATGGATGTATGCCAGTTGTGTTATGCTGAAAAAAAAATTAAGAAAAAATTGAGAAAAAGAAAAAAAAAGAATGATGAAAAGAAAGAAAAACTGAAAAAAAAATTATAAAAAGAAGAAAAAAGAAGAAAAGAATGAATATTTAGTGTTTATCAAGGCAATACCACCAAATAAAATTGAGCTCCACCAAATATGGCCTTAACCTATTTTTCTTGTGTTTCTGACCGCCCGACTACTGGCTGAGGAATCCCGACTAAGTGTTAGGGTTATGAGAACTCAATTAAAGTGTTAATGCCTAGTGAGACCACCAAATACAAATCCTATGTGTGAATATGGTGAGGTTGTGAGCTCTAAGAAAAAGAAAGAAAAAGAAAAAGAGAGAATGAATACAAAGGAACCAAAAGAGAGCATAGTTTTTCTCGTCTTGCTCTGAGTGGAGTTACTTAATAATTTGGGAATCTAGATTCTGTAGTGCTAATCTCTATGTAGCACCAGTCGAGAGTGAGCCACCAAATATATAATCTTTTCACTTTAAGATCCGCTACGTAAGCTTAAAGCCGGGTGGAATTCATAGAATATGTTGAATACCCTGAGGGAAGAAGTCAGCCTATCCCGCTAGAATTTTTACTAAGCGTCAAAGTACAGGCTTTAGGGGAGAATCAGGTCTTCCACTCGAATCCGTTGCAAAAGCTACGTAGCTACCTTTCACATTTGTCTGGATTTCTAGAACATAGGATGAACACAAAAAGGAGAAAAATCTCTAAGCATACACTTGATAAAATAATCAATCCTTAGGTACCCTTATGTGAATAATTTAGTCTTGCATTTGCTAGGGTCTAGCAAAGTTTAGGCATGGGGGCATGATTGCACAGCAATCATAGGTCCTAATCAACCTAAATAATGTCTGAACCTATATTAAATTGTGGATATTGCACTCATATCTTGCATATCATGCATTCATCAGTCTATTTAGAATGAGATGAGATATCCTGCTAGTTAATGTTTTTTTATTGCTATTTCCAGATAATAAAGTGATCCAGGATGGAGATAGTGGAATAAAGCAATAAAGGAAGAAGAAGACTAATCCAGATAAGAGGAGTGAGGAGGATAGCCTTATCCCTACCCTTAGAAACCCTAGGACAGCCTTCCCAAACCCAAAACAACCTCCATTAGGGCACCTTAGCCTCAAAACCCAAACATGGATACCACTATCCATGTTCCTATCCCTCTGTCAAACACTTAGGAACCGAACCCAACCTTAGAAGACACAAAACCCACTCTCCAGCACCTTTTAAGATGTCCAGACATCTGGATGGACGTCTGATTTCTGTAGAATAACAATCCAGGAAGCCAAAACACATACTAACACAGAATTGGATATCAAATTTAGTGTCCAGACATCCAATTTTGTAGTATAAGACGTCTGACCACTATCCTGGACGTCTGATACTGCTGTCTGGTTCCCGATTTTGGGTGTTGGAAGCCCTAGCTTGCCTATTTTGACCTAGGAACCCCACCGGACACCCTAGGAAACCAAAGTAGAGACCTCCTAAGCCTAGTCCACTATCCATAGCCCTACTTGTCCTATCCCTAACCCAATTGAACCATCCCATACCTAATTGGGTGAATCTACAGTTGATTGGGTGCACCCGAGCCCAATTAGATCCACCCAAGATCTAATTAATTCATACCTATTAGGGTTACCCTAGGCTAATCACATGCTGACATCTAATTAGACTTGACCTAGACCTAATTAGGCTCACTCCTGCCCAATTAGACTTTCCTAAGCCTAATTAGGTCCACACCCACTTAATCTAGATTGACCCAACCTATTTAGCACCAAATCCCACCAAAACCCACAACCTAGCCGTACGAAAAACACACACCCACACACACACGCACACCTTCCCATTTTACTCCAACCAAACCCATGTACACTCTCTTGGAAACCCCAAAAACTTGTGTCAAACCTAGATCCAAAAATTGTGGCATTTGCTATTTTTGTAGCCACCAAAAGTGGCAACCAAATGGAGCCTTCCATAAGGGCAAAGAGAGAGCTACGAAATTGGACCATCTCTCCATACACTCTCCCATCCATACTCTCCACTCTAAACTTGCTTCCACCCTACAAAACCTGAATGCCGTCCTCCTCATCCTCCTCCAAGGCTCCATGGATGGTTAGCTAGAGAAGCTTCTCTCCAAAGCTTCAAGGATGGCCATTGGTAGAGAAAGGGAGCAACACCCTCCTCTCTCCACTTGGGTGCACTAGCCCCCATCTTCTTCCTTTTGGATGGCCATGAAGGCTCACCCATAGCCTCTTGTGGCCGGCCATCTCTTTTGGTAGGTGTGTAGACGAGTTTGCATACCCAAGGTCTAGCCTACACCCTCACACAAGGCCGATGGCCCTAGTGGCAACTTTCGGGCATGAGGGATTTTCTTCTATTTATATGCTTTTTAGTGTAGATGATGTGTGATAAATTTCTATGCATAAATAATATTTCTGTGATTGATTGTCCTCATGTTTGCTTGCTTATATGACACTTTGGTTTGTTCACACCATGCACGACCACCATGGCCTCATTTAGATGCACATAGTCACTTAGGATTTTGCTAGTTTATCCAGATCTAGGTTTCAATTCGCTTTTTGAAATAAAAAAAAATTCAAAAACACAAAAAGACAAAAATAGTAGCTTAGGTTAGATTTAGGTTATAAAAGCCGATCCAAATCTCGATTCATTTTCACGCCTCCCTGGGACGAACGACCGGGACTCAAGTTCTAAAATGAATAAAGATCTACGAGAGTTTCGTTCTTACAAATATCTTTGACGAGTGGTTTTTGCGACTATACTACGATTTCCAACGATTTCAAAATATGTGACTTCCACGCCCGTCAAATGGCGCCGTTGCCAGGGAGGTAACCCGTGAGTTTAGATTTGAATTTGCTTAACTTCTTTTTGTTTTGATTGTAAGGTGTCAAGATGAGGTTCTACGCACACAACGACCCGTGGTGAAGACCGCCGGTATCTTCTTCGTCCTCTAGTTTATTGCTTACTTAGGTTAGAAAAAAAGAAAAAAAAAATATCTATATATAAATTCAAATTCAAAATTTCATATCTGAATTAAAAAAAAGAAAATCATTTTCTTTGGTATGTGTTTTAACTTGGAGACTATTTAAACACACCAAAATTAGATTTGAAAATTCAGCCAGCAAATATTGACGATTATCAAAATTTTATTGCAGTGAAATTTTGAGTACAAAAATCTTGGGATGCAGACTGACATTAGGTTTCCAAACTAGCTTTCCAGTGCCATGTTTTATTTGGAAAAATTATCACTACAAAAATTTTAAAAATTTTGCACAGTGGAAGAAGGTCAGAATAGTCTACGCTCCGATTTTTTATAAATTTAAATGTTAATTCTATCCTTTCAATAAATCAGATATCTTTGAAATTTGTGGGGTTGGAAAGCCACTGAAACCTAGTTTTTTTTATGAATTTTCAAGAATTTTTGGATTTTTTCTGATACTGTTTCAAACTGAACTTCTTGCAGGGGGTCCATCTGGTCTGTTTGATCCTGTGGAGCATAAAAATTCGTGAAAACTTGTACAAAATGGAAAAAATATTAAAAAAATATTCCCTGAAAAATTCATTGGAGAAGTAAGATCTCTACCAAATTTCATATTATTTTTCTTCAGTTATTGATTTGGGCAGTGATTTCAAGTCAGACTATGGTTTGACTGTAGATTTTAGAAGAAGCACAAACCCTAGGTAATTCACATTAGGGTTTAAATTGAGAGACTTAAAACAAACCTTTTTGAGCCTGATTTGGGTGTGATTGCATCTTTCTTCCTAGGCCTTTGCATCAATTCCACCAGCCCCTTGTAGCTGGTTGTGTCTTCCTAAGGAAGACTATCTCTTATCTTTATTCGCATCTTCTCTCAAATATCCATGAACCCATATCATTCTTTTGACCCTCGGGGTCCTCCATCTCCCAACCCAACCATGATTTCGACTCCTCCTGGTTGGGAGACTCATCCTAAACAGCTGAGATATGATTATCATTATCTCCCAGCTTATTTAGAACCTGAATCTCATGGATCTAACCCTTATCTAGATGAGAACCAATTGAAAGCCACAGTTACTGAATTCCGGGAATATAACAAGGACTATACAGAACAATGTGCCAAGCTTCTGGAGCAGTTTAGACTATCTCAGGCACAATCTCAATCTTATCACTCCTCCCAGGGACAAGAGACTTGGAACAACCAGCCAAGTGGGTCTAGTGACCCATATTTTGGAACCACTAGCTATTCTACTGATTCTCGCTACCATGGGGAGGCATCCTGGACTCAACCAACCCAAAAGGCACCTTTGGACCTAATCCATGATTTGGGTAAATCAATTAAGGAATGCACTATTTCTGATACACCAGTACCTGATGAGATATCTCTAATGAATTGGAATAATGGATCATAAGTACAGGACCACATAACAGGTTCGCAATCAACTCCCTCTGTAGTCAGCCCCACTCAGGGTGATACACCTATTGATTCATATCCAAATTCGTATAACCCTGAGTGTAGAAACGATACAAATCTTTCATGGCCACCACAGAGCTCGACTCAGACTAAACATCAATCTAGGGTAGCCCAATACTTCCCTCAATCCACTTTAGGGCAACCATCTAGTCCAGCCCAACCCGCAACCACCCTTGAAGATATCATGAACATTTTGTTGGACTTTGATAAGAAAAATGAAGAAAGCCTGACTAAGTTGGAAAATCATGTGAAATCTCAAGGGGATCAAATCAAGAGACTTCGAGAATCACTCTATCCCCGAATGCAAATGCCCTTTCACTCCTATTCTCCACCTATTCTTCCAACCCCTCCTCCAATCTATCAAACATGCCCTTGTGTGGGGGTCAAATTTGTGGCCTCTAAAAGGAAGAGAAAGGCTAAGAGCCCACCCAAACGACTTCATTTGGGCTCAACCAAAAATCATAAGACCAAACCCACATCTATCTCTGACTCAGACTCAAGGGACAAAAAGAAGAAAACGGCTTCTAAAGTTGACTTGACGTATTTACCCTTTCCTGAGGCCTTAAAGAAAGAGTCACAAAAGAAAAAAATGACTTGCACACCTAAAAAGGTGGTTTTATCAGCTAACATAAGTGCATTTGTTTCTGGCACTATACCACCCAAAATGACTGACCCTGGAAAACCCTTCATATCTTGTGCCATAAAGGGATTCACCTTCAACAAAGCCCTTGTTGATCTAGGGTCTTCCATTAGCTTGATTCCTACCGCCCTTTTTGACCGCACCAAACTTGGAGATCTGCACCACACACCTGTCACAATTAGAATGGCAGATGGCTCCATCAAACTACCGAAGGGGGTAGTTCAGGATGTGATTATTAAAGTGCAAGGTCTTAGCTTTCCAGTCGATTTTATTGTCTTGGACATGAATATATCGGAGAAGCTAAGTAATTCACCCATTATTCTGGGTTGACCTTTCTTGGCTACAGCCAATGCACGGATTGACCGTTACTCAGGATGTATGGAGATGAGTAGCGGCAATGAGAAGATTCACTTTGATATGTATGCAACCACTAAGAAAACAAAGTCAGGGTACTTTCTGGATGATATGGAAAGTGAGTCGGAGGGTAATTCGGAAGAAACTATGGCAATTGACACCTGGGTAGAACCACACGACCTGAATCAACAATCCACTAGGTCACATAAGTCACCCTCCCTACCAGATCAAATCATTGATAATATGGTTGACTATCTTGATCGACCTAGCCCAATTCAAACCCTACCCCTTGCAATGAATCCCAGATTACTCAATTGATCAAAATGATTCATGAAATAAGAGAAGCTAGTGCAAGAGAATATGATGATATAAGGAAAGAGCTTCATAGAATCCAGGATGAGCAACAAAAACCAGAAATGTTTGAATCTGGGTCAGGTGTGTCACATCTGATTTGCGATTCAGGGGTGGTCAAGCAGGATTTTGTTGATCAAACACCTGAGGTTGATGATATTGATAACCCTATGGAAGCTGAGAATGGAGATTTATTTGAGAATCTTGATCTTGATATAGGGCCTGAGTACCAATCATTTCATTTTGAGGAACCAAGCACTAGGGAACCAGAATATAATTTTGTTGTATTTGAGAATACCCATGGAGACATTGATGAATTAATTCAAATGATCTCATACATGGAGCAACAAAGTCAATAAGACTGTAACAACTTCTCAATCAATGATTCAGCCCATTCCACTTTCATGGAGGGACTCACTACTAAATCTAATGCCCAACTTCATCTAAGTGAGAAGGAAATATCCCCTTATGAAATAGATATTCAAGAAATTGAAAGATTATTGGGGATAACATATGATGAGTTATCAGAGGAAGCTAGGAATTTTGGGGAATCATGTGATAAATGGGAATTGGCATTGGACAATTTGGAAGAGATAAAAGAAGATGATGATCCCCAAACATCTTTGGTAGAGACAGAGACTGATCACTGGACCTTGATTTCCAGATCTGACCACACTACTTGGGTCATGTCTTCCATTCATCACCATTATCGGGACCCATATGATTTCACCCCACACGACTCCACCCATACCCCTACCACCCACATTCTCCATCACCTCTTCGGGATGCCTTCACCTTCATTCCTTCCAGGCACCCGTATTTATCTGTCTTTCTTCTATAGCATCTGGCTGCAGATAATCCCAAGCCCCATCCACATATTTTCCCGATTATTTGGACTTGGAATTCATGGACAGCTAGTTCGCATTTGCGGTCCACTGTTGGCGAATGGGAATAAAATTCTTATCATTTTACTCGCCATTCTCAAAACTGTATTGGTATATCCTTTTTGAAGTGTACTCCAACCTAGAGGCGTTAAACTCAGCACGTATAAGTACCATTTCACCATCATCTATACATAACCATTTTTATACATAGCATGTTTTTGTTTTAGCATATTTCCCTTTTCTATATTGCATGTTAACAGGTTGGCCGATGCTGAATATAATTTCAGGAGCAATTACACGTGATTTCTACCCATTCTCTCCCTGCAGCATTTATTTTCTTTTACATTCATGCATGAGGATATGCAAGAACTTAGGCATGGGGTGGTAGATATAGAAAAACTGAAAAAATTTTATGCCAACACTTAGGAAAACCTCGGAGCTGCATGTAAAACGTACTTTAGGACCTTAAATAAAAGAACAAATGACTCCACCTCCAGTGCTCTCATTGGAGCTAGAAATCGTTCGCAACAACTAATTCCGACTCACCCGCTCACCTTTTGTTCTAAATTTAGTGTCAAGCTGATTGTAACCCGATACGGGAAATTCACGAAGTAAAAATTATATGAGGTTACATTTTTATAGCATATATAGACATTGCATTCATGAATAAGATTATTTTATTAAGAAAATGCATTAGGGATTTTATCCTTTAGTTGATTCCTGTAATCTGGAATCCAGTACAACTTTTCACATACACGTAGAATTTGCAATGGATTCACGGTGAAGGCTGATAAACATCTTCAGTCTATTGAGAAGAAGCAGTGCCTCCTTTCCTGAACCCCTGGACAGAGTTTTGGGAGTCAGGCTGATTTTCTTCCAAAAAAAATCCACCAAATAATGTGAGATGAGAGTAGAGTGTACTGGTGCTCTAAGATTAGTGCAAGGAATCTGGAATCTTGGATAATTAGGTGATGATACTCTGAGATTAGTCATAGTTTTCGCTCTCGGTTCCCACGTATACATTTTTGTGCGAAATTGTGAGAGCCACCGAATAAGGCAAATATGCGGAAAGCGAGTTTTCGTAAAACTAGGGCTAAGGTGGATGGTTACGACCATTCTTTATGGAATCCTCAGTGGAAGGAGGGTATTGATGTCAAGGTCAGAAATACACCATCCTATCCATCTCTCCCGGTGCCATGAGTAGGCACTTCCACCAAATAAGCCACCTAATGTCTCTTGAGTACCACCAATCCCCAATAATGCCTCCTTAATAAAGTTCATGGATGTATGCCAGTTGTGTTATGCTGAAAAAAAAATTAAGAAAAAATTGAGAAAAAGAAAAAAAAAGAATGATGAAAAGAAAGAAAAACTGAAAAAAAAATTATAAAAAGAAGAAAAAAGAAGAAAAGAATGAATATTTAGTGTTTATCAAGGCAATACCACCAAATAAAATTGAGCTCCACCAAATATGGCCTTAACCTATTTTTCTTGTGTTTCTGACCGCCCGACTACTGGCTGAGGAATCCCGACTAAGTGTTAGGGTTATGAGAACTCAATTAAAGTGTTAATGCCTAGTGAGACCACCAAATACAAATCCTATGTGTGAATATGGTGAGGTTGTGAGCTCTAAGAAAAAGAAAGAAAAAGAAAAAGAGAGAATGAATACAAAGGAACCAAAAGAGAGCATAGTTTTTCTCGTCTTGCTCTGAGTGGAGTTACTTAATAATTTGGGAATCTAGATTCTGTAGTGCTAATCTCTATGTAGCACCAGTCGAGAGTGAGCCACCAAATATATAATCTTTTCACTTTAAGATCCGCTACGTAAGCTTAAAGCCGGGTGGAATTCATAGAATATCTTGAATACCCTGAGGGAAGAAGTCAGCCTATCCCGCTAGAATTTTTACTAAGCGTCAAAGTACAGGCTTTAGGGGTGAATCAGGTCTTCCACTCGAATCCGTTGCAAAAGCTACGTAGCTACCTTTCACATTTGTCTGGATTTCTAGAACATAGGATGAACACAAAAAGGAGAAAAATCTCTAAGCATACACTTGATAAAATAATCAATCCTTAGGTACCCTTATGTGAATAATTTAGTCTTGCATTTGCTAGGGTCTAGCAAAGTTTAGGCATGGGGGCATGATTGCACAGCAATCATAGGTCCTAATCAACCTAAATAATGTCTGAACCTATATTAAATTGTGGATATTGCACTCATATCTTGCATATCATGCATTCATCAGTCTATTTAGAATGAGATGAGATATCCTGCTAGTTAATGTTTTTTTATTGCTATTTACAGATAATAAAGTGATCCAGGATGGAGATAGTGGAATAAAGCAATAAAGGAAGAAGAAGACTAATCCAGATAAGAGGAGTGAGGAGGATAGCCTTATCCCTACCCTTAGAAACCCTAGGACACCCTTCCCAAACCCAAAACAACCTCCATTAGGGCACCTTAGCCTCAAAACCCAAACATGGATACCACTATCCATGTTCCTATCCCTCTGTCAAACACTTAGGAACCGAACCCAACCTTAGAAGACACAAAACCCACTCTCCAGCACCTTTTAAGATGTCCAGACATCTGGATGGACGTCTGATTTCTGTAGAATAACAATCCAGGAGGCCAAAACACATACTAACACAGAATTGGATATCAAATTTAGTGTCCAGACATCCAATTTTGTAGTATAAGACGTCTGACCACTATCCTGGACGTCTGATACTACTATCTGGTTCCCGATTTTGGGTGTTGGAAGCCCTAGCTTGCCTATTTTGGCCTAGGAACCCCACCGGTCACCCTAAGAAACCTAAGTAGAGACCTCCTAAGCCTAGTCCACAATCCATAGCCCTACTTGTCCTATCCCTAACCCAATTGAACCATCCCATACCTAATTGGGTGAATCTACAGTTGATTGGGTGCACCCGAGCCCAATTAGATCCACCCAAGATCTAATTAATTCATACCTATTAGGGTTACCCTAGGCTAATCACATGCAGACATCTAATTAGACTTGACCTAGACCTAATTAGGCTCACTCCTACCCAATTAGACTTTCCTAAGCCTAATTAGGTCCACACCCACTTAATCTAGATTGACCCAACCTATTTAGCACCAAATCCCACCAAAACCCACAACCTAGCCGTACGAAAAACACACACCCACACACACACTCACACCTTCCCATTTTACTCCAACCAAACCCATGTACACTCTCTTGGAAACCCTAAAAACTTGTGTCAAACCTAGATCCAAAAATTGTGGCATTTGCTATTTTTGTAGCCACCAAAAGTGGCAACCAAATGGAGCCTTCCATAAGGGCAAGGAGAGAGCTACGAAATTGGACCATCTCTCCATACACTCTCCCATCCATACTCTCCACTCTAAACTTGCTTCCACCCTCCAAAACCTGAATGTCGTCCTCCTCATCCTCCTCCAAGGCTCCATGGATGGTTAGCTAGAGAAGCTTCTCTCCAAAGCTTCAAGGATGGCCATTGGTAGAGAAAGGGAGCAACACCCTCCTCTCTCCACTTGGGTGCACTAGCCCCCATCTCCTTCCTTTTGGATGGCCATGAAGGCTCACCCATAGCCTCTTGTGGCCGGCCATCTCTTTTGGTAGGCGTGTAGACGAGTTTGCATACCCAAGGTCTGGCCTACACCCTCACACAAGGCCGATGGCCCTAGTGGCAACTTTCGGGCATGAGGGATTTTCTTCTATTTATATGCTTTTTAGTGTAGATGATGTGTGATAAATTTCTATGCATAAATAATGTTTCTGTAATTGATTGTCCTCATGTTTGCTTGCTTATATGACACTTTGGTTTGTTCACACCATGCACGGCCACCATGGCCTCATTTAGATGCACATAGTCACTTAGGATTTTGCTAGTTTATCCAGATCTAGGTTTCAATTCGCTTTTTGAAATAAAAAAAAAATCAAAAACACGAAAAGACAAAAATAGTAGCTTAGGTTAGATTTAGGTTATAAAAGCTGATCCAAATCTCAATTCATTTTCACGCCTCCCTCGGACGAACGACCGGGACTCAAGTTCTAAAATGAATAAAGATCTACGAGAGTTTCGTTATTACAAATATCTTTGACGAGTGGTTTTTGCGACTACGATTTCCAACGATTTCAAAATATGTGACCTCCACGCCCGTCAAATGGCGCCGTTGCCAGGGAGGTAACACGTGAGTTTAGATTTGGATTTGCTTAACTTCTTTTTCTTTTGATTGTAGGGTGTCAAGATGAGGTTCTACGCACACATCGACCCGTGGTGAAGATCGCCAGTATCTTCTTCGTCCTCTAGTTTATTGCTTACTTAGGTTAGAAAAAAAGAAAAAAAAATATATCTATATATAAATTCAAATTCAAAATTTCATATCTGAATTAAAAAAAAGAAAATCATTTTCTTTGGTATGTGTTTTAACTTGGAGACTATTTAAACACACCAAAATTAGATTTGAAAACTCAGCCAGCAAATATTGACGATTTTCAAAATTTTATTGCAGTGAAATTTGGAGACCAAAAATCTTGGGTTCAGACTGACAATAGGTTTTCAAACTAGCTTTCCAGTGCCATGTTTTATTTGGAAAAATTATCACCACAAAAATTTTAAAAATTCGTACAGTGGAAGAGGGTCAGAATAGTCTACGCTTTGATTTTTTATAAATTTAAACGTTAATTCTGTCCTTTAAATAAACCAGATATCTTTGAAATTTGTGGGGTTGGAAAGCCACTGAAACCTAGTTCTTTTTATGAATTTCAAGAATTTTTGGATTTTTTCTGATACTGTTTCAAACTGAACTTCTTGCAGGGGGTCCATTTGGTCTGTTTGACCCCTTGGAGCATAAAAATTTGTGAAAACTTGTACGAAATGGTAAAAATATTCAAAAAATATTCCCTGAAAAATTCATTGGAGAAGTAAGATCTCTACCAAATTTCATATTATTTTTCTACAATTATTGATTTGGGCAGAGATTTCAAGTCAGACTAAGGTTTGACTGCAGATTTTAGAAGAAGCACAAACCCTAGGTAATTCACATTAGGGTTTAAATTGAGAGACTTAAAACAAACCTTCTTGAGCCTGATTTGGGTGTGATTGCATCTTTCTTCCTAGGCCTTTGCCTTAATTCCACCAGCCCCTTGTAGCTAGTTGTGTCTTCCTAAGGAAGACTATCTCTTTTCTTTATTCGCATCTTCTCTCAAATATCCGTGAACCCATATCATTCTTTTGACTCTCGGGGTCCTCCATCTCCCAACCCAACCATGATTTCGACTCCTCCTGGTTGGGAGACCCATCCTAACCAGCTGAGATATGATTATCCTTATCCCCCAGCTTATTTAGAACCTGAATCTCATGGATCTGACCCTTATCTTGATCAGAACCAATTGAAAGCCATAGTTACTGAATTCCGGGAATATAACAAGGACTATACAGATCAATGTGCCAAGCTTCTGGAGCAAATTAGACTATCTCAGGCACACTCTCAATCTTATCACTCCTCCCAAGGACAAGAGACTTGGAACAACCAGCCTAGTGGGTCTAGTGACCCATATTTTGGAGCCACTAGCTATTCTACTGATTCTTGCTACCATGGGGAGGCATCCTGGACTCAACCAACCCAAAAGGCACCTTTGGACCTAATCCATGATTTGGGTAAATCAATTAAGGAATGCACTATTTCTGATACACCAGTACCTGATGAGATATCTCTAATGAATTGGAATAATGGATCATAAGTACAGGACCACATAACAGGTTCGCAATCAACTCCCTCTATAGTCAGCCCCACTCAGGGCGATACACCTATTGATTCATATCCAAATTCGTATAACCCTGAGTGTAGAAACGATACAAATCTTTCATGGCCACCACAGAGCTCGACTCAGACTAAACATCAATCTAGGGTAGCCCAATACTTCCCTCAATCCACTTTAGGGCAACCATCTAGTCCAGCCCAACCCGCAACCACCCTTGAAGATATCATGAACATTTTGTTGGACTTTGATAAGAAAAATGAAGAAAGCCTGACTAAGCTGGAAAATCATGTGAAATCTCAAGGGGATCAAATCAAGAGACTTCAAGAATCACTCTATCCCCGAATGCAAATGCCCTTTCACTCCTATTCTCCACCTATTCTTCCAACCCCTCCTCCAATCTATCAAACATGCCCTTGTGTGGGGGTCAAATTTGTGGCCTCTAAAAGGAAGAGAAAGGCTAAGAGCCCACCCAAACAACTTCATTTGGGCTCAACCAAAAATCATAAGACCAAACCCACATCTATCTCTGACTCAGACTCAAGGGACAAAAAGAAGAAAACGGCTTCTAAAGTTGATTTGACTTATTTACCCTTTCCTGAGGCCTTAAAGAAAGAGTCACAAAAGAAAAAAATGACTTGCACACCTAAAAAGGTGGTTTTATCAGCTAACATAAGTGCATTTGTTTCTGGCACTACACCGCCCAAAATGACTGACCCTGGGAAACCCTTCATATCTTGTGCCATAAAGGGATTCACCTTCAACAAAGCCCTTGTGGATCTAGGGTCTTCCGTTAGCTTGATTCCTACCGCCCTTTTTGACCGCACCAAACTTGGAGATCTGCAGCACACACCTGTCACCATTAGAATGGCAGATGGCTCCATCAAACTACCGAAGGGGGTAGTTCAGGATGTGATTATTAAAGTGCAAGGTCTTAGCTTTCCAGTCGATTTTATTGTCTTGGACATGAATATATCGGAGAAGCTAAGTAATTCACCCAATATTCTGGGTCGACCTTTCTTGGCTACGGCCATTGCACGGATTGACTGTTACTCAGGATGTATGGAGGTGAGTAGTGGCAATGAGAAGATTCACTTTGATATGTATGCAACCACTAAGAAAACAAAGTCAGGGTACTTTCTGGATGATATGGAAAGTGAGTCGGAGGGTAATTCGGAAGAAACTATGGCAATTGACTCCTAGGTAGAACCACACGACCCGAATCAATAATCCACTAGATCACATAAGTCACCCTCCCTACCAGATCAAATCATCGATAATATGGTTGACTATCTCGATCGACCTAGCCCAATTCAAACCCCTACCCCTTGCAATGAATCCCAGATTACTCAATTGACCAAAATGATTCATGAAATAAAAGAAGCTAGTGCGAGAGAATGTGATGATATAAGGAAAGAGCTGCATAGAATCCGGGATGAGCAACAAAAACTAGAAATGTTTGAATCTGGGTCAGGTGTGTCACAACTAATTTGCGATTCAGTGGTGGTCATGCAGGATTTTGCTGATCAAACACCTGAGGTGGATGATATTGGTAACCCTATGGAAGCTGAGAATGGAGATTTATTTGAGAATCTTGATCTTGATATAGGGCCTGAGTACCAATCATTTCATTTTGAGGAACCAAGCACTAAGGAAGCTGAATATAATTTTGTTGTATTTGAGAATACCCATGGAGACATTGATGAATTAATTCAAATGATCTCATAGATGGAGCAACAAAATCAAAAAGACTGTAACAACTCCTCAATCAATGATTCAGCCCATTCAACTTTCATGGAGGGACTCACTACTAAATCTAATGCCCAACTTCATCTAAGCGAGAAGAAGGAAATATCCCCTTATGAAATAGATATTCAAGAAATTGAAAGATTATTGGGGATAACATATGATGAGTTATCAGAGGAAGCTAGGAATTTTGGGGAATCATGTGATAAATGGGAATTGGCATTGGACAATTTGGAAGAGATAAAAGAAGACGATGATCCCCAAACATCTTTGGTAGAGACAGAGACCAATCACTGTACCTTGATTTCCAGATCTGACCACACTACTTCGGTCATGTCTTCCATTCATCACCATTATCGGGACACATATGATTTCACCCCACACGACTCCACCCATACCCCTACCACCCACATTCTCCATCACCTCTTCGGGATGCCATCACCTTCATTCCTTCCAGGCACCCGTATTTATCTGTCTTTCTTCTGTAGCATCTGGCTGCAGATAATCCCATGCCCCATCTACATATTTTCCCGATTATTTGGACTTGGAATTCATGGACAGCTAGTTCGCATTTGCGGTCCGCTGTTGGCGAATGAGACTAAAATTTTTATCATTTTACTCGCCATTCTCAATACTGTATTGGTATATCCTTTTTGAAGTGTACGCCAAGCTGGAGGCGTTAAACTCAGCATGTATAAATACCATTTAACCATCATCTATACATAACCATTTTCATACATAGCATATTTTTGTTTTAGCATATTTCCCTTTTCTATATTGCATGTTAACAGGTTGGCTGGTGCTGAATATAATTCTAGGAGCAATTACAGGTGATTTCTACCCATTCTCTCCCTGCAGCATTTATTTTCTTTTACATTCATGCATAAGGATATGCAAGAACTTAGGCATGGGGGGGGTAGATATAGAAAAACTGAAAAAATCTTATGCCAACACTTAGGAAAACCTCGGAGCTGCATGTAAAATGTACTTTAGGATAGTAAATAAAAGAACAAACGACTCCACCTCCAGTGCTCTCATTGGAGCTAGAAATCGTTCGCAACAACTAATTCTGACTCACCCGCTCACCTTTTGTTCTAAATTTAGTGTCAAGCTGATTGTAACCCGATACGGGAAATTCACGAAGTAAAAATTTGGGAATCGAGATTCTATAGTACTAATCTCTATGTAGCACCAGTCGAGAGTGAGCCACCAAATATATAATCTTTTTACTTTAAGATCCACTACCTAAGCTTAAAGCCGGGTGGAATTCATAGAATATCTTGAATACCCTGAGGGAAGAAGTCAGCCTATCCCGCTAGAATTTTTACTAAGGGTCAAAGTACAGACTTTAGGGGTGAATCAGGTCTTCCACTCGAATCCGTTGCAAAAGCTACGTAGCTACCTTTCACATTTGTCTGGATTTCTAGAACATAGGATGAAAATAAAAAGGAGAAAAATCTCTAAGCATACACTTGATAAAATAATCAATCCTTAGGTACCCTTATGTGAATAATTTAGTCTTGCATTTGCTATGGTCTAGCAAAGTTTAGGCATGGGGGTATGATTGCACAGCAATCATAGGTCCTAATCAACCTAAATAATGTCTGAACCTATATTAAATTGTGGATATTGCACTCATATCTTGCATATCATGCATTCATCAGTCTATTTAGAATGAGATGAGATATCCTGCTAGTTAATGTTTTTTTATTGCTATTTACAGATAATAAAGTGATCCAGGATGGAGATAGTGCAATAAAGCAATAAAGGAAGAAGAAGACTGATCCAGATAAGAGGAGTGAGGAGGATAGCCTTATCCCTACCCTTAGAAACCCTAGGACAGCCTTCCCAAACCCAAGACAACCTCCATTAGGGCACCTTAGCCTCAAAACCAAAACATGGATACCACTATCCATGTTCCTATCCCTCTCTCAAACACTTAGGAACCAAACCAAACCTTAGAAAACACAAAACCCACTCTCCAGAACTTTTTAAGACGTCCAGACATCTGGATGGATGTCTGATTTCTGTAGAATAACAATCCAGGAAGCCAAAACTCATACTAACACAGAATTGGATATCTAATTTAGTGTCCAGACATCCAATTTTGTAGTATAAGATGTCTGACCACTATCCTGGACATCCGATACTGCTGTTTGGTTCCTGATTTTGGGTGTTGGAAGCACTAGCTTGCCTATTTTGACCTAGGAACCCCACCGGACACCCTAGGAAATCTACGTAGACACCTCCTAAGCCTAGTCCACTATCCATAGCCCTACTTGTCCTATCCCTAACCCAATTGAACCATCCCATACCTAATTGGCTGAATCTACAGTTGATTGGGTGCCCCCGAGCCCAATTAGATCCACCCAGGATCTAATTAATTCATACCTATTAGGGTCACCCTAGGCTAATCACATGCACACATCTAATTAGACTTGACCTAGACCTAATTAGGTTCACTCCTACCCAATTAGACTTTCCTAAGCCTAATTAGGTCGACACCAACTTAATTTAGATTTACCCAACCTATTTAGCACCGAATCCCACCAAAACCCACAACCTAGCCCTACGAAAAACACACACCCACACACACACGCACACCTTCCCATTTTACTCCCATCAAACCCATGCACACTCTCTTGGAAACCCTAAAAACTTGTGTCAAACCTAGATCCAAAAATTGTGGCATTTGCTATTTTTGGAGCCACCAAAATTGGGAACAAAATGGAGCCTTCCATAAGGGCAAAGAGAGAGCTACGAAATTGGACCATCTCTCCATACACTCTCCCGTCCATACTCTCCACTCTAAACTTGCTTCCACCCTCCAAAACCTGAATGCCATCCTCCTCATCCTCCTCCAAGGCTCCATGGATGGCTAGCTAGAGAAGCTTCTCTCCAAAGCTTCAAGGACGGCCATTGGTAGAGAAAGGGAGCAACACCCTCCTCTCTCCACTTGGGTGCACTAGGCCCCATCTTCTTCCTTTTGGATGGCCATGAAGGCTCACCCATAGCCTCTTGTGGCCGGCCATCTCTTTTGGTAGGCGTGTAGACGGGTTTGCATACCCAAGGTCAAGCCTACACCCTCACACAAGGCCGATGGCCCTAGTGGCAACTTTCAGGCGTGAGGGATTTTCTTCTATTTAAATGCTTTCTCGTGTAGATGATGTGTGATAAATTTCTATGCATAAATAATGTTTCTGTGATTGATTATGCTCATGTTTGCTTGCTTATATGACACTTTGGTTTGTTCACACCATGCACGCCCACCATGGCCTCATTTAGATGCACATAGTCACTTAGGTTTTTGCTAGTTTATCCAGATCTAGGTTTCAATTCGCTTTTTGAAATAAAAAAAAAATCAAAAACACAAAAAGACAAAAATAGTAGCTTAGGTTAGATTTAGGTTATAAAAGCCGATCCAAATCTCGATTCATTTTCACGCCTCCCTGGGACGAACGACCGGGTCTCAAGTTCTAAAATGAATAAAGATCTACGAGAGTTTCGTTATTACAAATATCTTTGACGAGTGGTTTTTGCGACTATACTACAATTTCCAACAATTTCAAAATATGCGCCTTCCACGCCCATCAAATGGCGTCGTTGCCAGGGAGGTAACACGTGAGTTTAGATTTGGATTTGCTTAACTTCTGTTTGTTTTGATTGTAGGGTGTCAAGATGAGGATCTACGCACACATCGACCCATGGGGAAGACCGCAGGTATCTTCTTCGTCCTCTAGTTTATTGCTTCCTTCGGTTAGAAAAAAAGAAAAAAAAAAAGAAAAAAAATATATCTATATATAAATTCAAATTAAAAATTTCATATGTGAATTAAAAAAAAAAATCATTTTCTTTGGTATGTGTTTTAACTTGGAGACTATTTAAACACACCAAAATCAGATTTGAAAATTCGGCCAGCAAATATTGACGATTTTCAAAGTTTTATTGCAGTGAAATTTGGTGTCCAAAAATATTGGTATTCAGACTGACATTAGGTTTTCAAACTAGCTTTCCAGCTCCACCTTTTATTTGGAAAAATTATCACTACAAAAATTTTAAAAATTCGCACAGTGGAAGAGGATCAGAATAGTCTACGCACTGATTTTTTATAAATTTAAACGTTAATTTTGTCCTTTAAATAAATTAGATATCTTTGAAATTTGTGGGGTTGGAAAGCCACTGAAACCTAGTTTTTTTTGAGAATTTTCAGGAATTTTTGCATTTTTTCTGATACTGTTTCAAACAGAACTTCTCCCGGGGGGTCCATCTGGTCTGTTTGACTCCCTGGAGCACAAAAATTCGTGAAAACTTGTACAAAATAGTAAAAATATTCAAAAAAATATTCCCTGAAAAATTCATTGGGGAAGTAAGATCTCTACCAAATTTCATATTATTTTTCTTCAGTTATTGATTTGGGCAGTGATTTCAAGTCGGACTAAGGTCTGACTATAGATTTTAGAAGAAGCACAAACCCTAGGTAATTCACATTAGGGTTTAAATTGAGAGACTTAAAACAAACCTTTTTGAGCCTGATTTGGGTGTGATTGCATCTTTCTTCCTAGGCCTTTGCCTTAATTCCACCAGCCCCTTGTAGCTGGTTGTGTCTTCCTAAGGAAGACTATCTCTTATCTTTATTCGCATCTTCTCTCAAATATCCATGAACCCATATCTTTCTTTTGACCCTCGGGGTCCTCCATCTCCCAACCCAACCATGATTTCGACTCCTCCTGGTTGGGAGACTCATCCCAACCAGCTGAGATATGATTATCCATATCCCCCAGCTTATTTAGAACCTGAATCTCATGGATCTGACCCTTATCTAGGTCAGAACCAATTGAAAGCCATAGTTACTGAATTTTGGGAATATAACAAGGACTATACAGATCAATGTGCCAAGCTTCTGGAGCAAATTAGACAATCTCAGGCACAATCTCAATCTTATCACTCCTCCTAGGGACAAGAGACTTGGAACAACAAGCCAAGTGGGTCTAGTGACACATATTTTGGAACCACTAGCTATTCTACTGATTCTTGCTACCATGGGGAGGCATCCTGGACTCAACCAACCCAAAAGGCACCTTTGGACCTAAACCATGATTTGGGTAAATCAATTAGGGAATGCACTATTTCTGATACACCAGTACCTGATGAGATATCTCTAATGAATTGGAATAATGGATCATAAGTACAGGACCGCATAACAGGTTCTCAATCAACTCCCTCTCTAGTCAGCCCCACTCAGGGCGATACACCTATTGATTCATATCCAAATTCGTATAACCCTGAGTGGAGAAACGATCCAAATCTTTCATGGCCACCACAGAGATCGACTCAGACTAAACATCAATGTAGGGTAGCCCAATACTTCCCTCAATCCACTTTACGGCAACCATCTAGTCCAGCACAACCTGCAACCACCCTTGAAGATATCATGAACATTTTGTTGGACTTTGATAAGAAAAATGAAGAAAGGCTGACTAAGTTGGAAAATCATGTGAAATCTCAAGGGGATCAAATCAAGAGACTTCAAGAATCACTCTATCCCCGAATGCAAATGCCTTTTCACTCCTATTCTCCACCTATTCTTCCAACCCCTCCTCCAATCTATCAAACATGCCCTTGTGCGGGGGTCAAATTTGTGGCCTCTAAAAGGAAGAGAAAAGCTAAGAGCCCACCCAAACGACTTGATTTGGGCTCAACCAAAAAAAATAAGACCAAACCCACATCTAGCTCTGACTCAGACTCAAGGGACAAAAAGAAGAAAAAGGCTTCTAAAGTTGATTTGACTTATTTACCCATTCCTGAGGCCTTAAAGAAAGAGTCACAAAAGAAAAAAATGACTTGCACACCTAAAAAGGTGGTTTTATCAGCTAACATAAGTGCATTTGTTTCTAGCACTATACCACCCAAAATGACTGACCCTGGAAAACCCTTCATATCCTGTGCCATAAAGGGATTCACCTTCAACAAAGCCCTTGTGGATCTAGGGTCTTCCATTAGCTTGATTCCTACTACCCTTTTTGACCGCACCAAACTTGGAGATTTGCACCACACACCTGTCACCATTAGAATGGCAGATGGCCCCATCAAACTACCGAAGGGGGAAGTTCAGGATGTGATTATTAAAGTGCAAGGTCTTAGCTTTCCAATCGATTTTATTGTCTTCACCCATTATTCTGGGTCGACCTCTCTTGGCTACGGCCAATGCACGGATTGACTTTTACTCAGGATGTATGGAGGTGAGTAGCGGCAATGAGAAGATTCACTTTGATATGTATTCAACCACTAAGAAAACAAAGTCAGGGTACTTTCTGGATGATATGGAAAGTGAGTCGGAGGGTAATTCGGATGAAACTATGCCAATTGACACCTGGGTAGAACCACACGACCTGAATCAACAATCCACTAGATCACATAAGTCACCCTCCCTACCAGATCAAATCATTGATAATATGGTTGACTATCTTGATCGACCTAGCCCAACTCAAACCCCTACCCCTTGCAATGAATCCCAGATTACTCAATTGATCAAAATGATTCATGAAATAAAAGAAGATAGTGTAAGAGAATATGATGATATAAGGAAAGAGCTTCATAGAATCCGGGATGAGCAACAAAAACCAGAAATGTTTGAATCTGGGTCGGGTGTGTCACAACTGATTTGCGATTCAGTGGTGGTCATGCAGGATTTTGTTGATCAAACACCTGAGGTGGATGATATTGATAACCCTATGGAAGCTGAGAATGGAGATTTATTTGAGAATCTTGATCTCGATATAGGGCCTAAGTACCAATCATTTCATTTTGAGGAACCAAGCATTAAGGAACCTGGTTATAATTTTGCTGTATTTGGGAATACCCATGGAGACATTGATGAATTAATTCAAATGATCTCATACATGAAGCAACAAAATCAAAAAGATTGTAACAACTCCTCAATCAATGATTCAGCCCATTCCACTTTCATGGAGGGACTCACTACTAAATCTAATTCCCAACTTCATATAAGTGAGAAGAAGGAAATATCCCCTTATGAAAAAGATATTCAAGAAATTGAAAGATTATTGGGGATAACATATGATGAGTTATCAGAGGAAGCTAGGAATTTTGGGGAATCATGTGATAATTGGGAATTGGCATTGGACAATTTGGAAGAGATAAAAGAAGAAGATGAGGCCCAAACATCCTTGGTAGAGACAGAGACTGATCACTGGACCTTGATTTCCAGATCTGACCACACTACTTGGGTCATGTCTTCCATTCATCACCATTATCGGGACCCATATGATTTCACCCCACACGACTCCACCCATACCCCTACCACCCACATTCTCCATCACCTCTTCAGGATGCCTTCACCTTCATTCCTTCCGGGCACCCGTATTTATCTTTCTTCTGTAGCATTTGGCTGCGGATAATCCCAAGCCCCATGTACATATTTTCCCGATTATTTGGACTTGGAATTCATGGACAGCTAGTTCGCATTTGCGGTCCGCTGTTGGCGAATGAGACTAAAATTCTTATCATTTTACTCGCCATTCTCAATACTGTATTGGTATATCCTTTTTGAAGTGTACGCTAAGCTAGAGGCGTTAAACTCAGCACGTATAAATACCATTTCACCATCATCTATACATAACCATTTTTATACATGGCATATTTTTGTTTTAGCATATTTCCCTTTTCTATATTGCATGTTAACAGCTTGGCTGGTGCTGAATATAATTTCAGGAGCAATTACAGGTGATTTCTACCCATTCTCTCCCTGCAGCATTTATTTTCTTTTACATTCATGCATAAGGATATGCAAGAACTTAGGCATGGGGGGGTAGATATAGAAAAACTAAAAAAATTTTATGCCAACACTTAGGAAAACCTCGGAGCTGCATGTAAAACGTACTTTAGGACCTTAAATAAAAGAACAAACGAATCCACCTCCAGTGCTCCCATTGGAGCTAGATCTAGTTCACAACAACTAATTCCAACTCACCCGCTCACCTTTTGTTCTAAATATAGGTTGAAGCTGATTATAACTCGATATGGGAAATTCACGAAGTAAAAATTATATGAGGTTACATGTTTATAGCATATATAGACATTGCATTCATGAATAAGATTATTTTATTAAGAGAATGCATTAGGGATTTTATCCTTTAGTTGATTCCTGTAATCTGAAATACAGTACAACTTTTCACATACACGTAGAATTTGCAATGGATTCACGGTGAAGGCTGATAAACATCTTCAGTCTGTCGAGAAGAAGCAGTGCTTCTTTTCCTGAACCCCTGGACAGAGTTTTGGGAGTCAGGCTGATTTTCTTCCAAAAAAAATCCACCAAATAGTGTGAGATGAGAGTAGAGTGTACTGGTGCTCTAAGATTAGTGCAAGGAATCTGGAATCTTGGATAATTAGGTGATGACACTCTGAGAGTAGACATAGTTTTCGCTCTCGGTTCCCGCGTATACATTTTTGTGCGAAATTGTGAGAGCAACCGAATAAGGCAAATATGCAGAAAGCGAGTTTTCATAAAACTAGGGCTAAGGTGGATGGTTACGACCATTCTTTATGGAATCCTCAGTGGAAGGAGGGTATTGATGTCAAGGTCAGAAATACACCGTCCTATCCATCTCTGCCAGTGCCCTGAGTAGGCACTTCCACCAAATAAGCCACCCAATGTCTCTTGAGTACCACCAATCCCCAATAATGCCTCCTTAATAAAGTTCATGGATGTATGCCAGTTGCGTTATGCTGAAAAAAAAATTAAAAAAAATTGAGAAAAAGAAAAAAAAAGAATGATGAAAAGAAAGAAAAACTGAAAAAAGAAAATAGAAAAAGAAGAAAAAATAAGAAAAGAACGAATATTTAGTGTTTATCAAGGCAATACCACCAAATAAAATTGAGCTCCACCAAATATGGCCTTAACCTATTTTTCTTGTGTTTCTGACCACACGAATACTGGCTGAGGAATCCCGACTTAGTGTTAGGGTTTTGAGAACTCAATTAAAGTGTTAATGCCTAGTGAGACCACCAAATACAAATCCTATGTGTGAATATGGTGAGGTTGTGAGCTCTAAGAAAAAGAAAGAAAAAGAAAAAGAGAGAATGAATACAAAGGAACCAAAAGAGAGCATAGTTTTTCTCGTCTTGCTCTGAGTGGAGTTACTTAATAATTTGGGAATCTAGATTCTATAGTACTAATCTTTATGTAGCACCAGTCGAGAGTGAGCCACCAAATATATAATCTTTTCACTTTAAGATCCGCTACCTAAGCTTAAAGCCGGGTGGAATTCATAGAATATCTTAAATACCCCGAGGGAAGAAGTCAGCCTATCCCGCTAGAATTTTTACTAAGGGTCAAAGTACAGGCTTTAGGGGTGAATCAGGTCTTCCACTAGAATCCATTGCAAAAGCTACGTAGCTACCTTTCACATTTGTCTGGATTTCTAGAACATAGGATGAAAATAAAAAGGAGAAAAATCTCTAAGCGTACACTTGATAAAATAATCAATCCTTATGTACCCTTATGTGAATAATTTAGTCTTGCATTTGCTAGGGTCTAGCAAAGTTTAGGCATGGGGGTATGATTGCACAGCAATCATAGGTCCTAATCAACCTAAAGAATGTCTGAACCTATCTTAAATTGTGGATATTGCACTCATATCTTGATTATCATGCATTCATCAGTCTATTTAGAATGAGATGAGATATCCTGCTAGTTAATTTTTTTTATTGCTATTTACAGATAATAAAGTGATCCAGGATGGAGATAGTGGAATAAAGCAACAAAGGAAGAAGAAGACTGATCCAGATAAGAGGAGTGAGGAGGATAGCCTTATCCCTACCCTTAGAAACCCTAGGACAGCCTTCCCAAACCCAAAACAACCTACATTAGGGCACCTTAGCCTCAAAACCCAAACATGGATACCACTATCCATGTTCCTATCCCTCTCTCAAACACTTAGGTACCAAACCCAACCTTAGAAAACACAAAACTCACTCTCCAGCACCTTTTAAGACGTCCAGACATCTGGCTGGACGTCTGATTTCTGTAGAATAACAATCCAGGAAGCCAAACCTCATACTAACATAGAATTGGATGTCTAATTTAGTGTCCAGACATCGAATTTTCTAGTATAAGACGTTTGACCACTATCCTGGACGTTTGATACTGCTGTCTGGTTCCTGATTTTAGGTGTTGGAAGTGCTAGCTTGCCTATTTTGACCTAGGAACCCCACCGGACACCCTAGGAAACCTAAGTAGAGACCTCCTATGCCTAGTCCACTATCCATAGCCATACTTGTCCTATCCCTAACCCAATTGAACCATCCAATACCTAATTGGGTGACTCTACAGTTGATTGGGTGCACCCGAGCCCAATTAGATCCACCCAAGATCTAATTAATTCATACCTATTAGGGTTACCCTAGGCTAATCACATGCACACATCTAATTAGTCTTGACCTAGACCTAATTAGGTTCACTCCTACCCAATTAGACTTTCCTAAGCCTAATTAGGTCCACACCCACTTAATCTAGATTGACCCAACCTATTTAGCACCTAATCCCACCAAAACCCACAACCTAGCCCTACGAAAAACAAACACCCACACACACATGCACACCTTCCCATTTTACTCCCACCAAACCCATGCACACTCTCTTGGAAACCCTAAAAGCTTGCGTCTAACCTAGATCCAAAAATTGTGGCATTTTCTATTCTTGGAGCCACCAAAAGTGGCAACCAAATGGAGCCTTCCATAAGGGCAAAGAGAGAGCTACGAAATTGGACCATCTCTCCATACACTCTCCCATCCATACCCTCCACTCTAAACTTGCTTCCACCCTACAAAACCTGAATGCCGTCCTCCTCATCCTCCTCCAAGGCTCCATGGATGGCTAGCTAGAGAAGCTTCTCTCCAAAGCTTCAAGGATGGCCATTGGTAGAGAAAGGGAGCAACACCCTCCTCTCTCCACTTGGGTGCACTAGCCCCCATCTTCTTCCTTTTGGATGGCCATGAAGGCACACCCATAGCCTCTTGTGGCCGGCCATCTCTTTTGGTAGGCGTGTAGACGGTTTTGCATACCCAAGGTCTAGCCTACACCCTCACACAAGGCCGATGGCCCTAGTGGCAACTTTTGGGCGTGAGGGATTTTCTTCTTTTTATATGCTTTCTAGTGTAGATGATGTGTGATAAATTTCTATGCATAAATAATGTTTCTGTGATTGATTGTACTCATGTTTGCTTTCTTATATGACACTTTGGTTTGTTCACACCATGCACGGCCACCATGGCCTCATTTAGATGCACATAGTCACTTAGGTTTTTGCTAGTTTATCCAGATCTAGGTTTCAATTCACTTTTTGAAATAAAAAAAAATCAAAAACACAAAAAGACAAAAATAGTAGCTTAGGTTAGATTTAGGTTATAAAAGCCGATCCAAATCTCGATTCATTTTCACGCCTCCCTGGGACGAACGACTGGGACTTAAGTTCTAAAAAGAATAAAGATCTACGAGAGTTTCGTTATTACAAATATCTTTGACGAGTGGTTTTTGCGACTACACTACAATTTCCAACGATTTCAAAACATGCGACTTCTACGCCCGTCAAATGGCGCCGTTGCCAGGGAGGTAACACATGAGTTTAGATTTGGATTTTCTTAACTTCTGTTTGTTTTGATTGTAGGGTATCAAGATGAGGATCTACGCACACATCGACCCGTGGTGATGACCGCAGGTATCTTCTTCGTCCTCTAGTTTATTGCTTCCTTAGGTTAGAAAAAAAGAAAAAAAAAAAGAAAAAAAAATATATCTACATATAAATTCAAATTAAAAATTTCATATCTGAATTAAAAAAAAAATCATTTTCTTTGGTATGTGTTTTAACTTGGAGACTATTTAAACACACCAAAATCAGATTTGAAAATTCGGCTAGCAAATATTGACGATTTTCAAAATTTTATTGCACTGAAATTTGGAGTTCAAAAATCTTGGGATTCAGACTAACATTAGGTTTTCAAACTAGCTTTCCAGCGTTAGCTTTTATTTGGAAAAATTATCACTACAAAATTTTTAAAGATTCGCACAGTGGAAGAGGGTTAGAATAGTCTATGCTCTGATTTTTTATAAATTTAAACGTTAATTCTGTCCTTTAAATAAATAAGATATCTTTGAAATTTTTGGGGTTGGAAAGCCACTGAAACCTAGTTTTTTTTATGAAATTTCAAGAATTTTTGGATTTTTTCTGATACTGTTTCAAACTGAACTTCTCACAGGGGGTCCATCTGGTCTGTTTGACCCCCTAGAGCATAAAAATTCGTGAAAACGTGTACGAAACAGTAAAAATATTAAAAAAATATTCCCTGAAAAATTCATTGGAGAAGTAAGATCTCTACCAAATTTCATATTATTTTTCTTCAATTATTGATTTGGGCAGAGATTTCAAGTCAGACTAAGGTTTGACTGCAGATTTTAGAAGAAGCACAAACCCTAGGTAATTCACATTAGGGTTTAAATTGAGAGACTTAAAACAAACCTTCTTGAGCCTGATTTGGGTGTGATTGCATCTTTCTTCCTAGGCCTTTGCCTTAATTCCACCAGCCCCTTGTAGCTAGTTGTGTCTTCCTAAGGAAGACTATCTCTTTTCTTTATTCGCATCTTCTCTCAAATATCCGTGAACCCATATCATTCTTTTGACTCTCGGGGTCCTCCATCTCCCAACCCAACCATGATTTCGACTCCTCCTGGTTGGGAGACCCATCCTAACCAGCTGAGATATGATTATCCTTATCCCCCAGCTTATTTAGAACCTGAATCTCATGGATCTGACCCTTATCTTGATCAGAACCAATTGAAAGCCATAGTTACTGAATTCCGGGAATATAACAAGGACTATACAGATCAATGTGCCAAGCTTCTGGAGCAAATTAGACTATCTCAGGCACACTCTCAATCTTATCACTCCTCCCAAGGACAAGAGACTTGGAACAACCAGCCTAGTGGGTCTAGTGACCCATATTTTGGAGCCACTAGCTATTCTACTGATTCTTGCTACCATGGGGAGGCATCCTGGACTCAACCAACCCAAAAGGCACCTTTGGACCTAATCCATGATTTGGGTAAATCAATTAAGGAATGCACTATTTCTGATACACCAGTACCTGATGAGATATCTCTAATGAATTGGAATAATGGATCATAAGTACAGGACCACATAACAGGTTCGCAATCAACTCCCTCTATAGTCAGCCCCACTCAGGGCGATACACCTATTGATTCATATCCAAATTCGTATAACCCTGAGTGTAGAAACGATACAAATCTTTCATGGCCACCACAGAGCTCGACTCAGACTAAACATCAATCTAGGGTAGCCCAATACTTCCCTCAATCCACTTTAGGGCAACCATCTAGTCCAGCCCAACCCGCAACCACCCTTGAAGATATCATGAACATTTTGTTGGACTTTGATAAGAAAAATGAAGAAAGCCTGACTAAGCTGGAAAATCATGTGAAATCTCAAGGGGATCAAATCAAGAGACTTCAAGAATCACTCTATCCCCGAATGCAAATGCCCTTTCACTCCTATTCTCCACCTATTCTTCCAACCCCTCCTCCAATCTATCAAACATGCCCTTGTGTGGGGGTCAAATTTGTGGCCTCTAAAAGGAAGAGAAAGGCTAAGAGCCCACCCAAACAACTTCATTTGGGCTCAACCAAAAATCATAAGACCAAACCCACATCTATCTCTGACTCAGACTCAAGGGACAAAAAGAAGAAAACGGCTTCTAAAGTTGATTTGACTTATTTACCCTTTCCTGAGGCCTTAAAGAAAGAGTCACAAAAGAAAAAAATGACTTGCACACCTAAAAAGGTGGTTTTATCAGCTAACATAAGTGCATTTGTTTCTGGCACTATACCACCCAAATTGACTGACCCTGGAAAACCCTTCATATCTTGTGCCATAAAGGGATTCACTTTCAACAAAGCCCTTGTGGATCCAGGGTCTTCCATTAGCTTGATTCCTACCGCCCTTTTTGACAGCACCAAACTTGGAGATCTACCCCACACACCTGTCACCATTAGAATGGCAGATGGCTCCATCAAACTACCGAAGGGGGTAGTTCAGGATGTGATTATTAAAGTGCAAGGTCTTAGCTTTCCAGTCGATTTTATTGTCTTGGACATGAATATATCGGAGAAGCTAAGTAATTCACCCATTATTCTGGGTCGACCTTTCTTGGCTACGGCCAATGCATGGATTGACTGTTACTCAGGATGTATGGAGGTGAGTAGCGGCAATGAGAAGATTCACTTTGATATGTATGCAACCACTAAGAAAACAAAGTCAGGGTACTTTCTGGATGATATGGAAAGTGAGTCGGAGGGTAATTCGGAAGAAACTATGGCAATTGACACCTGGGTAGAACCACACGACCCGAATCAACAATCCACTAGATCACATAAGTCACCCTCCCTACCAGATCAAATCATTGATAATATGGTTGACTATCTTGATCGACCTAGCCCAACTCAAACCCCTACCCCTTGCAATGAATCCCAGATTACTCAATTGATCAAAATGATTCATGAAATAAAAGAAGATAGTGTAAGAGAATATGATGATATAAGGAAAGAGCTTCATAGAATCCGGGATGAGCAACAAAAACCAGAAATGTTTGAATCTGGGTCGGGTGTGTCACAACTGATTTGCGATTCAGTGGTGGTCATGCAGGATTTTGTTGATCAAACACCTGAGGTGGATGATATTGATAACCCTATGGAAGCTGAGAATGGAGATTTATTTGAGAATCTTGATCTCGATATAGGGCCTAAGTACCAATCATTTCATTTTGAGGAACCAAGCATTAAGGAACCTGGTTATAATTTTGCTGTATTTGGGAATACCCATGGAGACATTGATGAATTAATTCAAATGATCTCATACATGAAGCAACAAAATCAAAAAGATTGTAACAACTCCTCAATCAATGATTCAGCCCATTCCACTTTCATGGAGGGACTCACTACTAAATCTAATTCCCAACTTCATATAAGTGAGAAGAAGGAAATATCCCCTTATGAAAAAGATATTCAAGAAATTGAAAGATTATTGGGGATAACATATGATGAGTTATCAGAGGAAGCTAGGAATTTTGGGGAATCATGTGATAATTGGGAATTGGCATTGGACAATTTGGAATTGATAAAAGAAGAAGATGCGGCCCATGCATCTTTGGTAGAGACAGAGACTGATCACTGGACCTTGATTTCCAGATCTGACCACACTACTTGGGTCATGTCTTCCATTCATCACCATTATCAGGACCCATATGATTTCACCCCACACGACTCCACCCATACCCCTACCACCCACATTCTCCATCACCTCTTCGGGATGCCTTCACCTTCATTCCTTCCAGGCACCCGTTTTTATCTGTCTTTCTTCTGTAGCATCTGGCTGCAGATAATCCCAAGCCCCATCTACATATTTTCCTGATTATTTGGACTTGGAATTCATGGACAGCTAGTTCGCATTTGCGGTCCGCTGTTGGCGAGTGAGACTAAAATTCTTATCATTTAACTCGCCATTCTCAATACTGTATTGGTATATCCTTTTTGAAGTGTATGCCAAGCTGGAGGCGTTAAACTCAGCACGTACAAATACCATTTCACCATCATCTATACATAACCATTTTTTTACATAGCATATTTTTGTTTTAGCATATTTCCCTTTTCTATATTGTATGTTAACAGGTTGGCCGGTGCTGAATATAATTTTAGGAGCAATTACAGGTGATTTCTACCCATTCTCTCCTCGCAGCATTTATTTTCTTTTACATTCATGCATAAGGATATGCAAGAACTTAGGCATGGGGGGGTAGATATAGAAAAACTAAAAAAATTTTTTGCCAACACTTAGGAAAACCTCGGAGCTGCATGTAAAACGTACTTTAGGACCTTAAATAAAAGAACAAACGAATCCACCTCCAGTGCTCTCATTGGAGCTAGATCTAGTTCGCAACAACTAATTCCAACTCACCCGCTCACCTTTTGTTCTAAATATAGGTTCAAGCTGATTGTAACCCGATACGGGAAATTCACGAAGTAAAAATTATATGAGGTTACATGTTTATAGCATATATAGACATTGCATTCATGAATAAGATTATTTTATAAAGAGAATGCAGTAGGGATTTTATCCTTTAGTTGATTCCTGTAATCTGAAATCCAGTACAACTTTTCACATACACGTAGAATTTGCAATGGATTCACGGTGAAGGCTGATAAACATCTTCAGTCTGTCGAGAAGAAGCAGTGCTTCTTTTCCTGAACCCCTCGACAGAGTTTTGGGAGTCAGGCTGATTTTCCTCCAAAAAAAATCCACCAAATAGTGTGAGATGGGAGTAGAGTGTACTGGTGCTCTAAGATTAGTGCAAGGAATCTGGAATCTTGGATAATTAGATGATATACTCTAAGATTAGACATAGTTTTCGCTCTCGGTTCCTACGTATACATTTTTGTGCGAAATTGTGAGAGCCACCGAATAAGGCAAATATGCGGAAAGCGAGTTTTCATAAAACTAGAGCTAAGGTGGATGGTTACGACCATTCTTTATGGAATCCTCAGTGGAAGGAGGGTATTGATGTCAAGGTCAGAAATACACCGTCCTATCCATCTCTCCCGGTGCCGTGAGTAGGCACTTGCACCAAATAAGCCATCCAATGTCTCTTGAGTACCACCAATCCCCAATAATGCCTCCTTAATAAGGTTCATGGATGTATGCCTGTTGTGTTATGCTGAAAAAAAAAATTAAAAAAGAATTGAGAAAAAGAAAAAAAAAGAATGATGAAAAGAAAGAAAAACTGAAAAAAAAATTAGAAAAAGAAGAAAAAAGAAGAAAAGATTGAATATTTAGTGTTTATCAAGGCAATACCACCAAATAAAATTGAGCTCCACCAAATATGGCCTTAACCTATTTTTCTTGTGTTTCTGACCGCCCGAATACTGGCTAAGGAATCCCGACTTAGTGTTAGGGTTATGAGAACTCAATTAAAGTGGTAATGCCTAGTGAGACCACCAAATACAAATCCTATGTGTAAATATGGTGAGGTTGTGAGCTCTAAGAAAAAGAAAGAAAAAGAAAAAGAGAGAATGAATACAAAGGAACCAAAAGAGAGCATAGTTTTTCTCGTCTTGCTCTGAGTGGAGTTACTTAATAATTTGGAAATCTAGATTCTATAATACTAATCTCTATGTAGCACCAGTCGAGAGTGAGCCACCAAATATATAATCTTTTCACTTTAAGATCCACTACCTAAGCTTAAAGCCGGGTGGAATTCATAGAATATCTTGAATACCCCGAGGGAAGAAGTCAGCCTATCCCGCTAGAATTTTTACTAAGGGTCAAAGTACAGGCTTTAGGGGTGAATCAGGTCTTCCACTCGAATCCGTTGCAAAAGCTACGTAGCTACCTTTCACAATTGTCTGGATTTCTAGAACATAGGATGAAAACAAAAATGAGAAAAATCTCTAAGCATACACTTGATAAAATAATCAATCCTTAGGTACCCCTATGTGAATAATTTAGTCTTGCATTTGCTAGGGTCTAGCAAAGTTTAGGCAGGGGGGTATGATTGCACAGCAATCATAGGTCCTAATCAACCTAAAGAATGTCTGAACCTATCTTAAATTGTGGATATTGCACTCATATCTTGCATATCATGCATTCATCAGTGTATTTAGAATGAGATGAGATATCCTGCTAGTTAATGTTTTTTTATTGCTATTTACAGATAATAAAGTGATCCAGGATGGAGATAGTGGAATAAAGCAATAAAGGAAGAAGAAGACTGATCCAGATAAGAGGAGTGAGGACGATAGCCTTATCCTTACCCTTAGAAACCCTAGGACAGCCTTCCCAAGCCCAAAACAACCTCCATTAGGGCACCTTAGCCTCAAAACCCAAACATGGATACCACTATCCATGTTCCTATCCCTCTCTCAAACACTTAGGAACCAAAACCAACCTTAGAAAACACAAAACCCACTCTCCAGCACCTTTTAAGACGTCCAGACATCTGGCTGGATGTCTGATTTCTGTAGAATAACAATCCTGGAAGCCAAAACTCATACTAACACAGAATTGGATGCCTAATTTAGTGTCCAGACATCCAATTTTGTAGTATAAGACGTCTGACCACTATCCTGGACGTCTGATACTGCTGTCTGGTTCCTGATTTTTGGTGTTGGAAGCCCTAGCTTGCCTATTTTGAACTAGGAACCCCACTGGACACCCTAGGAAACCTAAGTAGAGACCTCCTAATCCTAGTCCACTATCCATAGCCCTTCTTTTCCTATCCCTAACCCAATTGAACCATCCCATACCTAATTGGGTGAATCTACAGTTGATTGGGTGCACCCGAGCCCAATTAGATCCACCCAGGATCTAATTAATTCATACCTGTTAGGGTTACCCTAGCCTAATCACATGCACACATCTAATTAGACTTGACCTAGACCTAATTAGGTTCACTCCTACCCAATTAGACTTTCCTAAGTCTAATTAGGTCCACACCCACTTAATCTAGATTGACCCAACCTATTTAGCACCTAATCCCACCAAAACCCACAACCTAGCCCTACGAAAAACACACACCCACACACACACGCACACCTTGCCATTTTACTCCCACCAAACCCATGCACACTCTCTTGGAAACCCGAAAAACTTGTGTCAAACCTAGATCCAAAAATTGTGGCATTTGTTATTTTTGGAGCCACCAAAAGTGGCAACCAAATGGAGCCTTCCATAAGGGCAAAGAGAGAGCTACGAAATTGGACCATCTCTCCATACACTCTCCCATCCATACTCTCCACTCTGAACTTGCTTCCATCCTCCAAAACCTGAATGCCGTCCTCCTCATCCTCCTCCAAGGCTCCATGGACGGCTAGCTAGAGAAGCTTCTCTCCAAAGCTTCAAGGACGGCCATTGGTAGAGAAAGGGAGCAACACCCTCCTCTCTCCACTTGGGTGCACTAGCCCCCATCTTCTTTTTGGATGGCCGTGAAGTCTCACCCATAGCCTCTTGTGGCCGGCCATCTCTTTTGGTAGGCGTGTAGACGGGTTTGCATATCCAAGGTCTAGCCTACACCCTCACACAAGGCCGATGGCCCTAGTGGCAACTTTCCGGCATGTGGGATTTTCTTCTATTTGTATGCTTTCTAGTGTAGATGATGTATGATAAATTTCTATGCATAAATAATGTTTCTGTGATTGATTGTCCTCATGTTTGCTTGCTTATATGACACTTTGGTTTGTTCACACCATGCACAGCCACCTTGGCCTCATTTAGATGCACATAGTCACTTAGGTTTTTGCTAGTTTATCTAGATCTAGGTTTCAATTCACTTTTTGAAATAAAAAAGAAATAAAAAACACAGAAAGACAAAAATAGTAGCTTAGGTTACATTTATATTATAAAAGCCGATCCAAATCTTGATTCATTTTCACGCCTCCCAGAGACGAACGATCGAGACTCAAGTTCTAAAAAGAATAAAGATCTACGAGAGTTTCGCTATCACAAATATCTTTGACGAGTGGTTTTTGCGACTATACTACGATTTCCAACGATTTCAAAATATGCGATTTCCACGCTCGTCCGACACCGCAAACCACCACCATCTTCTCCACCTCCGGCAGACCACCGGTGAGGTGTCTCCGTCTCCTCCACACACCCATCCACCTCGCCAGACGTCTCAAAAGCATCGTCGCCATCCATTGATCAGTTTCCCCATCTCCATCGATAGCCATACCCTCCACAAACTCCCCACGACCATACCCATCACAACGGCCACAGACCGGCCTAGGCACACACACCTAGGCTGCCCCGTGACTAGCCACCTACCGTAGCACCTTCGCCGTGCCACGACGAAGCTTCCTATGTGGTTTGATGAGGCCACAAGGCCGTATTACTTGAACGCAGGATCGAGCCTCTGCCGCCATTAGCGTCGGCATAAAGCTTTCTCACAAGCTTCAACCCTGGTGTCAACCTCCAGGCATACAGGTCCAGGTGATGCGTAATCACCTCACGCATACATTTAGCTAGTGAGTGGCTTTGAGAGGTGTCACAGCTGCAACAATTGAGCGAAGCATCCTCCTACAGGTTCACGAGAAGTGGTTGCCTGGAGGATGAGTGATATAAGTGGAATTTGTGTTTTGGGCTTGTTGCCTCCGAACATGGGGTGAGGTCCCCTTGCCCACGCTCCACGGACTTGGCCTGCCTAACTTGTTTACCCAGCACTCCTCGTGCACCACCCATGCCGGTGCACCTGGACCCAGGTGTGCTTGACCTGACCCGAATACCTGATTGGCTCTGAGAGAGTGAACCTAAGAGCGAAAAGAGTGAGAGCATATGTAGGGGAAGGTAGGGGTACATTTTGCACTTCTCTGCAAGGAAAGGAAGAAGGAAGAGGAGGCTGAAGCTGAAGGACTCGCAGAGGAGCTAAGGATCAGAGGACACTAAGGAAGGAGGAAAAGGCACTGTAGCAGAGAAGTCAGAGAAGAATTCACTCTCTTTCCGAGCTGAACTCTATGCGGACACTGAATCTAGTGAACAAGATCTGCCTATTGTCCACCACTTTAAACATGGGTTGCACACCACAAAGCCGCAGGCCTGACCCTGAAAGAACAACAATCTCTGGTTCTGGGTGATTTTCATCCAGAACCTTAGAACCACTCGACTCAGGGGCTTGGGCCTGCCCCATAATCTGGTCCACATCTGTGGACACCTACTGGTGGGTCCTGAGATTAATATTTTTATTTTGATTCTGACCAAAACTTATCAATTCTTAATTTCTTCTTTGTTTGTATATTATGCTTAGCTAAAGGCAATAAACTTAGCACGTATGTATACTCCTTTCTTTCTACGGAGCTGAATAGATTTTCTCAAAATTTGGGTGATATTTTGCTTATTCTATACTTTTCATGTCTTTATTTTTACAATGGGGACATTACATCATTTAGGCATGGTAGGGCGGATACTTAATTCTAAAATTAATTTGTTAGCTCCATGGAATTCCTTTTATTTTCTTAAGGAAAAAATTAAAAATGAAAAAATGAAAAAAAAGAAAATAGAATTAGGAGAGTAGAACTTAGGCATTAGAAGTTGTGAACTTTAAGAAATGATACTTTAGGGCCTGAACACTTAGGCACTTCAGGTCTTCGGGCTTAATCAACCTGAGTGTCCACAAAAATGTGGACCTGTTCTCAAGTCCTTGCCATGTTAATTTTACTTTAATCAGGGTAATAAATTGAGGTGGTAAGTACACAACTTATCAACCTGCCTTCTGATTTGAGGGAACTTTAAGTCTAAAGCATCTACACATTATTTGCACTAACTCATTTTTTAGTGGTTTTTATGGAAATTAGGTTGTTAATGAACTTTCTAGGATAGTATGGCTGGTAAGTTGTCATGGGTAAGAGCCCATTAGCCTGTTGTCCAGAGACCAACTACTTAACCCTACTCATTCTACTGCCTTTAGGTAAATCTTAGATCAAGGAAGCCACCTACTGAGAAAAAGAAAAAAAAATGATGCTAAAAAGGAAAAAGAAAAATAGAAAAAGGAGAAAAAACTAAAAAATAAAAATAGAAAAATAGAAAAGTCACACTTCACCATAGGAGTATGGCTGGCAAGTTACCATGGGTAACAGCCTATTGGCTGGTTATTCAGAGCCCAGCTCACAAAAATGCACAAATAATTCCTAAAACAGTTAGAGAAGAAGTGGGGAAATAGAATACACCGGGGAGATATGCACTGGGTTTGTCCTTGAGTTGACCACATAAAAAAAAAAAAAGTAGGGAGAAAGCTACTGGTTGAACAGATAAACCTTTAGGCAGAAACTCTTAAGGCTACCTAAGGTTGTAGAAACCTGAAGTCCATTTCAATGGCTGTCTAGTGAGTCTATCACTTTTTCACGTTAAGTTGCTTAGAACTTCAACTTCTTTTTGAGTCTTGGGTAGGTTGGGTAGACATAGAAAGTTGCCCCAAAAATCTAAACTCAAAAATCCAAGAAAGGATTTTGAAAAGAAGAAAAAAATAGAAAAAAATGTATCTTCCCTTTTCAAAATAACGCGAGGACTTGGTTGGTCTACATTTTGGCAGGCACCCGGGCATTGTTGAGTCTTCATAGTTTAGGACCTTAGCTGAAATTTCCTTTTGTTAAAAAACAACTAATGTCATAAGTGATCGAGTCCTAATTCTATTTTATACATAGCATTTAGTTTGATTTTGATAGGGACTAGTAAAAGATAGGAAAGGGGGTATGATGTGGACACATCCATTTATGTTAAAATGCCTATTTATGCATGTTCCTAAGCTTAGTGATGCATTCCATATTATAAATATTACATAGCAAGCAACATTCTACATTTAGAATAGTTTGTATAAAATTAGGTTAATTCGCATACTTTTGTGGCTAGGAGAGGAGATTTATTTCGAGGCTTTGAATTGATGATTCGATAGTACAGATCTAATCAGGACGATGATCGGAGTCCAATGCCTCCGAAATTGTCTTGATCAGAGTCCTGTAGCATATTTTGCAGTCTAAGGAAGCTCGACAGTTAAGGGGCTAGGTGACACAAATTGGAACTTCAAATGACAAATCCAACCACACAAATGTATCCAGATCGATGGTTACAGCCTAGCAACGCAAAAATTGACCCAATCCGATGTTTGTGGTGTCACCTACGGATAAAACAAAATGGATGGCCATGATGGTGCCATCATAGTCGCCCATAACCGGTAACAGCACCGCACACCCCTAAGAAGCATCTCAGCAAAAAAACATCACTTCATCTCAAGTTATTGTAATTGTAATAAACATCACTTCATCTCAAGTTATCAAGTTGTGCTTCATCTCTGTACTCACTTTATTCTTTTTGCAAGTAGTTAGTTTTACCATTCTCCTAAAATACCAAACAAAACAACAAAACCTTAAAAATACCAAAAAGAAACAAATGTCGCCTCCTTGTGTTCGACCTAGGACATCCTTGGAGTTTCGGTAAATTTTATTTGGTTGCGAGTTGTGCTGCTATGATGACGGGTTCTCTCGAAACCCTGATTTTACATCACAAAAAAATGCTTCACCAATGGGTCACAGTTGATCCGTAGGTAGATTTTTCATGGATCCATGCACATTGAGCGCAGATGAGTGCATGCATGTGGCTTCATGCAAGGTATGCATGGGTTGCGTGCAGGTGTCCTTCTCACACGTAGTACATGTGGATGGTCATAATTTAAGCATTTGATGTACATTTTCAATGAAATTTCATGGAGATGTTCAGAGGGTCTTTGATCGGGGTTTAGTCACACGAAAAATAAACTTATTGAAATTCTGTTCTCTTTGTAGTATAGTACAAAAAATAACCTTAATCAACAATAAATATAATGAAACCCTAATTTGGAGTCCCAATCGAACATAGGAAGGGTAAAGTGTTCTGATTTGATTTTTCATCTTGGAGAAGAGCATGTGTTTGTAATTAATTACTCCCAACTAAGCTAAATCTGACCTAAAGACCAAATCTAACCTGCAACACACCGAATTCAACCTTGAACCTCGATCTCGAGTTCCCGCAAATAAACCTCAGTAGTAGTGTTGTTTTTGTCCATTACGAATGTGTATGGAAGATATAAAAAGTGAATGTGTAAGTCTTTCAATGCACTACCTCGATTGTACGAATGCTTCCTAGAAGTTTAAGAATAGGTTTGAATCGTTTACATAGATCGAGGATTCCATATAATGATTATTATTTTTTATTTGCTTTGTGATCTTTTTTTTATTTTAATATTTAAAATTTAATAAAATTAGTCCCAAGTGGTAAAGCCTAATCTACGAAGATAATATTGAGGGTGATGACGAAAACAACTTGGTGGGGTCATTGGTTCATCAAGTGTGCAAGGTGTGGGTAGGGATTATGGGTGAAGCACATAGTGGTAATAGTTATTGGAGTGATGATAAAAATGACTAACATGTTTTTTTTTTGTATTTTCTTCTTTTGCAATTTTTTTTTCAATTTTTCATTTGGAAGAAAACATTGATGGCTCTAACTTAACTAAGTGAAGCAACACAATGAAATCGTAGGTGGACTAAGTGGCGTGTGGAGGTGGTGATGGTGAGGCCGGTGGACGGCCACCCACCCCTTGGTGGTAGTGGTGGCATGCAATGTGGGTGATGTGGAGGTGAAGAAAATGTAAGAATGACAACAGGTGCGAAATTGATTTTAGAATCCAATCACATATAATATAGTGATCAAAACCAAGCACTTGATTTGCATCACAAAAATGATAACACATCAATGTAGCACATACAAATAAATGAAAGCTTGCATCCACAAAATTAAGTTTACACTACGAGAAAACTATTTCGCTGACAGTGCCTAGAAGGCCATCGGCTCTGGAGGGTGGTGGTGGCTAGACTTGGCCATGAAGGCCATTTACATGCCACTAGAGAGAGGACACGTCCAAGCTATGGGAGAAGCCTAGGCATGGCCAAATAAAAAAAGAAAACTTACAAAGCAATTAATAAAAAGAAGATAGAGAAGGCTATGTAGGAAACAAGGAGGAGGGTGGTGATGGTGCTTTCATAAGGAAGGCAAGGCTAGCCTTGGGATGGTGGAGGGATAAAGGTGGTGGACAGCCTTAAAGGTGGAGGTAGAGGTGGAGGCTTGGAGGAGGAGAGGAAGGAAGAAGATGGTGGAGAGGATAGAATGATGAGAGGATATAATCTCTTGGGTTTTTATTTGGTGGGAGGGGTTATGGTTAATGCAAGTTCAGGTGGGAGGGGTTGTGGATGTCGCCAAGTATGGCTAGGGGAAGGTTTTGGATGGCCACTTTTGGTTGGTTGAGGATGAAGTTTTAGTGGAAGGGGTTTGTGGGTGTGTGTTCAAATTTTTTAGAGGTGGGTTGTGGTTTAGGTGCAAATAGGTTGGGTCAACCTAGGTTGGGTTAGGTCCAAGTCCAATTGAAAGTGGGTGAGTCTAACTAATTGTGTATGGAGCTACCTAGATGTGGGCTACTCTAATTAATGTGTGGCTGAGCCTAATTGGATCTTGGGTAAGCTAATTGACTCAATAGGACTCAATTCAGGTTGTTCTTAGCCTAATTAGGGAATTGGATTTGGAATTGGGTTAGGGTTAGTGGAATAGGGATAGGGATAGGGATAGGATAAGGTTTGTGGATAGAAGGGATAGGGATAAGGATAGGGTTATCGAAAGGATAGGGATAAGGTTCTAGGGTTAGGGGTAGGTTGTCCAAAGGTAAGGGTGGTTCAAGGTTCTGCAGTAGGCATAGGGTTATCCTAGGGTTTTCCTCTTCTTTTTCAAGTTTCTTCTCTCTCTCTCTCTAGTCTTCTTTATTCTTCTTCAGCAATCTAAGGTCTTCTTCCCTCCAATTTTTGTGCACCTAGGTTAGGTTCATCTTTTGATCTCGTTATTGTCTTCAGACAAGAATAAGATGTCAAATAGAAGGATAATACGACATTACTTTATGTGCGACTATACAAAAGTATATGCTGTAATGTATGAATGATAAGGATGAAATATTTAGAGATTCGCTCAAATTTTAACATTATTTAGGTTGATTAAGACCAATGATTTCCTTTCTAATCTGCCTTGCATTTTTTTATGAGCAAGAGCTGGGGTCGATGGGTGGAAAAATTATGACCAAGCCCTTATAGTCTAGAAAAAGTACATTTTACCCCTATTATGATATTTCTTCTCTTATATTTCCTCTGTACCCATGCACATCATGATTGCGTAGCAATCATAAGACCTAATTTGACTAAACAAAGCTAATAACCTAGTCTACATTCTGTAAATAGTGCATCCATTACATGCATTGCATGCATACCAGCATCTCTACATTTTTAATTCTAATTCTGCCATTTTATGGTCCATTGGGTAATATTTAGAATTTATGTATGTAGGACTATAAATTAGGAGCGACATTTGGGATTGAATTGATGTAGGGAAGTCATCTCTACAATTTAATGACAGGGAGAAACAGCCAGCAAGAGAGTGGGAGACAAGCACATGCAGATTTAGAACAAGCCCAAATGAGCCATGCAAACCCATGCAGAACCGTCCTTCATGTCCAATAACACCCATTCACGTACCCATGCACCATGAACACACACATTTGTCCACACACTAAATACATGCAGATACTTGTGTTCGCACACCACTATCCACACACTAAAGCACCATACACCTAATGTGCACAATTCAGCCATTACACACACATTCACATTATTTTATCAACATTAATTAGTGGGCGTAGTAGCATGTATTACTTTGATTCTTTATTTATTTTTCTCTAGGCCTAGACACACACAACACAAGCCCAACCACCTAAAGCACACTACACATCCTATTTAAACCCACTTGACCTTAACTACACACAACGCCATGCCACCACGCACGCAACTAAACCCACACTTATCCAAATGCCACCCACCTAGTCCCACCTTTGGTGCACACCCATTCTAGCACCCACTAAAATGTTCCCTACCTTGTTGCAAATGAAGATTGTCGTATTTAGGAAAATATCACATTGTAGTATAGTAACGGAAATCAATGTGACATTTCAATTTATAATGCTTGAAAAATCATGAGTTCCAAGGTCTTTCGCAGGGAGAAAATATGAAATTCAAGCCACTAATCGAAATAATAAACGATGAACATAATATTTAATGAAAAAGATATGCAATGAATAATCCTCAAAAATATTATCAATCAGAATAATGTCCATCAATAATCAATGGCATAAGAAGAATATAATTGAAGACAAAAATGGTGATTTGAGTCACCAATTAAATCAACAATTAAGGACAGATTTCAAGGTCAAAAGTAAACTCAATATCTCAAACCAAGTCAAATATTTCAATAGTGGTCTTGAACCACTTATCCACGTCAGATATTATCTCAATAAGTCTATAATAACTCAAATCATAGTCAAAATCAAACATCAGGCATAGGGGCTAAATTCCTTAAAGTCAGCAAGCATAACATAAAGCTTAAGAAATCCACTAAGTGTTTAGCGTGTGCGCATTCTTCCATAGGCACGAATGCACGTTTCTCAAGGAAAAACCTCCCCACTCCCTCAGATTTCCTTCTCTTTTCTCTCTCCCCAAATTCAGATTGGTTATAGGTTAGTCGGGTAATCGGGTCATGGGGTCTAGACCTACCAGCATTGAGGCAGGTGACAAGAGCGTGAGAGTGAGGAGGGACTTCACCCCTCAGTGTCGAGCCGAACAGCCATCCACATGAATTCGTTTTATTCTTGTTTCTAAATCCGACGCATACGATGTAGGAAAAAAGGTCCTCTTCTTTGCATGCTATGCTGCAGATTGGAGCTCTAATTAGAGCTGCTGCCGTGGTGCCTTTGTCCAATTGAAGTGTAGCTGCCTTTGCAAGGCAAATCTGCAGCTGTAGGATGTGGTGCTATGGCCGAAGGTGGACAGGTTGCGGCGGGTGGGGGCAGAGAATCAGTAGCGATGGCGAAGCTCTGGTCGCAACCTGAAACACAATAGAATGCCCTTTCGGCCCAATTAAAAAGTTCGAGGGAGTCGCTGGAGCACGACAAATGCAACAATGGCATTTGTGAAATGTGAGGAGCTGTGTGGTGGTCATAGAACATCGGAGAGTGTACGTGAGGTGTGGTGTTCAATAGGGCTATGGAGTGAGCAAAACACCCAATAGAGTTAGGGATTTTGTAGAAAAAGTCAAGGTGGTGCTTTTAGGAGAGTTGTGGGGTTGTTTAATGTTTGGATGTGGTGAGGCGACCATGCCAGAGGCATGGTCGCAGTTAGGGAAGACGGTGGGGGAGATTGGTGATTGACAGTCATGTTGGGTTGATAAAGGGTTAAACCTAATCTAGGGAAAGAGTGGAAGTGATAGGAGCCATTTATTGGATGAAAGAAGGTGGTCTCCATGTAGGCATGGCTTGCCGGACATGGAAGGGATGAACTTCTTCGATGGGAGGAACTACAATGAAGAATAGGTCAAAGGTGATGACGCTTTGGTCAGCTGCCGTCGGAAGAAGATGAGGAAGAGGTTAGTGCTTCCAATTTGTCTGTTGGATGCACGAAAGAGGGAGAGCTAGAGAGTCATTGGAGCTGGAGGAGTTTGCAGCTAGAGAGGAGGAAGAACATGAGATTCCGACGTAGACCTGGTTAAGGAAAATGTCGGGATGAAGGGGAGCTTTTATAGATGAAGGGTTTGGTCTAATTTGGCAAAGATTGCTTTAATTGACTCGACTTTTTGGAAGCTCCTCCATTAGGAAATTTTGAGCTCTTCTGAGCTCCTATCATCGAGGGAGGATCTGGGCGGTGGTTCATTGGAAAGAGGGTTCTCTGGCGACCAATCCCTCTAAATTTGGAGGGATTTGGTTGAGAAATCAAGGAAGAATCCTTGATTGAATTCTCACGGCTGTTGGTAGATTTTGTTTAGACCTCCAATGGTGGTAGGAGCCGAATTTTGGGGATGACGAGAAAGTTAGGGCGATAAAAGCAATAAACTTGAAACCTAGGGGTCTAAATGTGAGAAATAGAGTTTCTATGGGCTGAAATGCAAAATAAGCCAAGATGAGTTCTGATTGGGCCTAAATTTTGGTGCTAACCTAATTTAGATCCAAGGAATCTAATGGTGAACTTGGATTTGAGTTTTGACCATGTTTGACTGGTTAAATTATAGAGAAGCCCAAATTAGTGTAAATTCCCGTCTAAATCTCTATTCTAGGTCAAAATGGGTTCAGTTAGTCAAACTGAAGGTACTAAACCTCTTAAAATATTTTTACATGAATTTTAGGAGGTTTAGATTGATTTTATCCTAATAAAAACCTTTTCAATTCAAGTAGGGTTGATAATTAGGGTTTTTAGTCCTATTTTGGTCCTCGAAATGCATGAAACCCTGATTTTGTCAGTGTGAGCCCACTTCTTGGTCTTTTATGCTCAATTGACCTTTAGTTAACCCCTAAGTAACACCGTGCTTAATCTGTATTTGTGATGTGTTGTTAAAACAACAAAATTAACCTTATTTTCCTATGTTCTCAAATCAGATGAGAGTGGCATTATAGTTCTCAGGTGATCATTTAGGAGCATTTATCTCTTGATTTCGACTAATTAAGTTAATTATGATGAATGATGGCACTACCATCATACCCCTTATGTTATACTTCTTAACCTATAGCCTAACCTACTCCTTTGGTGCACCATACGTCTATGCAACTTCTATAAAAACCCAACCCCATAGCTTAAACATAACCCCTCCATTCTCTCTTGGGTGGTACCCATTCCTCCCCATTCTCTCCATGCTCTCCAACTTAGTTATTCCATGAGATTCTTCCTAAGAGCTCCTTCACCCATGGCCAACGGCTACATATGCGTCTTTGGCTTTGGAGTCTCTAGGTTAAGAGCAGATAGGCCTAGCACCAAGGATTCTCCTTACCTCCCAATAGGAAATCTTGCCCACATTGGAGAGGACACCTATCTTCCTCCATTCCCTCTTTAATTTTGTTAGTTTAGTTCTTTGCATTTCTTGCTCTTTATATTACCCCAATAGGAAATTTTGTTAGTTTAGTTTAATGGGCGAGATCAATGTTTTAAAATGTATGTGTTGTAGTATAGTTGAAATCACTCGAAAATAAATAAACTTTTATTACTCAAAGTTTTAAGTCAAAGGTCGAGCACAGGGAGCAAAGTGGGGTTTAAAAATCAAAAGAACAACTTTTGAGAAGTTGAATATGCAATGTAAATCAGAGTTATAATGCAAAAAATGTAAATATAAAGACATTGGATCAATGTATCTAAAGAGCACAAAAAAAATGGACGTCTGATTTGTGAATCAGATGTCATAAACTGGTGATTGCTACAGTGCTATTTCTGATCTTTTTCTCTTCTCTGTCTGGTTTTCTTCCTTCTTTTCTTTTCTTCGTGCCTGTGCTGGTGCTTCTATTGCCTTTGTCTTCTACTTTTCTTTCTTCTTTCTTTGGCAACTTCCCTTTCTTCTGACTCCAGCTCCTTCTCCTTCTCCTTCTCTTTCCTCAGCCCTTCAGCCTTCAACTCTGCCTCTTCAGCCTTGTCTTCTCCTTCCTTAGCTTCTTTGGCCTACGCCCTCTTTCTTCTTTGGCTGCTTCTTCTTCTCCTGCTTGCAAGAAAGCAAAACCTACCCCTACCTGCCCCCGCAATCTCACTTCATCCCTTCCTTTCTCTTTTAGGCTCGCTCTCCCAGAGCCGCTTCTCAGGTAATCGGGTCGGGTATGTGTGCCCGAGACCAGGCCCACCTTCGCGCGGTGGTGGGCGAGGAGTGTAGGTTGGATATACGGGTCAAGCCAGATCCACTTGGGCAGTGCCGCGGACGAGGTGGTGAGAGGGCAAGTGGGACCTCACCTCATGGTCAGGAGGCGATAAGTCATATTCACTTTTTCAATTTATCTCACGACGCCCGCTCATAACCTTCTGAGGTGGGACTATGTTGCCCTATCTTCCTTCACGAATACCCACAATAGGAGTCTCCTTGATTGCAGCAATTGCGGGGTCTTCAGTGCCAATCGCTTGGCTGGGGTTGTGTGCGAAGGGATTCCGCACGACCTGGGACCTATAGCCTTAAGCGAGAAGCCCTAGAGGAGGCTCCCAAGCAAGCTCTTTGCTTGTGTTAATGGCGGCAGGCATCTAAACCTGTCAACCACGAAAACGGCCTTGCGACCTCGTCAGAAGGCTTGGACAGCTTTGCCTAGACACGATGAATGTAGTCCGAGGGTTAGCAAGGAGTGGCGTGGCTGGAGCATGCATGCCTAGGGCACCCTGTGTGTGCAAAAGTGGGTGTGTTCGGGGGGAGTTCTGAGGGCTTGGCGTGGTGAGTGGAGTGAGGGTTTAGGATCAGTGGAGTGTGGTGATGCTTATGGGGTAGTTGGCGAGGCGGATGGAGGCATGGAGTGATGGGGATGCCTCACCGGAGATTTGGCCGGAGATGAGGAAGGTGAGGGTGATAGCATGCGTCGAGGTGTGCTTTGAAGAAATAAAGATAGAAAAATGACGAGAGAGGGAGAGAACTTAGCTTAGCGTGGATAGACGAAGGGGGATGCAAAGATGGCGGCCGGCTTGTATTGCCATCGTCGGAGATGAAATACTCAGTGGAGGAGGTGGACTACAACGAAGGGGCTGCAAGGATGTCGGCTGGTGCAGCACGACACGGACGAAGAGGAGGAAGAGAACCCTGCCACTGGTATTGTGGCAGAGTGATGAGGGAGAGATAGAGGGGCCGCTAGAGCTTGCTGAGTTATTGACTGGAGGGGGAAGAGACGAAATAGAGGGTTGCTCAAGCCAATTTCAAGCTTCAAGGATGCGGAGGGCTTTGGGTTTGCTTTTATAGGCTCTGGAGGAAGGTTTCATGCTTGGAAGTTGAGGTTGCCGTGCTTGGAAGCCAAGCTTCCAAGCACGGCAACCTCGTCAGAGATGGAAGGTCAAATGAGACCCAAATCTCTCATGCATTCTCATGAGAGATTGGATACCAAATCGGGCTTGGAATTGTGTTCAAATTGGAGGAGATTTCTTAGAGAATCTCCCTGTCAATTTTGAAGGGGATTCTCTAAGGAATCAAGGAGATCTTTCCCTCAAAACCTTGCTTGAGCAGGATTCCCTCCGATATAATGGCAGAGGGACCTAATTGCAAAGAACGAAGATAAGGATAGGGGGATTCTGTAGAAGTTTTCAAAAGTTAGGGATAGATTTGTAATTGAGCTGGACCTGTTTGCAAAGTAGGTCAAGATGAATTCCCCTTAGGTCTAAATTTTGGTATAAATCTAACTTGGACCTAAGGAATCCAAATAGTGAAGTTGGGTTTTAGGCTTGGCCACTTTTGACTTGGCAATCTACGCAAAAACCCAATTTAGGGCATATATTTGACTCCGACCATAATTTAGGTCAAAATAGGTTCTAAGGGCCAAATTGAAGGCTCTAAACCATAGAGGATATTTTTCCATGATTTTTAGAGGGTTTAGGTGAATTTCATCTTGACCAGAACCTTGTTAAATTAAGTGGGTCTATTTTAGGGTTACAAGAAGTCATTTATTTCCAAGAATTCGCATGAACCCTTTTCTATTTGAACAAACCCACTTTTTATCTTGTTAAGACTATTTGACCTGTGTTTAGCCCATAAGAAATCCCGTTGTACTGCAATGGTAAAATTGCAGTTTTACCCCTTATTTCTTACTTTTCTCTCAGAATGGTTATTCATTGAGTTAGGACCTCTAGTTGGTTATGTAGGAGCTTTTGTTCTCTTTTCTGGGTCAAAATGAGCTAGTTAGGGCTCATGATGGTGTTCCCATCAATTACTTGCTTATTAGCTTAATCTTTTCATTCCACACAATTTCCTTGACTTGCTTTTAGTGTTTTTTATTGCTTAATAGTGTAGCACTCACTCTCCACTCACACAGTCTCCACTTCACACCCCCACTCACTCTCTACACACTACACACCCACGCCACCACCTACCATCTAACCATCTCCATTTCCATCATCAACACCACCAACCACACATCACCTCCATGGTCCACCTCCACCATTTCACTATATTTTCTTGTTGTTCATGTAATGACTTTTGTTCTTCTTTACTTAATGTAATCGGCCTGGGAATATACTGAAGGCCTTGTTTCTTTTCCTTTTTCATTGTCTTTTCAATTTCATAAGTCTAGGACACCCTTAGTTGCCTCATTGATTATCATTTTCCTTTCTGATGTACTTTCTCTTATGTTTATGCAATAAAAGTTATAAGGTTTAATTTTGTCATTCTCATTTTGTTTCATTAATTCTTATTCCAAAAAGATAAAAAAGGAGTGAATCAACAAAAGACCAAAAAGACTTAGCCTAGTTTGTAGTTTTGTTGCAATTTCATTCCTAAGAAAAAAGACCACATAAATCACAAAAAAAAGAAAGTCGAAAAAAATTAATAAGGATTTTGGTTGACCTAAGCGAGATAGAGACTAAAATCGCCTCTGTAAGGAATCAAATAGTACTCACCAAATCTAACGTTAAAAATTTGATTAGCAGTCTCGTTATAAAATTAAATGATTAGTGGATTTAGGTGTAAAAGATAAACTACAACAATGACTTAATGACTCAATCTCACACACCTAGGGTCCAATACCTATCATTTTTGGTGCTATTATCGAGGAGGCAACAGGCTTGTTCTTAATCTTAGTCACCTCTCTTTATACTTAAGGTTTAATTAATTTGCCTTCGGTTGTTTTGTGTGTGTAGGATTTCTTGACTCAAAAAGTCATGCATGCATCAATGCGTTGTGAAGACCTAAGGTAGGTGGTCTATCCTTTGCTTTTTGATTAAAAAAATAAAACTAAAAAAATCTTAAATATTTGAAAAACATAAGAAAATGAAAAATATAAAATTTAAAAAAAAATTAAGCTACATTGGGCATGGGCTTCTTCTTGTTTGCTTCCTTTCACAACTTTGGCCCATTTCCTCTATTTTGTGCTCAGATTGAACTAAGCTTCCAAATTAAAAAAAAAATCACTCCAGGTTCGTCCAAGTCCCCAAAAAATTTGAAACGTAACTTGAAGATAGACAAACAAATTATCTTTCATTGACCATTGATTGTGGTCCAAAACTCACACTTTCGAATTTTTAAAACTTCCAAACTAAGGGTCTATTAGCACAAAAACATGGACAAACCAGTTCTATCTTTGTGAATTTGCTGTGGACTGTACACAACTCCAATTTCCCAAATATTGGTGGCATCAGAAAGCTATTTAAACATACTATCTTCAGGAGTTTTTGTAAAAGCTTTAGAGGAATATAGATATTTCATTATGTTGCATTTGTTTGAAGGGGTTTGTTTTGCTATTCTACACCCGCTTGAACTAAAAATTCACGATAAAAATTGAAAACCCCTTTAATATTCAGACAAAAATAGTTTTTGTGATACCAATAGAGATAGGAAGCAGTACCCATCATTCAAGACTCATCCATTTCCATTTCCACCTAAAACAAATCAAGAACTACTCAATCCTATAATAGTAGCAGCACAATCTTAGGGTGTTGAAGCTTAGGATTTTGATTCATTTGACCCTACACCATTGATTGAGCCTTGGTTGAATGTATTTCTGATAGGCAAGGTTTGAGAAGCCCCCATGTATTGCCTTTTCCGCCTTGCCTATATCAATTAAAATTGATTCACATCGAATTCAAACTAGTAACACCCCTTAGGCTCACATAGACACTAGGAGTGCTTAATTCAAGAAAATACAATACTCCCATGTTAATTTGTATCCCTTCAAGCTCCTCTTGATCAATTAACAAGTTCAACTCAAGTAAAACTAGGACTAATTACTCTCAACCCTAAAATTCTTGGATTGAATTCCAAGTACCATTCATAAGGATTCAATCTCGTTACTTGAATTCCCTTAATTAAATCGAGTGTCAAGATTGTGTGGTCATGCCAAATGGTTATGGTAAGGGAGTAGAAAGGAACCCTACTGGTGCAGGGAAGAACCTTCTCTCTTATCTCCCCTTAAGCAATCTAGCTTGATTGATTTGGGGAACGCAAGTTAAGTATTGGTTCTTGTGTTTGATAACTTTGAATCTCAAATCCTGGTCATTTAATTAAGGCCTAAATCAATCAGTGTTGCACTTCAACACTTCTCATTTGTGCCTTGCCTTTTTATGTGAGGCAGGAGGTCATGAAGACCTCAACTTGTTGGGCCCCTACAACATCATCCTAGGAGGAATTCTTCTACTCACCCAATTCTTTCTTTCCCTTCAGCAACCATGGCTGGAGAGAACCTCCATCTCGAGGAAGACCTTATTTTTTTCCTCCAAAGACAAATGGATGCATATGAGTGGCACTAAAAATAGCAACTGGAATTGATTAAGAAGACTCCATAAGATATGCAACATCCACCACAACTACGATAACTATGGGATTTTTATGATCCATCAGCACTCTAAGTGCAGCTGCATGTCCAATTACACATAGATGGAGATGAATTTTAACTAAAGCCCAATGTTATAAGCTAAATTCAGACTTGTTTTCATGGCAACTTACATGAAGAACCCTTTCAACAACTTGAACATCTAGGTTGGGTTGCTGAAACTATCCGACATAGAAATGTTGACATTGGATTAGTTCATATGAAGCTATTCCCTTTCATTCTAAGGGCTAAAGCTTCACATTGGTTCAAAATAATTTCTAGGCCTATTCATACTTGCAAAGAGCTTCCATCTGAGTTCCTCAAAAAATTCTTTCCAATTGACCAAACTAATGCCATGTGGCATGCTATCACAACTTTCTTCCAATCTCCTAGGGAGAAGTTGCATGATGCATGGGAGAGGTTACAAGACCTTTTCCGAAAGTGCCCCTACCATGAGGTACCTCGTTGGCACCTTCCACAAATATTCTATCATGGCCTAGATGACACATATAGGTACTTGGCTAATGCATCTAGTGGAGGTAACTTCCTCCCCAAGGATGAGGATAGTGTATTCAAGTTATTTGAGTCCTTGGCAAAAAACTCAATGATTGTTGCATCTATGAACTAATTTAACAAGTCCAGTCACCCCAAAGCATCTGTGCATGAAGTTCAACTTGAGTCTGTTCGTGCTAGCATGAACCTCATTGCATCAAAACTAGACAAGGTGGATGTACTGGATAAGAAATTGAATGAGTTGATTCAAAACCAACATACTACTCCCATTGCTACACCTTCTTCCTCCTCAGCTGCTTCTAATAGAACTTATGTTCTCGCTCAAGATTCACCTTTTTCTTCATAGGCCCATTCACTTCAAGAGCCCATGAACAACCTAGATTTAGTTCCCATTGACCAAGGTTATGCATATTCTCATAATTTGAACTCCTTTGATGGATCCACTTCTATGATATCTTCGACCCATGAAGATGTCAATGCAATACAAGCATATGGATACATTGACTCTTACTCTGAGAACTATAACTCTGGATGGTGCTAGCATCTAAATTTTTCCTAGGCTGGAGTCAACTCACAGCCAAACCCATCTACTCAACAGTAGCCCAGACCTTACATGACTCAGCTGTTGGCATATCAAAGGTAGCTGCTGCAACAACCGCAATAACAACAACCACAAATGGTAAACCAAATGGAAAACATGACCAAGGTTTTAATGCAAATGATGGAAACCTTGGCAACTTAGAACTGAAACACACAATCACAGATTAATCAACTCTTCCAAGAGACAGAACCCATGGGACTCTGCCGTCCCAAACCCTAGAAATTCTCAAAACCCAATTTCCTAGCCTAGACTGAGCATCCCACAAGGACAGGCTCATACCATAGTACAAGCACCTAGTATTCCTGCACAACTTGGCCCATTGTTGCCTACACCTATTTCTTCTGCTCCTCCCCAACCACATGGACCACATGCTACTACAAATGTTGTTACTTTAACAAGTTGAACTACCACAAAGGATCCTCCCTAAAGAAAGGACCTTGGTCCATCTAGACCCCCTCCTCCAGATGGTTCTTCTGATTCTGACAAAGAGCCACCCAAGGAGACTAAGACAAAAGACAAAGGAAAACAACCCATCATTATAGACTCAGATTCCCATACCCTTCCTCGAGGTTTTAACAATAGAAATTAAGAAGAAAACTAAGGGTACAAAAGATCAAGAGGACCTCAAATCCATGTTTAAGGAAGTTCATATAAAGGTCCCTCTCCATGAGGCCATAGACCATATTTCCCTGATCAACAAAATTTTCAGGGATTATTACACACCTAGGCGAAACACAAAAGAGAAGACTAAAGAGGCGATCTTGTATCAACAGGAAAGTATAGTTATATTGAGTGACTTACTACCTAAACAAAAGGACCATGGAGCCCCATTGATCTCTAGCAAATTACATGACGCTCTGATGTAGACAAAGTTATTCATGTTAAATTGCCTATTTAAGTGTGTTCTTATGTTTATAATTGCATCCAACATTATAAATAGTACATAGCGTGCATCATCATACATTTAGATTAAATTCTATAAATTGTGTATCAATTAGACTATTTTGTGGTTATTAGAGAAGGCAATTCATTTCTAGGCCTTAGATCGAAGATCCAACAGTACCGATCTGATCGTGGCAACATTCGGAGTTCATCAACATGAAGATCAACTCAATTAGACATTCGTGGTGTCCCGTACAAAAAAAAGATGGACGGTCAGTATGGTACCACGTGACACCATCTAAGCCATCCAAGGCTGCCACCCATTCTATACATTGCTTCCCTCACATGTTGTGGACCATTGCATCGCCATCCAACAGTCCTGGGAATGCCACATCACCCTTCATCTAAGGAATCTCATCAACTTTGATTCTCAACCATTGGATCTCCATCCAACAGTCGAGATCTAGCGTTACCACATCCCTCTGCATGACAATCCAAAAGCTTGGCGAGTTGGTCACTTGAGCCATTCGCAGCGAAGAGGAGCAAGTTTGAAACCCATGAATGCCTCCAAATTCATAGTGAGGAATGGACACAAGTAAATTCAACCGCAAGATGAGCATCTGATGGTGGGGAAGACACATGTGTGATTGCATGTGCAATCGCTCGCGTTATTGCATGCGCAAACTCTCGTGCTATCGCACACGCGATCTGAGTGTGGGCTTTGTGTGATCTGAGCCCTTTGATGATGATCAATAGGCTGTGGACTGTTTCTCACACGATCTCAGAGCATGTGCTACACAATCTTGAGATCTTCCTCATGCCCGATCGAGAGCCACTCCCAGCCCAACAATGGAGATCTGATGGCCACGGGCAACTCCTTGTGGATCCATAGCTGGGAGCTCTTTATTGCTCATCATTGGGTTGATGGTACATGCACCCATCTCCCATGCATCCCATTAAAGACCCATGGTCGAAAATAACCTCCCCTTTCACCTATATACACCCCCGTACACCTCCCGTTCCACTTCATCCCTTCCTACTGCATTTGTCACCTTCCTAGAGCTTAGGAACTTGTTTTAAAGCTCACTTCTAGAGTCCCAAGCCTTTGGGATGCTGCACTAGAAAAGTAAAATAATTTTTTCCCACCTTCTCACCCCTAATTGTAGAGCTCCCACTATCCATCTCGAAATCCCCATTCCTGTAAGTGGATCACACCGCGATGCTATCCTTCCTCACATCATCATCATCCGATGTCGCTCTCCTTCCTCCAACTTGTCACCATCTTCTTTGGGCTCCATCAACACAATTCTTCCTCCAAGCAGTCGACGAGGAGGATTCTCCCATCTCTATCTTTTTATAGCTTTCCTAGTGTAGATTTTATTGTATTAAACATTATACTTCCAAGAATATATCTAAAAGTGATTTTCTCTCTCCCTATCTCTCTTTCTCTTCAATTACTTCCAAGTAGAGTAATATTTCTTTCTTTCTAGGTTGGTCAGATTAGTTTAGAGATAATTTTCCACCTACTTTCCTGCTTATCTAAAATACCAAAACAAAAAATTAGAAAAGATAAAAACATAAAAACAAATAAAGATGAAATGTGGATTTTTTTTAATTGAATGTAGCCTCCCTATGTTTGACCTAAGACTCATCTGAGTCTCAGTAAATTTATTTGGTTAGTGGAATTTTCTCATATGCAACAATCTGGTTTTTAAACTTAATTTTTCATACCAAAAATCTTGCTTATCATTTTGGCATTGCTGCTGGGGAGGCAACGGACTCCAATTATTTTCCATGTTATTTCTTGCACTAATTTATTATCTAACTTCTCTTTTCTCTGATTTTGTCCAGTAGGTATCCTATCAAGGATATCCAAAAGTGGTAGATCGGAGTAAAGTACAAGTAGACAGTTTGTAACCGCCCCCACATTTCCCCCCCCACTAGTTTCATTTCTCACAACATTAATAATAAAGACCCAAATCAACTTTCGTGTTTTCAAAAACCCTAAGTTAGGTTTTTTTGTCTTAATTGTCACCTCCACCCACCTTACCCCCATTTTTATAAAAAAAAAGTCTTTCTGATCTGATTGTGGGATTTATTTAGCATATACACTATATACACCCACACACTTAAGCTGCACCACTCTTATCTGATTTAGCGACTAACCAGGAGTATGATCTATGGACCCAATACACCTGAATCAATTACACACATTAGTGAGTAGGATTATTTTGCGTGCCTTAATTGGTGGTGCATCATGGCCAATTGTTTAAGTTGCTTGGGCCACACCATCTAATTTAAAATATATTCATCTTATAGCTGCCTCATAGGATTCAGTTTTTAGGTCAAAACTAGGTACTCCATAATCTATTGATTTAAAAGGAATCTACTTGATCCAGTGTTTTCAAAATTTAGTTTGCCTCACAAAACTTGGTCGAATATAAATAATATTTGAATCCTAAAATCTACTAAGCAAGATTTAAATCCTAAAACTTATCTCATCTCTAATAATCTTGCTTGAAAACCACTGGTTGTGCATGCACCCACTACTGAATTGATCATTAATGGCATATCCCATTTAAAGGGCCCATCACATTACAGAGCACCACTATCCCAGGCCTAATTTAAAATTGAGTTGATGTTGGCCCTAAGATTCATTGAGTCCATTTCAGGGTAGTCTTCAGACCATGATATGAATTAGTGACGTCTGCTTTTTCCAGAAGGTGTTAGGTTGGGGGTTCTGATTGTTAAATGACTTAAGTAGTCAAAGGTTTGGCATAATTAGCAGCCTTCGGGACACGCTCCCCCTACTTCGTTAGCCCAACTTAACTAGCTTCTGGATTAAGGACAACACAAAATTCGTGTTGTGGTTAGAGTTTACCTTGAAGCATAGGTCCTTACGCTACCCAACTTTAAGGATAGGTCTGTATTTTTTGTACTGCAGGGCTCCATTTTTCCCATCTTTCTAACTTCCTTCCAGTGTATGCTTAGGAGGAGGTCATTGAATCCTCATTTGGAAGGACCTTTAGACCATTTGCAAAGGCATAGGTTGAGCTGAAATCAAGCAGATCGCATGGTTAACCCACAACAACCTCCCCAGCCTCCAAACCAGCAAGAGCTGATTCGAGGCAACTGGAACAATTATAACAGCTGCAAGAATGGTTCCAGTGCTTGAATGGTCAGGGTGCTCAGCCCTTGATGGATTTCTATGATCCTTCAAACACGGGAATCATCTCGGTGTTTTAATCCCCATAGGTGATGTCGAAATCAATCCCAAGAAATTAAGCCTTATCAATCATGTTCATGCGCTTGGCTCCGAGGATCCATTCCAGCATTTGGAGGATTTAACCACTTTGGTTCAGACCACCAAAGCTCGGAATGTGAACATGAAGCAAATGATCATGAGGCTTTTCCCCTACTCTCTCGGGGAAAAGGCTTCACATTGGTACCAGACTATTGGATGGCCAATAGCTACTTGGAATGATCTTAAATCGGCCTTCCTAAAGAAATTCCTCCCAGTTAGATGTACTAATGCTCTGCGATGGGTGATTACCACTTTTGCCCAGTGGCCAGAGGAATACTTTCATTGTGCTTCGGAGTAATTCCAAGACCAATTGTTGAAGTGTCCACACCAACGAGGTACCAAAATGGAAGCTCGTGTAGTTTCTCTATAATGGGTTGACGGATCAACTCCGTAATCACGTTGACGCTTCTAGCAGAGATAGTTTACTCAACATGGATGTAGATAGCTGATACATTTCTTACTCAACTCAGTTAATTAAGTTAATTGTACTTAATTAGGAGTAGAGAAAAGTTGCTTAGGTTAATTCAAAATTGTGTCGATTAGTAGTATAGGGTCTAATTAACCTAACATTTTAGAAATTTTTACTGGTTGAGTACAGGTCGTTCGCTGGGAGGTATAATTCATTTTAAATTCACTAGTTATCTTTATTTTTCTTTTTAAGTATAGGAGGTATATTAAGTTAATTCTAAGAACATGAATTTTGCTAAAAATTGATTAGAATGGAATAACAAGCAAAATCCCATAAGAGAACATATTTACTCAAATGATTTACTTTACTAGCAAGTAAACATGTTAATTTCCAATTTATTTTAAAGAAATTAGGGAAATATAAAGTTATTCTATTAAAACACGCCTTATTATAATATTTAAAAACAAAAAGAAATTTAAAGTAACATAAGAAAAATAAGTTCTTTTCTTTATTTCTTCAGCCTCTATCTCTCTCTTTTCTTCTTTTTCTTTCTTTCTTTCATTCTCTCTTTTTCTTTTATGTATCCTTTATTTTTTTACTCTCTCTCGAGCTCTCTTTCTTTCTTCTCTTGTTCTGCGTTCTTTTCCCTTAGTCTTCTTCCTAGTATTCGTGCCTATTCTTCTCCTTTCTTTCCTTTGACCTTAGCTTCAGCTTCAATACTTAACCTTTAGTACTTGGCCATCAGCTCTTCTTTTCCTTAAGCCAGCTAAACTGGGTTATTTGCTCTTTAACCAAAACATTATTTTTATTTGCAGTGAGGTCCTTTCGAGGATACACAGCACCCTGAGATCAGGGTGGGACCAGACCCTACTTGGCCCTCACCTGATTTCATTAGGGTTCAATTTTCGTTTACTTTTCAATTCACAGATTCGAACCAATCCAGCTCAACTGCCTCCCAGGCCTCACATTCCCAGGGCCAACATCGCACACGCCCACTTAGGTGCACACCCGCAGGCACACACATGCTTACACACACACACACAAGCTCAGAATGGTCATATGTTCAGATTGCACCGAGCAATTGATGATTGAATTGCCTATAACACAAAAATGTTTTATACTAAGGTGCTCGCTCGTAAACTACCGATGTGGGATTATGTTTCCCCTCTCCAGACTCGACTTCAACAGATGATATCTCCCTACTTAGAGCTCCAAATCAAGCAATTCAAAGCTTGATGGAAATCTTTAAGGTAGATCTACAAGGTTGCAGAGTTAATTTTAAGTTAAGAGGATGTTTTCCTCTTCAATTTGAAGGGTGAAATAGGGGGTTCCTACGGGTTTAAACTGCCTGGAAATGGAAATTATGCTCACAGAGTCCACAACTGGACTTTCTCTCTTAGCTAAGGCTCTGAAAAGGTTATATAGATGATTCCACAGCTTCAGGTAGAGGTTTTGAGCTCTCAAAGCTTCAGGTTTCAGCGGAGAAGCTTGAAGCTTCTCTGAAAGCTTCAGAGAATGAATTTTAGACTTAAAATAGGTAAATAGACAGCTAAGAACGTTTCTGAATGATTTAAATAAATTCTTAGGATTGTTACAATTTGATCTAGGCAGGATTTCAGATTAAATCTCATCAAACAACCACTGCTATCAGTTTGGGTTTGAAAATAACCCAAACTAGCAGGGTTTGAATTCCCACCAAATCACTCATCTGAGCTCATTTTAATCACTCTAATGCTATTCAACAGGCTCTCAGGATTAACTTAAGCTTCTCAAATCATCTGATTGTGCTCAGAATCAAATTCTCCTCCACAGGTTTGATTATGAGGCTAAAAAATTGACTTTTTGATCTAAACCTTTTCATAGGGAATTAAAGCTTAAAATAGAATCTTCTCAACCCCAGAAGTTTGCTCAGACCCTCAAATAGGTGTTTGAACTAAGGTTTCTAAGGTTCTAAGCTTGTCGCCTAAGCTTCTAAAGGTGTTTGTTCGTCAGAGCAAACTAAAGGTTGTTACAGTGGTTGACATATAGAAATGAACTTAGGGCACAACACTGAAGCTTCCAGACCTCTTAATTGCGACTGAAACCTAATTGTCAGACTTCTCCAACTCTGCCGGAGTTGGAGAAGATGAAGTCCTATCTCAAACTCTAGACACTTAAACCTCAAAGAAACAACCTCAGAACAATCAGTGATCATTAAATCATTGATCTGGAGCTTCTCACTAAGCTTAATAGGCTGAAGAACTTGTTTTAGCTCTTCGGAGCTTACCGGAGCTCCAGTGAGTCTAGAAAAAATGAAAAGTGTGTACAGAATGGTAAAACATGCCATTTTTGATTTAAAAAGATTCCTGAGGTCAGAATGAACCTTGGGAACTTATTTAATTCCTCAGTAATTCGTTAGGTGAATGATTAACCATTAAAATCAGTTTGAATAGATTTTAAGTGGGTTGAAGTGCAGGACTTGGTCTCTCACTCAAATGAGTGATTGAGACAAGTCAAAACAGTATTGCGAAGATAAATAAATACATAATTTATAATTTAAACTATTCCTGAGCTACCATTGACAGCGAGCTCAGGAACTTAGATAAAATTAGGCTTTTAAGTTATATACAATAATTAATCAAAATAAGATGATATTTAGGATCCTTTAGTGAAGAGTAGGTGATGGAGGATCCATTGGATGTGAATCTAAGCTAATTACTACCTTCATGGACAGCGACAGTAGTCGGTGGAGGTAAAGGTGAACTAGGCGATTAAGTGATCAAATTAATGTTTAAATGGGTTAGAAGTGATCGTGAGGGTTAAAGGAAGGTGATCAATGAGTTCAAAAGACAAAATTAGGGTTCTGGCAAGCTCAATGAGCTTGCCGGAGTTGGAGAAGATGAACATTTGAAATGTAAAATTACAACTAACTACTTACCTCTCCCTAAACTAAACTACCCTACTACTCCTAATCTACCATTACCTGGAAGAAGGGGTCAATAGGGTTCTACCGAAGGATCATGGTGGATGACGAAATCAAAGGGTGTAAGAACAATCTTCGGTGGGCGAAAATGGATGGAGCAGAGGATCTCCTTATTTAGCGCCTGTGTCTAGAGACGTGACTGACCTCGGCGGATCTCCTCAGCTGATCAAGATGGATGGAGGAAGTCAAAGAATGGCGTGGAAGGTCGTTGGAGCTGCAGACGAATAGCCTATTGGGTTGGCTCAATGTTAGAAGAGGGAAGGGAGCCAACTTGAGAAAAATCGGAGGGGTAAGGGGGTATTTATAGTGATCGGCGACAAAGAAAGTGGCGAGGTTTGGACGAAGAAGAAGCTTGAGGAGCTTAACCTCCGGCATCGTCTCCGACAATGGTGAGGTTAACTCCCACCAAAAATTAGGATTTTCGAGTGATCCAGACTGATGGATGAAGATGGAGTGGTGAGCGCAAGCTCCAAGAGCTTGGGGAAAGAAGGATGATGTCGGTAGGGTGGTGATCGCATGGTGGGGTTACTCTCCGTCGTCAGCCATCCACTCGGCTAGTGAAGAAGAAGAAGAACAAGACGAAAAGGGACCTAAATGCAATGAAACTTAAGGACCTTTATGAAGATTAAGGACCCGATTGCAATGAATAGTAAGGACCTAAATGTAAACCCAGGTTTTGAAGGTTTATTTTAACATAGATCTTTTTCAACTTTTTATATATGTTAGTAAATACGATAAATATTATGTTTTAACCTTGAATTTACATTTTTGACCCTTTTAGGTTAATTTATTAGATTAAGTAAAATTACTTAGGTTATTAAATATTTAGGTATACATTATGTTTAAGTTACTTAACTTATTAATTAAGGGAATGATTAATAAGATTTCGGGTACAATTATTAATTAAGTTATTAATAATGTTAATTAAATGATAAAATATCATTTTAAACTTATTTTAGGGTCCTTTACTATATATCCCTTATTTAATAATTAACCCTTATATATTCATAACCTTAGCTAATTAACTAGGAAGACTAGTTAATTAGGGGTAATTAGAGATTATGATGAGTCTCTCATCATAACCCCAAGCCAAAGTTTTGCTAGTCCCTAGCAAAATTAACTAAGACTATGTTGATTTAAAGACTCGGGTTTAAATTATTATAAATAGTAACTATGTAGAGGAAAGCTTAGGTCAGAAATTTTTAAGTTTAATATAAATGATTAATATATAGAGCACATGTGAAAATTTTCTTACTTAGACTTATACTTATAACATTTTCAAAACACACTTAAAATAATTTTTTAAAAAGAATTCTATTCAGAATTAGAATTCTTCAAAAATCTCTTAATCCTTTTAACTATTCTTAACTCAAATTAGAATACAGAGTGTTTTAAGAAAAACAAAACTTAAGAATTGAGAATTAAATTTTAACTCAAAAACTCAATAGAATTAAGTTAATCCTTTATTTATGATATTTCACTTTTATCAATATAAGTTTAAGCAAATTATCCAGATACTCATTATTAATCAAACTTAGAGTAGTAAAACTCTAATTTACTAGCCTACAGCACTTAAGAACAACTTCTAGACCTAGGATTCTGTCAATTCTTCTCTTTTAGGTCTCAACTTAAAATCTTCAAAACTTGATTTCTTAGTCTTCACTTCCCAATACCAAGGTTCAGTAGCTATGATTTTAAAACATCTGTGCTTAGTGAAGAGATTTGTCCTAAAGGCATCCAAAGTTGCAAAAATCTAGATCTTAAGACATTAATTTCCAATCCCAATTATTCCAATTCAAGCCTTTGGCTTGGCCTTACTTAGGTTTGGTTGCTTTCTCCTCACCAGTTTTCTATCTTGAGGTCAACACTTTTTGTGTATATCTCCTCGGTGGACCACTGGGTCTCTTACTCTTAATATTTTTATCTCCATATTTTTTTTCACTTTTTCTATAGGTTAGAACACCCATTTGTAGTGAGGTGTTCTTTTTATTTGATGGAAGGAAGGGTAGCATCCATTTGTAATGAGATGCTTTTATTTATTATGGAAAAACTGTATAAGCACCCTTTTTTAATGAGGCACTTAACTGCAGGGTGTTTTTATTTATTTTTTTCTTTTTCTTTTTCTTTTCCCCCTTCTCATTTTTCTTACTAACTTTATTCTCTAAATCCTTTTTCTAGGTGAGTGGCACATCCTTCACCCTTTCAAGAATTTTCCCACGGAAATCCTTGGACTAAAGAGGATTTAGAACTAATCTCTTAACCTCTATGTTTTCGTGGTCTCAGATGCCAACAAGACAATTCTATGTGTGTGAATTTAGATGTTTAGGTTACTTAGCTCTCAAATCAGAGCTTGGACAACAAAGCCCTTCACTCTCAAGTTCTTCAAATTCCTAGTTTCCTCCTATAGGATTCGTCAAGACCAAGTCCAGTTATTTATCTTTAGCCTGTAAGTCTTGTAAACTAGAATTCTACGAACTCTCTATTTAATTAACTCTGAATATCTGGCCATTTTACTTAACTTTATGATAAAATCAAATTTTCAAAAAGCAAAAGTATTACTTAATCTAATTGATTAAAAAGTTATAATTTAATTCCAACACTTTAGTTTAAATCTTAACACACTTAGTTTCTTAATTCAAGGTAAGAAATAGAAAAACAAATCCTTAAAAGATTTAAAGTTTCCTAATTCAAATAAAATCTTGTTTTAAAAATTTTAGTAACAAAAGTGTGTTTTTACAATATGTTTTAAGTAAAAATCTAACTAAGAATTGAATACTCTTAAATACCTATATATATTCTATATACATTTTATTTTCTGACGTAAAAGAAAATTAAGCTCTTAATTATAATAAATATATATTTTCTTCTTCTTCTTTTCTTTAAAAATGAATATACCCCTATTATTATTTTTATGAATTTTATTTTTCAAATTTTTGTATTTACATATTTTTATTTTCTTGTATATAAGATTTTTTAATTTTTATGAATTCTTCTAAAATTTTTCAAAGTTTTTATGAAATTTTTGATTTTTTTTAAAATTTTTATCATTTTTGGAATTTCTATTTTTTAAATTTCATGGATATTTAATTTTTATGAGTTTTTTTATTTTAACCCACACTTAAAGTGAAAATTTCACTTCAACACCCCCCCAAGCCAAAATTTTACAATGTCCTCATTGTAAGAAGGGTGAAAAGATATTACACTTCATTTAGTATAGGGTGATGGAAGGAGTCGAATAGAGGAGATTAAAAATCTCTGTGCAGACGATTTCAAGTCTGACCAAAGGTTAGAGTGGTCAGTCGGACTAAATGAAGGTAATCAGTAAAATATGAAGTGAAAGTTTCAGAGTAAGTGTCGAAGAAAATCAAAAAGGTAAAAATAGGAAACAGCTATGTACAAGTATGGTGGATGGATAGAAAAACCCTAGTGGAGCATGTAACATTCTCCAACAAGACCGAAAGGATGTGATTCCAAGAAAGGTTTTAAATGTTGACCATTGACTTTGAAGTGTTGATCCTTGTTGGGTTCAGTGATTTCGACAGCTCCGTTGTCGAAGACTCTAGCTATATTAAATGGCCCTTGCCATTTAGACCTAAGTTTACTAGGGAAGAGCTTCAAACGGGCATCAAATAATAACACATTCTAACCCGGTGCAAAGGATTTGCGGGAAATGAATTTTTCATGGAAGTCCTTAAGTTTCTCCTTATACATCTTTGAACTTTCATAAGAATCATGATGTAATTCCTCGAGTTTGCTAAGGTGCAACCTACACTTTTCACTAGCCTTAGGAGGTCAAAATTACAGGCTTTAATTGCCTAATAGGCCTTGTGTTCAATTTCTACGGGAAGATGACAAGGTTTCCCGTAAATAAGTCGGTATGGGGACATGGCTATTGGTGTTTTGTGGGCAGTCCTATAAGCCCACAAAGCCTCATCTAAATGGGAAGACCAATCCTTCCTATCGGGTCAGATTGTCATTTGAAGGATCTTTTTGATCTCCCGATTAGAGACCTCGGTTTGCCCAATAGTTTGGGGATGATAAGGTGTAGAAATATGATGTGTAACCCCATATTTTCTAAGTTTTAAACTGGGAGTTAATAAAATGGGAACCGTCGTCAGAAATAATAGCATGAGGTACCCCAAAATGAATGAAAATGTGACTCTATATAAAAAGAATGACAACTCGATGGTCGTTTGTGCATATGGGTATGGCTTCAATCCAACGAGAAACATAATCTATAGCAAGTAAAATATAATGGAAGCCAAAAGAGGATGGAAATGGACCCATAAAATCTATGCCCCAAATGCCAAAGATTTCACAGACTAGAATCGGGTTCAAAGGCATCATGTCTTTTCGTGACATGCCACCAAGTGTTTGGCAGCGACTACATGCCTTACAATAAGTCTGAGAATCAACAAATAATGTGGGCCCATAAAACCCGCATTGCAAAACATTTGCAGTGGTCTTTCTACCAGAAAAATGACCACATAGGCTTGGTCGTGACAAAAAGATAGGATAGAATTAATCTCAGAAGAGGTGACACAACGCCTGATGATTTGAACATTATAGAGTCTAAAAAGGCATGGATCTTCCGAAAAATAGTATTTGGCTTCTGCTTTGAGTTGTGATTTGCAATTCCCGTCCCAGTCTGGTGGGAATTGATGTGTAACCAAATAATTAACAATATCTACACACACAGGAAGATCTATGGATATAGTCAAAAGATGTTCATCAGGGAAGTGTTCTGTGATTGGTGGAGATGATTCGATTGTATTGGAAGGAAGACGGGAAAGATGATCTGCAACAACATTTTGCCTACCCGCCTTATCATAAATTTCTGGGTTAAATTCTTGCAAAAGCAAGATCCACCTGATTAACCTAGGTTTCATGTCCTTCTTAGATAGAAGGTGTCGGATAGCTAAGTGATCAAAGTACACTATGATTTGAGATCCGAGTATGTAAGATCTAAACTTTTCTAATCCAAATACTATTGCTAGTAACTCTTTCTCTATAACTGTGTAATTCCTTTGTGTCTCTTTCAATGTTTTACTAGCATAGTAAATTACCACCGGATTCTTCTTAATTTTTTGTCCCAAAATAGCTCCTATTGCATAATTTGATGCATCACACATGATTTCAAATGGTAAATCCCAATTAGGTGGTTGCAAAATTGGAGCCTGTGTAACTCTGTCTCTCAAAGCTTTAAATGCTAAAATATAGCCCTCATTCATCTAAAAAATTGCATCCTTTATGAGGAGGTTTGTGAGTGGTCGGGCAATTTTTGAAACATCAAGGATGAATCTTCTATAAAATCCCACATGCCCGAGAAATGATCTAATGCCTTTGATCGAGTCAGGGATTGGAAGATTTGCAATTTGATTGATCTTGGCTTGATCTACTTGGATACCCCGCTCAAATACGAGATGACCAAGTACTATGCCCTCTGGAATCATAAAATGGCTCTTCTCCCAACTAAGGACAAGATTTACTTCAATGCATCTTTTTAGAACCTTTGACAAATCATCCAAGCAAATATCAAATGTTTCCTTGAAGACTGAAAAATCATCCATAAAAGCCTCCATATATTCACCCACCATTTCGGTAAAAGTGGCTAACATGCAACGCTGAAAAGTCGCAGGTACATTGCAAAGCCCAAATGGCATTCTTCGGAAAGCAAAGGTTCCAAAGGGGCAGGTGAAAGTCATTTTCGCTTGATCTTTGGGATAGATTGCAACTTGATTATATCCGGAGTAACCATCTAAAAAGTAGAACCTATTACTAGCTAATCTCTCAAGGATCTGATCAATGAATGGTAAAGGAAAATGGTCCTTCTTTGTAACAGTATTCAGCTTATGATAATCAATACAAACCCACCATGAATTCGCAATTTATGTGGGAATGGTTTCTCCAGATTCAGTTTTGATTATGGTAAGTCTTGCCTTTTTGGGTACCACTTGAATTGGACTCACCCAAGGGCTATCAGATATAGGATAGATAATATCGACATCGAGCCACTTGATTATTTCTTTCTTAATGACCTCTTTTAGATTAGGGTTTACGCTTCCTTGAGCTTCTCTTGAAGGTCGTGCCCCATCTTCAATATAGATGCGATGAGTACAAAAATTAGGGCTAATCCCGGTGAGATCATGTAAAGTCCACCCAATTGCCTTCTTGTGATCTCGAAGAACTTTGATCAATTTGGATTCTTGTGATTCAGATAGATGAGAATTGATTATTACAGGATATGTTTGATCAGATTCGAGATATATGATGGGTCGGCCTGGATAGGTTGTTAATATGATATTTTTATCGTTGAAATGTGTATAGTGGTTAACCTAATTTGGACCTAACCATCTCTTTACAAAATTTTTAACCTGGCCTAATTGATTTTATCTTATCACTTTCAAGCCCAGGGTTGAACACAGGGAAGTGGGGTTAAAGTCGAGTTTCTACGTTTTCCTTAAAACGAGTCTCTTCCGTTCGTTTATTGTGTTTTTGGTGTTTTTCTTATTTAGGATTTTTTATGGTAATCCTTGTTCTTGAGGCACACCCTCAAAATTGTGTCCTTGGCTTTTAGCCAAACAGAGTCCCAAAACAAGTCTTGCTACTCGCAAGACGAGGTACCTGCAAGTCAAAGATTATCCTTTCTTTTTTATGTATTTTTTTTTATCTTTTTACTAACAGAAAAGCAAATAGACAGAAAGTAAATATAGTATGTATATATATAAAGGGGTGGGGGTGGAGGTGGCGATGGAGTGTAGCACTATGTCGAGTCAGTCGACGTCTAGAGAGACGCAACCAACACGACTAGGTGCCGCGTGGAGTATGGATGGAGGATGGATGATGTATGGGACCACACTTTTTTTGTACGCGTGTATCAGGGAATATCAGCAACTGGTGCAGATATTCCTGCGATACAGCGTATAATAAATAACATGAAAATATATGTACATATGTATGTATATAAGTAAATATATCTATATATATATATATGTATAGTTATATATGTATAGATATATATATATAGATATATATGTGTATACATATATATATTAATATATATATGTATATATATATATGTATATAGATATGTATATATATATATGTATATAAGTATATATGCCTATATATATATAAGTATATGTGTAAGTATATAGATGTATATATAAGTAGATATATATATATATATTATATATATGTGTATGTATACATAACTATATAGATATACTATGTGTATATATATATATATATATTTGTATGTATGTATGTATATATATATTTATATATATAGTACTATAAGTGTGTGAGTGTGTGTGTATGTGTTGGTATAGGTGTGTGTGCGTCGGTGAACGTGTGTGTGTGTGCATTGCTGTGAGTGTGTATCTGTTAGTGAGTAAAAAAGAGAGAGAGAGAGAGAATACGTGAGAGAGAGAGCGAGAGCGGGCGGGAGAGATCAGCAGAGAGAGAGAGCAGGCGAGCGAGAGATCGCGGACATGCGAGTTAAGACGTCTGCCGCCTCCGGCAGACGTCTGACGCCGCGTCGTCTGAAGGCGAAGGCAGACGTCTGAAGACGGCGGGTGTGGGCGCGGCTTCGCGTAGGGTTCCTGCAGGCGTGCGCGAAGGCGACGGGCGGGTGAAGGCGTGGAGGAGCGAGCGTGGAGGAGGTCTGCAGGTGGTCGCGGAGGAGGGCAGGGGGCGGCACGAGGCCGTAGCGGCCGCTGCAGTGCGCGCGGCGGACGGCTACAGGTGCAACTGCGGGGACGTCAGGACGGAGGTTGAGTGGGGAATGGCCCTGCAGGCGCGCGCGAAGTCGACGGGCGGCTGCAGGGACGGTCGCGGAGGATCGGGAGGAGCTGCTGCTGCTGCTGCCGTGGCTTCAAGCTTCGAAGCTTGGAGCGGCGGCAATGGCGTTAAAGAGAAAAAACTGAAGCGAGGGAATGCACCACGCCCACCGGCTCGTCGAAGAGCTGGGCGGTGGTGCTCCCACTGTGGTGGTGTGCACCACAGTGGGTTCTCCTGCTCGCCGGGTGCCTCCTCGACGGAGGGCTGACGTATGGGAGGGGAAAGCGGTGGAGAAGATGGTTACGGGTTTGTTTCGTTGCTGCAGCAGCCTCCGTTGCGAGGATGAAGCTACAGCTTCTTATAGAGGAGGAGAGAGTGGTGTGCCGGCTGTAGCAGGGAGAGGGTGCGCGAGTTGCAGCTATAGGGAGTGGCGTTGGCAGGGAGAAGTGACGTGGAGTAAATGCATGCGGCTGCTGCGGGAAGAAGTGCAGCCACGGGAAGAAGAAAAGAAGAAATCAAGAGAGAAAAAAATGAAAAGAGGTGGAATTTGCAAGGAGGCACTTGAGATAAAATGTAACTATGCAAGCCATTGTTTCACTCCTCTTCCTCTCTTGATTAAATGCATGCATGCAAGCATTTTTACAAATGCGATTACAGGATCTTATTATGCAATGTTATTGCTAGAAAATAGCACAAGAAGGCGTTATTACAGGCGTGTTTTGAGGTGCAAACATATACCCCCATGCCTATCTTTTGCTAGTCCCTAGTAAAATAGTATTTAGAAATAATCTTAAGCTGAAGATTTTCTTCTGAGGTGATATAGGTGTGTTTATTATCGAATATTGTGAGAACCAATTGTAAAGAAGACTACCAGTACTTTAAGTCTCACATGACATAGATCATCTCTCAACTAACCAGGACTCTTGATATTTAAACCTTAAGTACGATTTCCACGACCCAGGAGGTTTTTGCCGTACTCGAGAGCTGAAGAGGTTATGGTTTGTGCATAGTGAAGGATCAAGACTGACCAGATAAACATTAAGACTCAATCCCAGGGTTTCACGAATTTTTAAGTACAGGTTGGTCCCAGTTTCAGCTCATGTCTTCGAATTGACCCTTAAGATGATGACGGAAAACTCAACTCCCATTTTCTATTTTTTTTTTTTTTTTGGCTCACCGAAAAACAAATTATACAGACATTTATGAGATATACTGACTCTTTTGCAACATCTTTTTTTTTTTTTTTTTTGACAACTATTTTTTTTTCTCTTTTTTTTTTTTTTTGAAACATATGTCAGTATATCTCTTACAACACATTTTGAAAGAGCACACCTTTTTTCTTTTTGGTGGGAGAGTTTCTTTTTGGAGGAAAGAGTCGCTCCTAAACACAAGACTAAAGCCTGGGATAAAAAGTCTACCTGCGCGCACAGGTAAGACTCCACCTTCCCTAATGAACACTAGGGTTGGATCTTATGTTCACCTGGTCTTTCCTGATATGTGTAGTGTGAACCAAGTTTACTTAAGCTCTCAAGTAAAAGTAAACCAACGGATCTTGTACTTGTGTCTCAGGTACAAGAATACATCCTTAGTTAGGAGAGATCTTGATCTATTTTGTCAATGCTTTAAGTGAATTAAGCCGAGCCTGAGCGAATCAAGCTTTTGTGGCCTGGAAAGTCTTCAAAACAGGGGTTGAATATCCAGAAACACTTATTGCCGTTTTGTTTCAGCTTCAAGATCATTACTAAACACCATTTATTATAATATATATATATATTTTTATTTTTATTTTTTCTTTTTCTTGCATATTTATAAATAGGTGGGAACTGTATGATACCATAACATACCCGGATCCTATGGATGCCTATCCACCCCCCCATGCCAAACAATGCTATGTCCTCATATGCATGCAGGGAAAGGCAGAGGAAGGATGGAAGATCGGGTAACAAGAGCTGAGGTTCAGGGTATAGATCAGGGTGGAAGGGTGGGTGGACGGTGGGTGGTGAAGAGAAAAGTGAAGTGATTGCGAGAGAGGTGTGAAAAGTGATGGTGGATGGTCAGTGCTGTTAGGGTGCCTCCCAACAAGCGCTGAATTTAATGTCCCCAGCTGGACTCAGAATGAGGCAAAGAATTAGTTACCCTCCAGCAGGGCAACGGTTTCTCCAACGAGGGCAGGTTCATGAGTCAGATAGGGTTTCAAACGCTGCCCGTTGACCGTAAATTTACGCCAAGATTTGGGATCTTCGATCTTGACGGCTCCATTGGGGAATGGTCTTGAGACCAGGAAAGGACCAGTCCATTTGGACTTCAATTTCCCAGGAAAGAATTTGAGTCGGGCATTATAGAGCCAAACTTGCTGAGATGGCTCAAATTCCTTCTGCCGAACATGGCTGTCGTGAAAAGCCTTAGTACGCTGTTTAAAGGTTAGAGCAGAATCATAGGCTTCACGACGGAGCTCTTCCAGCTCTTGGAGTTGGAGTTTCCTTTCTCGACCACACAAGTCTGGGTCGAGGTTACATTGGCGAACCGCCCAATAAGCGCGATGTTCCAACTCCACGGGCAAATGACAAGGCTTCCCGTAAACGATTCTATATGGAGACATACCAAGGGGAGCCTTGAAGGCGGTCCGATACGCCCAAAGTGCGTCAGTCAGTTTGTCGGACCAATCCTTACGGTCAGGCCGAACCATTTTCTGGAGAATCTGCTTGATTTGCCGGTTCGACACTTCCGCCTGGCCGTTCGTCTGAGGATGATACGGGGATGCGATACGATGGTGGACTCCGTACCTCCTCAGAAGTGCCCGAAAAGAAGCATGGGTAAAGTGGCTTCCTCCATCCGAGATAATGGCCCGAGGGATCCCAAAACGCGCAAAGATATGGTCCTTGACCAATCGGATGGAGATAACATGGACATCATGGCGCGCGGGAATAGCCTCGATCCATTTCGAAACATAGTCGACGGCCACGAGGATGAATTCGAAGTCGTTGGATGGAGGAAAGGGACCCATGAAGTCAATTCCCCAGATGTCGAAGATTTCTGCAGCTAGGATGTGTTGCAAGGGCATCATGTCCCGATGTGCCATTGACCCTAATGACTGGCACCTAGTGCAATGCTTGGCATAAGTGTGTGCGTCCTGGTGAAGGGAGGGCCAAAAGAAACCGCACTGCAACACCTTGGCTGCAGTTTTCCTCCCAGAGAAATGGCCTCCACAGGCCTGATCGTGGCAGAAGGATAGCACACTGGGGAACTCACTGTCAGGAATACAGCGATGGATGATTTGATCAGCACCTATCCGAAAAAGAAGTGGATTGTCCCAGAAATAATACTTTGCTTCTGCCATGAGACGCTCGCGCTGGTTTTTAGGCCAGCCATGTGGAAGAGATCCAGAAGCAAGGTAATTGGCAATGTCGGCATACCACGGTCCACTTGCCACATTTATTGCCAATAGGTGCTCATCAGGAAAAATTTCATTAATTGGCAGAGTAAGTCCAATATGGTCAGGGTCCAGTCTGGAAAGGTGATCAGCCACAACATTCTGGGCTCTGGCCTTATCACGAATCTCAATGTCAAATTCCTGGAGCAGAAGGATCCAACGAATCAGTCTAGGCTTGGCATCCTTCTTGTGCATGAGATGGCGAATGGCCGCGTGATCAGTGAAAAAAATAACGTGAGAGCCCAGAAGGTAAGAACGGAATTTTTCCAGCCCAAAGACTACTGCCAGTAGTTCCTTTTCAGTGGTAGTATAATTACGCTGGGCCTCGTCCAACGTCTTACTGGCGTAGTATACCACGAAGGGGTGTCTATCGCGTCTTTGTCCCAGGATGGCTCCGACTGCAAGGTTTGAAGCGTCACACATAAGTTCAAAGTCGAGGGACCAATCAGGCGGCTGGAGAACAGGGGCCTTGGTGACAGCATTACGCAGCTGCGTGAATGCTTGTATACAGTCAGGGCCCATGTCGAAGGGCACGTCGGTTGATAGGAGATGAGTTAAGGGTCGAGAAATTTTGGAGAAGTCTTTGATGAATCTCCTATAGAAACTGACGTGTCCCAAGAAGGAGCGAATTTGTTTGACAGAACCAGGCACAGGTAAATCAGCAATGACATCGAGCTTAGCTCTGTCAACCTCGAAACCCCTATCGGAGATGATATGTCCAAGAACAATTCCCTCGTGCACCATAAAATGACTTTTTTCCCAGGAAAGCACGAGGTTTACATCAATACATCTCCTAAGGATGCGAGTCAGGTTGGCAAGACATTCGTCGAAAGATGGTCCAAAGACTGAAAAGTCATCCATGAAGACCTCGAGAAAGTCACCCACCATGTCATGAAATATCGCCAGCATTCATCTCTGGAAAGTTGCTGGCGCATTACAAAGTCCGAACGGCATCCTTCTAAAGGTGAAGGTGCCGAAAGGGCAGGTAAAAGTGGTTTTCTCTTGGTCTCAGGGGTCTATTGCCACCTGGTTATATCCTGAGAATCCATCCAGGAAGCAGAAAAACTTATTTCCCGCTAACCGCTCCAGGATTTGGTCAATAAATGGTAGCGGGAAGTGATCTTTCTTGGTTGCAGCATTGAGTTTCCTATAATCTACACACACTCTCCAAGATGTAGGAGTGCGTGTAGGGATGGATTCTCCCCTGTCATTGACACGGATGGTGAGTCCTGCCTTTTTGGGCACAACATGAATCGGACTCACCCAGGGGCTATCGCTGATCGGGTAGATTATACCCGCATCCAGCCACTTAATGATTTCATTCTTAACGACCTCCCGCATGTTAGGGTTGAGACGTCGCTGCATCTCGCGAGAAGGTCGAGCCTCCTCCTCCGTATATATACGATGAGTGCAGTAGGAGGGGCTAATACCAGATAAGTCTGATAAAGACCATCCAATAGCTGCCTTGTGTTCTAGGAGGACCTTAGTTAGTTTGCACTCCTGCTCCATGGTTAATTTTGAACTGATGATTACAGGGAGCGTTTCATTTGGTCCCAGGAAAACATACTTGAGTGTATTAGGCAGCACTTTTAGCTCGGGAGTGGATGGGGAAGGATCTGGCATTTCTTGGGACGAGAGTGTCCCAGACGGGTAGGAGAACAAGTTAGGAGGAAGAAACTAGCCTTCAGATTGGCCAATAAGAGGGGCTTCTTGGATAGATGGATACAAAAATGAATAGCCCCAGTGAGAAGTATATGGGCTCAAGGTCCCAGTGTGGATTTGTAAATCCGCCTGATTTGGCGGGGAAGAAAGGGCAATTCGGTCTTCATGAGTGTGGACCGACAGTGAGTAGCCCGGATATGACTCAGACCACGAGGTATGGGAAGCGGAGAAAACCTCGTTAGAAGTCTGGCCAGGAGAAGGTACTGGACAAGGGAGGGATTGGGGAACGTCACAGTATGTGTTGGTCAGGCAGTTATCAGTGTTTATAGGTATTCCGCAGTAGTCCGAGTAGGTCCCAATTAGTCCGATACACGCGTTGACGGCCATGTCCTCGTCAGACGTGTCATCCTCAATGCAATCGCAATCAAAGTTCTTGGCTGCCTTGAATATGTTAAGCTTGAGCTTCTCAGATCCAACGGCAATCTCAATATAGCCTGACTCGCAATCGATGTGGGTGCGGGCTGTGGCCAAGAAAGGTTGACCGAGGATGATCGGACAATCAGAAAGTGAACTAGGAACTTCCATATCTAAAACAAGAAAGTCAACAGGAAAACAGAGACTGTTGACCCTAACCACCACGTCTTCCACCACACCCTTCGGGATTTTGACAGAACGATCTGCCAACTGTAACGTGATAGGGGTGGGTTTCAGATTTCCCAAGGAAAATTTTTCGAGCATGATGGTCGGTATGAGATTGATGGAAGATCCTCGATCAAGCAAGGCACGGTTAAAACTGCAGCCTTGGATGCTACAGGAAATCAGTGGTATGCTCGGATCTTTCTGCTTCAGTGGTAAGTTTGACAGTATAGCACAACTCGCATGAGGCGAGAGAACCACCTGATTCTTAGTCTTCTTTGACTGTCGCCTGGGTGTTGTGTAGTCTTTGAAAAATCGAGCGACAGTAGGTATGTGGTCGATTGCCTCGAGCAGGGGTACCTTGATTTCTACATCCCTGAACAAATTACATAGGTTGACAAAGGCCTGCGTATTTTTCTTTTTGCCTTTTGGCTCCCATAGTAGAGCCTCAGGGAATGGGACTGATTCTGGCACAAGTTTTGGTGCATCATCCTCTCGCGAATGCGGTATGCATCCCGAATGAGAGGGCGACGAAGAAGACGGGCCAGGATCAGGTCGAGGCGGATCGACGGTCTGCTTACCGCTCCTCGTAGTGATAGCATTGGACGATGCGGGTCCAGTGGGATCATACGGTGGTGGAGGGTTTGCAATGGGGACATAAGAGTGTGGTGCTGCAGCAGGATTAGCCTGAAATCCCGGTGGAATGCTCGGAGCTTGCAGAACTTGATTAACCTGTCCCTGAGAAGGTCGTGCCTGTGGTTGAGAACCACGGGGCACGAAATTTCATGGGTTTGGAACAGGTTGGGCGAGAAGAGTGCCCTGAGATCGAGTCGCCATGCGTAGTTGACTGATCTCGGCGTTCTGCTGTGCCAATTGGTGCTGAAGAGAGGTCATGTTCTCTTCATGGAGCTTTGACATTTCTGTCATCATTCGCATCAATTTGTCAAGAAGGCTTGATGCGTGTTCAGTTTGTCATACGCAAGGGCCTGATGGCGGATTTGCCATAGGATTAAACTGGACCCTTGGGATGACAGGTGCGGACGGTCGCATTGGTCCACCCGCGGGGTTTTGGCGCTGCGGGTTGTTGGACCATGCGAAGTTCAGATGATTACGCCATCCTGGGTTATAAGTGGCAGAGAACGGGTTGTTCCCTAGGGCGCAAGCGTCTTCTATGCCAGAAGATGCATCCGCATGTAGATATGCGTCCGAGCACACGGAGGCTTGGTCCTGCGTGTCGAAATACTGGCTCGCAGAAGCCAGTTCCACATGACTTATTGAGTCGCTTGGCGCGACACTCGGTAAGGAAGGTCTAACGGGGTTTCTCGGGATAAGCCTGGTACTAGAAGAACTTGGATTGTGACGAAGTGGTGAAGAGGTGGTGTTTGCCATAGATCGGGCGGGGTTGGCCAGAAGCTTGTCCAGCTTCTTGTGCACGACGGAGACTTCATCCAGTTTTTGTGCAATAAGGCTTAGATCAGTGGATGAATGGGAGGGTCCCGTGTCAACTTCGTGGACATTTCGGGGCTGGCTGGTACGATTAAAGGCGACAATGGAAGAATTGTTCATCGAGTTTTCACTCATATTTTCAAACAGCTCGAATGCTCCATTCTCGTCTTTATTCATAAAGTTCCCTCCGCAGGAAGCGTCTGCAATCTGCTTCAAAGTCTCATTTAGCCCATAGTAGAAAATCTGGGCTATATGCCACTTAGGCAGACCGTGGTGCGGACTCTTCCTGAGGAGGTCGTTATACCTCTCCCATGCCTCATGAAATTGTTCGCCGTTTTGTTGCGTAAATGAAGTGATAGCACGGCGAAGCGCATTGGTCCGCCCGATTGGGAAGAACTTCTTGAGAAACGCTGTTCGCATCTCTTCCCAAGAGTGGATGGTTCTCCCAAGGGTGCGTAACCATTGCGACGCTTTATCCCATAATGAAAACGGGAACATCTTCATGAGGACTATAGATAACCCGACATTTCTTGGTTTAACGGTTTCAGCAAGTCGGGTTAGGTCTTCCAAGTGGAGAAATGGGTCTTCACTTGCAAGACCATGAAAGTGAAAATTGATTAGGCCAATTATATTTGGTTTTAATTCAAAGTCGTCCCCGCCCATGGGGACCCGAATTTGTCCTATGGTCTCTGTAGCAGCGGGATTCTGATAAGAGCTAAGAGACCTAGGCTCCTCCCGTTCGGGAGGGTTCTGCATTTCCTCCAATGTTTCCCGAATGGCTTCGATTTGCTCATTATACATTTCCATTTGGGCTTGGAGGCGGGTTATGGGATCTAAGGCTCCACCACCTGGTGGGTTCTGAGGGCGGTTTCCTCCCTCGGGATTTGGGGGTGGGTGTGCAGCCATGTTTGTGGAGGAGGAGGACGATTCGACTTGTTTTCTAGATTTATCAGTCAATTCAAATAGTTCAGGGTTTTGTGACCTCCTCCCAAACATGCACTACCGCAGGAAGCATTGGGGAGATGAGAAGGGAAAAGGGATGAGAGAAATGACGCCGCAAAGGTACACTTGATTACAAATCAATACAGTCAAGTTCCTAACCTCTACAGTGTGCCATCAGACCTAAAGATCTAAGTTACCTACTATCACGAACTACGGAACCGAATGAGAGCACCGCGGAACCACCGGGCCAGATTGAAAGGCCGTTTGCCCCAGTCTTAGACACCCGATAGCACGCGGGAACTCTCACCAGCACGTAGTCGCTACACGCAGGTAGTTAGACCTCCAATCCTTAGTAAGGGTCAAGTTACTACCAATTTTAATTAGAGGCTTAGGGTCAAGTGCTTTTGGAATGTGAAGGGCGTTGTTTACGGGTAATGCCCAAGTGATTGATTTTAAGAGTGTGTAAGAACAAGCATGCAATGGGGAAATCTCCCCGAATTGAAGTTTTTATTGGCGAATGGTTTTTAGAGTTCAGCCTTAAGTAGTATGAATTTTAGGGTTTTGCTGAATTACCAATTCAACCAATCTCCAGGTTTTTGCAAAAATACAGGTTTTCCTTCTAAAACCCAAGAAACCCTTCTTCAATTATCAGTTAGTTACTGCATGCTAAAATGCAATGGGCTACCCTAAATGGAGATTTCTAAGTGTGGATGCACGAATTAGTTTTATATCAATGTGAAAGGGAGCCAAAGCACTTCAATTCAAGTGCTCCCAATCACCAGAAATGATTTCCACACACAAGGCTTCAACCAAAAGATAAAGAAAATAAAATTGTTGGAGTTGAAGTATTCAGGATCGAATCACAGGCAAGTTTGAAAAGTCATGGTGGGGTTGGAATCAACTTAATTCCAAGTCTCCCCACCAAAAATGTGATCCTGAATTAAAGATAAGTGAGGCAAAAGAGGGATATAAGCAATCTTTTTCTTTGCCTCAAAGAATACTTCCCTCGGCGAGAAATCCAAGAATCAAGATTCTCGGATTTTCGCTATGCGAAGTGTGGCTGGAAATCCTGGGGCAGTGGGAGTGAATACAACCAATCAAACAAGTGAATTTTAATCCACTTGCCCCAAGAAATCCCAAGAAGTTTTTCTAGTTTTTTTTTTTTTTTTTTTGGGTGGCAAGCTAACCCTAGTTTGCTAAGAAAGAGAAAACCTACTGGTTTGGCAACGTGTGCGAAGCTCCAATGCGGTGTCGGCGTCTTCACGCTCTCGTTCCCGCCTTGGATCTGCCCTCATTCCCGACTTCGTTTGCTTTCCTTCTCCTTCCACCAAGTTCACCTGCACACCAAAAACAACAATACCCGTGAAGAGGGAAGAGAAAAATTGAAAGGATTTGGATAGAAACTTACTCGAAGGCGCACCTCCCCGGCAACGGCGCCAGAAAAGTGTGATGGGTCGGCCCGGATAGGTTGTTAATATGATATTTTTATCGTTGAAATGTGTATAGTGGTTAACCTAATTTGGACCTAACCATCTCTTTACAAAATTTTTAACCTGGCCTAATTGATTTTATCTTATCACTTTCAAGCCCAGGGTCGAACATAGGGAAATGGGGTTAAAGTCGAGTTTCTACATTTTCATTAAAACACGTCTCTTCCGTTCGTTTATTGTGTTTTCGGTGTTTTTGTTATTTAGGTTTTTTTATGGTAATCCTTGTTCTTGAGGCACACCCTCAAAATTGTGTCCTTGGCTTTTAGCCAAACAGAGTCCCAAAACAAGTCTTGCTACTCGCAAGACGAGGTACCTGCAAGTCAAAGATTATCTTTTCTTTTTTATGTATTTTTTTTAATCTTTTTACTAACAGAAAAGCAAATAGACAGAAAGTAAATATAGTATGTATATATATATGTAGTATATATATAAAGGGGTGGGGGTGGAGGTGGCGATGGAGTGTAGCACTATGTTGAGTCAGTCGACGTCTAGAGAGACGCAACCAACACGACTAGGTGCCGCGTGGAGTGTGGATGGAGGATGGATGATGTATGGGACCACACTTTTTTTGTACGCGTGTATCAGGGAATATCAGCAACTGGTGCAGATATTCCTGCGATACAGCGTATAATAAATAACATGAAAATATATGTACATATGTATGTATATAAGTAAATATATCTATATATATATATGTATAGTTATATATGTATAGATATATATATATAGATATATATGTGTATATATATGTGTATATATATGTGTATAAGTATATATATATATTACTATATATATGTATATATATATGTATATAAATATGTATATATATATATGTATATAAGTATATATGCCTACATATATATAAGTATATGTATAAGTATATAGATGTATATATAAGTAGATATATATATATATTATATATATATGTATATATATTATATATATGTGTATGTATACATAACTATATAGGTATACTATGTATATATATATATATATATATGTCTGTATGTATGTATATATATATTTATATATATAGTACTATAAGTGTGTGAGTGTGTGTGTATGTGTTGGTATAGGTGTGTGTGCGTTGCTGTGAGTGTGTGTCTGTTAGTGAGTAAAAAAGAGAGAGAGAGAGAGAGAATACGTGAGAGAGAGAGCGGGAGCGGGCGGGAGAGATCAGCAGAGAGAGAGAGCGGGCGAGCGAGAGATCGCGGACGTGCGAGTTAAGACGTCTGCCGCCTCTGGCGGACGTCTGACGCCGCGTTGTCTGAAGGCGGAGGCAGACGTCTGAAGACGGCGGGTGCGGGCGCGGCTTCGCGTAGGGTTCCTACAGGCATGCGCGAAGGCGACGGGCGGGCGAAGGCGTGGAGGAGCGAGCGTGGAGGAGGTCTGCAGGTGGTCGCGGAGGGTCGCGGAGGAGGGCAGGGGGCGGCACGAGGCTGTAGCCGGCCGCTGCAGTGCACGCGGCGGACGGCTACAGGTGCAACTGCGGGGACGTCAGGACGGAGGTTGAGCGGGGAATGGCCCTGCAGGCGCGCGCGAAGTCGACGGGCGGCTGCGGGGACGGTCGCGGAGGAGCGGGAGGACCTGCTGCTGCTGCTGCGTGGCTGCTGCTGCCGTGGCTTCAAGCTTCGAAGCTTGGAGAGGAGGCAATGGCGTTAAAGAGAAAAAAATGAAGCAAGGGAATGCACCACGCCCACCGGCTCATCGAAGAGCTGGGCGGTGGTGCTCCCACTGTGGTGGTGTGCACCACAGTGGGTTCTCCTGCTCGTCGGGTGCCTCCTCGACGGAGGGCCGACGTATGGGAGGGGAAAGCTGTGGAGAAGATGGTTACGGGTTTGTTTCATTGCTGCAGCAGCCTCCGTTGCGAGGATGAAGCTGCAGCTTCTTATAGAGGAGGAGAGAGTGGCGTGCCGGCTGCAGCAGGGAGAGGGTGCGCAAGTTGCAGCTATAGGGAGCGGCGTTGGCAGGGAGAAGTGACGTGGAGTAAATGCATGCGGCTGCTGCGGGAAGAAGAAAAGAAGAAATCAAGAGATAAAAAAATGGAAAGAGGTGGAATTTGCAAGGAGGCACTTGAGATAAAATGTAACTATGCAAGCCATTGTTTCACTCCTCTTCCTCTCTTGATTAAATGCATGCATGCAAGCGTTTTTACAAATGCGATTACAGGATCCTATTATGCAATGTTAATGCTAGAAAATAGCACAAGAAGGCGTTATTACAGGTGTGTTTTGAGGTGCAAACAATATACATATTTAAGATTGTCAGGAATGGTTTCAATTCAAGCATAGGAGTTGAATCAACAGTAGGATTTGGGGTGGGATTTTCAATTCTAAAAAGTGATTCAGATTCAGAGTCAAATTCGAGATTGAGTAAAGATTCCAATAACATTTCGTTGCTTTGAGGGTATGGGATAACAAAAGATGTTCTTTCTAGTTCTAAAGAACTAATGCCATCTGCAAAAGCTTCTATTGATTTTATTTCCTCAATCCATTCACAATCAAATCCACTAGAAGCTCTAAATATATCTAACTTAATTGTCTTCTCCCCAAATTTCAATTCTATCTTTCCTGATTCACAATCCATATTGGCTTTTGCAGTAGCCAAAAAGGGTCTCCCTAAGATAATTGGGGTGTGGCTAATGTATTCGGGTACTTCCATATAAAGAACAATAAAATCTACAGGGAAGTAAAAATCCCAAACTCTCACAATAACATCCTCCAACATTCCTTTAGGTGACTTAATAGATCTATTAGCTAATTGTAAAGTTGCATTGGTAGACTTAAGGTTTTCTGTTATAAAGTGTTTTTCCAAAGAGAAAGGAATGAGGATAATAGAAGCTCCTAAATCTAGGAGGACTCTATCAAAACATTGACCCCTAATTATATAGGAAATAAATGGAGATCCTGGGTCTTTCTTTTTCAAAGGAAGAGTACTTGAAATAATAGAGCTCACATGCTGTGAAAGTACAACAGTGATTCCTTTCTTCGGCTTACGCTTAGGAGTACACAATTTCTTAAGAAATCTTACGTAAGTAGGGATATGTTTAATAGCATCTAGAAGTGGGATATTAATGTGTACCTATTCAAAAATCTTAATCAAATCTTCATCTAATGTAACAGGTTGTTTCTGTTTCCTAGTCTTCTTCAAAGCTTCTGGGAATGGGACTTGGATTTCCTGTTCTACTAAGGTATTACCCTGATCTCACAAATTAGCAAGAATTACGTGATCGGGTTCTGCACCTCTTCCAGGTGTAGAAACAGGGGTTGATCTAGATGTACTAGGGTCTTGGGATAGGTTCCTTGGAAAAACTGGATCCCAAGTAGAAGTTCCACGGCGGGTTGAAATAGAGTTAATACCCGCATGGGAAGAAGCTGATGAAGAAGATGCTTGTGAACTTTGGAAAGATGGATTATTAATTAAAGGTTGATTTACAATTGATTGCTATTAATTTGGATATTCAAAATCAAGATTAGAAATAGGTGGATTCAGATTTGGATTTAGATTTGGATTCAGGGGTAATTGATTAGGAAGATGGACATATCCCTGATTCGGATTTTGAACTCCCAGGTGTTGTCTTTGCTGGATATTCCTAGGGTTTGGAATTGGCTGGGATGGAAGGGTCCCTAGCTAATGAGATTCAGCTAACTGCATGATTTGACCCCTAATATTAGCCAATTATGCCAAACATTCTCGTTGGACTTCAGTAAAAGCTTCAGCATTTTGTCGCTAGCTCTTAGTCACAGCTCTCAAAATCTGGTCTAGCTGTGAATCTCTATTTGGCCCTACGGAGTTTTGCGAACCTACGTAAAATGGCCTCGCATTGTGTTGCTGAAATGACAATGTAGGCAAGTTTTGTCCGGTCTTAGTTTGATATGATGGTCTTTGTGTATGGTAAGACCAAGAGAAATTAGGGTGATTACACCATCTAGGATTATAGGAATTTGAGTATGGGTTTGATCTTGGTGTGTATCCCTGAATGGCATTCAAATCAAGAGGATAAGGTGTATTTTCTGCAACAGGAAAGGGTGGGTAAGATTGTGGGACAATGGTCCCTCCTTGGGTTGGTGGAGTAGATAGAAAACCCATGGAAGATGGATCTCTAGAATCCAGATTATTCACAAAATCCCTCCCTGTGGGAATTTGCGAAACAAGTAAATATGCAAGATTCGTAGCAACTAGAGGTGTAAAAGTTTTCATTGTATTTCTAACTTCGTTGAGATGGTTTGCTGCGATATCGACTTTGTCCAGTTCTTTTGCAATTATCTCTAAATCCTTTGAACTGGACGGATTACCGAGCTCGTGAATACCCTTATGTTGATTTTGATGAGTCGTGTTTGCGCCCCGCGTAAATTGCGACATAGATGCGTTATTGATCGAGTTTTCCGCCATCCCTTCAAATAATTCTGAGGCGGATTCTGTGTCGCGATTTAGAAAATTCCCTCCACAAGAGGCATCGACTAGATTGTAAATGCCCTCTTGTAAACCATAATAGAAGATGTGCATGAGTTGCCAACGAGGGATGTCATGATGTGGGTATTTCCTTTGCAATTCATGAAAACGTTCCCACGCTTCATGAATTAGTTCTCCTTGGTTTTGATTGAAAGTAGTAATAGCTTGTCTTAAAGCATTAGTTCGACCAATAGGAATGAATTTCTTTAAAAATGCAGGTTCGAGTTCAGCCCAAGTTGAGATTAGTCTTGCTATTGTTCTATACCAATAAGCTGCTTTGTATTTAAGGCTAAAAGAGAACATTTTCATTAGTAGGATTTTCCTATTTTGATTTCAAGGTCCAAGAGTTTGGGATAAATTCTTTAGATCTTCTATCTGTTGAAATGGATCCTCGAATGCAAATCTGTGAAAGTGGGTGATTAGACCTATGATGTTTGGCTTTAATTTAGGATCATTTTCCCCAATAGGTATCCTAACATTAGGCTCTACTTGTGCATTAGATGGGTTGTAATAATCTCTAGGTAGAGGCCTCGGACGAGGGATCGGTAAATCAGGGGTTTCAAAACCTACCTCAGGTTAAGGTGGAGGACGGGTTTGAAGAGTCTGTAGATTATTTAAGGCTGTTGTTAATAAATTGATTTGCCTAGTTTGCTCAAGCATCATAAGATTCTAGCTCAGGGGAGCCCAATGAACATCAAAAGGCAGCATCTCCCCCTGACTAGAAGAAGAAGGGATCTCGGGATTTAGATTCTGCATTTGATCCATAGAAGTAGATGGATCAGACGGGAAAACCATTGGTTGATTATCTGCAACCGGCTTAGGATCACCTGTCAATGATGGTGCAAGAGGCGGATGCAAGGATTGCCTTCCATCCATAAAATGGAAAATAATGTGCAAGTGCACACACACCCACCAATTAAAAAAAAAGCGACATAAAAACCCGCAAAATAACGTAAAGACGTGGGTTTTGCTCTTCTTTCAAAGGACAGAAGAGATTCCTAAGATATGCAAAAGTAATTTGACACAAGCAAATAGAGTAACAGAATCAAAATACGCATCCTAATCTGTGTCTACGTAGGTGCTACCTTAAAGATCAAAGGTCTAAGGTCGAGGATCGAGAACGTTCACTATTGGCTCCCTGGGGCTCTAGTAGTGAGACAGACTTGTTGATCTTCGACCAAAGCCCTAAGAGGTGCAAAGGGGAGAGATAGAAAAATAGACTCGTGTGACTCTAGTGATCGCACTATGTCTGCAATAGCATGCAACAGACGATAGTGATAAAACCCGCATGCATTCTGCAATCAGATTTAGTCACAATTTTTAATTTCCTCTTTTTGGTTAATCTTTTACAAAAATATATCAAGTACAATGGCCGCTTTTTAAATCTTTTCAAACAAAAATATGTGGTCATTTTAAATCTCCAAGGACAGGGATCTACACGGGTTTTCTTGTGTTTTCCTGCTGATGCGAGAAAAACAGTAAAAATTCCCGAGTCAGTTTCGCACTAACTACTAACAGGTAGAATGCACTCCTAAGAGTGTATGCTTATGATATGCTGTTGCTAGTCAGAAAAAGACGTATTTTTGTATTTTTGTTTTAAAGCAACAAAACAAAAGTCTACAAATACTCACAATAGGAATAACAAACAGAAATAGAATCTTGCCTTCTCCTGAGATTACCCACAAAGGTGAACCTGAAAAGAAGACAGAAAATAAAGCAAAAACAAAACAAAACACAACTAATTAGAACAAAAGCATTACAAACAAAAATATATTACAAATACCTCCTAATTAAACAATTAAACCAACTAAATTCTAATGAATTAAAAAGTTGCCTCCCCGACAATGACGCCATTAAAAGGATACGTTTCTCACTCAGCCCAGTTAAATAAGTTAATTTTACTTAATTAAGAGTAGAGAAAAGTTACTTAGGTTGACTCGAAATTGTGTCAATTAGTAGTATAGGGTCAAATTAACATAACATTTTAGAAATTTTTACTGGTTGAGTCCAAGTCGATCGCTGAGAGGTATAATTCATTGTAAATTCACTAGTTATCTTCATTTTTCTTTTTAAGTATAGGAGGTATATTAAGTTAATTTTAAGAACATGAATTTTGCTAAAAATTGATTAGAATGGAATAACAAGCAAAATCCCATAAGAGAACATATTTACTCAAATGATTTACTTTATCAGCAAGTAAACATGTTAATTTCCAATTTACTTTAAAGAAATTAGGGCAATATAAAGTTATTCTATTAAAACATGCCTTATTACAACATTTAAAAACAAAAAGAAATTTAAAGTAACGCAAGAAGAACAAGTTCTTTTCTTTATTTCTTCAGCCTCTATCTCTCTCTTTTCTTCTTTTTTTCTTTCTTTCTCTCTTTTTCTTTTATGTATCCTTTATTTTTTTACTCTCTCTCGAGCTCTCTTTCTTTCTTCTCCTGTTCTGCCTTCTTCTTTTCCCTTAGTCTTCTTCCTAGTATTTGTGCCTGTTCTTCTCCTTTCTTTCCTTTGACAATAGCCTTCAGCTTCAATACTTAACCTTTAGCACTTAGACATTAGCTCTTCTTTTCCTTAAGCTAGCTAAACCGGGTTATTTGCACTTTAACCAAAAATTATTTTTATTTACGGCAAGGTCATTTTGAGGATACACGGCGCCCTGAGATTAGGGTGGGATGAAATCCTACTCGGCCCTCGCCTGATTTTATTAGGGTTCAATTTTCGTTTATTTCTAAGTTCACAGATTCGGGCCAATCCGGCTCAACAGCCTCCAAGGCCTCGCATTCCTAGGGCAACATCACACACGCCCACTTGGGCTCACACCTGCAGGCACACACATGCTCGCACACACAAACAAGCTTAGAATGGTCATATGTTCAGATCGCGTTGAGCGCTTGATGACTAAATTGCCTTTAACACAAAAACATTTTATACTAAGGCGCTGCTCGTAGACTACCGATGTGGGACTATGTTTCCCCCTCCAGACCCAACTTCAAGAGAGGATATCTCCCTACTCAGAGCTCCAAATCAAGTGATTCAAAGCTTGATGGAAAGCTCTAAGTAGATCTACAAGGTTGCAAGGTCAATTTTAAGTTAAGAGGATGTTTTCCTCTTCAATTTGAAGGGTGAAATAGGGGCTTAGTATGGGTTTAAACTGCCTGGAAATGGAAATTATGCTCACAGTGTCCACAGTTGGACTTTCTCCCTTAGCTAAGGCTCTAAATAGGTTATACAGATGACTCCGCAGCTTCAAGTAGAGGTTTTGAGCTTCAAAGCTTCAGGTTTCAACAGAGAAGCTTGAAGCTTCCCTGAAAGTTTCAGAGAATGAATTTCAAACTTAAAATAGGTAAATAGACAGCTAAGAACATTTCTGATTGATTTAAATAAATTCTAAGGGTTGTTACAAATTGATCTAGGCAGGATTTCAGATCAAATCTCACCAAACAACCACTGCTATCAGTTTGGGTTCGAAAATAACCCAAACTAGTAGGGTTTGAATTCCAACCAAATCACTCATCTGAGCTTATTTTAATCACTCTAATACTATTGAATAGGTTCTCATGATTAACATAGGCTTCTCAAATCATCTAATTGTGCTTAGAATCAAATTCTCCTTCCCAATTTTGACTCTGAGGCTCAAAAATTGACTTTCTGAACTAAACCTTTTCACAGGGAATTAAAGCTTAAAATAGAATCTTCTTAACCCCAGAAGTTTGCCCAGACCCTCAAATAGGTGTTTGAACTAAGGTTTCTAGGGTTCTAAGCTTGTCGCCTAAGCTTCTAAAGGTGTTTGCTCGTCAAAGCAAACTAAAGGTTGTTACAGTGGTTGACTTATAGAAATGAACTCAGGGAATGACACTGAAGCTTCCAGACCTCTCAATTGCAACTGAAACCTAATTGACAGACTTCTCCAACTCTACTGGAGTTGGAGAAGATGAAGCCTTATCTCAAGCTCCAAACACATAAACCTCAAAGAAATAACCTCAGAATAATCAATGATCATTAAATCATTGATCTGGAGCTTCTCACTAAGCTTAATAGGTTGAAGAACTTGTTTTGACTCACCGGAGTTCGCCGGAGCTCCGGTGAGTCCAGAAAAAATGAAAAGTGTGTATAGAATGTTAAAATGTGCCATTTTTTATTTGAAAAGGTTCCTGAGGTCACAAAGAACCTCAGGAACATGTTTAATTCCTCAGTAATTCGTTAGGTGAATGATTAACCATTAAAATCAGTTTGAATAGATTTTGAGTGGGTTGAACTGCAGGACTTGGTCTCTCTCTCAAATGAGTGATTGAGACAAGTTTGAATAGTATTGCGAAGATAAATAAATACATAATTTATAATTTAAACTTTTCCTAAGCTGCCATTGACAGCGAGCTCAAGAACATAGATAAAATTAGGCTTTTAAATTATATACAATAATTAATCAAATTATGATGATATTTAGGATCCTTTAGTGATGAGTAGGTGATGGAGGATCCATTGGATGTGAATCTAAGCTAGTTACTGCCGCCATGGACAGCGACAGTAGTCGGCGGAGGTGAAGGTGAATTAGGTGATTAAGTGATCAAATTAATGTTTAAATGGTTTAGAAGTGATCATGAGGGTTAAAGGAAGGTGATCAACGAGTTTAAAAGACAAAATTAGGGCTCTAGTAAGCTCACGGAGCTCACTGGAGTTGAAGAAGATGAACATTTGAAATGTAAAATTGCAACTAACTGCCTACCTAACGACCTAAACTAAACTACCCTACTCCTACTCCTACTCCTAATCTACCATTACTTGGACGAAGGGGTCAATAGGGTTCCGCCGAAGGCACATGGCGGACGATGAAATCAGAGGGTGTAAGATGAATCTCCGGTGGATGAAAATGGATGGAGTAGAGGATCTCATTGGTCGGCGCTTGTGTCTAGAGACGCGGCAGACCTCGACGGATCTCCTTAGCTGATCAAGATGGATGGAGGAAGTCGGAGAATGGCGTGGAAGGTCACTGGAGTTGCAGATGAATAGCCTATTTGGTCGGCTCAGTGTTAGAAGAGGGAAGGGAGCCAACTTGAGAGAAATCAGACAATTGAGGGCGTATTTATAGTGATTGGCGACGAAAAAAGTGGCGAGGTCTGGATGAAGAAGCTTGAGGAGCTTAGCCTCCGGCACCGTCTATGACTGTGGTGAGGTTAAATCCCACCAGAAATTATGATTTTCGAGTGATCCAAACCAATGGATGAAGATGGAGTGGTCAGCACAAGCTCCAAGACCTTGGAGAAAGAAGGATGACGTCGACAGGGCAGTGATCGCGTAGTGAAGTTACTCTCCGTCGTTAGCCGTCCACTCGGCTAGAGAAGAAGATGAAGAAGATGAAAAGAGACCTAAAATGCAATGAAACTTAAGGACCTTTATGAAGATTAAGGACCCGATTGCAATGAATAGTAAGGAACAAAATGTAAACCTAGGGTTTGAAGGTTTATTTTAACTTAGATCTTTTTCAACTTTTTATATATGTTAGCAAATAAGGTAAATATTATGTTTTCACCTTGAATTTACATTTTTGACCTTTTTATGTTCATTTATTAGATTAAGTAAAATTACTTAAGTTATTATATATTTAGGTATACGTTATGTTTAAGTCACTTAACTTATTAATTAAGGGAATGATTAATAAGATTTCGAGTCCAATTATTAATTAAATTATTAATAATGTTAATTAAATGGTAAAATATTATTTTAAACTTATTTTAATGCCCTTTACTATATATCCCTTATTTAATAATTAACCCTTATATTTTCATAACCTTAGCTAATTAACTAGGAAGACTAGTTAATTAGGGGTAATTAGAGATTATGATGAGTCTCTCATCAATAATGCAAATGACTTGTTTGAGGAAATGTGCAAGAACTCTGTAAACCATGCCTCCATGGAGATTTTCAACCGATCCCAATAGCCGAGGTCAAATGCTAATGAGGTTCAAGATTCTCATTCATTTGACATGGAAATGATTTGTAATTAGCTAGATAATGTGGATCTGGTAACCAAAAGGTTGGAAGAGTGGATGGCTGAAAACTCTAGTAGTTTTAGACCCACTCAATCACAAAGCTCGAGATTCCATCCTTCACAAGCCCAAATGGGATGAGACTTTGTGAATCAACTTGAGTTGGCTCAACCTATGAGCTAGCATTTCTCGGAACCTTATGGGTTCCAAACTAGGGCCTTTGATCCTAGTTTTTCTAATCCTTCTTTCTCACCATCCTCGCCCTATGAGGATGTGAGTGTTGTACTTGAGAATGCTAGGTCCAACTCGTATTCCAACACTTATAAGTCAAGTTGGAGGAACCACCCTAACTTCTCCTAGGAAAATTAGGGCAACAGACCTAGATATGACCCAACAACTATGCACCCCAAAGATCTATGGGTTAGGGTCAAGTATACACTCGGTTGCTCCCGAGACAGGTTAATCAACCATCTTGGAATACCCAACAACTCACAGGGCAAGGGGATTTCAATCGACATATGGTAGAGATGTAAGGATCTATGCTCCAACTTATGAAAAAAATGAAAACATCGCTAGAAAACTTGTAATCCAGGTTCATTGTTAATACTTGATAGCCTGGATCTTTACCATCTCAACTCTTACCCAACCTGCGAAATGTACAAAATCAGGGCAACAGATCCCAAGGGTATGAGAATCAAAGGGACCCACATGCACATGCTTAGGTGGTTGAGTAGGGTCCTTCTCCTTCTTATAACCCTAGTTATCTAGCTAGCTAAGCCCCTCTTATCTTTCCCAACCATCCCCAAGACCTGAACGCATATTCATCTACAAATTCTATCACCTTGAGGAGAAAAAAGCAAACCCAGGACCCTAAAGTACCTTCTTCTAGTACTCAAAACCTTGGTGAGCCTCAGGAAGAAATGGAGCAAGCTAAAGAAGAGAATAAGGCCCAGGAACCTAAAATTGATAAAAGTACCCACATCCCATTCCCTGACGCCTTACTCAATTCAAGGAAGAAGAAACCTACAGATAACAATGAGGAGTTGCTAAATATATTTAAGAGTGTAGAGATTAATATCCTACTCCTCAATGCTGTTGGGCACATCACAACATAGGCTAAGTTCTTGAAGGATTTATGTACACAAAAGCACAAGCCAAAGGAACCTACACTAGGGAAGGTGATACCTGTCGAGCAAGCTAGTTCTATTATCCTGCATCACGTTCCTCAGATAAAGAGAGATCTAGGTGCCCCCTTGACTTCATGTGTCATTGGCGATTACACTTCTGATTGTGCATTATTGGATCTAGGTGCACCCATCAACCTAATTCTGACTTCCCTGTATGAAATATTCAGATTAGGTGAACTCAGCCAGACCTCAGTAACGCTGCAGTTAGCGGACTGTTCAGTGACCAACCTAAAAGGAGTTATAGAGGATGTTATTGTCGAGTTAAGGATTTCTATTTTCCTTTAGATTTCCTAGTGTTTGACATCGATGTACCTGAACACTTAAGGAACACACACATCATTCTAGGGTACCTGTTCCTTTCTACCACCAAGGCCAACATAAATTGTCAAAGCGGTAGTATTGAGATCACCTTTGGAGATAGAAAATTGGTACTCGATATTTTCAAGGAGATAAATAAATTTGAGGATTTTGGATTTATTGAGGAACTCTAGGATCCTGATTACAACGTTGCAACTTGTATGGCAATTGATAAGGTGTGGCTCATCATAGCTAAAATGTCCAAGTTTCACTAGAAACTAGGTTAATCATTACCAGATTAATACAAAGAAAGGGTTAAGTATGAGAATTAATAGAAAAGACCTAAAACACCAAATCTATGTTAAAAATGCATAATTAGGTCATTTATTGAGATATTCTATTAATAAATACAAAATGGTGATCCAATTGCAAATTGAATGTACAAATGAGCTCAAAACTTCAAATTAGAAGTGAAATTAACTTTTAATATGCTCAATTAAGCTTCAATAAAAACTTGGTAGCATTTCGATATCAATAGGACCTTGCATTTAGAGATTCACATTTAGGTCCTTCATTTATAACATTTCATTCATTTTAAAACTTCCAAGGACCTATTTGTAGGATGTAAGGACCTATTTGTAACACTCTAGGGTAGCTTGTAATCATTTTATACCAGTTATGGGCCTTGCTACAATATCTACACCGTTTCACTGAGGCCTGTTGTTGCAATTTCACTAGTAGATCCTAGTGAATGGTGCACCTCTTGGTGCACTGTTCACTCACAAGAACACAAGCTTTCTTGGCCGTTGATTTCCCACATCCTCTCGATCTGCAGCTCAAATGAAATTGAAGCTTCACGCGAATTTGCGCATACCTCACCACCATCTCCAGATCCCATTCAACAACCCATCTTCGATTTGGCTCTTCCCACCCTCCTCTCCTCTCATCATGGCCACCCATAACCTAATCACCTAATTCCACTGCGAGGTGACCTTATTGACTAATCACTCTACTTAAGCACTCCCTCAGCTTGGGCGCACACCTGATCACCCCTCCCCCTAAGTGGTCCCATTCTTCAATGCCCTCAGCTCCCCTCACCTCAATTTCGTCAGTCTACAGTGACAACACAGGCTTTCCTCCCCCTTTCAATCGCATCCAGCAACTGGTTGTTGGCTCTTAGACATCACCTTCGTCAGCTAATGGGTCTCCTCCCCTTTCGTCATCATTAGCCAATGGCGGGTGACCTTGGACACCTCCTGCTTCCCATTAGATAGATTTACATGCTTTATAGGAGTAGAATTAGCAGAGCTTTAGTACTTTCTAGTTAATTGATTGTTAGATTAGAATAGTAGGATAATTTAGCTACAATCCACTTCTCTCTAATCAATTCAGATCAGAGAGACCTCCATGCACATCATCATCACCATTAATCTCCCTTTACATTCATTTGATCGCTTTCTAATTCCCTCAATTTTAATTTCATTGATCACCCATACATTAAGGTCTAATTTTAGACCTGAGAACCTTGGTTCTCAGATTTGAATTAGCGCCAAAAATCAGTTTGGAAGGTCTTCCATTCATTTCGCAACTCCACAAAGACCCCTCGATCTTATTCTATCAATTCAAATTGCTCGATCTTGTTTAAATGTTTAAATTGGTTTTTAGTGTTCAAATTAGTGATTTGGAATTCATTTAGGATTTTTAATCGAGCATTTTGAGATTTAATGGGTTTGGGTATGATGTATGCAAGGATTCTAATGTGTTTGAGCTTTGTTTTGATTTGTGGATGAGCATATATCTAATCTAAGCCCTTTGTTAAAGAGTTCTATCAAGGAAAATTAGTAATTCCAATTTGGGATGGAACAAGGACCCAATCGGTCTTGATCAATCCACAAAATCACCTTGAACTCCCATCAGTGGTGTTCAGGGAGATTGAGTGGAAAGATCACCATATGACCCAAAGCAAAAGCCGAATTGGGGCAACATTTCACCCTCTCTATATCCACTTTTATGATTTTATAATGGAGGTTATGATTGGGATTTTATAGAGTTTTTGAAAGAGGATTAGCAAGGTTTGCAAAGAGGAATGAAATTACATTTTATAAGCATTAGATTCAGATCTTCTATGATATTAAGATGATTTTTTGATGAGATTCACCTTCTGAATTTGGACATGCTTAATCTCTGATCAGACTTTCATTAGTCAGATCGGGGATAATTGTTCACTAAAATCCCAATCAAACTTGTAGAATAGAAGGATTTAGACTAAAGCAACTTTAAAAAGAAAATGTTTAAGATGTCTGAACCAAGATCCAAGCCTTTCTAGTAGAGCAGTATGGCTGTTGTAGCTATTTCATCTTCAGTTGTAGCTTCTATAGCTATACTACTGCTTGATTCCAACAACTATACTGCTGTTGATTCTTAAATTATAGCTGCTATTGCAGGTATCTGATATGGAGTGAAACAGTTGAGCAGCAGCTGGGATTTGTTTATTTTAGATGGCTGACAAGTTTGTAATGTGATTTAAATTTTGTAACAAGCTTTCATGTACTGTTAGAATCTATAATTTCTTTTGGATTGGCTTGCAATCTGATTAGAAACTCCTTTATCAGCTATAAATGTGTATGACTGCCCAAACATAGAAATGCGATGAAGTTAAATGAAAAATCATGTTTTTATACTTAAACATCTCTCTTGTGTTGTGCTTGACACTTCTAAGCTTTCACCGCAATCTCAAGCCACATGTCTCTTATTTAGGCCTTAGGTTCTTATTGAAACAACCTTTTAAGCCCTAGATTGAGTTTGACTTGTAAATAAATAAAATCACTATAAAATTTCCAAAAATAATATAATAAACATGTAGTGGGTAAGAATAAGTATATTTTTAAGCGTATTGTTGAGCGCACGAATCGCTATGCTAACGTGTTCGATTTTGGAAAACCTGTCGTTGTAGCTTAAAAGCGAAGAATTAGTGTTCAACAAATAAAATTTATACTGAAATGAAAATTCTGGGTCGAACACAGGGAGGCGAACGTTTGATTTAAAAACTACGCGTTTCTTTTTATTTGTCACAAAGTAATTCAATTTAAAACTATCTAATTATTTACAATAAATAGAAGAGAGAGAGAGTAAGAGAGAAAGAGAATATTACACATGAAAATCAAAATGAGATGTAGAATAAACAAAGAATTTATTATTGAGGAGATTGTTCATTACAACTAGAAAGCATAAAACAACGGCACTAGAAAGCGATAAATTTACTCTAGAAAGCATTAAAAGATTGGAGGGAGAAATGTCCTCCTCGACGGTTGCTTGGAGGACGAGTAGAACTACACTAGAAAGCAATAAATCTATACTAGAAAGCAGGAAAAGGAATAGGGAGAGAGAAATCCTCCTCGATGGTTCCTTGGAGGACGAGCCGGACGGGACGATGCCTGGACAAAGGAGAACGAAGCAGGACGAAGCAAAAGAACGGGAATGGAGCAGCATGCCGCCGTCATCGTGGGATCAACTTCCGAAGGGGGACGAAAATTTGGACTTTATCTCGCGAGAAGCATCCCGGGTGTGGGACAAGCTTCTCTTGAGCTTTGGAGGGGTAGAGAAGAGAAGGGATGAGAATTTCGTATGGAGGGGGTCACCTTTTATAGTTGCAAGGAGTGGGGGTAAAATGGACATTACAACTTTAAAATAATAAATGAGGGATCTTTAGTGATGGATAAATCCGTCACTAAAGCCCCAACGTGGCCGTAGCTCCTGCACCCACGTGCGCCTCCTTAGCGGCCCGCTTCCTCAACGCCATTGCACGTTCATTGATTGTCAGCTGTCCAATTGCGAGATCGGAAGGCTTAAGATGCATCTTCGCCTGCTGCTGCGCCCGCCTGGCGCGTGCGACCGTGCGTGACGCTGCGCGTGCAATAGCGTGAATGCTATCGGGCGAGCACGGCCATTGGATTGCGATCTAGCAGTTGATGAAGGCACGCCCGCTCGCCTCAAAAATTGCTTGGCGGGGCTCGAATGCGCGCCAGCACCTCGCGATAAGGTGTTGGACCGCTGCGCTGCCTCGCCTAAAAGGTCACGCAGATGACTTTAAATAGCCCGTCCACAGCCGTTGGATTGAGATCCAACGGCAGAGAGGGGGCGGGTGTGTGGTCTTCATAGAATGCAAGCGACAGTTTGGGCGGCTGAGATGGTGCCACGTGGTGCCATCTTGGTCGTCCATCTTCTGGAAGTTGTAGATGGTGCCACGAATGTCGGATTGACTCGATTTTTGTGTCGTTAGGCTGCGATCGTCGATCCGAATTCATCCGTGCGGTCGGATTTGTCATCGGAAGTGTGGAATTACACCATCCTGGCCCTTGATCTTCTAGGATTCCCCGATCACTATCTGATGCTACGGATGTCAGATTAGGGTGATCTTGGAGTCGTTGAACTCCAATCGTCACCCTGATCACATCCATACGGTTGGATCTTTGATCCGAGGCCCCAATAAAATGTTTGCCCTGTCCAAGCACATAAAAGGAGACAATTAACCTCCATTTTATTCAAACTACTCTTAATGTAAGATGATGCATGTTATGCAATATTTATATCATGAAATGCAATCCTATGCTTAAGAACATGCATAAATAGATATTTTAAGTAGTGTAAATGTGTTTACATCATACCCCCATGCCTATCTTTTACTAGTCCCAAGCAAAAACTATATGCTATTTATAAAAGAATTAGGTTAGATTATTTGGACTTGAGTTATTTTCAATTATTAAGAAATTGTCTACTTAGGAGCTGAACTTTCAAAGACACAACAGTGCCCGGGTATCAGCCAAAATGTAGACCGCCTCAAGCCCTCACCTTATTAAAAGAAAATTTTCTTTTTCTATTTTTCTCTTTTCTAATTTTTTTGGATTTTCAAATTTTAGGGTTTAAGAGTGGCTTTTTACGGCCTTTCAACTCACCCAATATTTGATGAGAACCCTAAGTTTTAAGCATCTTATTGTGATTATGATAGACTCGTTGACCGGCAATTAAAACGGACTTCAGATTTCTACGCCTCTAGGTGACCTCAAAAAGAATTCTGCCTAAAGGTGTATCTTTACTACCAGTAGCTTTCTCCCTACTTTTATTTTTTACGGGGTCAACACAAGGGTGAATCCAGTGTATATCTCCCCGATTTATTCTACTTCTCTGCTTCTTCCTAAGTGTTTTGAAAATTTTTAGTGCATTTACTGAGCTGGGTTCTGGACAACCGGTCGATGAGTTGTTACCACCGACAACTTGCCAGCCATACTCGTGCGGCGAAGTGTAGCTTATTTCTTTTTGTTCTTTTCTCCTTTTCTTTTTTATTTTTATTTTATTTTTTTATTTTTTTTCAAGTAGGTGGCTTCCCTGATCTAAGATTTACTTAAGGGCAGGAAAAAGAGAAAGGTCCAGTGCCTGGGCTCTGGATAACCTACCCATAGCCTGTTACCCACGTTAACTTGCCAGCCATATCACCCTAGAAGATTCATTAGCTACCCAATTTCCATTAAAATCGTCGAACAACGAGTCAGTGCAAAGAAAGTGTGTAGATGCTTAAGACTCAAAATTCCCTCAAATCAGAGGGTGGGTTGACAAGTCGTGTACTTATCACCCAAACTTATTTATTCCAATTATAATAGAATTAAGATGGTAAGGACTCAAAGACAAATCCACATTTTAGTGGATACACGGGCTAATTAAGTCCAAAGACCTGAAGGGTCATTGTGTTAAAATCATAATGTAGTATTTCCTAAGATTGAAATTTTTCTTAAACCCAAATTCTCTTTCCTAATTCCGAATTTTTTTTTTTAATAAAATAAAACAAATCTACGGAGCTGATGAATGAATTCAGAGATAAATATCCACCCCCCCATGCCTATCTAATGCAATGTCCTCATTGTATTAAAAAGACATAAAATAGAGTGGAAAAGCATAGAAAGCACCTGAATTGCGTGAATGTCAGGTCCGCTCCGAGATGAAAACGAAAAAGAACTGTATATGTGCTGAGTTTAGTGCCTTCAGCTAGGCACACTATACAAAGAAAAGAAATGAAGAATTCACAAGTGCAGGTCAGAATTAGAATAAACAGAAGAATCTTCTGACCTAACAACAGCGGTTCACAGATGTGGACCAGATTGTGGTGCAGACCCATTCCCCATAATTGAGAATATCTTAGGTTTTGGATAAAAATTATCCAAAACCTAAAATCAGAATGCAAGCGGGGTCGGGCCTGCGATTTATGAGGATGCAACCCAAGACCAAAAAGTCAGGTTATAGAGAATTGAAGCTCAAAAGGATAATCGTTGAATGTGTGCTTGGGTTTGACATCCTCGAAACAAATGTCGTAAGGGTTCCAATTTGATGGTTTTATCTTAAAGGAACCCTCGACTCAATCTTCCATTTCCTCCAAAATTAACTTCCCAAATCAGAACTTCCCAGCTCCTATCCTCCTCAATTAGCATATCAAATTCCAGGACCTCTTGTATATTAATCACCCCGTTTGAAATCTCCAAGTCTAAATGATGTGGCAGAATCAGAATTGACTTGGGTCTAATTATCTCAGAAATAAAATTATCGATAAGCACAACGGGGTGTAACTGATAATCAGGGCATTGAATTGATTCCTCCTGAAAATGAGATTCTAGATCCGTAATATGTGCCCTAATAAGATCAGCTTCCTCAGTTATTGGGCTATCAAATGATCTATCAGATTCCTCAGGCCCAATCATCTCATAGAAATCATGTTTAGAAAACTCACGTGAGACTTCGCAACTTGAATCTTCACCATCAAAGAAATCAGGATCCGTATCAATGTATATCCGAAAATCATTTGTCACTTTTTATTCCAAGGAGATATACGTTTCCTCATAACCCGGCTTAGGGATCTCAGGTGAAGAAATCAGATCTTCCTTAATTGGTCGATTCAATTCAATCTGGTCATAACACATGTCCCCCTCAACAGGTGCCTGAGCGGGTTCTATCATTGGCTTTCCTGAAGAGGGTGCATCCTAGGAATCATCCCAAGATTGAATCAAAGCAACCATGAATCTCATCCTCAATTTCATTAATTTCAAAAGTAGAAACTCACCCGGGTTCTTATCCTTAACGTCTTGGAGCCAATCCAACAAAGACTTATTCAAATCATCAATCATTTCAATCAGGGGCTCCAATCTCTCAATGCAAGGTATTGGCTGAACTTCTAAAGATTATATGATATTCCACAAGTTAGCCAGAACCTTATCTTGAACCTGGTTAACCTGAACCAAATGAGTTGGTTCAGGATTGGGCGGGTTTGGTATCAATGCAGGGGAATTAGCGAATTGAGATTCATTATACCCTTCCTGAAAATAGGTCATTTCAGATTGTTGAAAAGATGGTGATGACCTAAAGGCAGTGAAATCAGAGGATGGGTAAGGATCAGTGTATTCTTCTTGATTGTAAATTGTATTAGGTTGTTCATGAAAAGAAGACGATCTATAATCGATGTAGCTCTGAGAAGGATAGAAATCAGAATCAAAGTGTTCAGGGTTAGACCCTAAATACAGAGGTCCGAAACTATATCCCCAATCCGAATTATCCCAACTAACTGATGGTTGATTATAGTACAAGTTGGGATAATCGTCATGTTGACGATAATTCACAACAGGAGGGAAAGAGTGGGAATGCGTGAAATATGTGGAAGGATTCATGAGACACGAGAGGAAGAACGGTGCCCTGCAATACAAACAATCAAACCTATCCTTAAATGGGTTAGCCTATAGACCTATAGACTCCCAAAATAGGTCTTGAGATAAAGGAACGATTTGATCTACTTCTGTCTGTTCAATCCAACCAGTTAGAAGGAGGGACTGGGGAGAAGGTTCTTCCTTCGGCTTGCACCTCCGGTTCCTAGTGTACCCCCCAACTGCGATCGTTTGACTCTGCTCCCTTAGCTAGACATCAGATTGAACAGCAGAAATAGACTAATCGAAAATAATCTCGTTCTAGATTTTGAAGAGCGAGTCCAATCCTTAAGGCTAACGTCTACTCTGTTTTATTTAGGGCTAGGTTTGAATGTGCTTTGGAATGTGATGGGCCCTTTAAATGGGTTGTGCCCTTAATGATTGATTGATTTGTGTGTGCGTGCACAACTAGTGGTTTTCAAGCAAGATTACTTTTGATGTGGTGAATTTTAAGGTTCAAATCTTGCTTAGTAGCTTTTAGGATTTAACTTTAGGTGTTTTCAAACAAGTTTCATTGGCACACCAGGTTTTATAAGTGCAGGTGAAGATGTCTTCCTTTAAAGCTTAAAAAGAATGTGGAGTGCCTGGTAAATCCCTAAGTGGTTACAAATCACTTAATTGATGGTTAACCTAGAATGATTTCGACTCTTTTATGTGTTGCTTTATGTATATCGGTTCCACAGAACAGAAACTGATTGAGTATAAACAAATCAATTTGGTTAAGTGCCTTTGAATGTGGGTGTACATTGTGTGTTTGTTGAAAATTGCCCCACAAAATTATCTTTTTTCTTTTTTTTATATGTAAATGAAGGTGGAATGAATGTGAGTGAGAATCCAAACAACCAAACTATTCCTAGGATTTATGCAAACACCTAGGTTAATTGGAATTTGGATTTAATGTGGCGAATGAAATCTATGGAGGGGGAAAGAATGGGGGATAACTTACAAAACCTTCCACAGCACTTTACTCCAATCTATCGCATTTGCTCGTCTCAACAGAGTACCTGCAATTACAATAAGAAAGGAGAAAAGTGAGGTACATGATTTGTAAGTTACAAAACGCGAAGAGAAATCAAAAAACGTCGCCTCCCCGGCAACGCCGCCAAAATGTTGAGCGCACAAATCGCTATGCTAACGTGTTCGATTTTGGAAAACCTGTCGTTGTAACTTAAAAGCGAAGAATTAGTGTTCAACAAATAAAATTTATACCGAATTGAAAATTCCGGGTCGAACACAGGGAGGCGGACGTTTGATTAAAAACTACGCGTTTCTTTTTATTTGTCACAATGTAATTCAATTTAAAACTATCTAATTATTTACAATAAATAGAAGAGAGAGAGTAAGAGAGAAAGAGAATATTACACATGAAAATCAAAATGAGATGTAGAATAAACAAAGAATTTATCATTGAGGAGATTGTTCATTACAACTAGAAAGCATAAAACAATGGCACTAGAAAGCGATAAATTTACTCTAGAAAGCATTAAAAGAATGGAGGGAGAAATGTCCTCCTCGACGGTTGCTTGGAGGATGAGCAGAACTACACTAGAAAGCAGTAAATCTATACTAGAAAGCAGTAAAAGGAATAGGGAGAGAGAAATCCTCCTCGACGGTTGCTTGGAGGACGAGTCGGACGGGACGATGCCTAGACGAAGGAGAACGAAGCAGGACGAAGCAGAAGAACGGGAACGGAGCAGCACGCCATCGTCGTCATGGGATCCACTTCCGAAGGGGACGAAAATTTGGACTTTATCTCGCGAGAAGCATCCCGGGTGTGGGACAAGCTTCTCTTGAGCTTTGGAGGGGTAGAGAAGAGAAGGAAGGGATGAGAATTTCATATGGAGGGGGTCTCCTTTTATGGTTGCAAGGAGTGGGGGCAAGATGGACATTAGAACTTTAAAATAATAAATGAGGGGTCTTTAGTGACAGATAAATCCGTCACTAAAGCCCCAATGTGGGCTTCTCTCTCACGCCCACGTGCGCCTCCTCAGCTACCCGCTTCCTCAATGCCATCGCACGTTCATTGATTCTCAACCGTCCGATCGCGAGATCGGACGGCTTAAGATGCATCTCCGCCTGCTGCTGCGCCTACCTGGCGCGTGCGATCGCGCGTGACGCTGCGCGTGCAATAACGCGTGAACGCTATCGGGTGCGCGCGACCATTGGATTGCAATCTGGCGGTTGATGAAGGCGCACCCGCTCGCCTCAGAAATCGCTTGGCGGGGCTCGAACGCGCTCCAACACCTCGTGATAAGGCGCTGGACCGCTGCGCTGCCTCGCCCAAAAGGTCGCGCAGATTACTTTAAAGAGCCATGTCCACAGCCGTTGGATCGAGATCCAACGACGGAGAGGGGGCAGGTGCGCAGCCTTCATAGAATGCAAGCGGCCATTTAGGCAGCTGAGATGGCGCCACGTGGTGCCACCTTGGCCGTCCATCTTCTGGAAGTTGTAGTTGGTGCCACGGATGTTGGATTGACTCGATTTTTGTGTCGTTGGGCTGCGATCATCGATCCGAATTCATCCGTGCGGTCGTATTTATCATCTGAAGTGCAAATTTACACCATCCTGGCCCTTGATCTTCTAGGGTTCCCCGGTCACTATCTGATGCTATGATGTCTGATTAGGGTGATCTTGGAGTCGTTGAACTCCAATCATTGCCCTGATCACATCCATACGGTTGGATTTTTGATCCGAGGCCCCGATAAAATGTTCGCCCTGTCCAAGCACATAAAAGGAGACAATTAACCTCCATGTTATTCAAACTACTCTAAATGTAAGATGATGCATGTTATGCAATATTTATATCATGAAATGCAATCCTATGCTTAAGAACATGCATAAATAGACATTTTAAGTAGTGTAAATGTGTTTACATCACGTATGCTAAGTTTGAAGGTCATTTGAACCTCCGGCTTAGTAGAACATACCAGCGATGGTTCAGTATACCTTAAAATTTAATAAATTAACTCAACTTGAAAAAATCGAAAAAAATTTTATTCTTCTCTTCTCTCTCTTTCTCTTTCATCCCCTACCTCTATTATACTTAAAGAACCCATAAAAATTAGAAAAACTTGAAAAATACCCAAAATACTATGTATACTATGTAAACACATGTATATATAAGCTATATACTTTGTTATATATGTACATAGTGTATAATATGCATATAACTTGTACAGGTAAGTTATGTATGTATTCTATATTATAAATTAAGTATTTAGGATAAATTATTATTTATATAAATTTATTATATAAGTATCTATTAATTATATTAAGTTATATGTACTATAAGCTATATAAATTTATAAACCCCAATAAATAACCTTATTTGTCAGTAATACTGTATATACATATTTATATACTTATTATGTGTATTATAATGCCTACAAACTAATTTAATTATATTTGTGCAGTACATAATTAATTTATTAAATAGTTTACTAACTTAAAATAAAATAAATTAGTAAATTAAGTTATTAATGGAATAATTTATTTTGTATACTTGTATTATACTATTTTAAGTAATTTAAACTAATTTAACTATATTTATGAAATGCATAGTTAATTGGATATAAATTAAAATAAAACATGTAAATTATCATAAAAATATGTAGTAAATAGTTTAGTATGGATGCTAATGCTATATAAGGTCAATTAGACCATAAATTATGTAATTTATACTGTAAATAAGAAATTAACTTATAAACCAATGTGTATAAATTGTAAAGTTTAGCTAATTTATTTGTGTAGTAAAATTAATTATTTTTGTAAATAAACTACAAAATTATATAGCCATATATAAGGGCTTCTCAACCAAATAATTTAATTGAAAATTGGAACTCAATTGGGCCCTCAAACCGAGGGCCAAATCGAGCAAATCAGAACAAATCCAACGCAGCTATAGCGTCACGCAAGCGCTTCAAATAGTGCCACATCGTGGCTTTACAAGTGGGTAGTGCACCATATTAAGTTTTTGTCTTGAGGCCTTCCCAATCGTCAAGAGCGTTCGGCATCTCCTCACATATGCACATTTATCCTTCTTAAATAAATTGAGCATTAGCATGAGATTATTTGGGTGTGGTGTATTGCTGGGAGCTGTACACTGTGCATGGGTTTGATTAGGCCTAGTAACGAGCCATAAATCGGTTAAAATGCACCTAATGATAACTAAGGTGGCCCTAGTAGAGGTCTGGTCCAACCCTTTCGGGTGTTGTGTATCCCTCGAAAAGGCTGCTTGCAATTTAAACCATTTTTTGGGTTAACAATCGGTCTGAATCAGTTGAGAACCGGTCTAAAGCTAAAGAGAAGAGGAGAAAGGCTTGGAATTTGCCTAAGTGTTGAAGCTTGCCCATGTCTATGCCTCTGTGCCTTAGTGTCTATGTTGTGTCTTTGTGCCTTGGTGTATACTACATGTGTGTGTCTGTATATATATAGTATTGATATATATTGTATATATATGTAGTATATATGTGAATATGTAATTAGTAAATGTTTTATATAAGAGTACAGTAGTAGTTGTTTGAGCTATATATGTATATAAATAAAAGATAACTTTAGTGACGAATACATTTGTCACTGTACATAGGATTATATGTTAGTATCAATATTAGTTTTTACCTTAGCTTTTGCATATAGATTTTCTAGGGTTATAGTGCCTTTTATATCCGTCACTATAGGTATATATTTATCAGTATAGACACCACTTTTCACCTTATGTTTATATACATAGTTTTTATAAGGTTATAGCGACACTTTCATACGTCACTACAAATATATTATATGTTATTGTAGATATTAGTAAGTTAAGTTAGTATAGTATATATTATTACTTATTTTTGTACCTATAGCTAGGTATTATTATTATTAGTGGTAAATAAATAATAAAGAGTAATTATACATGATTTTTAATGCTTGTTTGTATATAAATATTTTCAAGCATTGCAATTATTTCTAATTTATTTTTTTGTATATAATTGATTCATTCATTCATTATTGCACATAAGATCAATCATTTTGGAATTAAAGAATATTATTGGACTTAGAGAGTAATGTATATCAACTACCTGCCAGTGAATGACCTGGAATAAACTAGTAAAAATTAAGTATATAAATAAAATTGACGCAACAAGGGTTTGTATTTGTGACATACTACAACAACAACATTTTAAAACCCTTTTTTGTATGAACCGATAGTCAGTGATCATATTTTTGGCATCGTTGCCAAGGATCAAATCCCGACAATAGTGCTTTCTTATGATTGTTGACAAGTCAACGATCAACGATCAATATACTCGACGATTTTACTAGCACAGACAAGACTAACACACAACCCTCCGTGGTAGACCTGCCACACGTAGAAGCGGTTGTTAATTTTGTTCACTCCTAACCTCTTCCTCTGGACCATCCTGATGAATCTTCATCGGCATTCTCCTTACCCTTCACACACTAGATTGAACTGAATCCACTACTTGAGAATTTAAAGCATGAATTTTTGGGACCCAAAAAGATGCTCCCTGTGATTATTAGTGCTAAACTACCTAAGGTGTAGGAGATGAAATTGATTAGGGTCCTTAAAACAAATAAAGAGGCAATTGGTTAGACAATCCACGATCTTAGAGGGATCGAGCCATCTTATTATAACCACTATATTTATATGGAAGATGGAACCTACCCTTCTCGAAGATGCCTAGGAGATTAAACCCTAACATGTGAGAAGTGGTTAAAAAGGAAATCATTAAGTTGCTTGATGAAGGAATTATAAACCTGATCTTGAATAGTCCCTCAGTTTGCTCCATGCAGATTGTTCCCAAGAAGGTAGGGATAGCTGTAGTAACTAACAAGAAAGGGGAATCTATCATGACCTATTTAGCTTCCACTTGGAGAGTCATCACTTATTATAGGAAGCTGAACATAGCCAATAAAAAGGATCATTTCCTATTGCCCTTCATCGATCAAATCCTTGAGAAGTTAGCCTTGCAAAAGTATTTCTATTTCCTGGATGGTTATTCAGGATATAACAAAGCTGTTATCCACCCTGAAGACCAAGTAAAGACAACTTTCACCTGTCCATATGAAACTTTTGCATTCCATAGGATGACTTTGGGATTTGCAATGCACCTGCAAGTTTTCAAAGGCACATGCTAGCCATTTTCTCTAACATGGTGGGAGATTGTCTTGAGCTATTCATGGATGATTTCTCCATTTTTGGAGCTTCTTTCAAGTCTTGCCTAGCTAACTTGGAGTTATCCTCAAGAGATGCATTAAAACACGGTTGGTCCTTAGTTGGGAAAAGAGTCACTTCATGACACATGAAGGCATCATCTTGAGTCATGTAGTCTCTTACCAAGGCATTGAAGTTGATAAAGCTAAGGTTAAAGCTATCTCTGAACTTCCTACACCAACATATGTTAAGGAAATCCAATCATTTCAGGGTCATGTGGATTTCTATCTGAGGTTCATTAAGGACATCTCGAAGGTTGATCGGCCCTTGAGCAGGCTTCTAGCCAAAGATAAGATGTTTGAGTTTGATGAATTATTCCATAAGGCATTCGATTTATTAAAAGCGATAGTCACCTATGCCCTAGTGTTGCAACCACCAGTCTGGATAGCTCCATTTGAGATTATAAGTGACGCTTCTGATTATGCGGTCAGGGCTATCTTAGGTCAAAGAATTGATAGAAAGCCCTCTATCATTCACTATGCCAGCAAAACTCTAGGTGAGGCCCCAAGGAATTATACTGTTATTGAGAAGGAATTGCTGGCCATAGTTTTTGCTCTGGAGAAGTTTAGGGCTTAGCTATTAGGTTCCCATGTCATTATCTATACTGATTAGTTGGCCTTGATACATCTCTTGGTGAAAAAGGATGCCAAGCACTGGCTCATTTGAAGGGTTATTTTACTTCAAGAATTTGATCTTGAAATTAAACACAATTCTGAGGCACAAAATGTAGTGGTAGATCATCTTTCAAGAATCCTAATTGATCCACCTCATCTCGATATCTCAATTATTAACACTTTTCTAGATGAGATTATCCTTATAATCTCGGGTTCCGAATCTCCTGGTTTGCGGACCTCATCATTTATTTGGCCATTGGTCAAGTCCTCCATGACTGGATCAAACAACAATGGGATAAACTTATATTTGAAGCCAAATGTTATTTTTTGGGACGGTCTTGAGTTGTACCGCATCGGCATTGACCAAATTATTTGTCGATGTGTCCCAAAAAATGAGTTCCAGAGTATACTTGAGTTCTGCCATGCATCTGCATGTGGCAGACAATTTTCTTGGAAGAAGATGACTGCAAAAATCCTTCAATCTTGATTTTATTGGCCATATTTGTTCAATGATACAAAGGAATTCTTAAGGTCATGCTCCTGGTGCTAGATACTTGGGAGCATAGCCAAGAGAGACATGATACCCTTGAACCCAATCCTTCCCATCGAAATTTTGGACATTTGGTACATCGACTTCATGGGACCCTTCATCCCGTCATTTGGACACTAGTATATTCTGGTAGTTGTTGATTACATGTCCAAATAGATCAAGGCTATTTCCACTTGAACCAATGACCATAAGGTGGTCATCGATTTTGTCAAGAAGAATATCTTTAGTCAGTTTGGGATCCCGAGGGCCACCATCAACAATGGTGGCACTCACCTTACCAATGGACGGTTAAAGAATTTACTAGCAAAATACTAGGTGAATCATCGAACTTCTACACCTTACTACCCCTAGATGAATGGACAGGCCGAGGTCTCTAGTCTAGAGATCAAGAATATCCTTCAAAAAATGGTTAGCTCAGATAGGAAAGACTAGACCCAAAAGCTTGATGATGTTATTTAGGCCTACCGTACGGCATACAAGATGCCTACCAGTATGTTTTCATTTTGTCTAGTGTTTGGTAAGGCGTGTTATTTGCCCATAGAAATTGAACACTGAGCACTCTGGGCCATCAAGAAATGTAATTTGGATCTAGACTCAGCTGGGAAGACCAGGAAACTCCAACTATCTTAGTTGGAGGAGATTAGAAATGATGCCTATGAGAATGCCAAGATCTATAAGGTAAGTTGCAAAGCTTTTCATGATCAGATGGTTTCCAACAAGATCTTTGAGACGAACCATGGGGTCTGCCTATTTGATTCTCAACTTAAGCTTTTCCTTGCCACGCTTAGGTCCAAGTGGAATGACCCGTTCATTATTGATTAGATTTTTCCAAACCTTATGTTGACCGTGTTCTTCCTGAACTTGTTTTAGACAAGGTTAATCTAACCTTGGCCTGATGTCTCCGAACCTCACCTACCTAATGACACTAAATTCAGTACCTTTGTAAAAACTCTGTATATACTCTAAGTTGACCAGATCTTTATTGAATTCAGGTACTATCTTCTCTATTTCTACCCTTTTCAATGCCTTTTATTTTCAATGAGGACATTGCATAAGCTATGCATAGGGGGTGGATTCATTTCTGAATTATTTTGTCAGCTCCGTAGATTACTTTTATTTATTTTCTCCTTACTAAAAAAAATAAAATTGCATTAGGAAAGGAAAACTTAAGCATTTGGAGTTTTTTAACTTTAGGAGATGAAGCAATAGGACCTAAAAACATACTCTTTAGGTCTTCGAGTTTAATTAGCCTGAGTGTCCACTAAAATCTGGACCTGTTTCTCGAGTCCATGCTACTCTAAGTTTATGTTAATTTAGTTAATAAGTTGGGGTGATAAGTACATGACTTATCAAGTCTCCTCTGATTTGAGGGGACTTATAATCTAAGCATCTGCACTATTTCCACTCACTCACTTGTTGGCAGCTCTAATGAAAATTAGGTAGATAATGAACTATCAAGGGTGATAAGGCTAGCAAGTTGTGGGTTTGATGCCCCAATGCCCGATTGTCCTAAACCCAGCCATGCGACCCATTCTCTTTGATTATTACCTTTCAATAAATCTTAGATCTGGGAAGCCACCTAATCATATAAAAAAAGGAAGAAAAAGAAGAAGAAAAAAAACTCACACATCACCACACGAGTATGGCTAGCAAGTTACCATGGGTTTGACTTCCTATTGGCTAGTTGTCCAGAGCCCAACTTACAAAATGCATAAATAATTCCTAAACACTTACGAAGAAGCAGGAAGTAGAATAAACTGGGGAGTTATACACTAGGGTTGCCATTATGTTGACCCCATAAAATAAAAGTAGGGAGAAAGCTACCAGTTGAATAGATACACCTCTAGGCAGAAGTTCTCTCGTTAAGGTCACCTAGGGTTATAGAAACCTGAAGTCCATTCTAATAGGGCTTGGTGAGTCTATCACTTTTTCATAAATAAGATGCTTAGAACTTAGAGTCTTCTTGATTCTTGGGTGGGTTCGGTAGCCGTAGAAAGCTTTCCCAAAACCCTAAACTCAAAATTTTCAAAAAGAACAAAAACAAAACAAGAGAAAAAAACATTATTTTCTTTTGTACAAAATAAGGTGAGGATTTGGGTAGTCTGCATTTTGGCAGGCACCCAGGTACTATCGAGCCTTTATGGCTTAGCTCCTTAGTAGAAATTTCTTTTTGTTGATTAAAAACTTACGACAAAGTAATTGAATCCTAATTATACTTTATAAATAGCATTTACTTTAATTTTGTTAGGGAGTAGCAAAAGAAATGCATGGGGGTTTGATGTAGACAGTTATTCATGTTAAATTGCTATTTATGCATGTTTCTAAGTTTATAATTGCATCCAGCATTATAAAAAATGCATAGCACACTTCATCATGCATTTAGATTAAATTCTGTAAATTATGTATTAATTAGCCTATTTTGTGGCTAAGGGAGAAGGTGATTCATTTCTTGGCCTTGAATTGAAGATCTAACTATAAGAATGTGACCAAGACAACGTTTGTAGTCTAACGCCTTTGAAATTGCCTTGATCGAACTTCTACAGTATCATATGCAAATCAAGAAAGATTAAAGGCCAAGGGGCAAGATGATGCAAATCCGGATCTCAAACGGTCGATCCAACTGCATGGATGGATTCAAGTCAATGATCGCAATCCGTCAATGTGAAGATCGACTTAATCTGATAGCTATCGTGTCCTCTGTAGAGAAAAGAAGATGGACAGTTAGGATGGCACCATGTGGGGCCATCTGAGCCATCCAAGGCCACCTGCCCATTCTATACAATGCTTCCATCGTGTGCTGTGGACCATTGGGATTCCATCCAATGGTTCTGGGTGTGCCACGCCGCCCCTTCATCTAAGGAAGCTCATCAACTTTGACTCTCGACCATTAGATGTCCATCCAACGGTCGAGATCTCGCGCCACTACATCCCTTTTCCAGAAAACCCAAAAGCTTGGCGCATTGATCACATGCACCATTGGCAGCAAAGAGGCGCTGGTTCAAAACTCGTGAATGCCTATAAATTCACAGTGAGGAGTGGGCATGAGTAAATTTAGCCATGAGGTGTGCATCTAATAGAATGAAGATGCACACGCAATCGTATGCACTATCACACACGTGGGAGGTGCGATCTGAGAGTGTGCTTTGCACAATTTGATCCCTTTCTTGATGATCAAACGGCTGTGCAGTGTTCCTCACACTATCTTAGAGCAAGTGCTAGACGATCTTAAGATCTTCCTCTCACGCGATCGAGAGCTGCTCCCAATCATACGATGGAGATCTGATGGCTGCAGTTAGCTCCTTGCATGTCCACAATGGGAGCTCTTCATTACTCATCAACGGGTGAGTGGGACATACAGCCATGTCCCGTGCATCCCATTAAAGACCCATGGCCGAAAATAACCTACCCCTACACCTATATAAAACCCCATACACCTCCCATTCTTCTTCATCCCTTCCTACTCCATTTCTCACCTTCCTAGAGCTGAAGAACTTGTTCAAAAGCTCACTTCTAGTCTTCCCAAGCCTTTGGAATGCTCCACTAGAAATGTAAAACAAATTTTTCCCACCTTCTCACCCTTGCTCATGGAGCTCCCACTGACTGTCCCCTCATCCCCATTCCAAGAAGCGGATTACACTGTGAAGTCGCCCTTCCTTACCTCATTATCTTCCGACACTATTTTCCTTCCTCCAACTTCTCACCATCTCCGTCCTGGCTCCGTTAATATAGTTCGTCGTCAAGTAGCCAACGAGGAGGATTTCTCCCATCTCTATCTCTTTGTAGCTTTCCTAGTGTAGATTTTATTGTATTAAACATTATTCTTTCAAACATATATATAGAAGTGATTTTCTATCTCCCACTTTCTCTTTCTCTTCAATTACTTGCAAGCATAGTAATATTTATTGCTTTCTAGATTGGTGGGATTAGTTTAGAGATAATTTTTTACCTACCTTCTTACTTATCTAAAATACCAAAAAAAAGAAAGATAAAAGCAGAAAAAACAAATAGAGATCAAACGTGGATTTTTCTAAATCGAATGTAGCCTCGCTGTGTTCGACCCGAGACTCACCTGAGTCTTGGTAAATTTATTTGATTAGCAAAATTTTTGCTACTGCAACAACTAGGTTTTCAAACTTGATTTTCTTGCCAAAAATCTTGCTTATTGTGCTCCATTTGACAGGCAATTTTTGACCTAGGATCTGCTATAGATTTGACCCCCACAACGGTTTAGGATAGGTTTCAATTTGGAAAACTAAGGCCAATTGTTGTTACAATCCAATTAGCGGATTGATCTATCAATGTACAGTGAGGAAAAGTTGAAAACATGATTGTTAAAGTCAATGGATTTTTGTTTTCTGGTAGATTTCTTTATTTTAGATGTGGAGATTACCACAGACCTTTGCGGTGCACCGATTATCTTAGGTCACCCATTCTTGGAGACCACTCAAGCTGACATAGTCTATGCATCAGGATGCATGGAAATGATGGTCGAGGGTCAAAAGATAAAAGTAGATATATTTAGGGCCAAGAAATTTAAAGGAAATGATTCAAAAAGTGAAATTGAAAACAACATTTACATGGCCCTAATTGAGGATGAATCAAATGAATCGATACTTTTACCTCCTGACCATTTTAGAATCTAATTTCCAACCTTACTCGGATGAATTAGATCATGAATCAATCAATGAGAGAGACAAACAAGAAATTGTAGAACTTTTGGATAGCATATGAGAAATTATCTGAGGAATCAAGGAGTTCAATAGAATCATGGGATTTTGAGGAATAATAAATTAATTTAATGAAAGACGAAAAAGAAGAAACAATTGCGGGGGATGAAATTTCACATGTTATGAATTTTCAGAGGAAAGATACTAAGACTAATTTAACTAAGAACTCCATTTTTTAGAATGAAATGAGGGACCCTCCCAAGTCTAATTTTAATTTAAGACCCAATTCTTAGGAAATACCCTTTGTACATGGAGTGAAGTTTACATTGTCCAGCAACCCCATTGAGGTTGAGGAGGATACTAAGGATGAGGATTATCCCTGTAGTCATGAGAAATCCTCAGATGAGCTTATTAGCTTGGTCTTTATTAAAGGGATTTGAATTAACTTGCACCTACCCCATGCAATTATTGCTGATTCTAATGACCTGGGGTATTCTGTTTCCACTGATTTCACAATGGGAACTAAATCCACATCTCTCCTGCCACAGTTGATCCTCACCCTCTTTTCCCCTCCATCATGGTCCCAAGAGATCACATTCTGAAGTTGGCGCATTATAATTGAGCAAACCAACTACTACACCTGCCACTTCTGAACTGACTCCAATCTCCTCCAATTGAACAAAATACATAATTCCCATACAAAATAGATTGGGGAAGAAATTATCAACCTACAACATTAAATGGATGGCTTTAACCTGAAGAGGAAACAATCTCTACTGAGGAGATACATATGATGATTTTGACTCAGGTTACTCGATTCATTCTGATGAGGACGTTGAGGCTTTTGGCACTAAATTTCCTTTCTACCAAGCCTTACCATTATCTTCATACAATCCACAACCTATAGAAATTATGATCTTTGACATGACACAACAATTCTTAGAGCCTAATCTAGACCCATATGACCCTGACTCAGAATTTGACTTGGACTTTAATTTTCTTCCTCCCATCAATCCTCTTTCTCTTTGGAACTGGATTATCGGTAACTTCCATGACCAAAATCAACAACACGAACCTAGTTACTAGATTCCCTACACACCTTCTACCAATCCACACATCAAGGCCCAGAAAGACCATTTGGTGTTGGATTACACCACCAATTTTTCCATATTTATGGAACTATGATTTTAGGGCCAAATGATCAATTTCAATCCTTCCTTTTGTAATCACTGATCCATCTTTAGTTGTGCTTCACCCAGCTGTAGGCCTCATATTCAACCCTTGTTGGGAGGTAACCAACACCCTTTTATAAATATTTCATTTTCATTTTCTTCTTTAGGTATTAGAAGCAATCACAAGTGGAACAAATTCAGGTGATATCTATTATTCTATGTCTCTGTTTTAAATTTTGCTTGAGGACATGCTCATATTCAGACATGGAGGGATGGGTAGAACAAAGGATTAAATATTTTGCCAATATCTAGAATTTACCATTTCTTTCAAAAATACATGAAAAATTAAAAAAATTGGAAAATGATAAAGTGAAAAAAAACTATTTTCCTCTATTTTTAAGCTTTGTATATAGTTTACCATAAAAAAATGCGAAATGATGAAAGTTGAAAAAAAGATTATTGCATTATACAAAGTTTATTTTTGAAAAAGAAAAAAAATGCACATACACAGAAACAACAAAACGAAATAAATTGAGCCAAGATAAGACCAATGGGTATTAAGAAGTCATTAACCCTAGGAAATAACACAATTAGGGTTTTGTCGCTTAGACTATTCAAGAGTAGTGCCTTAATTAATCTAAGTGTTCGCTACGATGTGGATTTATTCTTGAGTCCTCTCCATCTTAAAATAAACCTTAATATACTGATAAATTAGGATGATAAGTACATGGCTTATCCACCCACCCTTTGATTTAAAAGGTCTTGAAAGTCCAAGCATCTACACACAAATTGCACTGACTCATTATTAGGAAATTATAATGGGAACTAAAGAGCCACTAAACATATAGGATTAGTATGACTGGCAAGTAGTAGTGGGTAACTCCCCATTGATGGATGTTCAGAGCCAAGCTACTGGATCTAATCACTTTGGCCATTGCCTTTAGGTACATCTCATTCTAGGAGGCCACCTACTACGAGAAAAATTAGAATGACCAAAAGAATGAAATATGTGGGAAAAAATAGAAAGCAAAAAATGATAGTTGCAAAAAAAAAGAGAAAAATAAGAAAAAGCAGCAGATTTTTTTTTTGTATATGAATAAGAAGAAAAAAGTAAACATAGCCACACTTGCACACTGGCATAGCCGGCAAGTTGTCTTGGGTTGATGCCCCATTGGCCGTTTGTCCAGAGCCCAACCCTTACTCTCTTACCCTAAATAAGGTGAAGTGGGGAACTAGAAATAAGCACACCTATGCAAAAACAATAGGGAGAAGCTATTTGGTCGAAATGATAAACCTAACGGGATCACCTTTCAGCTTGGTCACCTAGAGTATAGGGCTACTTAGAATCCATTGCAAGCACCACCCAATGAGTCGCATTTACACTAACTGGATGCTTAGTGATGTCAACACGTTTATATCACATAAATCATCTATTTTTGCGTGTTCTTAGATGTAGAGTTGCATCATACATTATAAATATTACATTACATGCATCATCTTGCATTTAGGTTAGATTGTATAAAGTTTAGGTTAATTTTCTCTTTTTGTGGTCATGTAACAAGGCGATATTCAATTGGGGCCTCGGATTAAAGATCCAACTGTACGGATCTGATCAGGGCGACGATTGGAGTTCAACAACTCCAAGATCACCCTGATTGGACTTCCGTAGAATTAGATATAATCCGAGGAAGGTCAGAGATAAAGGGCCAAGATGGTGTAAATCTATACATCAGATGATAAATCCGATTGCATAGATGGATTCAGATCGACAATCGTAGCCTAATGGCGTGAAAATCGACCCAATCCGACATTCATGGCACCTTCTACAAGTCACAGAAAATGGATGACCAAGATGGCACCTCATGGCACCATCTTGGCCGCCCAAATCGGCCCAGCTAATACATGAGGACCACTGCATCCTCTCTCTCCTCACCTGCTCGGTTGATCTCAGCCATTGGATCTTGAACCAACAGCTGAGAGGGAGTGCGCTTGGATTCAAAATGCATCAAATAAGTGTGGTTGGCACATTGGTCATGACTCAAACTCACATGCATACAGTGCACATTCAAAATGAGGCATGCCCCAAATCAGCCGAGGATGTGGGTGCAGGTGAAATTGCACCATCAGATGAGGATCGATCGGTCGAGGAGTGGCGATGTGGCACGATAGATGGGCGAGGAGCACATATGCGCGTGATGACATGCTTCTTCATGCTCCATCGCATGCATGGCCATGCGGTTACACTGAAGAAGAAGCATAACAGATCGCTTTTTAGCCATCCGATCGCAAGGTGAGATCGTGCACGTGCATTAGGCACACGGGAGAGGAGGAGACGACGGGCGTGCTTGCACGTCACCCACATTCAGGCCATTAGTGATGGATAAATCTGTCACTAAAGACACTGAATTAATGTTTTATATATAAAAAGACCTAATTTCCCTCAACCTCTACACCTATATATAGCCCTACGACCTCCACTTCTTCATCCCTTCCTTCACCTCTCGCCCTCTCCATGCCTCTAAAGAAGCTTGTCCCAAACACAGGATGCTCCTCTAGAGCCAAAATCAAAGCTTCCTCCCCCCGTTCTGGAAGTGGATCCCGCACTGATGATGACGCCCTGCCTTGCCCCCGGTCCTTCCTGCTCCGTTCTTCGTCTTCCATCTTCGTCCTCCGTCTTCCAGGCGTATTCTCATCCGGCTCATCCTCCAAGCAACCATGAAGGAGGATAACATCTCTCTCCCCTCTTTATTGCTTTCTACAATAGAATTTCTTGCTTTCTAGCTATAATCATTTCCTGCTTTCTAGTTGTAAAAAAAATATTCAGTTGAAAGGTGATTATTCTCTCTCTCTGTCCTGGTGTTAATATCAAATTCATTGCGATTCTCGCTTTTAAAACAAAAATACCAAAAAAATATAATCATGGATTTTAGTTCAACATAGCCACCCTGTGTTCGACCTAGAATTTCATTACAAATTTTGGTAAAAATTTATTTGTTGATGGATTTCTTCACAAATCATACTACGATGATGGGTTTTTCAAAATCCAATAGTTTTTATGTAGAATTTTCCGCTTCAACACTTAGTACTTTCGAGTCTTTTGAATCTTGGGTGGATTTGGTATTTAAGAAAAGTTACCTCGAAACCCTAAATAAGAACCAAAGAAAAAAATTATTATGAGAGAGAAGAGAGAACGAGAGAAAAATTATAAAGAGGTAAGGATTTGAGGGTCTATATTTTGGCAGACACCTAGGTACTGTTGAGCCTTTGAGGATGAAATGCAAAGTATTAATTTCCTAGGATGGTGATAAATGAATATCTGAAAGTCCAACTCTTGAGTCAATATGTTTCTGATAAAGCCCGAAAAGGAAAAGAAAGAAAAAATTAGGGTTTAAATAAATCATAAATTCCATTGCAAGGGACTAGCAGGATTTAGGCTTGAGGGTTTGATTGCATAGCAATCATAGGACCTAATTTGACTAAATTAAGCTAATAACCTAGTCTACATTCTGTAAATAGTGCATCCATTACATGCATTGCATGCATACCAGCATCTGTACATTTTTAGCTCTAATTCTGTCATTTTATGTTCCATTAGGTAATATTGAGATTTTATGTATGTAGAACCATAAATTTGGAGCAACATTTGTGATTGAATTGATGCAGAGAAGACATCTCTACAATTTAAAGACAAAGAGAAGTAGCCAGCAAGAGAGCAAGAGACAAGCACATGCAGATTTAGGACAAGCCCATATCAGCCATGTAGACCCATGCAAAAGGATCCTTCATGTCTAATAGCACTTATTCGTGTACGCATGCACCATGAACACACACATTTGTGCACACACTAAATACTTACACCTACCTATGTTCACACACCACTATCCACACACTAAAACCCCTGTACACCTAATGTGCACAATTAAGGAATTACGCACACATTCACATTATTTTATCCACATTAATTAGTGAACCTAGTAGCATGTATTACTTTGTATCTTTATTTATTTTTGTCTAGGCCTACACACACACAACACAAGCCTAACCACTTAAAGCCCACTACACATCCTAATCAAACCCACTTAGCCTTAACCACACTCAACTCCATGCCACCACTAAACCACACACCTAAACCCACAGTTATCCCAACACCACCCACCTAATCCCACCTTAGGTACAAACCCATTCTAGCCCCCTCTAGAATGTTCTCTACTCCTTAACTTGTACCCCTTAACCTATAGCCTAACCTACCCCTTGGGTGTGGCATACCTCTACCCAACCTCTATAAAAACCCAACCCCATAGCCAAAACACACCCCCTCCTCCATTCTCTCTTAGTAGGTACCCCTTCCTCTCCATTCTCTCCAAGCTCTCCACCTAAGTTCTTCCATGAGCTTCTTTCTAAGGGATCATTCACCCATGGCGAACAGTTACACATGTGATGAGTAAGAAAATTCATGAGAAAAGTCAGAGTTTGAAAACCCATTGTCGCTGTTGCAAAAAATCTAGCTACCAAATAAATTTATAATCGAGACTTGGTTAGTCCTAGGTCAAGCATAGGGAGATGAATGTTTGATTTGTGAAAAATCTACGTTTGGTGATATTTGTTTTTGGAGATTTTCTATGTTTATATTTTTTTGGTATTTTTAGATGTCAAATAGAGAGAATATCTAATCTAATTTCTCTACTTACAAAATATATGAAAGATAGAGAGAGTGCACTAACTATATATTAAATATCAACAAATGTTCACTATAGAATTAATGTGAGAAACAAAACTACGCTATGAAAGTAGCAAAAGAGAGAAAGGTGAGAGAGAAATCCCCCTCCACAGCTACTTGGGGGATGAGTTGGTCAGATGATGATTGGAAGAGCAAATAGAGGCGGAGGAAGGAGGACGAAGCTCGGACGAAGGGAGGGAAAGGCAAGGCGTCGCCATTACTGGATCCACTTCTGGAATGAAGGTAAGAAGATGAGAACTGGTGCTCCACAAATGGGAGTGAGAAGGTGGAATATATTTTTACTCTAATGGAGCATCCTGGGTTTGGGACTAGCTCTAGAGTTGCTCTTGAGCTTGAGAGAGGATTAGAATGGAGAAGGAAGGGAGGGTTTGGAAGGAAGGGGTGTAATGGGTTTATATAGGCACTTGGAAGGGTGGATTTCAGCCATATGTGCATAGCAATAGTGCATTGATGCACAAGTGGGGAGGAAGGCTTGTCATGCGCACACTAAACTTGTCAATGCTGGAAGATCTGTGTTAATACGAGTGGGAAAAGAGTGGCCATGAGATCTTCATCGAGCATTCGCGAGAGCATGAAGATCGCATGCTCATGCTTCTCAACTTGAGTGAGGCATGCTCTCAGATCATGAGGGGTGCAGCATCACGGTTGGATCAGTAACAAAGGACTCAGACTACACTGTGATCGTGATTCAAATCTCATGTAGTGCACTGGAGGCACGTCAAATCTCATGTGATTGTTCGTGTGCAGTACTTGCTGCATCCATACAGTCACGTGTCATTGTCTCCCCCATTTGATGCTAATCGTTTGGCCCAATCAAATGTGCCACACTCGTGCTCTAATTTGAGGCACTCATGGGGTTTTGAATGCTCACCTCTTCATTACAATTCTTGCCCTCAACCACTTCGCCAAGGGCATGAATGTTTCACATAGATCGATTATCTGCACGTGGTGACCACACGATCGTGGCCATTGGATGATGATCCAATGGTCACGATTGATCTTTGCTTGGAGGAGGGTTGTAGGTGAGTGACGTGTCACAATAGTGACCATTGGATGGCAATCCAACGACCACGATGAGACAAGGGTGCGTCTAACAAGTCAAATTTTCACTTTTAAAGTCATTTGTGACATAAATGATGTGTCGTTTGTAGTTCTATGTGGTGGAAAAATTGACTAATCAACAATTAATATAACCACTCAACTAGGAGCGGGTTCTGTCGACAAGGAGGCAATGGCCTATCTAAACTCATAAGGGTCAAAAATCAACGTTCACTATTAATTTAGTCAAGAAACCGAATCAAAATCACTTTCAGATTAGGTAAACAATAAGTGCTAATGCCGAAATAGTAATTTTGCACAACAAAAGGATATATTTTGCAATGCAGCTTAATAAAATAATAATAAAAGTTCACAATGGCACTAAATGTAAATATTAATAGGGATTTACTGTAGCAAAATAGGGGAAATTCTTCCCCTTGTCCGTGCGCGAGGAGGAAGCCACGATTGAAGGTGAGAAGCTCACCGGAGGTTGAGTGAGTCGAGGGCAATTCGATGGTGGTGGTCTCATGGCCAACGATGGTTAGAGGTGGTGGCAGCGAGGAGAGGAGCAGCGGGGATTGGTGGTGATTGCAGCACTCTGCTGCTGCTGGAGATGGAGTGGAGGTGTGTGCACTGAAGGGCTTCACGTGGATGGGGGCGATGGACGTGCAGGCCATGTGGGCACGAGTTGGTGCTACTGAGCTCGGCCGTAGCTTGCTACAGGCCGCATACGGGGAGGCGCTGAAGGACGTAGCTACTGCTGGATGCTACTGGCCGCATGCTGCAACCCGCGCGGTGCAAATTGTGCGGACTCGCGGGGAAGCTGCTGTGCATAGTGGTTGCACACAAGGGCTGGAGGTGTAGCGCAGGCATGTGCGCTAGGGGCGAAGGATGGGCTACTTGCTGTGCACACGGAGAGGCTTGGTGGAGGCACAGTTCGAGGAGAGGATGACGGCTAGTGGGTTGTTGGCGTTGGAGGTGATATTGGTGTCTTTTTGGTGGAAAGGAAACAGGTATCGTAAGAGGAAGAAAATGGAGGTGCTACTGTTGGGAGCTTAGACATCTGGGATCTTTCCCAGACGTCACCAACTGGAAGGATGATGGTACACAGTTGCGGTGTTGGTTGCTGGTGACAGCGGTGAGGGTGGTAGTGCACACTAAGGTGCTCGCAGTAATCTACACAAGCCAAATGGTGGCGCAGCAGTCTGTCACCCTACTTGCCTATAGTGGTATGGACTTGTGCTCATGGTAGGAGGCTAGTGGTGGTGGAATGGAGAAGCTCAAAGCTTTGCATAGTGGTGGGTCGGGGATGGTGGCCTACGGAGCATGGCAACCTCCCTCTCTTCCTTATCCTAGTCGAGGAGACCAGATCCACTTTTGGCGCTACTCCTTGATTGGGTTCTTTAATGCAGCAGCTGGAGGAAGAAATGCAGCCATTGCTCATAGAAGAAGAATAAAATAATAATAATAAAATATTATGGTTATTTATATACAAACGCTTAACTTTTATGTTAGCTTAAAATAATGGATGCAATGGGCCTAATTGGTTAACTAATTAAATGAATGCAATTCTAAGTTAATTCTAAATGCATTTAAATATGAATGCAATGCAGGAATTATTACATCATAATTTGTTCTAAATAAATGTTAGAATTAACTTATTGTCTAGGCACTTAAATACTTAAATAGCCCACAAATATGGGCTAATCAAATACCTCTATGCCTAGTTTTTGCTAGTCCCTAGCAAAATCAAGCAAAACCTAACACTCCAAGTAGACTAGCCAACCCAATCGCTCTTCCTTTATAAACATATTAAATTCAGACTTTAGACCTAAGGTTCCCAAGTAGTTGTTAAGTTACATACTAGGTTGGCTAAAGATGAGTTGCAGGCACAAGTTTCCCTGATTTCTGACTCTATCCCAAGGTTTATTGATCCCTGAGATTAAAGCCTCCGTGCATGTGCGTTGGTCTGAGTTATTTGAGTTAAAGGAAAAAGGATTTTTTTTTTTTAATAATATATATATGTTTGTTTGATTCCTCTAAGTCCAACCTCGGATCAACTATCAACACAGTCTGTGTCGAATTCATTATCCCGATCACTGTACCTTGAATGGTGCCTGGCTTTCGATGCTTCAAGATAGCATTGCCTAGAGTGATCCCAAGAACTCCTGGAAATCGATATTTTGAGATAGTATCGCCGATGGATTTCTTAAGCAAATTCAGGCCTATGGCAATCGGCACTTCGAGATAAGGCCACCCATGGTACCTGAACCACACAATGTGCTTACATGCCTCCAGTAGGATGGATATCCTAAGAGACAAGCGCCGAGGAGGAAATATATTATCATCGCATCCTCAAAGTGAGTATATACTCGACCTCTCCTGTAGTAGGAACTCTTCCAATCAAATTATGTTTTCAAGCCTCTCGTAAGTCAAAACTAAGAGAACCAAATTTCTTTTACGAAATGAATTAAGGTGATTACTTACCTACACAAGACCAGGTGTGTGAAATTTGGATGTTTGGGTTACAAGGACCCGTAAACCAAAAGGTAGAACAAGACTCCAGGTACTACCCCACCTTTTAACTCAATCCCTAGCTTTCCTTCCTCAACCTCTTGAGGAATGGTCCACAACTTAACTCCTACTTAAGTTTCTAAGTCCACAAAGGACCCTAAAGGTTTAAAGCTAGTAGTTCATTTAGCTTCTAAAGTTCGACCCTAGAACCAATGTAGTCTCACCTAGAGTTCTGATTTGCTTAAGAATGTAGGACCTAGCCAGTTAAGCTCAAAACTTTCTTTTTTAATTATTATTATTTCTTATTTATATTTATTTATTTATTTTTTTCAATGCAAATATATGCAATGCACAATGCTTTAATTAAATGCATGAATGCATCATGCTATGTATACCCCAAGTACACCCCCACATGCCTAAAATATGTAATGTCCTCATTACATTGAAGGATATTACCTAGGTCAGTGATGGACTACCGTTATTTTGTTAGCAGTCGAGTAGCCAAAGAACCTGCAAATCAGGTTCAAAGATTGCAAAAATAAGCCCTAAAAATGAGCAAAGTAATGCTACCCAAGAAAACAGGTAACCTAGGATGTTGGCGAGCTGATGATGAATCCCGATAGCAAATGCTCGCCCAACCAGGATGGGAATAAAATCTTCCCAGGTCACCAGAGGAGGTACTAAAGGATAAATTGGCATAACAACCTCTACAGGGGTAGGGGGAGGATGACAAGGATCCTCCAGAAGGAATGGGGAAGGAATGGTACAGAGATAAACCCCTAGGGCAATGGATTGACTAAAGAAATCATTAATCCAAACTCGATTATCCATTATAGGAAATATTGGTTTGTTAAACTCCCCGGTCATAACAAAAGTGAGCAAATCTCTAAGGCAAGGATCATCTAAGGTGTCCAAGTTTTGAGGTTACGAGATGGCAATAAGATCTAGGTTGGGTTTAATCAGCTCGGTGTCCATCCCTAACACTCTTTCCAAATTCTCAATTGCATCCCTAGCATTCCTTGCACTATCACCAGTATCTTCCTGCACTTCATTAGGAGTCAAAATTTCACCTTCAGACATAAGCGAATAAGAGGGTGACTTCGACACAAATGAAGGCAGGTTGGAAGCAATAGATCTAGGGATTATCCTATCAATGTCATCCCCGAGTTCTTGTTCTTTACTCAAATCTTCCCCAAAGTCTAGATGTCAATCCACATAAATCTTACAAGTTGATTCCAAATTTTCCATCATTTCATCATGAGGAGAAATATCTTCAATGGGTGTGCTAAGGAAACCTAATTTGGTCAAATTTGTGACATCATCAGGGGTTAACTCTTCAAATAAGACATAATCACCCATTGTGTCACTCCAAATCTTGAATGTAGGTTCCTCACATAATTCGTCTTTCTCCTCATCATATGATTCATCATATACCCGAGGTCTAGAATCATTTAATATCTCAGCAGATTGCCTAGGGTACTCTATCTGAGGTAAATGGTTTACACTGGGAACATCAGACTCCTCAGATAGGTCAATTTCTTGAGGGTTAGGTTCCCTAAGGGTGGGCTTGAGTTCCATCTCATGATCAAAAGGGAGGGTAGGATCAATAACTTGACTTCATCCCACTTCATCAAATGTCACGAAAATGCTATCATTTGGGTCAAGGTCATCTAATGGTACCATCATTCCCTTCTTTTGACTCCAATATAATTCAGGTGGATACTCAACCTTATCATCACCTTCCTCGGGTTGCCACCTTTCTTCATCCAATGCATAGCTACTTTCATATGTATCTTCCTCCCAATTAAGGCGTGGATCTCTCAAGGAAGTGTCTAATGGGGAGGTTTCAAAATCGATCCTCGAAAAGTAGCTATTCTCCCTTACATAATCCCCAAAATTTCCCACCAACTTAAAGTGTAGCTCTCCCACGGGAGATGCATCAATTGTAGATGGGTGTACGTCATCCTCAATGGGGTAGATTGTGTGGCTAATTTCATCTCTTTCTCGTTGGCCTGCTCTCAAAGATTCTCCTAACAATTCAATCATTTCGTCTTGCATTTTCTGTATTTCCATCTTCAAGGAGGAGAGGTCATTTCTATCATGAGAGAAGTCAAGCTCAGGCTTATAGTACCTAGGAGTGTCCGTCCAACCATTATAATTATTCAGGGAGGGTGGGTTGGGTATTTCTATGGTGTGTGGGATATTGGGCAAAGTAAATCCCGCTCCTAGGTTCTACGCACTAATTTGGGGCTTAACCAGGCCAATACTCCTATAATAGGAGTAAAATGGATCCCAATGATTGTCATTATGTCCATTAAAGGATAGACCAGCTCGGGATATGGGATCGAAGAGTGCAGAGTGGGGGTGAGGGTGTGGGCAAGATGTGAAAGGATGAAAATCAACGTGGTCCATTCTAACTCACACCTCAATCAGAATTCCCCAAGCAAAACATAATTCAAAAAGAACTTTTTAGGTCATTCCCAAGTTAGGCTTTTGATTTTAAGACAGATTGTAGGTGATAGTACAATTTGTTCAATCAATTTACATGCTTATTGTCGACCTACGGTTCACCTAAGAAGACCTAATTGGAGCTTAGGTGTTCTTCCCTAAATCTCAAATGGTAGAGCAACTCCAAAGATGGAAGATCAAGGGATGTAAGTAGGCCTAAGCCTTCCTTTGAAGCTGTGCTTTCGCGGTGCTTCTCAACTACCCCCAAAAATATGTGACAGGGTATCCCCCTCTTTGGAGTTACAAAGCCTTTGATCTCAAGTTCTAAACACTTCAGAATCCATTGATAGGAGGGCTCTTGTCCTAGTATTACCAAACCTAAGGAGTATCTAAAAGCGTGTCGTGGTGCAAGAGATATAAGTATGCATACACCGTAAAAGATTTTGAATTTTGAATCGCATGCCAAGTTTGAAAATCAAATCCTTGGTTTTTAAAATGTCCCTCCTTTAATTTGTCCTTTTTCAGAAAATATGTGACCACTTTTTAGATCTATTCAATACAGATTAGGTGTTCTTGAAATTAATCCAAATGCATTTGCATGATAGGTGGAAATGCAAAGTTAGAAGTGCATACCTGATTCTAGCATTCTTCATCCAATATGCAAGACAATAATTACATCTAGATGCTGATCATTCAATCCTAAATGATTCGACCTAAGGGCAAGCAGCTTCTAATAGATAGCTTGCGTTTTTTTTTTGTTTTAGTTTTTTTTTCTTATCTACTTATGCATAAGCAAATTAAAGGTAAACAATCCACAAAATAAATTAAAAACCTAAATCTAAAGAAAAGGGAATAGGCACCCAAAAATTACCCAACACAGGCCTAAAACAAAATCGGGGAGCAAACCCCTAAAAATATACCCCAGAACAAGGGTCTCAAACCAAATGTAAGTGCAAGAAAATAAAGAAAAGTAAAGTTCTAAAACCTAAATTCTATCTACTTGACAAATCGACGGATAAGAAGATGATCACTTTAGATGTCCTCCTAGCTGGTGACAACAAAGTTCACCAATGTTTGAGCTCTTCCTCATACATGTGAAACTCGATTCCTCCTCCAAGGTGGTGGAAACAAGGTCCACCACAGCATTTCTGAGGCCGATGCGACAATTCGTGCGTAATATGTGTACCTCGCACCAAATTAGATAAAACAGGTTAAATATGCCTCAATTAAAAATCAATTTGAAAAAATGAATAATTACGAATTAATTAAGCCTGTTGCCTCCCCGGCAATGGTGCCATTTGACGAGTCGATTCTTCGCTTTTAAAGTCGTTTATCACATAAAATGATGCGTCGTTTGTTGTTCTTTGTGGTGGAAAAATTGACTAATCAACAATTAATATAACCACTCAATTAGGAGTGGGTCATGTCCACAGGGAGGCAATGGCCTATCTAAACTTGCAAGGGTCAAAAATCGATGTTCACTATTAATTTAGTCAAGAAACTAAATCAAAATCACTTTCAGATTAAGTAAACAATAAGTACTAATGCTGAAATAACAAATTTGCACAACTAAAGGATATATTTTGCAATTAAGTTTAATAAAATAATAATAAAAGTTCACAATGGAACTAAATGTAAATATTAATACGGGCTTTACTGTAGCAAAACAAGGAAAATTCTTCCCCTTGTTCGTGGGCGAGGAGGAAGTCACGATTGAAGGCGAGAAGCTCACCGGAGGTTGAGTGAGCCAAGGGCTATTCGATGGTGGCTGTCACGTGGCCAACGATGGTTGGAGGCAGCGGCGGCGAGGAGAGGAGCGACGGCGGTCGGCAGTGGTTGCAGCTCTCTGCTGCTGCTGGAGACGGAGAGGAGGCGTGTGCACTGAAGGGCTTCACGCTGATGGAGGCGGTGATGCATAGGCTGTGCGGGCGCGGGGGCGCTGCTGAGCTCGGCTGCAGTTGCTACTGCTATGCGCTGCAGGCCTCACGCAGGGAGGCACTGAAGGATGCAACTACTACTGCTGGCCGCACGCTGCAACCCGCACATTGCAGATTGCGTGGACTCGCGGGGAAGCTGCTGTGCACAGTGGTTGCACACGTGGGCTGGAGGTGTAACACAGGAGTGTGCACTGGGGGCAAAGGTCGGGCAGCTTGCTGTGCACACGGAGAGGCATGGTGGAGGCACAGTGCGAGGAGAGGATGACGGCTGGTGGGTTGTTGGTGTTGGAGGTGATATTGGTTTCTTTTTGGTGGAAAGGAAACAGGTATCATAAGAGGAAGAAAATGGAGGTGGTACTGTTGGGAGTTCAGACTTCTGGGATCATTCCCAGACGTCTTAACTGACAGGAAAGATGAAGGTACATGGTTGTGGTGTTGGTTGCTGGTGACAGTGGTGAGGGTGGTAATGCACGCTAAGGTGCTCGTAGTAATCTGCACAAGCCAAATGGTGGCGCAGCAGTCTGTCACCCTGCTTACCTACAGTGGTATGGACTTGTGCTCGCGGTAGGAGGCCGGTGGTGGTGGAATGGAGAATCTCAAAGCTCTGCACAGTGGTGGGTCGGGGATGGTGGCCTACAAAGCATGGCAGCCTCCCTTTCTTCCTTATCCCGGTTGAGGAGATCAGATCCACTTTTGGCGCTACTCCTTGATTGGGTTCTTCAAAGCAGCAGCTGGAGGAAGAAATGTAGCCGTTGCTCATATAAGATGAATAAAATAATAATAAAATAGTATGGTTATTTATATACAAACCCTTAACTTTTATGTTAGCTTAAAATAATGTATGCAATGTTCCTAATTGGTTAACTAATTAAATGAATGCAATTCTAAGTTAATTCTAAATGCATTTAAATATGAATGCAATGCAGGAATTATGTAATTAAATTAGAAATATGAATTAATCTATTTACATCCTAATTTATGCCAAATAAATGTTAGAATTAACTTAGTGTCTAGGCACTTAAATACTTAAATAGCCCACAAATATGGGCTAATCAGCACCCCTTTTATATCTAAAGTTGCCGATAAGAGGATAATCTTGGCCATTGGATTCTCATCCAATGGTTGAGATTCTTCAACGGGCGTGCTTTAGAATTGAATGGTCAGCTGTGGGTGGGGAATATGGTGCCTCATGGCACCATCTGGACCATCCAGCTTCTTTATTCATTGCAGATGCTACAAAGATCTGATTGAAATGATTTTGACGTTGATGGATTATGATTGCCACTCTAAGTTCATCCGTACTGTTGGATTTCTCATTTGACGCCTGGATTTGTGTCACCTTGTCCCTTGGCCATGAATATACAATTTCTACAAATTACTCTAAATGCATGATGATGCATGTTATGCAATATTTAGAATGTATTGTGGGGTGACTCTAGTAGAGAAGGCACAAGAACATGGGAGGAAAGAACATGCCTGGAGCAAGACCTGAGGGATTTTAAACTTTCCTCTGGTTGTGTAGATAGATATTGCTGTGATGGAACCTTCACTCCTGCAAGAGCATATGAAAAACTCATGAGGCATTCCCACTCATTGGAAACGGATGTGATAGGAAAAAAATTGTGGCTGCTAAAGATCCCAATTAAAATATAGATTTTTCTATGGCTATGCAGGAGGGATGGCTGGTGACAAGTGATCTCAGACATAGAAGAATGGGTGCTGTATTACAGTCCTACCTGCTTTGTGGTTTGTCGACTGATAGCTCCACCCATATTTTTTCTTCCTACATAATTACTGATGCGGTATGGAGAAAATTTTGCAGAGAACGTCTCCCCATTTGGGATGGCTTATGGAAAAACTTTTTGTTGCATGAAAAGCTACCTAATCACATGGCAGCAGTCATGTGGTGTGTGTGGAGAGCAAGAAATGATTTTTTGTTTCAGGAGAGACCAATATGTGTGGAGCAAATTGTGAATGGTTGTTGGTCTGTCATACATATGTGGGGATCTACGTTGTAATCGTGTTTTATATTGATTAATAAAATGCTTTCCCGGATTGCTATTGTAGCACGATAGCTTTCCTTTCTGCTTCAAAAAAAAATATTTAGAATGTTGAATGCTTCTATAAGCCTAGGAACTTGCATAAATAGGCAAGTTATGCGAGATAGATGTGTCTACATCACACCCCCATGCCCATCTGTTGCTAGTTCCTAGCAAAATTAAAGTACATGTTATTTATAAAATAGAATTACGATTCAACCACTGATGTGATATGGAGAAAAGTTTGCAGGGAACCTCTCCCCACTTGGGATGACCTGTGAAAAAATTTTTGTTGCGTGATAATCTATCTATCCACATGGCAGCAGTCATGTGGTGTGTTTGGAGAGAAGGAATGATTTTTTATTTCAGGAGAGACCAATATGTGTGGAGCAAATTGAAAATGCTTGTTGGTCTCTCATACATATGTGGTGTTCTACGCTGTAATCATGTTTTATGTTGATTAATAAAATGCTCTCCTAGATTGCTATCGATGCACGATAGCTTTCCTTTCTGTTTCAATAAAAAAAAAATAGAATTATGATTCAATTACATAAGCATAAGTTATTTGTCAACACTAAGAATTTTCTACTAAGGACATAAGCTACAAAGACTCAACAGCGCCTGGGTGCCTGCCAAACTATAGACTGCCGAAGTTCTCGCCTTATTCCATACAAAAGCAAATACATTTTTTTCTCTTTTTCTTCTTTTCTAATTTTTTTGTGAGTTTCTTTTTTTTTAGTGTAGAGTTTCGAGGTAGCTTTTTATGGCAACCCAACTCACCCAAGACTCGAGAAGATTCTATCTTCTAAGCATCTTATTGTGAAAATGTGATAGACTCACTAAGAGAAAATTAGAGCAGACTTTAGGTTTTTACAACCCTAGGTGACCCTTAACAAAAAGAATTTTGCCTAAAGGTGTATCTATTCATGTGGTAGCTTTATCCCTAATTTACTTTTATGAGGTTAAAACAAAGGTGAACTCAGTGTATATCTCCCAAGCTTATTCTACTTCCCACTTCTCCCTAAGTGTTTAGGAATTATTTCTGCATTTTTGTAGGTTGGGTTCTAGACAACTGGCAATGGCGGTTGCCTACGACAAATTGCCAGCCATACCCATGCGAAGAAGTGTGGCTTCTTATTTTTTCTTCTTTTCTATGTTTTTCATTTTCTTCTTTTCCTTCTGGATAATTTTCTTTTTTTTCTTTCTACGCAGGTGGCTTCCCTAATCTAAGATTTTCCTAAAGGCAATAGCTGAAGAGAATGGACCACGTGGCTAGGGTCTGGACCACGTGGCTAGGGTCTGGACACCCAACTATGAGGGGTTACTTACAACAACATGCCAGCCATACCACCCTAGAAAGTTCATTAGATACCTAATTTTTGTTAAAACAACTGACAAGTGAGTAAGTGCAAATAGTGTGTATATTCTTAGACTTAAAGTCCCTTTAAATCAAAGGGCAGGTTGATAAGTCATATACTTATCACCCCAACTTATTTAACCGATTAAACTAAACTTACAATGGCAAGGACTCAAGAAACAGGTCTACATTTTAGTGGACACCCAGGCTAATTAAGCTTGTAGACCTAAAGAGTGAAAGTGTTCATGTCCTATTGTATCACTTCCTAAAGTTGAAAAACTACTAATGCCTAAGTTTTCTTCCCTTAACTAAAATTTTTTTAAATAAAGTGAAAATAAATAAAAAGAATCTATGGAGCTGACAAAATAATTCAGAAATGAATCCACTTCCCTATGCCTAGCTTATGCAATGTCCTCATTATAAATATAGGCATGAAAAGGGTAGAATAGAGAAGATAGTACCTAATTCAATAATGATCTGGTCAACTAAAAATATATACACAATTGTTGTGTTTAATGTCGTCAGCTAGGCATAGTTTTGCCAAAGAACTCAAACCAAGGTTAGAGTAACCTTGTTTGAGATGGGTTCAGGAATCACACAGTCAAAACAAGGTTTTAGACGTTGTCCATTGACCTTAAAGGAGTTACGCGTCTTTGAAATTTGAACGACACCATTTGGAAAAATTTGATCAATAATGAATGGGTCGGTCCACTTCAACCTAAACTTCAATAATGAAATAGCTTAAATTGGGAGTTGAAAAGCCAAACCTTCTGGTTCAACTTAAAGCTTTTATGACAGATCATCTGATCATGTAAAGCTTTGTTCCTCGCCTTATAGATAGTGACATTTTGGTACACATCATTTCTAAGCTCCTCCAACTTAGACAGTTGGAGTTTCCTTGTCTTCCCAGCTAAGTCTAGGTTAAAATTACATCTCTTGATAGTCCAGAATGCCCAATGTTAAATTTCTATGGGTAGAGGGCATGTCCTACCAAACACAAGATGGAATAGAGACATGCTAATAGGCATCTTGTACGCTATACAGTAGGCCCAAAGAGCATCATCAATCTTTTGACTCCAATCTTTCCTATCAAGCCTAACCATCTTCTGTAGGATATTCTTAATCTCCTGATTGGAGACCTCGGCCTATCGATTCATCTGGGGGCGGGAAGGTGTAGAAAGTTGATGATTCACCTGTATTTTGCTAGTAAATTCTTGAACTAGGCATTGGTGAAGTGAGTGCCACCATCACTATTGATGGCTATCAGGATCCCGAACCAACTTAAGATATTCTTCTCAACAAAGTCAATGACCACCTTGTGGTCATTGGTTCGAGTGGGAATAGCCTCGATCCATTTGGACATATAATCAACAGCAACGAGAATATACTGGTGTCCAAATGAAGGGAGGAATGGTCCCACGAAGTCTATGCCCCAAACATCAAAGATTTCAAATGGAAGCATTGGGTTTAGGGGCATCATATCTCTCTTGGCTATGTTCCCAAATGCCTGGCATTGGGAACATGACCTCGAGAAATCTTGGACATCTTTGAACAAAGATAGCAGTAAAAACTAGATTATAATATCTTCGCAGTCATCTTCTTTCTAGACAAATGTCCACCACACGCAGATGTGTGGCAGACTCAAGTATACTCCGAAATTCTTTTTTCGGAACACATTAGTGAATAATTTAATCAGCAATGATGCGGTGCAACTTAAGATCATCCTAAAAGTAATATTTGGCCTCTGATATGAGTCTATCCTATTGTTGCTTGGTCCAGTCCTAGGGAACTTGACCTACTTCCAAATAATTGACAATGTTTGCAAACTAGGGGGTTCGGATACTTGAGACAGTTAGAATCGTCTTGTCTCAGAAAGTATCAAAAATCATAGTATGCAGACGAGGAGAATTAGTCAAGATTCTCAATAGATGATCTGCCACTACATTTTGTGTCCTACCTTTATCTTTGATTTCAAGATTGAATTCTTGAAGTAAAATGATTCATCTAATGAGCATGGGCTTGGCGTCCTTTTTGGCCGAGATGTCTCATGGCTAAGTGGTCAGTGTAGATTATGACACGAGAACCTAACAGGTAAGCCCTAAACTTTTCAAGAGTGAATACTACGGCCTACAATTCCTTTTTAGTAATAGTATAATTCCTCTAGTTCTCATCCAGAGTTTTGTTGCCATAGTAGATATCACAGGGCTTCCTATCAGTTTTCTAAACCAAGATAGCCCCGACCGCATAATCAGAAGTGTCAATCATAATCTCAAATGGTGTTGTCCAGATCGGTGGTTGCAACCTCAAGGCATAGGTGACTGCCATTTTTAATAAATTGATTGCCTTGCGGCATGATTCATCAAACTCAAATGGCTTATCTTTGGCTAAAAGATTGCTCAGGAGTTGAGTAACCTTTGAGAAGTCCATAATCAACCTCCAACAGAAACCCACATGACCTAGAAATGAATAGATTTGTTTAATAGATGTGGGTGCGGAAAGTTTAGAGGTAGCATCCACCTTAGCTTTACCAATTTCAATGCCCTGATTAAAGATCACATGACCCAAGACAATGCCTTCTTGTGTCATAAAGTGGCTCTTTTCCTAGCTAAGAACCAATAGTGCTTTAATGCCTCTCTTAAGGATCAATTCCAAGTTAGCTAGGAAAGACTCAAATGAATCTTTGAAAATGGAGAAATCATCCATGAATACCACAAGACAATCCCCCACCATGTCAGAGAAGATGGTTAGCAAACACCTTTGAAAAGTCGCAGGTGCATTACAAAGCCCAAAAGGCATCCTATGGAATGCAAAGGTTTTGTAGGGTCATGTGAAAGTTGTCTTGTCCTATTCTTCGGGATGGATAGCAACTTGGTTATATCTTGAATAACCATTCAAGAAACAAAAATACTTTTGCCTATCTATCTTTTCAAGGATTTGATCAATGAAGGGTAAAGGGAAATGATCCTTTTTAGTGGTTGTGTTCAGCTTCTTATAATCAATGCAGACTCTCCACGAGGAAATTGAATAGGTAGTGCTGGATTCCCCTTTCTCATTTGTCACTACAGTTATCCCTGCCTTCTTAGGAACAATCTGCACAAGGCTAACCTAGGGACTATCCGAGATCGAGTAAATGATTTTTGCTTCGAGCCACTTTATAATTTCCTTTTTGACAACTTCTTGCATATTGGAGTTTAATTCCCTTTGCATCTCACGAGAAGGGTGAGATCCATCTTCCATATAAAAAAGGTGATTGCAATTAGATGGCTTAATCCCTCTAAGGTCGTGGATTGTCAAACCAATTGCTTCTTTATTTGACTTAAGGACCTTAATCAATTTCATCTCTTACTCATTAGTCAGTTTAGCACTGATAATCACAGGGGGCATATTTTTGGGTGCCAAAAACTCCTACTTTAAATTCTCAGGCAATGGTTTCAGTTCAAGTTAGGCCGGGTTCAGGATAGAAGGTAAGAAGAATGTTGATGAAGATTCAATAGGACGATCAAGAGGAAGTGGTTGGGAGTGAATAAAATTAGCAACCTCTTGAAGCTGTGGCGGGTCTGCCATGAAAGGTCGTGGGTTAGGCTCGTCTGTGTTGGTAAAATCTTCTAGAACAATGATAGTGATGTAAACAAATTTACACTACCTAAAATGTCTATTTATGCATGATCTTAAGCATAGGATTGCATTTCATGATATAAATATTGCATAACATGCATCATCTTGCATTTAGAGTAGTTTGAATAAAATGGAGGTTAATTGCCTCCTATTATGTGCTTGGATAGGGCAAACATTTTATCGCGGCCTCGGATCAAAGATCCAACCGTGTAGATGTGATCAGGGCGACGATTGGAGTTCAACGACTCGGAGATCGCCCTAATTAGGCATCTGTAGCATCAGAAAGTGACCGGGGAACCCTAGAAGATCAAGGGCCAGGATGGTGAAAATCCATAATTCAAACGACAAATCTGACCGAACAGATGAATTTGAATCGACGATTGCAGCCCAACGACGCAAAAATCGAGTCAATCTGACATCCGTGGCACCATCTACAACATCCAGAAGATGGACGGCCAAGATGGCGCCACGTGGTGCCATCTCGGCCGCCCAAACGGCCGCATACATTTTCTGAAGACCCTGCACCCGCTCCCTCTCTGCCATTGGATCTCGATCCAACGGCTATGGACGGTCGCGCCTAAAAGCGCCCGCTCGACCATCCGCGCCTCGTAGCGCAGCGGTCGAGCGTGCTTGCGCGAGCTGCAGCCGTGAGTTCGAACCGCAGCGAAGGGAAGAAAGGTGCGGGTGCGCGGGTGATGGCGAGCATTAGATCATCATCGGATGGCCATCTGCGCTCAATTGAGATCATGCGCTATTGCACGTGCGTCGTCACGTGGCATCACGCGCGTCGGGCGGGCACGCAGCAGCGGGCGATCATGCATTCTAAGCCGTCCGATCTTGCGATCGGACGGCTGAGAATTAAAGAATGTGCACGGGCGTTGAGAAAGGGCGTAGCTGAGGAGGCGCATGTGGGCGCGGGTGCTACACCCACGTTGGGGCTTCAGTGATGGATTTATCCTTCACTAAAGACCCCTCATTTATTATTTTAAAGATGTAGTGACCATTTTGCCCCCATTCCATGCAACTATAAAAGGAGGCCCCCTCCATAGGAAATTCTCATCCATTCCTTCTCTTCTCTACCTCTCCAAAGCTCAAGAGAAGCTTGTCCCACACCCGGGATGCTTTTCGTGAGATAATGCCCAAATTTTCGTCCCCCTTCGGAAGTGGATCCCGCGACGACGACGGCGTGCTGCTCTGTTCCCATTCTTCTGCTTCGTCCAGGCGTCGTCCCATCCGGCTCATCCTCCAAGCGACCTTCGAGGTGGATTTCTCTCTCCCTATTCTTTTATTGCTTTCTAGTATAGATTTACTGCTTTCTAGTGTAGTTCTGTTCGTCCTCCAAGCATTCGTCGAGGAGGACATTTCTCCCTCCATTCTTTTAATGCTTTCTAGAGTAAATTTATCGCTTTCTAGTGCAATTGTGTTATGCTTTCTAGTTGTAATGAACAATCTCCTTAATGATAAATTCTTTGTTTATTCTATATCTCATTTTGATTTCTATGTGTAATATTCTCTCTCTCTCTTACCCTCTCTCTCTCTTCTATTTATTGTAAATAATTAGACAGTTTTAAATTGAATTACTTCGTGACAAATAAAAAGAAATGCGTAGTTTTTAAATCAAATGTCCGCCTCCCTGTGTTCGACCCGGAATTTCAATTTTGGTATAAATTTTATTTGTTGAACACGAGTTCTTCTCTTTCAAACTACAATGACAGGTTTTCCAAAACTAAATACGTTAGCGTAGCGATTCGTGCACTGAACATTTTGGCGCCGTTGCCAGGGAGGTAACGATCTTTGATTTCTCTTCGCATTTTGTAACTTACAAATCATTTACCTCACTTTTCTCCTTTCTTATTGTAATTGCAGGTACTCTTTCGAGACAGGGAAAAGTGGTAGATTGGAGTAAAGTGCTGTGGAAGGTTCTGTAAGTTATCCCCCACCTCCCACCCATTAGATTTCATTCCATAACATAATAATTCAAACATCAATCAACCTAGGTGTTTTTATAAACTCTAAGCTTAGACTGTTTGTTCTTTGACACCCATACTCACCCCAACCCCCACATTAAAAAAAGAAAAATTAAAAAAAAAATCTCACAGAGGTAGATAACCTCATCTGATTTTCAAACTCAATCGGTAAACCAATCTTAGGAGCTGGTACACACATTCAAACACATAATTGAGTAGAAATCAGATTAGGTAATCATTTGTGTGCCTAATTAAGTGGTGCATCAGGCCAATTGTTTGAGTTGATTGGGCCACACCACTTCAAATAAAATAAACTCATCAGGTAGCTGCCTATTAGGTTCAACTCTTAGGGATTTACCAGGCACTCCACATTCTTTTTTAAGCTTTAAAGGAAAACATCTTCACCTGTGCTTGTAAAACCTGGTGTGCCAACAAAACTTGTTTGAAAACACCTAAAGTTGAATCCTAAAAGCTACTAAGCAAGATTTAAACCTTAAAATTCACCGCATCAAAAACAATCTTGCTTGAAAACCATTGGTTGTGCACGCACACACAAATCAATCAATCATTAAGGGCACAACCCATTTAAAGGGCCCATCACATTCAAAAGCACATTCAAACCTAGCCCTAGATAAAATAGAGTAGACGTTGACCTTAAAGATTGGACTCTCTCTTCAGAACCCGGAACAAGATTATTTTCGATTAGTCTGTTTCTACTGTTCAATCTGATGTCTAGCTAGGGGAGTAGAATCAAATGATCGCGACTGGGGGGTACACTAGGAATCGGAGGCGCAAGCCAAAGGAAGAACCTTCTCCCCAGTCCCTCCTTCTAACTGGTTGGATTGAACAGACGGAAGTAGATCAAATCGTTTCTTTATCTCAAGATGGGTTTTGGGAGTCTGTAGGTCTGTAGGTTAACCCAATTAAGGATACGTTTGATTGTTTGTATTGCAGGGTGCCTTTCTTCCTCCCGTGTATCATGAATCCTTCCACATATTTCACGCATTCCCGCTCTTTCCCTCCTATTGTGAATTATCCTCAACATGATGATTATCCCGACTCGTATTGTAATCAACCATCAGTTAGTTGGGATAATTCGGATTGGGGATACAACTCCGGACCTCTGTGTTTAGGGTCTAACCTTGAACACTTTGATTGTGATTTCTATCCTTCTCAATGCCACATCGATTATAGATCGTCTTCCTTTCATGAACAACCTAATACGATCTACAATCAAGAAGGATACGTTGATCCTTACCAATCCTCTGATTTCAATGCCTTTAGGTCATCACCATCTTTTGAACAATCTGAAATGGCCTATTATCAGGAAAGGTATAACGAATCTTAATTCATTAATTCCTCTGCATTGATGTCAAACCTGCCCAATCCTGAACCAACTCATTTGGTTCAGGTTAATCAGGTTCAAGATAAGGTTCTAGCTAACTTGAGGAATATCATTCAATCTTTAGAAGTTCAGCCAATACCTTGCATTGAGAGATTGGAGCCCCTGATTGAAATGATTGATGATTTAAGCAAGTCTTTGTTGAATTGGCTCCAGGATGTTAAGGATAAGAACCCGGGTGAGTTTCTACTTGGGAACTTAGCGAAATTGAGGATGAGATTCGTGGTTGCTTTGATTCAATCTTGGGATGATTCCCAGGATGAACCTTCTTCAGGAAAGCCAATGACAGAACCCGCTCAGGCACCTGTTGGGGGGGACACGTGCTACGAGGCTGACCAGATTAAATTAAAGCAACCAATTAAGGATGATCTGATTTCTTCAGCTAAGATCCTTGAGCCGGGTTACGAGGAAACGTATGTCTCCTTGAAACAGAAAGTGAAAAATGACTTTGGGACATACATTGATACGGATCCTGATTTCTTTGATGGTGAAGATTCAAGTTGCAAAGTCTCACGTGAGTTTTCTGAACACGATTTCTGTGAGACGATTAGGCCTGAGGAATCTGATAGATCATTTGATAGCCCAATAATTGAGGAAACTGATCTTAGGGCACACATTACGGATCCAGAATTACATTTTCTGGAGGATTCAATTCAATGCCCTGATTGTCAGTTACACCCCATTGAGCTTATTGATGATTCTAATTCTGAGATAATTAGACCCAAGTCAATTTTGATTCTACCAAATCATTTAGACTTGGAGATTTCAGATGGGGTGATTAATATACAAGAGGTCCTGGAATTTGATATGCTGAATGAGGAGGATAGGAGCTCGGAAGTTCTGATTTGGGAAGTTAATTTTGGAGGAAATGGAAGATTGAGTTGAAGGATTCCTTTTAAGCTGAAACCATCAAATCAGAACCGTTACGACATTTGTTTCAAGGATGTCAAACTAAAACACACATTCAACGATTATCCTTTTGAGCTTCAATTCTCTGTAACCCGACTTTTTGGTCTTGGGTTGCATCCTCATAAATCGTAGGCCCGACCCTGCTTGCATTCTGATTTTAGGTTTTGGGTAATTTTTATCCAGAACATAAGATATTCTCGATTATGGGGAATGGGTCTGCACCACAATCTGGTCCACATCTGTGGACCTCTGTTGATAGGTCAGAAGATTCTTCTATTTATTCTAATTCTGACCTGCACTTGTGAATTCTTCATTTCTTTTCCTTGTATAGTGTGCCTAGCTGAAGGCACTAAACTCAACACATTTACAGTTCTTTTTAGTTTTCATCTCGGAGCGGACCTGACATTCACGCAATTTAGGTGCTTTCTACGCTTTTACACTCTATTTTGTCTTCTAAATACAATGAGGACATTGCATTAGATAGGCATGGGGGTGTGGATATTTATCTCTGAATTCATTCCTCAACTCCGTAGATTTATTTTATTTTCTTTTATTAAAAAAAAAGATTTCGGAATTAGGAAAGAGAATTTGGGTTTAAGAAAATTTTCAATCTTAGGAAATACTACATTACGATTTGAACACAATGACCCTTCAGGTCTTTGGACTTAATCAGCCCGTGTATCCACTAAAATGTGGATTTGTTTTCAAGTTCTTGCCAACCTGAATTTTCTTTTAATTGGAGTAAATAAATTTTGTGTGATAAGTACACAACTTATCAACCCACCCTCTGATTTGAGGGAATTTTGAGTTTCTAGCATCTACACAATATTTTGTCATTGACTCATTGTTCGGCGATTTTAACGGAAATTGGGTAGCTAATGAACCTTCTAGGGTGATATTGCTAGCAAGTTATCGTGGGTAACAACCCATAGGTAGGTTGTCCAGAGCCCAGTCACTAGATCTTTCTCTTTTTACCAGGGAAGCCACCTACTTAAAAAAAAAAAAAAAGAAAAGGATAAAAGAACAAAAGGAAATAAGCCACACTTCGCCGCACGAGTATGGCTGGCAAGTTGCCGGTGGTAACAGCTCATCGACTGGTTGTCCAGAACCCAGCTCAGTAAATGCACTAAAAAATTCCAAAACACTTAGGAAGAAGCGGAGAAGTAGAATAAACCAAGGAGATATACACTAGATTCACCCTTGTGTTGACCCTGTAAAAAATAAAAGTAGGGAGAAAGCTACTGGTTGTAAAGATACACCTTTAGACAGAATTCTTTTTGAGGCCACCAAGAGGCGTAGAAATCCGAAGCCCGTTTTAACTACCGGTCAACGAGTAGATCACATTCACAATAAGATGCTTAAAACTTAGGGTTCTCATCAAATCTTGGGTGAGTTGAATGACTATAGAAAGCCACTCTTAAACCCTAAAATTTGAAAATCCAAAAAAAAAAATTAGAAAAAAAGAAAAAAGAGAAAAAAGAAATTTTTCTTTTAATAAGGCGAGGGTTGAAGCGGTCAACATTTTGGCAGATACTTGGGCGTTGTTGTATCCTTGAAAGCTCAGATCCTAAGTAGATAGTTTCTTAATGATTGAAAATAACTCATGCCCAAATAATCCAACCTAATTCTTTTATAAATAGCATATAGTTTTTGCTAGGGACTAGCAAAAGATAGGCATGGGGGTATGATGTAAACACATTTACACTACTTAAAATGTCTATTTATGCATGTTCTGAAGCATAGGATTGCATTTCATGATATAAATATTGCATAACATGCTTCATCTTGCATTTAGAGTAGTTTGAATAAAATGGAGGTTAATTGTCTCCTTTTATGTGCTTGGACAGGGCAAACATTTTATCGGGGCCTCGGATCAAAGATCCAACCATATGGATGTGATCAGGGTGACGATTGGAGTTCAACGACTCCAAGATCGCCCTAATCAGGCATCTGTAGCATCAAAAAGTGACCGGGGAACCCTAGAAGATCAAGGGCCAGGATGGTGAAAATCCACACTTCAAATGACAAATTCGACCGCACGGATGAATTCGGATCGACGATTGCAGCCCAACGACGTAAAAATCGAGTCAATTCGACATCCGTGGCACCATCTACAACATCCAGAAGATGGATGGCCAAGATGGTGCCACGTGGTGCCATCTCGGCTACCCAAATGGCCGCATACATTCTCTGAAGACCCCGCACCCGCTCCCTCTCCGACGTTGGATCTCGATCCAATGGCTGTGGACGGTCGCGCCTAAAAGCGCCTGCTCGACCATCTACGCCTCATAGCACAGCTGTTGAGCGGGCTTGCGCGAGCTGCAACCGCGGGTTCGAACCGCAGTAAAGGGGAGAAAGGCGCGAGCGTGCGAGCGATGGCGGGCATTGGATCGTCATCGGATGGCCTTCTATGCTCAATTGAGATCACACGCTATTGCACGTGCGGCGTCACGCGGCATCGCATGCGTCGGGCGGGCGATCACGCATTCTAAGCCATCCGATCTTGCGATCGAACGGTTGAGAATTAAAGAACATGCGCGGGCGTTGAGAAATGGCGCAGCTGAGGAGGCGTGCGTGGGCACGGGTGCTACGCCCACGTTGGGGCTTTAGTGACAGATTTATCCGTCACTAAAGACCCCTCATTTATTATTTTAAAGATGTCATGACCATTTTGCCCCCACTCCTTGCAACTATAGAAGGAGACCCCCTCCATATGAAATTATCATCCCTTCCTTCTCTTCTCTACCTCTCCAGAGCTTAAGAGAAGCTTGTCCCACACCCAGGATGATTTTTGCGAGATAAAGTCTAAATTTTGTTTCCCTTCGGAAGTGGATCCCACGATGACGACGGCGTGCTGCTCCGTTCCCGTTCTTCTGCTTCATCCTCCTTTGTCCTGCTTCATCCTCCTTCGTCCAGGCATCATCCTGTCCGGCTCGTCCTCCAAGCGACCGTCGAGGAGGATTTCTCCGTCCCTATTCTTTTTATTGCTTTCTAGTGGAGTTCTGTTCGTCCTCCAAGCATTAGTCGAGGAGGACATTTCTCCCTCCATTCTTTTAATGCTTTCTAGAGTAAATTTATTGCTTTCTAGTTCAATTGTGTTATGCTGTCTAGTTGTAATGAACAATCTCCTTAATGATAAATTCTTTGTTTATTCTATATCTCATTTTGATTTCTATGTGTAATATTCTCTCTCTCTCTTACCCTCGCTCTCTCTCTCTTCTATTTATTGTAAATAATTAGATAGTTTTAAGTTGAATTACTTCGTGACAAATAAAAAAAACGCGTAGTTTTTAAATCAAACATTCGCCTCCCTGTGTTCGACTCGGAATTTCAATTTCGGTATAAATTTTATTTGTTGAACACGAGTTCTTTGCTTTCAAACTACGACAGGTTTTCCAAAACCAAATACGTTAGCGTAGTGATTCGTGCGCTCAACAGATAGCCATACAGGTTTCAACATTATAATCTATATCCTCTAGTTCCTCAATATATCCACAATCCTCACAGTTATTAATCAACTTAAAAATATCAAGTGTTAACTTCCTATCTCCAAAGGAGATATCCATACTACTTCTTTCACAGTTTATATTGGCCTTAGCTGTAGCCAAGAATGGATGCCCTAGAATGATGGGCGTGTTCCTTAGGTCTTCAGGTACATCCACGTCAAGGAAGAGGAAATCAATGGGAAAATAGAAATCCTTATCCTTGAAAATAGCTTCCTCAACAACGCCTTTCGGGGTAGTGATAGAATAGCCTGCTAACGGTAGTGTTGCTGAGGTCAGGCCTATACTTTTTATGTTGTTGGGATCCATTTTCTTGTCCTTCCGGCTTCCTTCTGATGTATGCTTGTAAGGAGGGCATTGAATCCTCCCTTGGAAGGATTGTTAAATCATTCGTGGAGGCATAGGTTGAGCTACAGTCAAGTAGATCCCATGGCTACTCTACTTGAAAAATATAAGAAAGAGAAAGAGAGAGAGAGAAAATAACTCTATATTAAATCTCGACAAATGTTTGTTCAGGTGAAATCATTGTTATTTAGGAAATGAGTCGTAGTATAGGACAAAATCACTCAAATTATTTAAATTTATAAGCTCATAATCGAAAGTGGTGTTCGAGATCATTCGCAGGGAGTAAGTATGCAATTTTAATTCACCAATCACAAGAGATATAAGCAATTGAAATCAATGATATTCAAAATGATATTTCAATAAGAATCAAAATGATAGTGCAAAAAGATTGGGTTAAAATGGTGACTTAAATCACCAAATTAACCCTTCAAAGTTATGCTCATAAGCACTCAAATATCTCAATAGTAAATCACAACTAATAATTCCACAGTAACAAAATTATTCAAATGATGCCACAGTAACCAGCAGAAGGCCTCAAATGTTAGCCTAAGTATAAGACAGCTTAACTGTTAAGCCTCAACACAACACCACAGAAGGCACCAAGGGCATAAAGCTTTTTCTCTCCTCTTCACACCAAAAAAGAGGCACAACAGCATTACCTGTAATGCACAAGGGCCTCACGAAACTCAGAGACACTAACTCCTGAGAAGAGATGAGGGCACAAGAGCAAAACTCTCCCCCCTCTCTGATTCTCTTTCTTTTTTCTCATCTCAGACCAGGGTGAACAGTACTAAGTAATCGTGTATACGATCAGAGGTCCAGACCTACCAGCATGAAGGTGGGCGAGGAGCGCATGGCTCTTGCCAGAGGGGACCCAACCCCCGTGTCTTGGGCGAGGGGTTGGTATACACTTCCTTTTATACGCGGTTGCGAGCCCTCCCACTTACGATGTGGGACAAATAAGTTCAGCTTCTCCCTTCACGCAACAGCAGCTGATGAATGCTCTGATTGGGGATGAAGATGATGCCTACAGGTGCAATTGAAGACTTGGAGGGTTTCCTGGGAGTAATCCACAGCAGCTAGAGTCAATAACATGAACAAACATGGCCGGGAGATGGCAGATGGAACCGAAGAAGGAGGTGGCGACGACGAAGCTTTGGTGGTGACCTGAAATGAACAATACGTCATCTTGGTGGAGAGGAACAAGCAGATGATTGGAGGAGGAGAAGATAAGGGTATTTTGGCATGAAATTTCATTAAGAAGCTCGAAGTTGTGAGGGGGGCCTATTTAATGACCTTAGAGAGGCTTCCAAGCATGGAAACAAGCTTCGTGACCTCAAAAACTCAGGGATGAAAAAATACATAATTTTTGGAGCATTCACATGAAGAATCTATGCCAAATCAGGTTCCAATTCTTGGTCTAATAAGTAAAGCATCTCTCAAGGATTCTCCCTTCAATTTTTGGAAAGGTTTAATTGAGAATCGAGCGAGAAATTCTCACTTGAATCTCAACGAAGTTGCTGCATTCACACCAATTGCAACAGGGACCCTTTGCAAGAAATGATGACAAAGTTAGGGACCTGATTGCAATTATTTGAAAAGTTGGGGTTTAATTGAGAGAAATAGAGTTTAAATGGAGTAAAATGAAAAGTAGGTCAAGATGGACTTTGATTTGGCCCAAATTTGGTACAAACCTAATTTGTACCCAGGAAATCTGATGGTGGGGTAGGATTTCAGTTTTGACCATGTTTGACTAGGAAATTTATGCAAAAACCCAAATTAGGGTAGAATTCCGTTTGAGATTCTATTTGAGGTCAAAATGGGTTCCAAAGGTCAAATCAATGATACCAAACCTCAAGGAACATTTTTATATGGATTTTGAAAGGTTTAGATGAATTTTATCTTGGCCAAAACCTCTATAATTTAAATGGGTCTGAAATTAGGGTTTCAAGTGCTGTATTGGTTCTCGAAATGCGTGAAATCTCATTTCTATCTACATGGACCCACTTATTGATCTTTAATGCTTATTTGACCTTCATTTCACCCCTAAAAAACCCATTAGTTATTTTGTGTTCATGATATGCTGTTAAAATTACAGAATTAACCATACTTTTTTATTCTCTTCTCAAAACTGCCACTAATGGAGTTACAACTCTCAGATGGTTTTGTAGGAGCACTAATCTTTTAACTCTAACTGAAAGTGGCAAGTTAGAACCTATGATGGTGTTCCCATCATAGCCCCATGCCTAGCTTTTGCTAGTCCCTTAGCAAAACATCCTATGGATCAAAGTAGTTCTCTAGGTTGGATGTAACCGTCAGGATGCCTTACAAAGCTGCATCTCTAGAAATTAGATCAAAATACCAATAATAGGCTTAGAGATACTAAAGTATCAGCCAAAATCTAGACCTGATCAGCTTCAGCCTGATTCTGCTGTGAAGGTTTCTGAGCCCTGCAAAAGCTACCCAGAGTTTCGTTTACCCCAGTAGTTAAAGCACCCATTCATAGACGTAACATGTCCAGGTTCAGTTCACCAGTGCATTTTTGTAAGAGAGAGAAAGAAAGATTTTTATTTGGAGTGTTTTCTCTCTTTTCTTCTTACTTTTCCCTAATTCTAGCCTTCAATTGGTCCTAAACACGATTTGTATTAGATTCCTTGTTCCCACCATCAATCCTCAAAGGGTCTCTGGTTTTCGATGCTTTAGGATAGCACCGCCCATGGCAACCCCTAGAACCCTAGCTTTCAGTATTTTGGGATAGTGCCACCCATGGCATTCTATAGCTGAATTCAGGCCCTGATAATCGACATTTCAGGATAATCCCATCCATGGCACCTGAACCAACACACGGTGCATACATGGCCCTGGTAGGATATTTAGATATCCTAGGAGACATGCACCGATGAGACGATATGTTTTTACACATCTTTGAGGGGAATTTTTCACCTCTCCACGTCGGGAACTCCTCCAATCAACTTGTGTTGTCGAGCCGCTCCTACGCTAGATCTTCGAGATGGATTTTCAGAATAGAAGACTTTTGTCATGTTTTTCTTTATTAAGCGCACCGAATAGGACTAAGTATGCTATTTTTGGGCGCTTATGTTACCAAGTCTAGCAAACCAAAGGGCAGGCAATAGGGCCAAATAATCCATACGCCTTAGACCTACTACATTACCTCGCACTTTCCTTAACCTCTTTAGGATTAATCCAGATCTAAACAAATACGTGAGTATTTAAACCCTAAAACAGATCCAAGAGGCCTAAGATCGGTACTCATTACTAATCTCCTAAGCTTTAGCCTTCCAAGTCTTAATTCATCATTTGATCCAACCTAGAAGTTAGGTAAGTTCCATAGTCAATTTTAAGGGATTGATTCATTTTTTTCTCTTTTTGTTTGCTCCTTTTTTTCTTTTCTTTTGCTTTTCTTTTCTTTTCCTCTTCTCTTTTTGATTCAGCTCGATTCAAGTTGGCTTCTCCTTTCCTCTCTTTTTTTTTCTTTTGAATGAAACCCTTCCATGCATTGATTTTCATAGTGTTTTGCACTTTAATACCCCCCCATGCCTAAGATTTGCAATGTCCACATTTTAAATTAGGTGGGTTCGAGTTCAATTCATATCGTATATAAGAAGAGGTGGGTGACAAATTGGTCGGAATGATTGTTGCGGACGATTTCCATCTCTGATACAAGTATCAAAGGTGGAGTAGGTCATTCTAATGGACGAACCCTAAAGTGCAATATGAATTCAGTAAAGAGATATGTCAAAAAGGTTTCATGTTTTTTAAATTTGGCGGGTTTCCTCCCATCAGTTAGGTGCAATGAAGCTCAGGGAGAATGGAAATCAAAAGATACCGCAGCTAAATTCAAGTCAGTGAGTTCGAAGAATGGTTTGACTCTTTGACCATTCACGACAAAAGGTTCAGATTCGTGGCTGAGTTAACTGATTTTGACTGCTCCATTGCCAAATACCTGTCTCACAAGGAATGATCCAATCCATTTTGATTTGAGATTTCCTAGGAAGAGCTTGAGTTTCACATCAAAGAGTAATACTTTTTGACTAGGATGGAAAGTTTTTCTTGAAATGTGCCTATCATGGAAGGCTTTCACTCGCTCTTTGTACATTCATGAGTTCTTGTGCACGTCATTGCATAGTTCCTTGATCTTGCTTAATTGCAAGTAGTGGTGAATTCCAGCCTTCAAAAGATCTAGATTGCACTTCCGTACAACCCAGTAGTCTTTATGCTCAATTTCTATGGCAACGTGACATGGCTTTTTGTACATGAGTCTGAAGGGAGACATTCGTAACTAGGTCATATGGGTGGTCCTATAGGCCCACAAGGCTTCGAGATGGCAGGTCGACCAATGCTTCCTATCAGGCTGAATAGTGACCAGAAGGATCTTTTTTATCTCCAGATTCAATAGTTCAGCCAATCCATTAGTCTAAGGGTGATAAGGAGTCGAGATACGATGTGACACCCCATTTTTTTTCATCATGGACTGGAAGTGCACATTGGTGAAATGAGGCCTGCCATCACTGTTGATGGCTTTTGGAAGCCCAAATATGGAAAAGATGTTCTCCTGAATGAACTGAAGAACAACTTTATGGTCACTTCCTTTGGTGGGGATGGCTTTGATCCATTTAGGGATATAATCAATAGCAACTAAGATGTATTCGAAACCATTAGATCATAGAAAGGGTCCCATGAAATCAATTCCCCATATGTCAACGATTTTGTGCATGATGATCAGATTAAAGGGCATCATATTGCGTGGGCCCATGTTGCTGAGGGTTTGACAATGGGCACATGCCCTACAATAGGATTGTGCACCATTGAACATCGTGGCCCAAAGGAACCCACACTGGTGGATCTTAGTTGTGGTTTTATGCCTAGACTAATGGCCACCACAAGCCTAGTCATGATAGAAAGTGATTACACTGTTGACTTCATCGTTGCGAATGCATCTCCGGATCACCTGGTCATTACCGATGTGGAAAAGATATGGATCTTCCTAGACATAATACTTGGCATCGAAAATCAGCTTGTCCTGCTTGGAAGTTGCCTAATCTGGTGGGACTTTCCCCACAACCATGTAGTTCACGATGTTGGCAAACCAAGGAAGTTCGTTAATGGCCATGAGATGTTCATCTGAAAAGTGTTATGTAGTAGGTCCGGCCAGGTCAATGACCAAAGAAGGAAGGTGAGACAAATGGTCAACTACCACATTCTACTTTCCCGCCTTGTCGCGAATTTCAAGATCGAATTCTTGCAACAGCAAGATCCAGTGGATTAATCTCAATTTATCATCCTTCTTTGTAAGTGCCTCACAATAGTGTGATCCGAGTAAATGATGACAAGGGAACCCAAGAGGTATGACCTGAATTTCTCTAGGCCAAATACTATAGCCAACAACTTGATTACGCAGTAATCATAGGCCTTAATTCCCCTGAATTAAGGTAGAACCTAGCTTAACATGGGCATCCTACGTGCATACACATCGTACTTTCTATCTTAAATGATTTATATATACATAATAATGTGATATTTGAGAGATATTATTAACTGCAGGTAATCCAGGGTTGTAGATGATCAATCCAACCTCATGGATCTATTCAGAATAACAACGGGAGTCCAACACCTCCAAGATTGCAACAGTCAGACTCCCGTAGCACCCTAGGGAGCCGCAGAAGAAGCAGGAGGCAAGGGGAAAATGGAAGAATATCTGAACCTCAGATGACAAATCCAATTTCACAGATGGATCCGAATCGACGTTCGCAGTCCAACGACGTAGAAATCAACTTAATCAGAGGCCTAAATCATTAGATACAAGGACAAGAAGATGGACGACCACAATGGCGCCACAGACCATCATAGCCAACCCTTACCACACCCCAATCTGGAAAGGAGAACAACGAGTTGTTGGATCATCATCCAACAGCCGTGATACAGCCATGTCGCCACCTCTAGCCGCCTCATCACACACAGGAGAGATCTCTACTGTTGGATTCCCATCAAATAGTCGAGGGTAGCCATATAGGAAATGGAAAGAGTGACCATCCGCATGCGTAGCGTAGTGGAGCGAGCCCTTAATCGATAACGGGTGACACAAGATTGAAGTGCGATTAGGAGACGCACGCTCGCAGATGAAATTCGATTGTTGGATCTCCATCAAGAAGCATGGCAGATGACACGTGGGGGGCATGGAGGCATTGGATCCAGAACACGCACGATGACGTGTTCGAAGACGCGCATGCGAGCACCTTAGGATCTAAAGGTTCACTGGTTACATGCATTTAAGCCGTCCGATCTTACGATCGGACGGCTGACGATCAGGTAGGTTTTGAAGGCGTGCGGAGAAGTGATACACAAAGTAGTGGGAGTGCGGGCAAGTTGAGTCGTGTTATCTTGATCCGAGGGTGCACAGGCTGCCACATGGCAGCACTAGATGAAATCGAGGATAAAAGAAGGATTTGGGAGGCTTAATTAAGGTTGTTGATCTCCTGATCAATGGATCTGATTAATCTGAAGCCTTTACACAAATTTAAGGGGCCAAATACCTTAACTTCCCTTCACTAAAGATATAAAAAGACTAAGGGCCCCCTTTGAAAGGCAATTCTCTTAATTCTTCTTCCTCCTTCAACCTCTCTCTCATCTTTTTCCTCCCGTCTTCTCTACATCCGTCTTTGCACCTCCATTTCAAGCATCCATTAGGACACCTTGATGGATTGTTGCTGCTCTTCCCAACCTCTCCAAAAGGCCACCATGAACCACCTATGGTGCCCATGTTCTATTAGCTAAGTAGCTTACATTTATGTTAGAATTTGTCTAGTTCTATGTATACAATTCATGATTAAACTCTTTTCATTGTTATATATTTTGTTTCTATACTATTTAGCATTTATATTTGAAACAACCTATGAAATCAATGGTGCTTTCTGCCTCCCTATGATAGACCAGACTCACCAAGTTTCATTAATTTATTTGCTCGAGACGTATTTTGTGCTAAACTACAACGTGTTATGTTTCTACGCAATCTACGCCACAAACAAATTGGTGTCGTTGTCAGGGAGGCATGGAGACTTTTGATTTTATCTTTAATACAGTACTTTTGCGTGCAAGAACAATGACACAAAGTGGCAAATGAGGAAAAGCAGGCATTGCAAAAATCAGGTGCACACATTCTTATTAGAAATTTGGCCAGAAAGTAAGTCTTAGATTTAAAATTCAATAGCCTTGTTTCTGATGCTCCAAAAATCCTGGAATTTGGACTGAAACTAGATCATCAAATTATCTTTCCAAAACCACCTTTTGTAGTATGAAATTTCTTCTGTGGAATTATTAAAAATTCATGGAGTACATATTGGTCAAATTGCTTGAAAATAGAACTTTTATAAACTTTAGAAACCAATTCTGACCAACAAACAAGTTGGATTTACTCAAGATTTCTAGGGATAGAACGGTAATCAAATTATCTTTCAATATCATATTTTTACAAAAGTTTTGGAGCATATTTGATATTGTTTCCAATAGAAAAACCAAAACAGGGTCTAAATCCCAAATTTGACCCCTGATTTGTTAAAAGTTCATAACTAATTGTTGGAAATAGTAAAAACTTTTTGAAAATACTCTCTAAAAGGGTTATTGAAAAAGAAATCTACTTGTCAAATTTCAAATCATTTGGATTCCATCTTAAGTTAGAGCATACATTTGAATTGTGGTCTTCAATTTGAAAAAGAACTTAGAAGTGTATGAGCCTATAGGATCAAATAGACTAACTTGGACTCCGACGAGGCCAAAAGTTAGTCGGTGAGGCAAGTCACCTTGTGGACCACCCACCATCTACTAAATTAAAGAAACAAGTTAAAAATTTACGAAAATATATCGAATAACCTGCATTTGGCTCGAAACTATTGGGTAATGTTAACCTCTCCTGCAAAACCTGGTGTCTAGGTCTGCGAGGTAGTGTCAAACGACCGTGGCTAAGGGGTAACGGAATAGAAGGCAAAATTTGAAGGAAGAACCTTTCTCGCAGTCCCCTCGTAACCAGACTGGTTGGGTTAGCTTGAGAGGTGAGAATTCCTTTTAGTCGGTCTCTCGCCAAATTTTCTTCAATAACTTGAAGTTAAACGAAACATTCGGTCATCTGATTCTAAGAACCAATTTGATTATAAGGCCCTTGCCTTATTTTGCCACCAGTCCCTTGTAAGTTGTGTAAGGTCACTAGGACCCTTCTGGTGTACTTTGATCATCTTAATCATGGGCCCATACTCTTTCTCATCTTAACATCAGTAGGGTTCTCCTCCCAACCCCACTATGAGCCCAACTTGTTATGTGTGGGAGATTGCTCCTCATTGTTCCTATACACATGCACCTCTACCTTGGGACATACCCACCTCAACCAGTTGGATATCCACACAGATCTTGCAACACTTAGAGACACTCTCCATGTGAGATCAAGATCTCATCATGATGACTGATTATCTTGATCAGTCCCACCAAAGGCAAGCTTCCACATCTCACAAGAACCCTCAGATCGTCGAACTGATCGAAATTGTCTAGGAAGCAAAAGAGGTTAGAAAAAGGAAATATGAAGACTTAAGAAAAGTAGTTCAAGATGAAATATAAAGAACCCAAGACATCACCACTAGGGGCGCTGAATTCAGAGAGAATGTACCACAAGTGGATGGCGAGCCACTCAAAGATAAGAAATCAACTGCAACCTACAATTGCACTAAGCCCACCCACCACCCTTCTAATTCCCCAGACCAAAACTACTGTAACCCTCCACCTTCCCTGAGACCCTCATCTGAGGCTACATCCACACAGATCACCACTGGGGAGCCACCGATAGACTCGTAACTACTTCTCAGACTGCGACAAACAACAGCAATGTACAAGGACACAGTTGTGAGATATCTACATCAAATCCAGTTCACTACTGATCCAGGGCAGAGATAGACTTTGATTGCAACCAAAGAATCTCTGATGGAAGCCCTTAAAGAACTAGAATCTATGGCTAGGATGAATGAACAAACTCGCACACTTCAAGATATACTCCTTTTGCAGTACCAAGTTTTGACTAGCCTAGAGGATTTTAGGGAACTTGAGATGACTTTTAGGGATTCTTCTACTTACATGCCTGAAGTAGATGATGTAGGAGATTTTCAAGTGAGAGATGAGATATCAGATGGAATTAAGGGAAATGTTCTTCGCATGTCTGAAATGAAATCAGTTGAGAGCCCTAGCCTGGAAAATAGAGAGGAAAGTCCCATGATCAATTTTCAATCTAAAAATCCTGAATCTTGGGAGATAGAGAAGGTGGATCATGACACCCAAGACTTGGTACATTTTGAGACCTAGGTAGATACACCTAATGAGGCCCATAATTTGGACTCTGAAGGATCTGGAGTGGAATTATATAAAGACCCCGTGATAAGCTTATATGATAAATATATCCAGAGCATAGATTTAGATTAGATACCATATATCCATGGGGTTAAATTTGAATTATCAAAGAATCCAAGCGAAGTTGGGGAAGAATATGATGAAAACTCCATTTTCAATTATGAAAAAAATCTAAAAAATCTGGAGGCATTTTTGGATTTGGAGTTAGAAGAATCTATTACATCCTCTTTGCTCTTGGACATCAAAGATTTCACAAAAGCCACAGAGCAGAAAATGAAGGAATTTGAGGTTTTATTGTACTTACATTTCTGCATCCCTTAGGAAAAGTTAAGTGTCGCCCATTACATTTGAGGATCTGCACAACAACCAGAATTTGGGCAATCTGTGTGAGATTTCTGATCAACCCAGGGAGAAGAATGATTTTGGTGAGTATAGAGATGTTCAGCACAAATCATATTCAACACACCTACTCTTCAACAACCAACACCTAGATCCAATCACAAAATAGTTCTTTACACTATTTCTGATTACACCACATTGGTCCCTCCATTCCTACTTCACCACTTTCTGGACCTGTATGACTGGTTTCCCACTCTTGACCCTTCATGGCAGCCATTTGCTCCCTGTCACTCTGGCACCCGGATTTATTTTTCATGTAGCACCTGGCTACAACCTATTCTAGGCCTTGAGATTCTATTCTACCGACCTTGCCACCTTGGTATTCACGGGCAACTACTCTACATTCTTGGCCCGTTGATGAAAGTGGAACACATCTTCTTGTCTATCTTTAGTTTGTCTTCTGTAGTCATTGATCCATCTGATGAGTTTTGCCAAGTTGGAGGCGTTAAACTCAGCATCATAGTTAGACATAGCATTTAGACTTTGCATTTAGGCATCACAGTTGCACTTATACATATATGCATAGCATATGTCATTTTTGCATATTGCATATGGCATTGCAATGTTGGCACGAGCTGAACGACAACTCAGAAGCAATTCCAGGTGATTTCTATCCACGTACACCATGCCTTATTCGAATTTCTTCTATTCATGCATGAGGACATGCAAACACTTAGGCATGGGGGCGTAGTCCATAAAAACTGAAAATTTTCTGCCAACAATTAGGGGATTAGATCATTTTATCAAGAAGCTTTATTAAAGATTTATTCTTTAGTAGACTCCTAAGCTTAGAATCCAGTATAACCTCACATCTGCATATAGAATTTGCAATGGATCCACTGTAAAAATTGATAGACATCTCTAGTTTGTTGAGAAGAAGCATTGCTTCTTCTCGTGAACCCTTGGACAACAATTAGGGAGTTAGGTGAACTATCTTCTAGTAGATCCACCAAAACATATGTGAGATGAGAGTAGAGAGTCTACTAGTGCTCTAAGGCTAGTGTAAGAAATCCTTAATCATTAATAATTGAATAATGACACCCGGAGATGGGCATAGTTTTTGCTCTCAGTTCTTGCGTACTAATTCAGTGAGAAATTCCATACGAGAGCCACCAAATAAGGAAAAAACACAGAGGGAAGGTTCTGATAAAACTAGGACTAAGGTGGATGGTCACAACCATCCTTTATGGAATCCTCGGCTGAAGGAGGGTACTGACGTCAATGTCAAAAATACGTCATCCTATCCATTCCCTACCTAGTGCCGAGAGTAGGCACTTCCACCAAATAAGCCACCCGCGATCCTCTTGGTCATCCCCAAAAATCTCAAATAATGCCTCATGAATAGGTATTTATGTCATGTTGAATTGTTGCATTATGTTGGTAATGGCATTGTGCCAGTAGATATGTATATATTGAAAGGAGAAAAAAAGAAAGCATACAAAAGGGATATTTTCTTGTGAAAAAACAAAAAGTATTTTGTTAAGAAGTTTGAGTTATGTAAGTCAAAATGTTTTGAGGCAAAAACGCATACAAACCACCAAATACAGCCTTAACCTATTTTTCTATTTCGAGCCGCCTAAATACAGGCTTAGGAGTTTGACTTTGTCATTGGGTTATTAGAACCTAATTAAAGTGTAATGCCATGTAAGACCACCAAATATAGTTGCAAATCTGGTAAGATGTGAGCTCAGGAAGAAAAAGAAAAAGAGAGAAAGAGTGAAAAGAAAAAGTACAAAAGGTTAAAGAGAGCATAGTTTTCCGACCCTTCTTTAAGTTAAGTTATTCAATAATCTAGATTCTGAAATATTACTCTCTATGTAGCACCAGAAGAGAGTGAGCCACCAAATACAAATACAGTTAACTCAGACATCTTCTACCTAAGCCAAAAGCCGGGGCTAAAAATCAGAGAATAGTTTATATCCCCGAGAGAAGAGGTTTGCCTATCCCAACAGAATTTTACTAGGGGTCAAGAACAAAGTTCAAATGTCTATCGACTCTTCGCTTAGATTCATTGCAGAAGCTACAACATTACATCTAGATTCTGAATTTTTGGATGAAACAAAAAGAAATAAACCATTAGTAAACTCTTGATAAAATGCATTTAGTGTTGCACTGGCTAGGGACTAGCATGATTTAGGCATGGGGGTATGATTGCGCAATAATCATAGGCCCTAATTTGCCTGAATTAAGGTAGAACCTAGCTTAACATGAGCATTCTACATGCGTACACATCATACTTTGCATCTTAAAAGATTTATATATACATAATAATGTGCTATTTGAGAGGTATCATTAATTACAGGTAATCCTGGGTTGCAGATGACTGATCCAGCTTTATAGATCTATTTGGAATAACAACAAGAGTCCAATGCTTCCAAAAGTGCATCAATCAGACTCTCGTAGCACCCTAGGGAGTCTGTAGAAGTAGGGCCAAGGGGCAAATTGAAGAATATCTAGACCTCAAATGACAAATCCCACCGCATGGACAGATCCGGATCGACGTTCAGAGTCCAATGGTGTAGAAATCAACTTAACCAGAGGAGTACATCATCATATACAAGGAGAAGAACATGGACAACCACGATGGCGCCATCACAACCATCCCTCACCGCACCCCAATCTAGAATGAACTGCGGGCCATTGGATCGTCATTCAATGACCGCGATGCAGCCACGTCGCTGCCTCCAACTGCCTCATCACACACAGAAGAAATCTCGATCATTGGATTCCCATCCAACGGCCAAGGGCAGCCGCACAGGAAATGGAAAGTGCGACCATCTGCATGCATAGAACAGTAGAGAGGGAGCTTAATCAACAGCGGGTGGCACTGTATCAAAGTGCGATTAGGAGACGCATGCCCACAGATGATGTCCGACCATCGAATCTCCATCGGGTGGCTTGGCAGCAAACGCATGGTGGGCATGGAGGTGTTGGATCAAGAATGCACACAATGATGCATGCGGAGACGTGCGTGAGAGCACCTTGGGATTTAAAGGTGCACTGGTTACGTGCGTTTAGGCTGTTCGATCGTAAGATCGGAAGGTTGACAATTAGGTGGGTTTTGAAGGCAAGTGGTGAAGCAAGAAATGAAGCAGTGGGTGCACGGGAAAGCTGAGCTGTCTAATATTGATCCGAGGGTGCACAGGCTACCACATGGTAGTAGCAGATGAAACCAAGGATAAAAGAAGGATTTGGAAGGCTTAATCAAGGCCGTTGATCTCCCGATCAATCTGATTAATCTGAATCCTTTGCACGAATTTAAGGGGCCAAATACCATAATTTCCCTTCACTAAAGCTATAAAAATAGGTTTAAGGGCTCCCTTTGAAAGGCAATTCTCTTAATTCTTCTTCTTCCTCCCTCAACCTCTCTCTCTTCTTTTTCCTCCCATCTTCTTTGCATCTGTCTCTGCACCTTTGTCTGAGGCATCCATTGGCCACCCTGACAGATTGTTACTACTCTTCCCAACCTCTTCAAAAGGCCACCATGAACCACCCGTGGTGCCCTCGTTCTGTTACTTAAGTAGCTTACATTTATGTTAGAATTTGTCTAGTTCTATGTATACAATTCATGATTAAAGTCCTTTGATTGTTATATATATTGTGTCTACACTATTTAGCATTTATATTTCGAATAACATAAAGTCAAAAGTGCTTTCTACCTCCCTGTGATCGATCGGGACTCACCAAGTTCCGTTAATTTACTTGCTCGAGATGTATTTCGCGCTATACTATAGCATGTTAATTTTCTACGCGATCTACGCCATGTACACAACTCTTTCTCCGTAACAGTGTAATTACTCGAAGCCTCGTCCAATGTCTTGCTGGCATAATATATGATCACTGGTTTCCCAACAATTTTCTTACCCTACACCTCTCCTACTGCGTAGTCAGGCACACCGCACATGATCTCAAAGGGTTGAGACTGATTAACCCATATTTATGGGTTGTTTAAATGTGTAAATGCCTAGATATTAAGATATCCTTAACATTTAGCTAGCATATATTGATGTAAATAACTTACTTCATATTTTTTAGCTTAATTGCATAATTCATTCATTGCATGCATTAAGAATTAACTTAGAATTGCATGCATTTGATTAGTTAATCAATTAGGTGAATACTTGCATTATTTTAATTTAACATAGAAGTTAAGGGTTTATGCGTAAATAATCGTAATATTTTATTATTTTCTTAATCTCTTCCTTCACAAGTAACGATTGTTTCCCCTCCTCGCTCATTCACGCACAGCTGCAGCCATTCATTGGCCATGAAGAGGATCTGAGCCCACCTCTTTGTTTTCAAATTCATCACCTATAGCTACAAAGGGAGGAGACGACCATGCACGGGGAGACTCCACTTCGACTCCACCACTGTAAGGAGCTTTGAGCTCATCTCCATCACCACCACCGTGCGTCTCCAAGGTCGAGCATCGCCACATCGTGGGCCTGCGGGATGACAAACCGCCACACCAATCCTGCGAGCTCAGTCACCACCATGCACGTGTGTCTTCGATGTCCACGCAATCATCACCGTGCTTCACCATAGTGCTTCCTCCCCTGTCCGCCATCAACACCACTACAGCTGCGCATCAAGAGCCATCTAGACACGTTTAAGACGTCTGTTCCCAAACGTCTAAAGCCCCACAGCACCACCTCCATATTCATTTTCTTCTTCTTCTTCTTTCTTTTCCTCTGTTTCTCTTCGACCAACAAACCCAACACCTTCAAATAGATCCACCAGCCATGCCTCTCTGTACAGCATCTCCGTAGCCTCCACTCGCAGCGCATGAGCATCTTCTCCACGTGCTCACGTAGCAGCTGCAATTATAGTAGCGCATGCATCCTCCCTGCACCCTCCTCGCGCAACCAGCACCCACAGCCTTCCCACGCCGTGCACAGCAATCGTCATTCTCACAGCAGCGCGCGTCCTCCAACTGCTCCCTTGCACGCTTGCACCCCTTCAGCAGCGCCACACTCTGCACGCGTGCAATCTAGCACGTGCACTTTTTTGCCAGGAGAACACAATGCACCACCTCCAGTTGCTCCCCTTGGCACACACCGCCTTCCCACACTCCATGCGTAACCAACGCCTTCTCCTCTGTGCAATGCACTTCCTCATGCAGCCAGCAGCCACCGGAACCCACCTCCACTGAAGCTCCATCCGGCCACCTCGAGCAGCATTGCACTTCGTCGCGACCACCATCGCGGAGCCCTCGGTCTAGAGATGCTCCTCTGAGCTTCACACCTTTGACCATTCCCTCCTCGCAGATGGTCATGGGAAAGAAATTCCATGTTTTGGGTTGTATTTCTATTTACATTCACATGCCATTGCCACTCTTTTTATTTTGAATTTATTAATTAAATGTTGTGGCTAATTGATGCAAGTGACCTCCTTCTTTCTCATGAATGACATTTCAGCATGATCTCTTATTGTTTTCTTAATCTGAAGGCGGATTTGGCTTGATTTCTTGATGAAATTAATATTGAACATCGATGTTTGACCCTTGCGAGTTTCTAATAGGCTATTGCCTCCCATTGTACATGACTCACTCTTCTACAAGTGGTTTAATTTTAATTCAATATTCTGATTAGTTAATTTTCCACCACTTAGAAGTACAACAACAAATCATAATTATCATCTTCGAAAGTGAAAATCAACTCGCCAAATGGTACCGTTGCTGGGGAGGCAACAAGCTTAATAAAATTGCATTCATTCATTTGTTCATGCTGATTTAAATTAAGGCATATTTAACTTATTTTATCTAATTTGGTGTAAGGTACGTCGCACCGGCCTCGGCAATGTCGTGGTGGACCTTGTTTCCACCACTTGGAGGAGAGACTAAGCTTCGCATCTTGGTGGACCTTGGTGCCACCAACCTGAGGAGAAGAATCTTTTTTTTAAAAAAAAAGAGATCATCTTTATTTTCTACTTTTGCATTTAGATAAACTTAGACTTTAGGATTTCTTGCATTCATTATTTGAGACCCTTGTTCTGTGGTACATTTTAGGGGTTTGTTCCCCGACTTTCTTTTAGGCCTGTGTTGGGTAATTTTTGTGTGTTTGTTCCCATTTATTTAGACTTAGGTTTTTACTTCCTTTTGTGGATTGATTTTACTTTTCTTTGTTTGTGCATAAATAGATATATATATATATAAAACATGAGCTACCTGCTAGAAGCTACCTACCCCTAGGTCGAGTCATTTAGGATTGAATGTGCGGCGTCTAGATTTTTTTTGCTTGCATTTGCATGCATCTCATTGAAGATTGTGGGAGGCAAGGTACGTTCTCTTTTACTTTGCATCCATATATTGTTCATGCATTTGCATCTGGATGTAAAGACAAGACCACCTAAATTATTTTGAAAGAATTAACAAGTGGTCACATTTTCTAAAAAAGGACTTTAACTAAAGGAGGAACATTTAAAAACCAAGGACTTGATTTCAAACTTGGCATGCAAGTCAAAATTAAAAATCTTTTGCGGTGTATGCACACTTATATCTCTTGCACCATGGCACGCTTTTAGACACTCCTTAGGTATGAAATAGATAGGACTAGAGCCTCCTATTACTGGGGTCTAAAGTGACCCAAACTTTAGTTCAGAGGTGAAGTTGCCTCCAAACCTTACTGATTGAGGGTAGTAAAGAAGCACCACGAAAGCAACGCTTTAAAGGAAGGACTTGACCCTACTTGCATCCCTCATTGCTGTGTTTGGTGATGACAAACTTCTTGTGCTTTAAGGAGGATCACCTAAGTCTCAGTTAGGTTTTCTTAGGTGTATCGTAGGGTGACAAGTAAGCACGTAACTATTTAGATAACTTGATTTGTCACCTACAAGTGGAGTTAAATCTCAAAAGCCTAACTGATTAAAGACCTAAAAAGTCCTCTGATTTGTGTTTGTATTGGTAGGAATCTGATTGTGGTGTGAATTAGAATGGACCACGTTGACATTCATTCTTTCACATCTAACCCACACCCTTAACCCCACTCTACGATCTTTGATCCCATACGCCGAGATGGTCCATCCTTTTATGGACATAATAATAATCATTGGGATCCCTTTTACTCTTATTATATGGGTATTGGCATGGTTAAGCCCCAAATCAGTGGGCAAAACCTAGGAGCAGGATTTGCCTTGCTCGATTCCCACACACCAAAGAAATACCCAACCCACCCTCCCTGAATAATTATAATGGTTGGACAGACACTCTTAGGAACTATAAGCTTGAGCCTGACTTCTCTCTTGATAGTAATGATGACCTCACCTCTTTGAAGATGGAAATACAAAAAAAGCAAGATGAAATGACTGAATTGTTAGGAAAATCTTTGAGAACTGGCCAATAAGAAAAAGAAGCCATTAGCCACCCAATCTACCCCATTCAGGATGGAATGCACCCCTCTACGCTAAATGCATCTCTCGTGGGAGAGCCACACCCAAAGTTGTGGAATTTTGGGGATTATGTTAGGGAGAATAGCTACTTTTCGAGGATTGATTTTGAAACCTCCCTACTTAATGACACTTCCTTGAGAGGTCCACACTTTAAGTGGGAGGAGGATATGTATGAAAGTAGGTATATATTGGATGATGCTTGATGACACTTCCTTGAGAGGTCCATGCTTTAATTGGGAGGAGGATATGTATGAAAGTAGGTATATATTGATGAAGAAAGGTGGAAACATAAGGAAGATGATGATCAGGTTGAGTATCCACCTGAATTATATTGGAGTCAAAAGAAGGGAATGATGGTACCATTGGAAGACCTCGACCGAGATGATAGTATTTTCATCACATTTTGATGAAGTGCGCCAAAGTCAAGTTGTTAATCTCACCCTCCCTTCTGATCACGAGATGGAACTCAAGCCCACCCTTAGGGAACTTAACCCTGAAGAAATTCACTTATCTGAGGTGTTTGATGATACAATTAGGAACAGTTTACCCCAGGTAGAGTGCCCCAAGAGATCTGCGGAAATGTTAGATGAATTTAAACCTCGGGTGAATAATGAATTGACGGTTGAGGAGGATGAATTATGTGAGGGAGCTAAACTTAGGATTTGGAGTGACATTAAGGGTGATTATGTCTTATTTGAAGAATTAGCTCCCGAGGATGTCACAAAGTTGATCAAATCAGGTTTCATTAGTAAACCTATTGATGATATTCTTCCTCATGATGATGAAATAATGAAAAACATGGAAGTAACTTCTGAGATTAATGTGGATTCACATATAGATTCTGGGGAGGATTTGAGTAAAGAACAAGAACCTAGGGATGAGATTGATAGGGTAATCCCTAAATCTGTTGCTTCCAACCAGCCTTCATTTGATTCGGAGTCATCCTCTAATTTGCCTATGTTTGAAGGCGAAAATTTGACTCCATGTGTAAAAATGATCACTAATGAAGAGGAGGTAGATACTTGTGATATTACCAGAGATGCTAGGGACGTGATTGAAGAACGGGAAAGGTTGTTAGGCATGGAGACTAAGTCGACTGGACTCACACTAGATCTTATGGCCATTCCACAACCTCGAAACTTAGACACCCTAGACAATTCCTGGCATAAAGTTATGCTCACTACCATTTTGACCAGTGGGCTTAACGGACCAATATCTCTTATAATGGGGTACCGAGTGCGGATTGTTGCTTTCTATGGTTAGTCCATCACCCTAGGGGTTTATTTCTGCACCATTCCTTCCCCATTCCCTTTGGAGGATCCTTGTCATCCTCCCCCTACCCCTTTGGATGTTGTTATGCCAGTTTTTCCTTTAGAACCTCCTCTGGTGACCTGGGAACATTTCATTCCCCTCTTGGTTGGGCGAGCATTTGCTATCTGGATTCATCATTAGCTCGCCAACATCTTAGGTTACCTGTGTTCTAGGCCAGCATTACTTTGCTCATTTTTAGGGCCTATTTATTTGATTTTGGAACTTGACTTGCAAGTTCTTTGGCTACTTTGCTGCTAACAAAATAATGGCAGCCCATCTCTGACCTAGGTAATGCCCTTCTATGCAATGAGGACATTGCACATTTTAGGCATGGGTGGGTGTACTTGGGGATATACATAGCATTTATATATAGTGCATTCATGCATTTAGTTAAAGCATTCTACATTGCATACATTTGCATTCTTAAAAAAAAAGATAAATAAAACTATGAAAATAAAAATCTTTTTTAGTATTGAGCTTAACTGGTTGGGCCCTGCATTCTTAGGCATAAGACCAGAACTTTAGGTTAGACTAAGTTGACTCTAGGTGTCTGACTTTAGAAGCTAAGTTGAGATCTAGCTTTAGACTCTTAGGGTCCTTTGTGGACTTAGAAACTTAGGTAAGAGTTAAGTTGCAGACCATTCCTTATGAGGTTGAGGAAGGAAAACTAGGGATTGAGTAAAAGGCTGGGTAGTACCAGGTGTCATTTTCTACCTTTTGGTTTATGGGTCCTCGTAATCTAAGCGTCCACATTTCACACACACTTGGTCTTATGTAAATAATAATCACCTTAATTCCTTTCTTGAAGAAAATTTGGTTCTCCTAGTTTTGACTTAGGAGAAGCTTAAAAACACAATTTGATTAGAAGATTTCCTACCGCAGGAGTGGTGGAGTATATACTCACCTTGAGGATGAGATGATAGCATGTCACCTCCTCAGCACTTGTCTCTTAGGATGTCCATCCTACTGGGGGCATGTAAGTGCATTGTGCAATTCAGGTACCATGGGTGGCCCTATCTCGAAGTGCCGATTGCCACAGGCCTGAATTCGCTTAAGAAATCCATGGGTGATACTATCTCAAAGTGTCAAATGCCAGGAGTTCTTGGGGTCGCCATGGGCGGTGCTATCATGAAGCATCGAAAGCTTGGCACCCTTCGAGGTTTGGTGATGGGGACAATGAATCAAACATAGACCATGTTGATAGTTGGTCCAAGGTTAGACATAGATGAATCAAACAAAAATATATATATTAAAGAAAAAAAAGAAAATCTCTTTCTAGGTTGGCAATCAAACCAACCTCAAATAACTCAGACTAATGCACATGCATGGATGCTTTAATCTCTAGGACAAATAAACCCTAAGGTAGAGCTAGAAATCAAGGAAACCTATGCATGCAACTCATCTTTAGCCAACCTAGTTTGTAACATGCCAACTACTTGGGAACCTTAGGTCTAAAGTCTGGACTTAACATGTTTCTAAAGAAAGATTGATTGGTTTGGCTAGTCCACTTAGAGAGCTGGGTTATTGCTTGAGTTTGCTAGGGACAAGCAAAAAGTAGGCGTGGGGGCATTTGATTAGCCCATATTTGTGGGATATTTAAATGTGTAAAGCCTAGATATTAAGATATCCTTAACATTTAGCTAAAATATTAGGATGTAAATAAATTACATCATATTTTTTAGACTAGTTGCATAATTCATTCATTGCAAGCATTTAGAATTAACTTTGAATTGCATGCATTTGATTAGTAAATCAATTAGGGGAATTACTTGCATTATTTTAATTTAACATAGAAGCTAAGGGTTTGTGCATAAATAACCATAATATTTTATTATTTTCTTATTCGCTTCCTCCTTAGGTAACAGATGTTTCTCCTCCTCACGCACTCATTCATGCACAGCTGCAGGCATTCATTTGCCATAAAGGGGATCTATCCTGCCTCTTTGTTTTCAAATTCATCACCTGCAGCTACAAAGGGAGGAGGAGACAACCATGCATGGGGAGACTCTACCCCAACTCCACCACTGTAAGGAGCTTTGAGCTCACCTCCATCAGTAACACCGTGCATCTCCAAGGTCGAGCATCGCCACACCATGGGTCGGTGGGGTGACAGACCACTGCACTAATCTAGCTAGCTCAGCCATCATCGTGCACGTGTGTCTTCGATGACCACTCAATCATCACCATGCTTTACCACTGTGCATCCTCCCCTATCCACCGTCAACACCACTGTAGCCGCACACCAATAGCCATCCACACACGTTTAAGACACCTAAAGCCCCACAGCACCACCTATATCCTCACTTTCTTCTTCATCTTCTTCTTTCTTTTCCTCTGTTTCTCTTCCACCAACAAACCCAACACCTTTAAACAAATCCACCAGCCATGCCTCTCCGCACAGCATCTCAGCAGCCACCACCAGCAACGTACGAGCATCTCCTCCACACAGTCACGCAGCAGCTGCAGTAGCACAGGCATCCTCCTTGCAACCTCCTCACGTAGCCAGCATGCACAGCCCTCCTCCGTGTGCAGCAATCGCCATGCTCGCAGCAACGCGTGTTAAAAGTTTAAATGCCTAGGTATTTAGAAATCCTTAACATTTAGCTAGCGTATATTAGGACGTAAATAAATTACCTCATATCTTTTAGCTTTATTGGATAATTCATTCATTTCAAGCATTAAGAATTAACTTAGAATTGCTTGCATTTGATTAGTTAACTAATTAGGTGAATTACCTACATTGTTTTAATTTAATATTAAAGTTAAGGTTTGTGCATAAATAACCATAACATTTTATTATTTTCTTATTCTCTTCCTCCATAGGTAACGACTGCTTCTCTTCCTTCAGCACTAATTCATGCATAGCTGCAGGCATTCATTTGCCATAAGCAGGATCTGATCCGACCTCTTTGTTTTCAAATTCATCACCTGCAGCTACAAAAGGAGCAGATGACCATGCATGGGGAGACCTCGCCCCGACTCCACCACCGTGAAGAGCTTCAAGCTCACCTCCATCACCAACACCGTGCATCTCTAAGGTCGTGCATCACCACACCGTGGGCCGGCAGGGTGACAACCACCACGCCAATCTGACGAGCTCAGCCATTACCATGAGTGTGTGTCTCTGATGGCCATGCAATCAACACCTTGCTTCACCACAGTGCATCCTTCCTTGTCCATCGTCAACACCACTGCAGCTGCGCATAAGTAGCCATCCATGCATGTTTAAGATGTATGGGAATGTTCCTAGATGTTTGAAGCCCCATAGCACCACCTCCATTTTAACTTTCGTCTTCTTCTTCTTTCTTTTCCTTTTTTTCTCTTCTGCCAACAAACCCAACACCTTAGATCCACCAGCCATGCCTCTCCTTACAGCATCTCCGCAGCCTCCACCCGCAGCACACGAGCATCTCCTCCATGCGCTCATGCTGCAGCTGCAGTTGCAGTAGCTCACGCATCCTCCTAGCACCCTCCTCACATAGCCAGCATGCACAGCCCTCCCACGCCAAGTGCAGCAACCACCATGCTCGCAGCAGGGTGCATCCCTTAGCACCCTGCTTCTCCACTTCTCGCACCCCCCTAACTACGCCTCTTCCACGATTGCAGTAGCACACGTCCTCCTACAGCTCCCCTATGCGCTCGCACCCCTTCAGCAGCACCAGACTCCGCGCACGTGCAATCCAGTGCGTGCGCCCCCTCTCCAGAAGCCCACCACGTGCCACCTCCAACATCTCCCCTCGGTGCACACTGCCTTCCCATGCTCCTTACGCAGCCAATGCCTTCTCCTCCGTGTGCTGCACTTTCTCGCATGGCCAGTAGCCACCGAAACCCACCACCACCGTAACCTCCTGTGGCCACTTCAGGCCGCCCTACACTTCACCATGGTTGCCATCGCAGAGCCCTCAGTCTAGAGATCCTCCTCCAAGCTTCACACCTCCAACCATTCCCTGATCCTCGCACTTGGTCACAGGAAAGAAATCCCCTATTTGGGTTGTATTTCTATTTACAGTCACATGCCATTGCCACTCTTTTTATTTTGAATTTATTATTTAAATATTGTGCCAAATTTATGCAAGTGACCTCCCTCTTTCTCATAAAAACCATTTCGGTATGATCTCCTATTTTCTTAATCTGAAGGTAGATTTGGCTCGATTTCTTGACGAAATTAATAGTGAACATTGGTTTTTGACCCTTGCAAGTTTTTAATAGACCATTGCCTCCCTGTGGACATGACCCGCTCTTCTGCAACTGGCATAATTTTAATTCAGTATTTTGATTAGTTGATTTTCCACCACTTAGAAATACAATGACAAATTATCTTAATTATCATCTTCGAAAGTGAAAATCGACTTGTCAGAGACCAGTCAGGAGATTGCAGGATTGGTGCTTTGGTGATTCGGTCAAGCAAGATCTCAAAAGTGTGAGTGCGCTCACTAGATGTCCCGAAAGGTGTGTCATTCGAGAGGATATTCGGCAAGGGGTGTGCAATCTTAGAGAAATTAGGTATGAATCGATGATAAAATCCAAAATGCCTTCGGAATGTTCTAATGTCTTTGATGGAGTTAGGCATAGTGGTCGGGCATGTTTCGCGCGTTAGAAATCGAGGTAACAAGTAACCCGTCGTCATAGTTGCAAAACAAGTCGATCAGATAAAATTTATACCAAAACTCTAAGGGAGTCCCAGGTTGAACATAGGGAGGCGACGTTTACTTTATTGAAAACCACGCTTCGATTCATTTCTTTTTGGTATTTTAGGGTTTTGTTATTTTTTTTGTATTTTTGTAAGAAGAAAACAAGCAAATGTATCACAAGATAGAGATGTGGAACAAATCGGATATATATTACTTCCAATGTCAATTACAGTAAACTATGAAAGCATAAAAAGAGGAGGGGGTGAGAGGAAATCTCTTGAATCGACTGTTCGATGAGACGACGGTGCCTAGCAAAACTCGAACGAAGGAGGTGAGGAACGGGATGACAGAGGTGAGATGTAGGTGGATGTTAGGTTGAGGAAAGCTTCGGTGTAGCTCTGAAATGGAGGTGAGAAGATGGAGTTGATCTGCTATCGAAATGGAGGTGGGAGGACGGCTCCAAGGCGACCTTTGAAGGGGGATGAGAAGTTGGAGGAGTATTTGGTGGGGGTAGAGGTTTGCTACACTAGTAGGAGCCTTGCGAGCTTGAGAACAAGTTCTAATGGAGCATTAGTAGGCTTGCTAGAGCTTGGGAGTAGGTGGGAGTAGAGTAGGTAGAGATGACTTGGAAGGGAGGGGGTGTAGGTCCTTTTATAGTGGAGGAGAAGAGGCAAAAATAGGTATGGGACAATTAGTGACATCCATACTGTCGCTAGAAGCGTCGCTGTAGGCAGGTCATGCCTGTTGGCTCCCACAGCTGGCTTTGCTAACATGCGATGAATTACCGACAGTTGTAGGTCTAGCTCATGCATCGCTATAGGTCCAGCTCACGCATAGTTGGGCTGCTCCCACACCATGCACCTCGCGTGCACGTGCCCATGCGCTGGCACTGCGCTGCGATGTGCGCATGTGGTGCTGCGAGCGTGTGCTGGTGACCTGGGCTACGCCATGTGGCGTAGTCTGGGCCATCCATCTTCTTCTTGTTGTAGGGCCTGCTATGGAGGTCGGATTGAGTTGATTTTCGCTTCGTTAGGTTGGGATCGTCAACCTGAATCCAACCACGTGATAGGATTTATCATTTGAAGCTTTGAATTATGTCTCATAGTCCCTTGGCCGTTGATCTTCCTCGAATTGCATATAGTGCTATGGGACTCCAATCGAGGCAATTCTAGAGGCGTTGGACTCCGATCGTCATCTTGATCAGATCCGTATGGTCAAATCATCAATCTGAGGCTCCGAAATAAATATTCTTCTCTCCTAACCACAAAAAGGATGCAATTAACCTAAATGCAGAATGATGCATGCTATGCAATATTAATAACATGAACTGCAAATTTAAGTCTAGGAACATGCATGAATTGGCATTTTACCCATAATAAATGTGTTCATATCATACCCCCATGCCTATCTTTTGCTAGTCCCTAGTAAAATTAAACTATATGATATGTATAAAAGCAAAATTAGGATTAGATCGCTTTAGCCTAAGTCGTTCGTTAACAATAGAAAATTTCAACTAAGGTCCTAAACTAAGAAAACTCAATAGCACCCGGGTGCCTGCCAGAATGCAGACCGCCCAAGTCCACACCTTATTTGAAAGGGGAAGATACATTTTTTTTATTATTTTTCTTCTTTTTTATTTTTTTTTTACTTTTGGAGTTTAAGAGTTCCGGGATACCATTTTACGACTACCCGACCTGCCCAAGACTGGAAAAGGACTCTAAATACTAAGCATCTTGTGAAAATAGTGAAAGACTCATTAGATGGCCGTTAAAATGGACTTCAGGTTTCTACGACCCTAGGTGACCTTGCCTAAAGGTTTACCATTATGATCGGTAGCTTTCTCCCTACTTTCTTTTATATGGGTTCAACACAAGGGCGAACCCAGTGTATATCTCCCCGATTTATTCTACTTCCCTGCTTTCTCCCTAAGTGTTTTTGGAATTATTATGCTTCTTTTTTTTGTGAGCTGGGTTTTGGACAACCAGCCGATGAGCTATCACCATTGACAACATGCCAGCCATACTCGTGCGGTGAAGTGTGGTTTTATTTTTTTTTATTTTCTCCTTTTTGTATTTTTTTTCTTTTTTCTTTTTTAAAGTAGGTGGCTTTCTTAATCTATGATTTACCTAAAGGCAGTATAATGAAAATGGTCTTGTGGTTGGGCTCTGGACAACTGGCTAATGAGGTGTTATCATAGACAACTTGCTAGCCATACCACCCAAGTCAATCCATTAGCTACCCAATTTCTGTAAAAAGCACCGAGAAGTTAGTCAGTGCAAAAAATTTACGTAGATGCTTAGGCTTAAAGTTTCACTAAATCAGAGGGCGTGTTGTTAAGTTACATACTTATCATCCCAAATTATTTATTAAATTAAAAAAAAAATTAATTGGCGAGGACTCGAGACAAAATCCACATTCGAGGGGACACCCAGGCTAATTAAGCCTGAAGACATGAAGAGTCTAAGTGTTTAGGTCCTCTTGTATCATTTCCTAAAGTTAATAGCTTCCAAATGCCTAAGTTCTCGTTTCCAAATTTCTTTCTTTTTTTTATCTTTTTTCAAATTTTCAAATCTTTTTTTTAATTTTATAAGAAACTAAAAGAAATTCTACGGAGTTAACAGAATGATTTCAGGAATTGATTATCCAGCCCCCTTGCCTAAATGATATAATGTCCTCATTGTAAAAATAAAGACATGAAAAGGGTGGAGTAAACAGAATATCACCTGATCATTGTGAGGAATCCGGTCAGCTCGGCAAGGAACGTGAAATATAAACACGTGCTAAATTTAATGCCTTCAGCTAGCCATAAAATACCTACAAGGAAGAAATTGAGAATTCACAAGTGTGGGTCAAAATCAAAATAAAAATATTGATTCTGAAACCCGCCAGTAGAAGATGTCCACAGACGTAGACTAGATTATGGTGTAGACCCATGCCCCAGGGTCGAGTGGTTCTCAGGTTCTAGATGAAAATCACCTAGAAGCAAAGGTTGTTGTGTTTGCTGAGCCGGGCCTGCGGTTTAGTGGTGTGCAACCCAAGACCAAAGTGTCGGACAACAGGTAAAGATGGTTCAATAGGTGCGGTTGTCCACTTAACATCAAGCTCAGAAAAATAATCAATTATTTCGAGCTTGGGATGCACGTGAAAGATATCATAAGGATCCGCATAGAAGATAGGTGGTTTCAGGTCAATAGGTACCCTTATATCCAAAGTTATTTTTCCCCCAAAATTAACCTCCCAAATTTTCATTTCAACATTCCTATCTTCCAACATCAGGTGCTTAGGTTTCAAGACCTCTAGCATATCATTCACCCCATAATATTCTCCCAAGTCTAGAAATCGTGGCTTACTCAAGAATGACATGGGTACAATGATTTCCAAATCAAAATCAATCCCTTTGGGGTGTGGTTGAGGAATGGGGCTATTGATTGAATCTTCTAGTAAATGAGGATTCGAATCCTCTAAGTTAGCCCCAACCAAATCCAAATCTTCAATAATTGGGCTATCAACTTGTTCCTCAGATTCCTCAAGCCCATTTGTCTCACTAAAATCCTCTTCCTTAAGTTCAAGTGAGACTTCACCAAAAGATTCTTCACCCTTAGAGTCAAAGAATCCATGATCCTCATTTATATATGTCTCAAAATCATATGTCATTGCATGGTCCATGGAGACATTTTTCCTCGCTCCCTTGCTTGGGGATCTCGGGTGAATCAATCGGTTCATCGAAAAATGGTTGCTCTAGCCCAACCTCGTCATCCCCGTCTCAGAAAATGTATCCCCCCCAACAGTCGCCTGAAAGGGTTTAGACATTGGCTCTCCTGAAGGGGGTTCATCTTGAGAATCATCCCAAGATTTGACTAGTGCAACCACAAATTTCATCCTCAACCTTGATAATTTCCCAGGAAAAAACTCACCCAGGTCCCTATCCCTAACACTTTGGAGCAAATCCAATAGAGAACTATTAAGTTCATCAATCATTTTGAGCATAGGCTCTAGTGCTTCAGTGCATGGTGTTGGCTGAGCTTCTAAGGATTGTACAGTGTTCCTCAAATTAGTCAACACCCTATCCTGGATCTGGTTCACCTGAACCGACTAGTTCGGTTCAAGTTTGGGTGGGTTCTGATTAAATCTAAGGGAGTCAAGATGCCGAGGTTCTTGGGTCCCTCTTAGATAGTAGGTCATTTCAGGTTGCTTAAAGGTTGGTGGCGACCTAAATTCAGCATAATTCTGAGGAGGGTAAGTGTTATAATCAGCATATCCTTCACGGTTGTAGATCTGGTTAGGTTGATCAACAAAGGATGGAGATCTATAATCATTGTAGCTCTGGGAAGGATAGTAATCATAGTCTTGTTGTCCACGGCTAAGCCCTGGACACTGAGGTATGGATTCATATCCCCAATCAAAGTCATCCTAGCTAGTGGATGGATAATTACAAGTTATGTCAGGATAGTAATCATCTTGGGGGTTAATGGTGGTAGGAGGATAGGATGTGAAATGTGTGTAGGATGTGGAAGGGTACATGGTGAAGCAAGGAGGGAAATCAGAAGAGAAAGGAGCCCTACAATACAAAAATACAAGCCTGTCATTGTGTTGGGTAGCCTAAAGGTCTGCAGAGTCTCAGAATCCGTCCTAAGATTATGGATGATTTACTCTACTTATGTCCAAGCAATCCAACCAGTTAGAAGGAGGGACTGGGGAGAAGGTTCTTCCTTTGGCTTGTGCCTCTGGTTCCTAGTGTACCCCCCAGCCATGGTCATTTGATGCTACTCCCCTAGCTAGACATCGGATTGACTAGTATAAGTAGGTTAATCGTAAACAATCTCAATCTGGATCTCGACAAGCAAACCAGTCCTTAGGGCCAACGTCTAATCAATTTTAGTTAGTCTTGGGGCAAAGGTACTTCAGGAAAGTGATGAGCCCTTTAGATGGGTTGCGTCCTTATTGATCAGTTAAAATGTGTGTGCATGCACAACCAGGGTTTTCAAACAAGGTTATTGTTGATGTGTCTTTTAGGGTTCAACCTTGTTTAGTAGCTTTTAGGGTTTAATTCTTAGGTTGGTTCAATCAAGGTTTAGTAGAACACTCCAAGTTTTGAAAGCACAGCTAATGATATGTTCCTTTAAAAATCAAACATAAAATGTGGAGTGCCTGGTTCAGTCCTAAAAATCAACCCTAAGTGGCAGGCTACTTAATGAATCAGTTTTAGATTAAGTGGTGAGGCCCAAATAGCTCAATCAATTGGCCTATTGCACCACTTAGTTAAGACACACAGGAATGTTTGACCTATTCAGATTTCTGCTCACTTATGTGTATTTAGTTGAAGTGTACCGGGTCCGTAGGTCAGATCTCGGTTAAGTGGTAGAATCAAAGTGATTGTGCGCCTTATGATAAGAAGTTGTGGGTGTTAAGTGTGTAGCTTTCAGAAAATCCCACAATTAGATAATACCTTTTTTTTATTTTTTTTATTTATGTGGATGGCGAGGTGAGTGGAGGTGGGAAACAAACAACCAAATCTTTGCTAGGGTTTATAAAAAGCGCCTAAGTTGATTTGGGTTTGAGTTATTAGGTTATAGAATGAAAACTAAGGCGGGGGTGGTGTGGGGGACACTTACAAAGCACTTTACCCGCACTTTACTCCGGTCTACCGCACTTGGATCTCTATGCTAGGGCACCTGCAAGACAGTAGATCAAAGACAAGTAGGGTTAGTGCTATGTAAATGCAAAGAAACATAGAAACAATAAAGTAAATTCCGTTGCCTCCCCGGCAACGGTGCCAAAATGATCGAGCATGTTTCGCGTGTTAGAAATCGATGTTATAAGTAACCATCATCGTAGTTGCAAAACATGATGATCAGATAAAATTTATACCGAAACACTAAGGGAGTCCCAGGTCGAACACAAGGAGGCGACGTTTACTTTATTGAAAATCGTGCTTCGATTAGTTTCTTTTTGGTATTTTGGGGTTTCATTATTTTTTTTGTATTTTTGTAAGAAGAAAACAGTCAAACGTATCACAAGACAGAGATGTGGAACAAATCTGATATATATTACTTCCAATGTCAATTACAATAAACTATGAAAGCATAAAAAGAGGAGGGGGTGAGAGGAAATCTCCCGAATCGACTGTTCGATGAGGCGACGGTGCCTAGCGAAAGCTCGGACGAAGGAGGTGAGGAATGGGATGACAGAGGTGAGATGTAGGTGGACGTTAGGTTGAGGAAAGCTTCAGTGTAGCTCTGAAATGGAGGTGAGAAGATGGAGTTGATCTGCTATCGGAATGGAGGTGGGAGGATGGCTCCAAGGCAACCTTTAAAGGGGGATGAGAAGTTGGAGGACTATTTGGTGGGGTAGAGGTTTGCTACACTAATAGGAGCCTTGGGAGCTTGAGAACAAGCTCTAATGGAGCGTTGGTAGGCTTGCTAGAGCTTGGGAGTAAGTGGGAGTAGAGTAGGTAGAGATGGCTTGGAAGGGAGGGGGTGTAGGTCCTTTTATAGTGAAGGAGAAGAAGCAAAAATAGGTAAGGGATCATTAGTGACATTCAGACCGTTGCTGGAAGCGTTGCTGTAGGCAGCTCATGCCCGCTGGCTCCCAAAGCTGGCTTTACTGGCATGCGATGAATTACCGACAGCTGTAAGCACTGTTGTAAGTCTAGCTCATGCATCGCTGTAGGTCCATCTCATGCATAGCTGGCACTGCTCCCTTGCCTTGCCGCATGCGCGGGCACGCCCACGCACTGGCGCTAGACTATACGCAGGCACGTCTGCACGAGTACGGTGCTGTGTGCGTGCACTGACGACTTGGGTTGTGCCACGTGGCGTAGTCTAGGCCATCCATCTTCTTCTTATTGTAGGGGCTGCTACAGAGGTCGGATTGAGTCGATTTTACACCGTTAACTGCGATCGTCAATCTAAACCCATCCACGCTGTCGGATTTTCCATTTGAAGCTCCAAATTATGTCGTATAGTCCCTTGGCCGTTGATCTTCCTCAGACTGCATATAGTGCTACGGACTCCGATCGAGGCGATTTTAGAGGCGTTGGACTCCAATCGTTGTCTTGATCAGATTCGTATGGTCGGATCGCCAATTTGAGGCTCCAAAACAAATATTCTTCTCTCCTAACCACAAAAAGGAAGCAATTAACCTTAATTTTATACAACTACTCTAAATACAAAATGGTGCATTCTATGCAATATTTATAACATGAAATGAAAATCAGCCTAGGAACATGCATGAATAGGCATTTTACCCTCAATAAATGTGTTCACATCACAGAGGTAGCTTGGAAGTCAGATTCACCTTAGCCCGGTCAACCTGGATACCTCTCTTAGAGACAAGATGTCCTAGAATGATGCCTTTAGCAACCATGAAGTGGCTCTTTTCCCATGAGAGAACCAGGTTCACTTCAATGCATCTTTTAAGGATCTGGACCAAATGAAGGAGACATTCATCAAAAGATTCACCAAATACCAAAAAGTCATCCATGAAGACATCAAGGTAATTACCTACCATATCGGAAAATATGGCTAGCATGCACTGCTGAAAGGTGGAAGGTGCATTGCATAGCCCTAATGTCATCCTACGAATCGCGTATGTACCATAGGGGAAGGTAAAGGTGCTCTTTTCCTGATCCTCTGGATGAATTGCCACCTGATTATATCCGAAGTAGCCATACAAGAAATTGAAAATTTGATTTCCCGCCAATTTCTCAAGAATTTGATTAATGAACGAAAGAGGGAAATGATCTTTCTTTGTGGAGGCATTCAATTTTCGATAGTCTATGCAGACTCTCCAGGAATTTGCAATGTTGGTCAGGATGGTCTCTCCAGATTCTGTCATGATAACAGTGAGCCCTGCCTTCTTAGGCACAACCTGGATCGGGCTTACCTAGCGGCTACCAGAGATCTGGTAGATAATACCAACTTCTAACCACTTGATGATCTAGTTCTTCATGACCTCCGATAGTTTCGGATTGAGTCTTCTTTGCATCTCTCAAGATGGTCGTGAGCCCTCTTCAATGTAGATATGGTGTGCGCAATAGGAGGGACTTATACTAGCCAAAACATCGATAGTCCATTCGATGGCTCTCTGATGCTGCTAGAGAACTGAATCAGCTTTGTTTCCTGATCATATGTGAACTAGGAGTTGATTACCACAAGAAATGTTTGATTGGAACCTAAAAACATGTGCTTCAGATGATTTGGGAGAGGTTTCAACTCCATAACCGGGTTATTAGTAGTAGGTAGGGGTTCAAGATAGGCCTCAAAGATAAAGTGGGAGTTGATAAATGCCAGTTTAACATCATTTTTATGCATTAAAACAAACCTAGCTCTTAGGAATTTAACTCCGCAAAATGGTTTTTGGGCTGCATTAGGAATAAATTAGGTTAGGCATGCATTATACTTTTTTTTGTCTTTTTGATGTGTGTATTTGAGTGTTAGGGTTAATCAGATTATCAAATCCCCAGCACTTAGAAAGGCAACTGGTGAAGGAGAAGCTCAAACCGGCTAGGACTTAGCCTAATCCTGCTCACCATAGTTGGATACCAGCTCAATTGGACTAGGGTTAGCTCATTCTAGCTCCATTCAGGTCATCTCAGTTGAATGGAAGCTCAAGATAGCTCATCTTAGCTCACACTAGCTCAAGTCAGCCCAGATCTAGCTCAACTTATTTGAGTCTAGCTCATCTCAACTCCCAGTAGGTCACTGGGAGCTCTAGCTAGCTTAGCTAAGTTGACTGGAGTTCACCTCAGTTCAGATCCAGCTACCTCCAACTCTACTCAACTTAAGCCAGCTGAAGATGACTTCACCTAGCTCAGACCAGCTCAAGTGTAGCTCTTGGCGACTCCGCTTAGGTCAACTTAGTTGAGCTAAGCTACCTTTGCTACTCTAGCTAGCTAGGTCCTCCCTGGGAGGATTAAACCTAGCTCACCTCAGCATACCTTAGCAGAAGCCACCTTACATTAGCTTGGCTTAGCAGCTAGCAAAGAACTAGAAAGCCAAGCCAGCCAAAGTAGCTCCTTGCCATCTTCTTCAGTAGCCACCAACTCTTATGCAGCACCAAGCATCACCTTCTTAGCTCCTCTCTTTAAAACCCTAGCTCCCTCTACCTCCTACCCAACTCCCTACTAGCTATGCTAGCTAAGCTAGCTTATCTTAGCTAAGCTCCAGCTCCCTTGGCCATCCACCATCCATCCACCACCTACAACTTAACTTTACCGCGCCACCTAACTAGTCCACCTAAGCTAGCTATCTACTCCTACTCCATGTTGGTGCCACCACCATCACCACCTTTCACCCCTCAACCACCACCAAAGGGAACCAACAAGGTGGCGCCAAAACCACCATAACTACCTCCTTTTGGTGCCACCCTTTTCCATCCAAAAATTGATCAATCTCCACCCTACACCTACCTGTACAACCCTTATCCACCATCCACCTAGCCCCCTTCTAGAAGCCGTCATGGTGTTTCCAAAACCAAGGTACCCTTCCATGGTTGGCACCACCTTTAGGTGTCTCTCCACCACCCATAATCAACCCCATAGCAACTCTTAGGTGGTACCAACATCCCTCCATCCGACTTTATGATCACTAACTACCCTGATCATCCAATCCTAGCCACCCATTCAAAGGTCACGGCAACTCCCATCTCCACTTCTATAAAAATCCTCCTAACTGCCACTAAAAACTCATCCTCCCTTAGTTTATTTCTACTTAATCCACCCATATCCCATGGCCAAGAAGAAGAAGGAGAGAAGAAGATTAAGGGGAAAACATACCCATCCCCTTGGTGCCTCCTTCTCATTTCTTCCCCTTGTGCCATGCCAACGAGGAGGACTTTACTATTCAAGAAGGATGGCTAGGCATTGGAGGAGAGCAAGGGTGGTGCATGCCCACCCTTGGAGGACCCATTAAGGTGGAAGCTTCCATCTTAGAGGAGTCAAGTAGGCACGTCCCCCTCTAGGGCATGCCAGAAGGAGACTATCACTTGGTTCAAGAAGGAGGAGACCATTTTATTAGCGGGAGCAACTGCAGTTGGAGCAAGAGCTTCAGCTTCTTCTCCATCATCGTCTAGGATTTTTGTTTTATCTACTTTTTTTTTATTTTACTTTTTGTAGTAGAAGCTCTCATCTACAGTGCTAAGACAAAAATCCATTTTATATCATGTTGCCTTTTTCAATTTGGTGCATTTTCTTCTTTACTTTTGTTTTTAGCACTCTTACTCCCTCTTCCTAATTACCTTGGGCCTTCACGTGCCTAGGGTGAGCTTGGGAAGAGGTCATTCTTGTCACCTAGTTGCTAAATTAGGATTAGTCTTTTCTCGCCAACAATTAGTATTGCCTTGTTTATTCAAAAATGCAAAAAAAATATATATACAAAAATTGCAAAAAAGAAAGCTGATTTCTGCATTTCCAAGTAAGAGATTTATAATTTCAAAAAATTGCCTCGTTGGATGACCTTATATACTCAACTATCTAGGTTTACAAATTTTAAAAGCAAATCGATTTTTGTGCATTGCAATGATCTTAAAAACCCTAATTACAAATCGCGCAAAAATCCAATCAAGTCGCTGAAGCAGATTCTGGAGATTGTTTTCTTCTACTAGGTGTTCCATGATTATGGATGAAGGAGATCTAGGCTCAGATTAATCAGAAGAGATATTGATTTGGTTGGGAGGTAGCACAAACAAGTGTGTCGAGGCTTGACCTCGACGAGAGTGAACAACTAATGGAGGCCTCAAGGGTGGTCTTAAGGATCTCTTGTTGAACATGCACTAGTAAAGTAGATAAGGGACAAAATATTTGACGGACCCAATCGAAGCACCCAAATATGCTTGGATGATTATGGAGGTTTTAGGCAGATGATACCTCTTGATCAGAAAGTTTCTCACCCGAGAAATAATTGGGTAGCCAGGAAGGGAGAGTCTCACAAAGACCCCTAAATGGTAGAGTGTCCCCACGAGTTATAGGGTTTCCCCCACCGTACCTTCCTTGTCACCGCAAATCTAAATAGACCAGAATGAGCGAATTGACCTCTTAAGTCTACCAACTTTTAAATCTGAATTGAGGTGCTTAGAATTCCACCTGAACTTTAGAGTTGATTTGTGCTTGGTGACCTAATTTGAAGATTGGTTGACCCACAAGGTGGATCAACTTCACCTGACTTGTCCTTGTTATTAAGTACCAATTTTAAGATTCAAGTGGATGATTAGAGCTTGATTTTAGGGTCTTCTTGATTAGGAAATTTCAAGCAAGGGCTTAGGTTACACATGATGTAGGAAAGTCAATTCTTGTTATTTTAGGCATGTGTGTTTCTCACTCCTAAGATGAAAACCCTAATTTGTCACTTTTCTAGCCCAATCAAGTTCTTCCAAATTTGGCACCTATGGCTCAATCAAGAAGGTGAGTAGCCCAAAGTTTCTTAAATGCCTAATAGGTGCTGGAATCTTAGAGAGGGGTTTCTAAATAGATCAAATTAGGCAACTCAGAAGTGATTAATTCTAAATAAGGAATGCAAGTTGACCTAATTGATTTTTCTTTTTTTTTAATCCTTTTAGAAATAAGGGTTTACAAAGAAGGAAACGAGTTTACCTACCTCTGGAGTGGCTATTGTGCGGCTGATATTCTCTTGTGTACCTTGCACAGCCACAACAAATCAGATAAAGCAATTTAGATTCAAATCAAAAGTTGTAATCGGTGAAACTGAACTGTGTATTGCTCCCCGGCAACGATGCCAAAATATTATACACGAAATCATCGAATCTATGGAAATGCATTGTAGTACAGTGGAGAAATCATGATAAACACTTAAATTTATAATATCGGGAAAGCACGAGGTCGTTCACTAGGAGTAAAAAGGATAGTTCAATCTAATATATCATAATTATAAGAAAAATATAAGTAATCAAGACAGGAAGAATAATTCAAAATGATATCAATAGATCCAAGTATCAATATGCAAAAATATTAGGGTAAAATGATAATTTGAATCACCAAATTACCCTGCAATGTTAAGCTCCACATTTTACTCAAATATTTGAATAGTAACGAAAATCATATATGCTGTGAATATCTCAACAGTATTTAAGAACCAGCAGAACCAATGCACCAGAGGATAGCACAAGGCATTAGACGCCTTAAGTTTCATCGCAGAACACCAACAGAGGCAAAGACCTCTTCTAGAGCCTCAGAGTTGACGGCATAGTAGAGGCTTCATAGAGGCGAAGGCCACTTGAAATTTGATTAAGTTTTGAGAGATAGGAGGAAAGAGCAAAACCACCTCTCTCTCTCTTCTTCCTTTTCTTCTCGTAAACCTGTGTAATCAGATCTTTAAGCGGGTAATCGAATCTTGAATGGGGCCAGACCCACGTGCGTGACAGCGGGTGAGGTGTGAAGGCACAAGTAGGCGTGTGAACTGGGGACCTGACCCCTGGTAACTTGGGTGATAAGCCCTCTTCACGAATTGTACTTATCTGCAGTCGTAGGCTCAGCAATCTACAATGTGGGACTAATCCCACTGATTTCTTCGCATGCCAGCTTCAGTAGGTGGAGCCTTCAATTATTGACGAAGGAGGTACTAGCGAGGTCAATTGTAGACCTGGGAAATGCACCTAGAATAAAGTCATGTGACTTGGGAATGGATTTGTAGATGATTGTTGCCGGAGAATTGCAGCAGAGGTCAGAGAAGTAGAGGGTGACGGTGGAGCAATAGCGAGGACCTATAACACGGAATACGGCCTAATGGACCAATCAAAATAGTTCAGGAGGATCGCCGATGAAGGGTGAGTGCACTGGTGGTGGTTATGTGGTGTGAGGGTGCGTATGGAGGTCTGGTGACCTTGGGAAGGTGGTAAGGTGAGGGTGGTGTTCGTAGGGGGTCTGAAGTGGTGAATAGCTCTAAGACTTTGAGGGCTTTTGGTCGCGTAGTGACGGCGATGCTTGTGGAGGTGATGGCGATGCAAACGGAGGTGTGTAGTGTCTGGGAGACCTTGTCGGAGTTGCTGCCGGAGAGGAGGAAGATGTTGGGGAACAGTAGGTGTGGTAGTCGAATTGGAGTTTAAGAAGGGTAGAAGTGATGTAGAGGAGGAGAGGAAGAAATAAAGGGGTTTAAGAGAGAGGTAGAGGGCCGAAGAGCTCTAGTCGTGTCTTAACCAGAGTCGGAGAAGGAGAATACGGTGATGAGTCAGCAATGAGTATGGAGACGGAGAAGCCAGTCACTCTTTGGCTGGTGATGACTGTGAGGAAGAGAGGAAGCTGATTGGCAATCCAATTTGGTGGCTGGACGGAGAGGGAAGAAGAGAGGATTTCTCAAGCCAAAATTTGCTGAGGAGAAGCGGTTATGCATGACCTTGCTTTATAGACCTCCAGGCATGCTTCCAAGCTTGGAAACAACCATCGAGAGCTTGCAAAAATAGGGAAGAGAATCTATGGAATCCAAGAGTTTGCATGAACTCTACGGTTGAAATCCAAGTCAAAAATATCATTCTGGTGATTGGGGATGTCCTCAAGATCATCCCTTCCAATTTTGGAAGGGATTGATTGGGAAATCAAGGAGGTATCCTTGATTGAGTCTCGGTACCTTTGGATTCACACCTGCCATGGCGGTAGGGACCCACAAGAGAAAAACGAAGAGAAGTTAGGTGACTTTTTGTAAGGATTTCGAAAGTTGGCGGTATGAATGAGAATGAGTCTGAATGGACCAAAATGCAAACTAGGTCGAAACGATCTCTGATTTAACTTAAATTTTGGTATAAACCTAATTTGGACTCAAGGAATCTGATGGTGAAGTTGGATTTTTGTTTTCACCAAGTTTGACAGGGCAATGTGCATAGAAACCTAAATTAGGGCAACTTTCTGTTAGAGACTCTATTTTAGGTAAAAATGGCTTCATATGGTTAAATCAAGGATACCAAATCTTGTAGAATATTTTGCTATGAATTTTATCTTGACCAGAACCTCAGTTAATTAAGCAGGTCTGAAATTAGGGTTTTGGATGTCCGTTAATTCTTAAAATGTGTGAAAACCCATTTCTATCCCCATGGACCCACTTATTAGGCTTTAATGCTCATTTGACTTTTAATTCAACCCTAGCCAATGCCTTGGTTATTCTGTGTTCATGATTTGCTGTTAAAATTACATTATTAACCCTGATTTCTTATTCTCTTCGCAAAACACAACATCATGCATATAGGACCCTCTAATGGATACATAGGAGCTTTTATCTTTCATTCAGAGTAAAATGGGCTAGTTAGGGCTTATGTTGCTATTCGCATTAGACGTCGGTGATCGAGGCACGTTTCGTGTAGTAAAATCTAGGTTCGGAGAACCCATCGTCGTAGCTCGCAAAACGTGTTGATCAGATAAAATTTATAATCGATCTCGAAAAGTGAGTCTTGGGTCGAGCACGTGGAGGCGAACGTTTAGTTTTATAAAAATCTATGCTTCGCTTTTATTTATATTTTGTCATGTTATCTTTTCTAATTTTTTTAGTTTTTAGCAAGCAAGAGATCAGGTCGATGACTTCTAGCTAATCTACTTGCAACAATATAAGAGAGAGAAAGAGAGAGAAACAATCATCTATTTATAGACGAATGTTTGTTACACTTCGAAAGCGAAAAATCTACACTACCAAAATGTAGAAAGATATAACGAGGTGAGAGAAATCCCCTTCGATGGTTGCTCAGAGGACAACTCGCTTTGACGTCACCTAGAGGGAAGTGGTGAGGAGTGGGATGAAGGAGGACGGAGCCGGAGGATGGAAATGGGGTAGGTCAGCGTCGCGGGAAGGATGTTCATCTCGAAGGGTGGTGAAAGAATGGCTACGGGATGCTCCACGAATAGGGATGACTATTTGGTTTTCTACTCTAGAGGAGACTCCCAGGCTTGGGACAAGCTCTCTCTAGAGCCTTGGAGGTGGTGAGAGGAGGAAATGAAGAGATGGCTTTAAATGGTGGTGGGCAGGTCCTTTTCTAATGGAGGGGGAAGAACAAATTCACATCTGGGTCATTACTGACATCCGTAAACGTCGCTACAAATCCCTACAGTTGTCTCTGAAGATGCATCCTTCAATTCCTCTTTCTGATGCATGCAGACCATTAGTGACAGCTGCAAGCGTCACTAAAGGCCCATGTCGCTGAAGATCCGCCCACTGCTCATGCTCCACTAGCGCGTGCATTGCATGCTCCTTATCACGTGCGCACTCTTGTGCGATGGCACTACGCTATCACTGCGATGCAAGTGCTGGCATGGGCTCTGTGCTGGGCTTGAGCATGAGTGCCTTCGCACACTGCGCTGCACTTGCACTACGTGCGCTCAATTGGCCAATTGGGGGGGCTGTGGGGATTCGAACTCGCACTCCTCTTTTGAGGGTCAAGTGCTTAACCATTGTGCCATGACATCCAAAAGGTCGAGGGGACGACTTAGTGCACATGGTGGAGGAGCATTCCTAGCTGTTGGATCAAGATCTCAAGGCTGGGAATGAAGGTCGCGGATGATGCTGGCCAATTTTGGGTGGCTTGGATGGCACCACGTAGCACCATCTAGGTCATCCATTCTTCTTTCTGTTGCCGGGAGTGCCACGGTGTTCAGATTGAGATGATTCTTACGTTTCCGAATCGCAATCGTTGCTCCGGATCCATCCGTACGGTCAGATTTTTCATTTGAATCTCGTATGGTTGTTGGATTGCCCCCTAGCCATTGATCTTCCTCAGACTATGTATGATGCTATAGGACTCCGATCTAAATGATTTCGGAGGCGTTGGGCTCCGATCATCATCCTGATCAGATCTGCATGGTCCGATCGTCCATCCGAGGCCCTAAAATAATTCTTCTTCTCTCCTGACCATAAAAAGGACATAATTGGCCTAAAATATATACAACTATTCTAAATGAGGAATGATGCATGCTATGCAATATTTATAACATGAAATGCAAATCTAAGCCTAGGAACATGCGTGATTAGCCATTTTAACCTAAATAGATGTGTCTATATCATACCCCCATGGCAATCGTTTGCTTGTCCCTAGAAAAATTAAACTACATGCAATGTATACAAATAAAATTAGGATTAGATCACTTAGCCTAAGTCATTTATTAGCAATAGAAAATTTCAACTAAGGTCTTAAACAACAAAAACTCAATAGTACTCGGGTGTCTGCCAGATTGCAGAAGGCCCAAGTCCTCACCCTATTTGAAAAGGAAGATACATTTTTTTATTTTTCATCTTTTCTAATTTTTATAGGTAGCCGACCCACCCAAGACTCAAAAAAGGCTCTAAGTGCTAAGCATCTAGTGAGAAGCATGAAAGACTCATTAGGTGGCCATTAAAACGGACTTCAGGTTTCAACAATCCTAGGTGACATTGCGTAGAGGTTTATCTTTTCGAATAGTAGCTTTCTCTTTACTTTTATTTATGGGGTCAACCCAATGGCGAACCCAGTGTATATCTCCCCAGTTTATTCTACTTCCCCCCTTCTTCCCTAAGTGTTTTGGGAATTATTGTGCATTTTTCTGAGTGGGGCTCTAGACAACCAGCCAATGGATTGTTACCCATGACAACTTGCCAGCCATACTCATGCGGTGATGTTTATTTTTATTTATTTTTTTTTTATTTTCTCCTTTTTCTTTTTTTTTCTTTTTTTTTTGAAGTAGGTGGCTTCCCTGATCTAAAATTTACCTAAAGGCAGTACAATGAAAATGGTTTTGTGGCTGGGGTCTGGACAACCGACTGATAAGCTGTTACCACCGACAACTTGCCAGCCATACCACCCTAGACGGTTCATTAGCTACCCAATTTCCGTAGAAACCACCGAAAAGTTAGTCAGTGCAAAAGGTGTGTAGATGCTTAGGCTTAACGTCCCCCCAAATCAGAGGGCAGGTTGATAAGTCATATACTTATCACCTCAATTTATTGATCAGTTAAAATAGAATTACTTGGCGATGACTCGAGACTAAGTCCACATTCGAGTGGACACCCGGGCTAATTAAGCTCGAAGACCTAAAGAGTCTAAGTGTTTAGGTCCTCTCGTATCATTTCCTAAGTTAATAACTTCTAAATGCCTAAGTTCTCTTTTCCTAATTTCTTTCTTTTTGAAATTTTCAAATTTTTTTTAAAAGAAACTAAAAGAAATTCTCCAGAGTTAACGAAATGATTTCAGGAATTGATTATCCACCCCCCAATTCAAAATGATGTAATGTCATCATTGTAAAAACAAAGACATGAAAGGGTTAAGTAAACAAAATATCACCTGAATAACGTGACAACCTGGTCAGCTCCATAGAGAGAAGAAAGTATATGCATGTGCTAAATTTAATGCCTCTAGCTAGGCATAAAATACATACAAGGAAGAAATTGAGAATGTACAAGTGCGGGTTAGAATCAAACTAAAAATGTTGATCCTCAAACCCACCAACAAAAGATGTCCACAGATGTGGACCAAGTTATGGTGCAGACCCATGCCCCAAGGTTGAGTAGTTCTAAGGTTCTGGATCAAAATCACCTAGAACCGAAAATTATTATACTTTTCGGACCAAGCCTACAATTTTGTTGTGTGCAACTCAAGACCAAAGTGTCAGACAACAGGTAAAAATTGTTCAATAGGTTCAGATGTCCTCTTAACATTCTGCTCAGAAAAATAATCAGCTATTTCAAGCTTGGGTTGCACGTGAAATATATCATAAGGGTCCTGGTAGAAAGTAGGTGGTTTCAGGTCAACAGGAACCCTCAGATGCAAAATCATTGTTTCCTCAGAATTAAATTCCCAGATTTTTAATTCCAACTGCCTATCCTCCAAAATCAATGTTTCTAGGTCCTTCAAATCGTTGTACACCACATCTAAAGTACCCAAGTCCAATAATTGCGGCTGAATCAGGATTGACTTGGGTGTAATGATTTCTAAATCAAAATTAATCACTTCGGGGTGTGGTTGAGGGATGGGGCTACTGCTTAAATCTTCTAGTAAATGAGGATTCGAATCCTCCAAGTTAGCCCCAACCGAATCAAAATCTTCAATGAATGGGCTATCAAATGGTTCGTCATGCTCCTCGAGCCCATTTGTCTCACTAAAAACATCTTCTTTAAGCTCAAGTGAGGCTTCACTAAGAGATTCCTCACCCTCAAAATCAAAGAATCCATGATCCTCATTTATATATGTGTCAAAATCATATGTCATTTCATGGTCCATGGAGACATATTTTTTGTCGTTCCCTAGCTCTGGGATCTCGGGTGAGAAGCTCGATTCATCATCAAATGGTTTCTCTAGACCCACCTGGTCATGTCCAATATCAGAATTTGTATCCCCCCCGACAGGTGCTTGAGCGGGTTCAGACATTGGCTATCCTGAAGGGGGTTCATCTTGAGAATCATCCCAAGATTTGACTAGGGCAACCATAAATTTCATCCTCAACCTCGACAATTTCCCAAGAAGAAACTCACCCAGGTCCCTCTCACTAACACTTTGGAGCAAATCTAATAGAGAACTACTAAGTTCATAATCATTTTGATCATAGGCTCCAATGCTTCAGTGCATGGTGTTGGCTGAGCTTTTAAGGATTGTATAGTGTTCCTCAAATTAGCCAACACCCTATCCTGGATCTGGTTCACCAGAATCGACTGGTTTTATTCAGGTTTGGGTGGGTTTGGGTTAAATCTAGGGGAGTCAAGATGTCGAGGTTCTCAGGTTCCACCTTGTTAGTAAGTCATTTCAGGTTTTTCAAAGAATGGTGATGACCTATTTTTAATGGAATACTGGGGAGGGTAGGTGTTATAATCAACATATCCTTCCTTATTATAGATCGGGTTGGTTTTGTCATCAAAGGATGGAGATCCATAATCATTGTAGGTTTGGGAAGGATAATATTCATAATCTTGTTGTCCAGGTTTGGGCCCTAGACATTGAGGTCCATATTCATATCCCCAATCAAAGTCATCCTGGCTATTGGATGGTAATTACAAGTCAAGTTGGGATAGTAATCATCTTGGGGATAAGTGGTGGTAGGAGGATAGGATTGGAAATGTGTGAAAGATGTGGAAGGCTACATTGTGGAGTAGGAGGGAAAATAGAAGAGAGAAAGGTGCCCTGCAGTACAATCAACCAAACCTGTCCTTATGTGGGTAGCCTAAAGACCTATAGAGTCCCAGGACCCTTCTTGAGATTATAAACAATTTTGTCTGATCAATCCAACCAGCTAGAAGGAGAGACTAGGGAGAAGGTTCTTCCTTTGTCTTATGCCTCCGGCTCCTAGTGTACCCACCAACCATGGTCATTTAACTCTACTCCCCTAGCTAAACATCAGATGTACCAGCAGAAGTAGATTAATCAAAAGAAATCTTAGTCTGAGCCCCGAAGAGTGAATCATTCCCTAAGGCCAATGTGTACTGAGTTTTAATTTGGCTTGGGATGATTGTGCTCTTGGAAAGTGATGGGCCCATTAGATGGGTTGTGCCCTTAATGATTGATTCAAATGTGTGTGTTTGTGCAAAACTAGGGTTTACAAACAAGGTTATTTGATGATGTGCCTTTTAGGGTTCAACCTTGTTTAGTAGCTTTTAGGGTTTCATCTTTAGGTGTATTCAATCGAGATTGAATAGAACACTCCAAGTTTTGAAAGCACTGGTGATGATATATTCCTTTAGAAATCAGAAAAAATGTGGAGTGCTTGGTTCAACCCTAAAAATCAACCCTAAGAGGCAAGCTACTTGATGGATTTATTTTAAAGTGAGTGGTGCAGACCAAACAGCTTAATCAATTGGCCTGTTGCACCACTTAGTTAAGGCACACAAGAATGTTTAACCTATTCAGATTTCCACTCACTTATGTGTTTTGAGTTGAAGTGTACCGGGTCCACAGGTCAGATCCCAGTTAAGAGGTAGAATCAAAGTGATTGTGTACCTTAGGATAAGAAGTTGTGGGTGCCATGTGTGTAGCTTTCAGTTAAATCCCACAAGAGAAGAATATTTTTTTATTCCTTTATATATGCAGGTGAGTGAGATGAGTGGAGAGACAATCAAACAACCAAAATCTACCTTAGGGTTTATGTAAGCATCTAAGTTGATTTGGGTTTGAGTTATTAGGTTATGGAATGAAACTAGGGTGGGGGTGGTGGGGATAAACTTACAAAACCTTCATCTGCACTTTTCTTCAATCCAACCACTCTGGCCTGCCTTGAATGAGTACCTACAATCACAGTAAGATCAGAGAAAAAGTGAGATAAAAGTTAGATAAGGCGGAAAAACACGAAAAAAAAAACCAAAGAGCGTTGCCTCCCCAGCAACGGTTCCAAAATGATAGGGGTGCGTTTCACGTATTAAAATCTGGAATTGGAGGACCCATCCTCGTAGCTCGCAAAACACCTTTATCAGATAAAATTTATAACCGAAACTCAAAAAGTGAGTCCTGAGTTGGACACGGGGAGGTGAACGTTTGGTTTTATAAAAATACGTGCTTCTCTTTTATTTATTTTTGGTCATTTTTATCTTTTCTAATTTTTTTAGTTTTAGTAAGCAAGAGATCAGGTCGATGACTTCTAGCTAATCTACTTTCAACAATATAGGAAAGAGGGAGAAATAATCATCTATTTATAAATGAATGTTTGTTACACTATGAAAGTGGAAAATCTACGCTACAAAAGCGTAAAGTGATAGAATGAGGTGAGAGAAACCCCCTCGATGGTTGCTCGGAGGATAACTCGCTTAGATGTCGCCTAGGGGAAGGTGGTAAGGAGCGGGTTGAAGGAGGACAGAGCCAAAGGACAAAGGATGGAGCTAGACGACGTCGCAGCGAGGATCTTCTTCCTGAAGGGCTATGAGAGGACGACCATGGGATGCACCACAAATGGGGATGAGGGAAGGGAAAACTATTTCATTTTCTACTCCAGAGGAGCATCCTAGGCTTGGGACAAACTCTCTCTAGAGCCTTGGAGGTGGTGAGAGGAAGAAAGTAAGAGATGGCTTTGAATGGTGGTGGGTAGGTCCTTTTATAGTGGAGGAGGAAGAACAAATTTGCATCTGGGTAATTACTGACTTCCGTAAACGTCGCTACAGATCCCTGCAGCTGTCGCTGAAGATCCGCCCTTCAATTCCTCTTGCTAGCCCACGCAGACCATTAGTGACAGCAGCAAGCATCACTAAAGGCTTATGTTGCTAAAGATTCGCCCCTTGCTCATGCTCCGCTAGTGCATGCATTGCACGGTCCTCGTCGCGATCGCACGCCCAGGCGAAGGCACTGCAGTGCAGGTGCGGGCATGAGCACTGCACTGTGGTTAATTGGCTAATTAGGGTGCCTTTGGGGATTTGAACCCATGCCCCTCCATTGAGGGTTAGGTGCTTAACCACTAGGCCAAGATGTCCAAAAGGTCACGTGGACGACTTAGCACGTGTGGTGGAAGAGCGTTCTCATCCATTAGATCAAGATCCAACAGCTGGGAATGAAGGTTGCGGATGATGTTGGCCGATTTTTGGCAGCCTGATGGCACCACGTGGCGCCATCTAGGTCATCCATTCTTCTTTCTATTGTAGGGGGTGCCATGGTTCTCAGATCGAGATGATTCTCACGTTGCCGGACTATGATCGTTGCTCTGGATCCATCCGTACGGTCGGATTTTTCATCTAAATCCCATATGGATGTTGCATTGCCCCTTGGCCATTGATCTTCCTCGAACAATGTATGATGCTATGGGACTCTGATCTAGACGATTTCGGAGGCATAAGACTCTGATCGTCATCAGGATCAGATCCGCACGATCCGATCGTCCATCTGAGGCCCTAATGTAAATCCTCTCTCCTGACCAAAAAAGGGACCTAATTAACCAAAATTATATACAACTACTCTAAATGCAGAATGATGCATGCTATCAAATATTTATAACATGAAATGCAAATCTAAGCCTAGGAACTTGCATGATTAGGCATTTTAACCAAAATAAATGTGTCTATGTCAGTCGGCCTAAGTATTAGATGGCTTAAGTGTTAAGCCTTAGCACATCACCACAGGAGGCATCAAGGGAATAAAACTTTTTCTCTCCTGTTCACTTCTCAGAAGAGGCACAGCAGAACTATACGTGTAAGGCACAAGGGCCTCACGAAGCTTAGAGATGCTAAGTCTTGAGAGGAGATGAGGGCACAAGAGCAAAACTCTCCCTCGTCTCTCTCTGATTCTCTTTCTTTTTTCTCAGCTCAGACTCGCGTGAACAGTATCGGGTAATCAGGTATTTGGTCAGAGGTCCAGACTCACCGGTGTGAAGGTAGGCGAGGACTGCATGGCTCGTGCGAGAGGGGAACAGACCCCTGTGTCTTAGGCGTGGGGTTGGTATATACTTTTCCTTTTATAAGCAGTTGTGAGCCCTCCCATTTACAATGTGGGACTAAAAGGGTCAGCTTCTCCCTTTGCACAGCAGCAGCTGATGAATGCTCTGAGTGGGGACGAAGACGATGCTTGCTGCTGCAATTCAAGACCTAGAGGGTTTCTTAGGAGTAATCCGCAGCAGCTGGAGTCAATAGCATGGACAAACACAGACTGTTGATGGCAGACAGAACTGGAGAAGGAGGTGGAGGTGACGAAGCTTAGGTGGTGACTTGAAATGCATAATGATGAATCCATTTTAATGGACTATTGTTACGCCTAAGTTAACTTTATTCTTGTATTTTATATTCGTTAATAACTACATTAGGTCATAAAATAATTGCATGCATCATTGCTTATGTTTGCATATATCTAATGGATTTTATAACTTATTGTATATAAATAATTATTTTATAAAATAAAACCTCCTCTTGCGCACGCGCACAGCCAGCAGCGCACCCTCTCCTCAGGCACCGCCATCCCCCTTGCAAGAATTCCCATCCCATATCCTAACGCATCGCCCACTCCACACTGCTCTTTTCTCCAACCGCAGAACAACCCATACGAGATATCTTCTCCCCATGGTAGGGACTATCTGGGGATCATTCTCCACTATGAAGGAGGCGTGCACCGTGAACTTTAGCAAGCATTGTGGCCTCTACATCCTCAACATTGCCTTCACCATCGAACCACACACGATGACAGAGTGCATGCGTAACATCAACACCTTCAATTAAGCCACTTGCAGCCTTCCCTTCCACATCCACCACCTCAGCGCGCCAGTATCCCCTTGCCGCAGTGCTCTGCTAGGCTTACACAACTTTTGTGTGCAGCAGATCCATGTGCAGCTGTGCCCTCGTGCGCGCACCCAACCACAGCAGCGTAGCCACCTGCGCACATCCTCTTCCTCTTCTTCTTCATCATCTTCTTCCTTTTCTCCCTTATCTCCATGCCACCACCTACAACCTCTGCCGTGAAAGAACCCAAAGCACGCCGCACACCTACCGCTAGTAGGGGAGCTTCCCAACAGCCAAACTCACCGTCAACCTCACTGTCGTCTTCATCTCTCTCCCATGACCTTCGTGTGCCCACCAGCTGCCCTCCACGACGCCCACAAGACCCACCTGCCGTCGCCATCACCGGTGTTCTCCGCCATCCGGCCACCTTCGGCTGTTCTGTCACCGCCATCGTGACTGTCTCTCTCCGATGCACCGCCACCAACCTCCAGTCGGCCGGCAACCACTCCTCCATGCGTGCGAAGAGGAGAGAAGGATATTCCTCTGTTTTTTATTACATTAATATTTAAAAATCATGCCATTGTCGGATGCACTATTCATTTATTTTTCTAATTTAATATATTGCATAAAATTTGCATGCATGTCCCTCAATTCTAATTGAATTGCATACAGTCACATTCATCTCATGAATAAGCAAGCATGTATATTTGTTATAAGGAACAAATTCTGATTTAATTAAATTTAATGATGCTTGTCAGAATTAAGATTGCAATTCAGGTATTACATTAGTGGTGATTTTGAATGTGCACCAATAAATTATTGATTAATTCTTGAAATCAAGAAATTATGTTGAAAACATGTGCACTAGTTAGTTTGTGTACGCATTGAGACTCCTGAATAAACAAGATATGATTCACTAGTTTAAATAGGCTAATTCCTCCCTGTGGTGATGACCTAACTATTTTCATGGTTATATTTTGAGAATTAAATGTGTTGAAAAGTGATTTTCTACCATGCAACTGATTACAACGACGCAACATTTTATGTTAGAAATTTTATCAAAAATGAAGATCGCTCTTTCAAATGGCACCGTTGCCAGAGAGGAAACACGCTTACTAATTCTTTTAGGAATTTTATATTATTTTTATGCTATTTTGAAAGCTTTTCTAAATTACTAACTATGGATATTTTTTTGTGCAAAAACAACAAACGAACACGGGGGCACACACGATGGAGGCGATATTTTTGGTGGACCTCGATGCCACCTGGAGGCCAGCAACTAGTGCTTGTGAGCCTTGATCCCACGCACGTAGGCGTACGGAGGAGCCTTTTCTAATTTATTCATTAGATCTTAGTTTATATTTTTTTGAGATAGATCTTAGGCATTTAATTTTTGTCATGTGGACCCTTGTTGGGTATTTTTGGGAGCATGTTCCCAGAGTTTCTTTATTTTTTATCACTCTTGTGTGCAGGAGCATATTTTCGGGAGCGTGTTCCCATTATATTTAGATTATAGGATTATTCGAATTGTTTGAACTATATGTTGGTTAGTTAGTTAGATTAGGGTTGTTTGCTTATTATGAATTAAAAAAAAAAAAAATATCAAACTGCATACCAGAAGCTGTATATTAATAGGGCGATCATCTAGGACTAAATGAGATGCATCTAGTTTATCTTAATTGCATTGCAAACATCCCTGCATTGAAGAAAGCTGGAGTAAGGTACGTCTTTCTCTTAAGCATCAATTACCTGTCATGCATCTGCATTGAACCTAAATCTAAGACCACTAAAGTGCTTGAATCGAATTAATTCAGTGGTCACTTTAAAAATTGGGACTGCTAAGTGGTTGGACCTTAAAATATGTCACTTAAAATTGTGTGCAAAAGGATCTTGTTTGCGAGATTTCAAAACTCAAGACACGAACATATGATTGCACACCTGAGACACTGTGCACCTCACATATAAGGTCACTAGATAAATTTCTACCTCTCCACTTTGCACCACATGGATAGTTATTTGGAAATCAACAAGCCTATTGATGTAAACATGTTTACACTACATAAGATGTCTATTTATGCATGTTCTTAAGCATAGAATTGCATTGCATACTATAAATATTGCATAGCATGCATCATCTTGCATTTAGATTAGTTTGAATAAAATGGAGGTTAATTGTCTTCTTTTATGTTTAGGGATAGGGCAAAATTTTTATCAGGACCTCGGATCGAAGATCCAACCATACAAATTTGATCAGGGCGACGATTGGAGTTCAACAACTCCAAGATCACCATGATTAGACATCTATAGCATCAGATAGAGATCGGGGAACCCTAGAAGATCAAGGACCGAGATGGTGTGAATACGCACTTCAAACGAAAAATATGAGCACACGGATGGATTCGGATCGACGATCGCAGCCTAACAGAGCAAAAATCGACGCAATCTGACAACCGTGGCACCATCTATGTCATCCAGAAGATGGACGGCCAAGATGGCACCATGTGGCGCCATCTAAGCCGCCCAACTGGTTGCTACACCTGTCTCACCCTCTCTTCCTCGTCGATTCCCTACCATTGGATGCTCATCCAATGGCTGTGGATGCGTGTGGACGATTTGTAACCGCGACACAAACGCACTTGTAGCACGTTGGTCGAACATGCTTTCGCGAAGGGAGGACGCACGTTTGAGTCGTGAGGAGCGGGCAGGCAGGCAGGAGCGAGCGGGCGCGAGGAGCGTTGGATCGTGATCGGTCGGCCATGAGTGCTCGATAGAGCCTACGTGGTATTGCATGCCCGTGCATGACACGCCATCAGATGCAGGCATTGCGGCTTGAAGAGGTGTGGCAAGGGTGCATCTTAGCCATTCGATCTCACGTTCGCATGGTCGAGAATCAAAGGACGTGAGCGCGTGTTGCATGCACGGGAGGCGAGTGGTGGCACACGTCGCCCACGAGGGGGTTTTAGCGACGGTTTTATCCGTCACTAAAGACCCCTTATTTAATGTTTTGAGATTGAAAAGACCAAATTGCCCTCATTCCTTGCAACTATAAAGGAGACCCCCTCCATACAAAATTAGCATCCCTTCTTTCTCTTCTCTCCCTCTCCAAAGCTCAAGAGAAGCTTATCCCACACCCGGGATGCTTCTCAAGAGATAAAGTTGAATTTTCATCCCTCTTTCGGAAGTACATCCCACGATGACAACGACGTTCTGCCCCATTCCCATTCTTCTCTGTTCCCCATCTTCCAAGCGTCGTCCCATCCGGCTCGTCCTCCAAGCAAACATCGAGGAGGATAATTCTCTCTCCATTCCTTTTAGTCCTTTCTAGAGTAGATTTACTGCTTTCTAGTATAATCATTTTCTACTTTCTAGTCGTAATGTTTAGTGTAACGAACAATCTCTTTGATAATGAATTCCATGTTCATTCTACATCTCTTTTTAGTTCTTGTTTGTAATATTCTCTCTCTTTCTCTCATTCTCTCTCTTTCTTTTCTATTTATTATAAATAGATAGATAGTTTCTAATCAATTAATGCACTTCATGACAAATAAAACAAATGTGTATTTCTAAATCAAACGTCTGCCTCCCTGCATTCAACCTGGGATTTCTATTTCGGTATAAATTTTATTTGTTGAACATGAGTTCTTCACTTTCAAACTACGATGACAGGTTTTTCAAAACCAAATACGTTAGCGTAGTAACTCGTAGCTTTAACATTTTGGCGTTGTTGCCGGGGAGGCAATGCTCTTTGATTTTTTTTTTCTTCTTTCGTGTTTTACAACTTACAAATCATTTACCTCACTTCTCTCCTTTCTTATTGTGATTGCAGGTACTCTTTTGAGACAAGCAAAAGCAGTAGATCAGAGCAAAGTGCTATTGAAGGTTTTGTGTGTTATCCCCTCCTCCCACCCATTAGTTTTCATTTTACCACATAATAACACAAAGATCAATCAACCTAGGAGTTCTTATAAACTCTAAGGTTAGTTTTATTTGTTTGTTTGACACCCACACTCACCTCAACCTCCACATTTAAAAAGAAAAAAATAAAAAAAAAATCTCACAGAGGTACACAATCTCATCTGATTTTTAAACTCAATCGGTAAACCGATCTTTGGAACTGGTACACACATTTAAACACATAATTGAGTAGAAATCAGATTAGGTAATCATTTATGTTCCTAATTAAGTGGTGCAACAAATCGATTGTTTGAGTTGATTGGGCAGCACCACTTTAATTAAAATCAACTCTTCAAGTAGCTACCGTTTAGGTTCAATTCTTAAGGATTTACCAAGCACTCCACATTCTTTTAAGATTGAAAGGAAAATATCTTCACCTGTGCTTTCAAAACTTTGTGTGCCAACAAAACTTGTTTGAAAATACTTAAAGTTGAATCCTAAAAGCTACTAAGCAAGATTTGAACCTTAAAATTCACCGCATCAAAAGTAATCTTGCTTGAAAACCACTGGTTGTGCACACACACACACATCAATCAATCATTAACGGCATAACCCAGGTAAAGGGCTCATCACATTTCAAAACACATTCAAACCTAGCCCTAATTTAAATAGAGTAGACATTGGCCTTAAGGATTCAGCTCGCTCTTTGAAGCCCAAAATGAGATTATTTTAGATTAGCCTATTTCTACTGTTCAATCTGATGTCTAGCTAGGGGAGCAAAATCAAACGATCGTGGCTGGGGGGTACACTAGGAACCGGAGGCGCAAGCCGAAGGAAGAACCTTCTCCCCAGTTCCTCCTTCTAACTGGTTGGATTGAACAGACATAAGCAGATTAAATTGTTTCTCTATCTTAAAATAGGTTTTGGGAGTTTATAGGTCTTTAGGCCAGCCCACTGAAGGATAGGTTTGATTGCTTGTATTGCAGGGAACCTTTCTTCCTCTGGTCTCTCATGAATCCTTCCACATATTATACGCATTCCCACTCTTTCACTGTTGTTTTGAATTATTATCAACATGATGATTATCCCGACTCGTACTGCAACAAACCATCAGTTACTTGGGATAACTCGGATTGGAGATATAGTTCCGGATCTCCGTGTTTAGGGTCTAACCCTTAACACTATGATTTTAATTTCTATCCTTCTCAGAGCCACATCGATTATAGATTGTCAACCTTTCATGGAGAACCTAATACGATCTACAATCAAGAAGGATACATTGATTTGTACCCATCCTCTGATTACATTGCCTTTAGGTCATCACCACCTTTTGAACAATCCGAAATGACCTATTATCAGGAAGGGTATAATGAATCTCAATTCATTAACTCCTCTACATTGATCCCATACCCTCCCAACCCTGAACCAACTCATTTGGTTCAGGGTAACCAGGTTCAAGATAAGGTTCTGGCCAACTTGAGGAATATCATACAATCTTTGGAAGTTCAGCCAATACCATGCATTGAAAGATTGGAGCCCCTAATTGAAATGATTGATGATTTGAACAAGTATTTGTTGGATTGGCTCTAGGATGTTAAGGATAAGAACTCGGGTGAGTTTCTACTTGGGAAGTTAGCGAAATTGAGGATGAGATTTGTCGATGCTTTAGTTCAATCATGGGATGATTCCCAGGATGAACTCCCTTCAATAGAGACAATGTCAGAACCTTCTCAAGCACCTATTCGGGGGACACGTGTTACAAGGCTAACCAGATTGAATTAGGGCAACCAATTAAGGATGATTTGATTTCTTCACCTAAAATCCCTGAGTCGGGGTACGAGGAAATGTATGTCTCCATGGACCAGAATGTAATGGATGATTTTGAGACATACATTAATATGGATTTTGATTTCTTTGATTCTAATGGTGAAGATTCATGTTGCGAAGTCTCACACGAGTTTACAGAACATGATTTCTGTGAGACGATTGGGCCTGAGGAATCTGATAGACCATTTGATAGCCCAACAACTAAGGAAACTGATCTTATTGGGGCTCACATTACGGATCCAGAATCGTATTTTCTGGAGGATTTAATCCAATGCCCTAATTGTCAATTGGACCCCGTTGAGCTTATTGACGATTCTGTTTTTAAGATTATTAGACCCAAGTCAATTCTAATTCAGCCATATCTTTTAGACTTGAAAATTTCAGACGGGGTGATTAATATGTAGGAGGTCCCAAAACTTGACATTTTGAATGAGGAGAACAGAAGCTGGGAAGTTCTGATTTTGGAAACAAACTTTGGAGGAAATAGAAGACTAAGTCTAATGTTCCAATTCATCTGAAACTATCAAACCAGGATCATTACGACATTTGTTCTGAGGATGTCCAACCCAAGCATACATTCATTGATTATCCATTGGAGCTTGAATTCTCTGTAACCCAACTTTTTGATCTTGGGTTGCATCCTCATAAGTCGCAGGCCCGACCCCACTTGCATACTGATTTTTGGTTTTTGGTAATTTTTATCCAGAACCATAGATATTCTCGATTATTGGGTAGGGGTCTGCACCACAATCTGGTCCACATCTGTGGACATCTGCTGGCAGGTCAGAGGTTTCTTCTCTTTATTCTGATTCTGATAAGCACCTGTGAATTCTTTATTTCTCATCTTTGTATAGTGTGCCTAGCTGAAGGCACTAAATTCAGCACATATACAGTTTTTCTTCATCTTGGAGCAGACCCAACACTCACGCAATTCAGGTGCTTTCTACTCTATTCTACTCTATTTTATGTCTTTTTAATACAATGAGGACATTACATTAGATAGGCATGGGGGGTGGATATTCATCTCTGAATTAATTCGTCAGCTCCGTAGATTCATTTTATTTTCTTTTATTTATATATTAAAAAAAAGTTTGGAATTAGGAAAGAGAACTTGGGTTTAAGAAAAGTTTCAATCTTAGGAAATACTACATTATGATCTGAACACAAAGACCCTTCAGGTCTTCAAACTTAATCAACCTATGTATCCACTAAAATGTGGATTTGTTTTTCGAGTCCTCGCTAATCTGAATTCTATTTTAATTCGAGTAAAGAAGTTTGGGTGTTAAGTACACGACTTATCAACCCGCCCTCTGATTTGAGGGAACTTTAAGCCTAAAGCATCTACACACTATCATGTGGTTGTAGTCCTCTGCTCAAGATGGCACGATGGTACTGGGTCTAAGAGATGAGGAGCGAGGGTGTGGTGGCTTGGGAGAGGCCTACTGTGAGGGGGATGGGAGCACGGTGCTGGTGTGGGTTGTGTTGGGGAAGGTGGTGAAGTGGGTTTGCTTTGTGGGTGGAGATAACCAGGAGGGGGGGTTGGTTTGGTGATGTGGAAGGTGTTGAGGCCGCACGTTGTCACCATGTGACCAGCGAGAAGGAGAAGGAGCAGAGGTGCAGTATGCCTAAGCCATGGTGTACACCGAGTCCACAGTGCACGCAGGTTCCATGGTGCTTGCCTCCTTCATGATGGAGAATGATCCAGAGATAGTCCCCGCCAAGGAGAGAAGATATCTCGTATGGGTTGCTCTACGACTGGAGAAAATAATGGCGTGGAGTGGGCGGTGCGTTAGGATAAGTGATGGGAATTGTTGAGAGGGGGAAGGCGGTGCATGAGGAGGGGGCACGCTACTAGCTGCGTAGGTGCATGAGAGGAGGTTTTATTTTATAAAATAATTATTTATATACAATAAGTTATAAAATGCATTAGATATATGCAAACCTAAGTAATGATGCATGCAATTATTTTATGACCTAATGTAGTTATTAACAAATATAAAATACAAGAATAAAGTTAACTTAAGCATAACAATAGTCCATTAAAATGGATTCATCACATAATACAACCTCCCGACCCTGTCAGAATAGCTTAGAAGGATCACTTGAGTGTGGCGAATGTGCTGGTGGTGGTTGCATGTAGCGAGGTGTGCCCGTGCATGGCGAAGTCAGTGAAGGTGCATGATGGTGGTGGAGTTTGGTGAGGGTCTGGAGTGGCAAACAGCCCTAATATTGTTAAGGCTTTTGGTCATGGGGATGCATCGGAGGTGTAGGGGTCGGTGGCTGGTTGTTTGGTGTAGTGGAGCGAGTGGAGGCCTCCGCTAGGGCTTGGTCGGAGCGAAGGGAGACGATGGTGGTTGTGGTCATTTTGGTTGTTGAACCTAAGAACAAAGGGGTTCGAAAGTATTGGTAAGGGAAGGGGAAGAGATATAGAGACTTAGGGAGAGAGATGACAGGCAGAGGGATCTAGTTGTGATAGAACAGAGTAGGTGAATATGATGTCGATGGTGATACAGTGACGATGAAGGAGAGGGGGAGGGTGGTCGTGCTTTGGTGGGCAATGATCACAGGATGAGGGGAGCGTAATGGGTTGGCTAATTTGACCATTGGTCGACTCGATGAAGAGGACGAAGGAGCTCGCTAGAGACGAAGGTGCGGATGACCGGAGGAGAAGATAAGGGTATTTCGGTGCGAAACTTCACTAAGAAGCTCGAAGTCACGTGAAGGGCCTATTTAAAAACCTTAGAGAGGCTTCCAAGCTTGGAAACATGGTTTGCGAGCTTGAAAACTCAGGGATGAAAAAAATCCCTAATATTGCAAGTGTTTGCATGAAGAATCTAGGGAAAATTAGGGCCCATTTCTTGGTCCAATCAGTAGAGCATCTCTGAAGGATTCTCCCTTTCAATTTCAGAAATGTTTGATTGAGAATCGATCTAGAAATCCTAGCTTGAATCTCAGTGGAGATGTTGCATTCACACCAATGGTGGTATGGACCTTTTTGCAAGAAATGATGGCAAAGGTAGGGACCTGATTACAAATATTTGAAAAGTTAGTGGCTTCATTAAGAGAAATGGAGCTTAAATGGACTAAAATAAACTAGGTCAAGTTGACTCTGATTGGGCCTAAATTTTGGTATAAACCTAATTTGGACCCAAGGAATCTGTTGGTAGGGTCGAGTTTCAGTTTTGACCAAGTTTGACTAGCTAATTTATGTAAAAACCCAAATTAGGGTAGAATTCCATTTGAGAATCTATTTATGGTCAAATGGGTTCTAGAGGTTAAATCAAGGATGCCAAACCTCAAGGAATACTTTTCTATAAATTTTATCTTGACCAAAATCTCTATAACTCAAGAGGGTCTGAAATTAGGATTTTGGGTGCTGTATTAGTTCTCAAAATGCGTAAAACCCTATTTCTATCTGCATGGACCCACTTATTGATCTTTAGTGCTCATTTGACCTTCATTTCACCCTTAACAAACCCCTTGGTTATTCTATGTTCATGATATGCTGTTAAAATTACAAAATTGACTCTACTTTCTCAAAATAGCCTGAAGTTGGGTTACAACACTTAAATGGTTATGCACGAGCATTTTTCTTTTAATTCTGACTAAAAGTGACCAGTTTGGGCCTATAATGTTGTTCCCATCAATGTTCACTTTAGAATTAATGTGGGAAATAAAACTATGCTATGAAAGTTGTAAAGGAGAGAAAGGTGAGAGAGAAATCCCCCTCGACGACTACTTGGGGGATAAGCCAGTCGAACGATGCCTAGAATAGATAGAATGGAGATGAAGGAAGGAGGATGAAAGCTCAAATGAAGGGAGGATGAGGCAGGGCATCGTTGTCATGGGATCTGCTTCTAGAACAATGGTGGGAAGACGGCCATAAGTGCTCCACGAATGGAGGTGAGAAGGTGGAAAATTATTTTTACTCTAATGGAGCATCCTGGGCTTGGGACTAGCTCTAGAGTGACTCGTGGAGCTTTAGAGAGGATTAGAATGGATAAGGGATGGTTTGGATGGAGAGGGTGTAATGGGTTTATATAGGTGTATGGAAGGGTTGATTTTGACTATATACGCACAGCAGCAATGCATTGATCCGTGGGCGAGGAGGAGGGCTTGCCTTACATGTGTTAAACATGTAGGTGTGGGCGGATTTATGTTGTCGTTAGTGGGAAAAGCACGGCCATTAGATCTTCATCGAGCGATCATGAGAGCATGAAGATCGCGCACTCACGCTTCTCAAGTTGAGCGAGGCATGCTCTAAGATCACGAGGGATGCGGCATCACGGTTAGACAACAATGAAGGACTCAGATCGCTCTGGGATCATGATTTAGATCACATGTAGCATGCTAGAGGCACGCCAGATGTCGCGTGATTACGTGCATATAGCACGCACCACATCCATGCGGCCACATTTCACCATCTCCACCAGTTGTTGCTGATTGTACAGTCCAATCGAATGCGCCACCCCTCCCCCTGTGCTCAAATTTGAGGCACTCATAGGGTTTTGAACACTCGCCTCTTGCTTGTGATTCATGCGCTCAACCATTGCACCAAAGGCATGGATGTGTCACGCAAATCAGTTATCCACAGCCGGTAACCACACGAACGTGGCCATTGGATGATGATCCAACGGTCACGATTGATCTTTACTTGGAAGAGGGTTAAGGGCAAGCGACATGGCACAATTGTAACCATTGGATGGCAATACAATGACCATAATGAGACTAGGGCACACCCCTTCTATATCTGATGCACAGGGGGAGAGGATGATCATGACCATTGGATTCTCATCCAACGATGGAGATTCTTCGACAGGTGTGCTTTAGAATTGAATGCCCGACTGTGGGTGGTTAAGATGGAGCCATGTGGTGCTATCTAGGCTATCCAACTTCTTTTGTTCATAGCGAACGCTACATAGCTTCAATCAAAACAATTTTCTAGTTGATGGACTTTGATTGCCACTCTAAGCTCATCTGTACAGTTGGATATCTCATTTAACACCTGGATTTCTATCTCCTTGACCCCTAGCTATTAAAACAGGTATATTGAGGTACGATTTATCAAAATTAATCTAAATGTATGATGATGCATGTTATGCAATATTTTGAATGTTGAATGCTTCTATAAGCCTAAGAACATACATAAAATAGGCATTTTATATGAGATAGATGTGTCTACATCAATATTCCCCCTTAGCTTTCATGTCTCTAGGTGAAGAAGAGATAGGCCTAATGCGAAGGATTCTCCTCACCTCCAAATGGGCAATCTTGCCACAATTGAGAGGACACCTATCTTCTTCATCCATTCCCTCTTTAATTTTGCTGTTAGTTTAGTTCTTTACATTTCTTGCTCTTTAAATTACTTGCTTATTAGCATAATCTTATCATTTCACACAACTTCCTTGACTTGCTTTTAATGCTTTTTATTGCTTAGTAGTGTAGCACTCACTCTCCACTTCACACGCCCTCACTCTCTACACACTACACATGCATGCCACCACCTACCATCTAACCATTTCCATCATCAACACCACTAACCACACATCACCTCCATAGTCCACCTCCACCATCTCACTATCTTTTCTTTTTGTTCATGTAATAAATTTTTTTCTTCTTTGATTAATGTAATTAGCCTAGGAATATACTCAAGGCCTCCTTTCTTTTCCTTTCTTATTGCCTTTTCCATTCTATAAGTTCGAGACAACCTTAGTTTCCTCGTCGATTGTCATTTTCCTTTCTTATGTCCTTTCTCTTATGTTTATGCAATAAAAGTTGTAAGGTTTAATTTTGTCATTCTGGTTTTGTTTCGTTAATTCTTATTCCAAAAGGATAAAAAAAGAGTAAATCAACAAAAGGTCAGAAAGCCTTAGAGTAGTTTATACTCTTGTTGCGATTTCGTTCCTAATACAAAAGACCACAAAAATCACAAAATGAAAGAAGTCAAAAAAATTAATAAAGTTTGAGAGATTGACTTAACTGAGAGAGAGGGCTAAAATCGCCTCCCTCAGGAATTGACTAGGAGTCACCAAATATAAAGTCAAAAATTGGATTAGTGGTCACGTTATAAAATTAAATGATTAGTGGATTTAGGTACAAATGACAAACTACAATGAAGACTTAATGATTCAATCTCACGCACCTAGGCTCTACTGCCTACCACATCACAACCAAGCTACCCAATTCACCTTATTTGGGTTAATAAATAAAAAATGTAATTAAACTAATCTGTGCATGAATGAAGCTAATTATTCCAAGGTTAATGTAATGCATTATGTACATGTTAAATGAGCTATGTTAACCTAGGTCTTAACATAATTTAGGCATTTTAAGCATAATAATTATATTATTATCACACCCCGATGCCTATCTTTTGCTAGTCCCTAGCAAATCAAAATGAAAAGATATCTACAAAAACAAAGTTAGGAGCTTATTACAGAAGAAAATTCGTTGTTAGGACTTAAACTATAAAGTCAACAATAAATAGGGTGTCTGCCAAAATGCAATCCGCCTAAGTACTTGCCTTATTATTACATATATATATTTTTTCTCTTTTGTAATTTTTTTTGACTTTTGTTTTAGGGTTTCAAGATAGCTTTCCACAGCTACCCAACCCACCCAATACTTAAAAAGGCCTAAAAGTGCTAAGCATCTTATTGTAGTGTGTGTGTTTGGCTTATTAAATGAGTAACTACGACGGACATTAGGTATCCCTTAAACTTTAGGTGACCTTAAAGGAAGTTATTGTTGCCCAAAGGTTTTATCTCTCTGATCGATAGCTTCTCTTCGTTATTATTTTCAGTGCAGTCAACATAAGGGTGAACCTAATGTATGTCTCCCTTAGTTTATTGCTACTTCCCCACTTCTCCTTGATTTGTGATTTGCTTGTGCATTTTCTTATGGGTTGGGCTCTAGACAACCGGTAATGGGGAGTTACCTACAACAACTTGTCTGCTATACCCATGCGGTGAAGTGTGGCTTGTTTCCTTTTTCCCCTTTCATCCTTTCTTTTCTTTAATGCAGGTGGCTTCCTGAGTTTAAGATGCACCTAAAGGCAATGACGAAAAGGATTAGCTCAAGTGGTTGGGCCCGTCAAATCACAAGGTGGGTTGATAAGTCATACTTATCACCCTAAATTATTGAAGTTTATTTGATGTTTATTTTAAAACAGCAAGGACTTGAGAAATAGGTCCACATCTTAATGGACACCTAGGTTGATTAAGTTAGCAAACCTAAAGAGTTTAAGTGTCAAGATCCTATTATATTATTTCCTAAGGTCGATAACCTCTAATGGTGATGTTTTCATTTCCTAGCTCTACACAGTTTTTCATTTTGCTTCTATAATAATGTTTTCTATTTTTTCCATCCTTTTTTATAGAAAATAAATAAATAATTCTACAGAGTTAACAAAATTAATTCAGGAATAAATATCCGTCCCCCATGCCTATCTAATCTAATATCCTCATTGTATTACATGTGCATGTAAGAGTAGAGTGCAGTGATAGCATTTGGATAATGCATCGATTTCGGTTAGCTCACTAGGCTAAGCCATAGGTATGTACAGTCGCTAGGTTTCCTCCCAAGAAGCACTAAATTTAGTGCCTTTAGCTAGTCACAGTTTGGCTATATTCAGATAAAGGTTAATGCAACCTTGTCTAAGATGAGGTGGGCATAACACGGTCAGCATAAGGTTTCAGTCATTGTCCATTGACCATAGAATTTTACCCATGTTTGGGCTAGAGATTTTGACCACTTTGTTTTGAAATATGAGGGTTGCAACATACAGGCTATTCCATTTAGACCTAAGTTTGCCAGGGAAGAGCTCATGTCTACTATCGAAAAGCTAGACCTTCTAGTTCAGCTTAAAGCCCTTGAGAGAGATCATCTGGTCATGAAAAGCTTTGGTCCAAGCCATATAGACTGGCATTTTCATATGTGTCATTTCTAAGCTCTTCCAATTCAGAACATTAAAGTTTCTGGTTTTCTTGACCTGATCTAAGTCAAGATTACATTTTTTTATTGAGCAGAATGCCCAGTGTTCGATTTCTATGGGTAAATGGCACTTTACCGAACTACAGATCATATGGAGACATGCTGATTGGTGTCTTGTACATAGTACGATAGGGCCAGAGTTCATCATCCAACTTTTGCATCCAGTCCTTTTTATCCGGCCTAACCATTTTCTTTGGAATATTCTTGATCTCCCAATTAGAAACCTCAGACTATCCATATTTTTGGGGGTGGTAGGGAGTGGAAATTCAATGATTCACACCTTATTTAGCTACTAAATTCCTAAATTGGGCAATAGTGATGTGACCACCACCATCGTTAATGATGGCCTTAGGTATCCCAAGCTGACTAAATATATTCATGAACACCTTGTGGTTGTTGGTTCGAGTGGGAATCACCTCAATCCATTTGGACATGAAATCTACTACAAACAAGATATACTGGTATGCAAATGATGGGAGGAAGGGTCCCATGAAGTCAATGCCCCAAACATCAAAAATTTCAATAAGTAGAATCGGGTTGAGGGGCATCATATCTCTCTTGGTGATGCTCCAAAGAGCTTGGCATTGGTTACACGACCTAGAGAAATCCTAGGCATCCTTAAATAAAAACAGCTAATAGAGCCTAGATTGGATAATTTTCGCAGCCATCTTTTTATTGGAAAAATGTCCACCACACGTAGATGCGTGGCAGAACTCGAGAATACTCTGGAGTTCATTTTTCGATATGCATCGATGAATAATCTAGTCAACAGTGATGTGATACAACTCAGGGTCATCCTAAAGGTAATATTCTACCTCAGATATGAGTCTATCTTGTTGTTGCTTGGCCTAGCCTTGGGGGACCCATCCAACAACCAAATAATTTACAATGTCTGCAAATTAAGGGGTTTGGACACCCAAGACTATAAGGATAGTCTCATCCAAAAAGGTATCAGAAATCGGAAGTTCTAGCTGAGGGTTATAACTTAGGATTCTTGATAAATGATCAACCACTACATTTTGTGCCTTGGCTTTACCTATGATTTCTAGATCAAATTTTTGTAGCAATAAAATCCATCCAATGACCTATGGCTTGGCATCCTTTTTGGCTAAGAGACGTTTCAAGGGCAAGTGGCCTATATTGATTATTACATGAGATCCTACGAGATAACTCTTGAATCTCTCTATAGCAAAAACTATGCTTAGCAATTCCTTTTCTATCATAGTATTACTCCTCTGGGCCTCGTCTAGAGTTTTGCTGACATAGTAAATCACTAAGGGCTATTTGTCAATCTTTTGACCCAAGATAGCCTCGATTGCAAAATTTGATGCATCGGCGATGATCTCAAAGGGGGATGTCCAGACCGGTGGTTGCAACACCTGAGCATAGGTGACTTTCATTTTCATTTTTTTTTTAAATGAAGAAAGGATCACTACCAATCATAGTAGTTTTCCAATTTTATTAATACATATAATGGGGATTACAAAGCAAACAACAACAAACTCACATTACATGCCACCTCATTACAAATGTTTTCTATCGAACATCTACCCCCATTTAAAATGACATAATTCTACTACTGCCTCCAAACTGACCACAGAATTGCTACCATGCATACTCGTGGCCTGGTAGCATTAGAGAGATCCCTCCACAACTCATCACATGTTGGAATGGAAGATGAATAAAACCTGCAAAAAACTTCATTCGTTACCAAACAAGCATGAAATAGGTGATTCATATCATCTTGATCCTAACCACACAAGGAGCACACAGTCGCAGGAGTGCCCATGATGTGCCCCCTCAACATCCTAGTGACCGAGCCATCTCTTCTAGCTTACCACAAGAAACTCTGAATCTTTAGAGGAACCTTCAATAAATCAAATGCCTTTTGTCATGAATCATTGATCGTCGAAAAATTTGTCTGAAAATAGTTATGATTTTCTGAAAAAGAAACCCAAGTCGTCATAGTTGCAGAATGAAATCGAGACCAAATAATTTTATTGAAACTCAAGTGAGTCTCAGGTCGAACACAGGGTGGCAACATTTGTTTCCATGGGAAATCCATGTTGGTTTTATTTCCTCTTGGAGTTTTGTGGCTATATAATTTTTTGGTATTTTTTTCTAAGATAGAATAGAAAATGAATAATTCTAGACCAACTAGTCTCCTGGAAGAGAATCAAAGCAAGAAAGAAAGGAATATTAACTAAGCTAGCTAATCTACTGAGCAAGAAAACTATTCTATTTTGCAGAAAAATAGAGATAGAGAGAGAAATTACTTCTATAAGTCTGATCAAATGTTATTACAAACTATTCGCTATAGAACTACTACTGGAAATTGAAATCTAAACTAGAAAGTAATAAAAAGAGAGGGGATGAGAAGTTATCTTCAACGGTTGCTTCGAGGACAAGCTCCTAGACGACACCTGTAAGGAAAGAGGTGGGGCATCGTCACGATGTGATCCCCTTCCTGGAATGGGGATGGGAGGATGACCAGCAGAAGCTCCACGAACGGGGGATAAGAAGGTGGGGCATCATCACGAACGTCCCATTATTGGAGCATCCTAGGCTTGGGAATCACTCAAAAGGATTCTTAAGATTTAGAGAGGTAAGGAATGGAGTTGGAATGGATGATGATGAATGGGAGGGTCTATGAACATTCTATAGTGGAGAAATGGGGACAAAACGGGCATTTCAGGCCCCTCAACCGTGCGACATGGCCAAGAGAAACAAGGGTCGTCTAATCTCTATCCGATGTCTCAGATCGTGCCTCAATCGCACTTCAATCGCACTCCCCACATGCCTGCAATGTGTGTGTACAATGTGGCGTGTCATTAGGCATCGATCTTTCATTGGATGATTGAGAAGAGGTCCTGGTCGTGCACTACTCACGTAGAAGAATTGCACCTAATCGCATGAGTATCACGATGGATTGATCGATCTTGATCAGTCGGTCACGAGTGCATGATCGAAACGATGGAGAATCATGCGTAGATCGAACACACGCTGAGATCGCGTAAAGGCACATATGATCGTACATCATGCGCATGTAGATTGCTGCCCATCCGCGTAGCCACGTGGCGCCTTTAGCACCACTCATCTCTAATTGAGCAACCCAATTTTGGCACACCACTTACGTTGAGAATTAAAGGGTGTATGGGGGGTTCAAACCTGGGGCACTTGTTTGGGAGTGTCGTTCTCGAACACTGTGTTGCACAATTGGATTGTCAAGTTGTGCACGAGATCCCGACCGTTGGATGGAGATCCAACGGTTGAGATTAAGAGTTGGTGCCTCGCTTAGCTAGAAGAGGCGACATGGCTATGTTGTGGCTATTGAATGGAGATCCAATAGCCTAGATCTTGTGAGGGATACCCTTTCTAAAATGTGAAGGTCGGCGTTGGGGTTCATCTCTGTCGTTGGATGAGAATCCAATGGCACAAATTACGAGGTGCAAGTGAGAAGAGGACTGGTAGGTTTCTCAATTAGGCTGCATAGGTGGTTCTCTAAAGTCTTCTATAATTCTCTAGAGAAGCCACTTGAAGGCCTATCAAGTCTACAAAAGGACTAGGTTAGTCAGCCATGCACCCCATCTCTTGGATGCTTAGATCTCCATCTTCACACCAACACCTTCCTCCTCCACAAGCACCACTTGTCCAAGGTCCAAGAGAGCCACTCCACTACCTTCATCAAGAGGCTAGCCAACACACCTTTGCCATCCCTCCTTTCTCATCCTCCACCTTAATCCACGACTGATGTGCATACATCTAAGTAGGCTAAAATGTCTATTTAGGCATGTTCTTAGTGTCTTAGAAGCATCATGGATTGTAATTGCATAAAATGCATCATCATGCATTTAGGTTAGATTGTATAAATTCTAGGTTAATTTTCTCTTTTTGTGGTTAGGGAATAGGGCAACATTTATTGGGGCCTCGGATTTGAGATCCAACCGTACTAATCTGATCAGGGTGACGATCGAAGTTAAACAACTCCGAGATCGCCTCGATTGGACCTCCGTAATATCAGACATGGTCTCAGAAAGATCAGAGGTCAAGGGGCCTGGTGGTGTTAAATTAACACCTCAGATGAAAAATCCAACCGCACGAATGGGTTTAGAACAACAATCATAGACCAACAACGTGACAATAGATCCAATCCGATAACCATGGAACCATCCACAAGTCAGAGAAGATGGACAGCTTAGATGATGCCATGTGGCATCATCTTGACTACCCACAACTACCTAAGGATCATCGCTACCCCCTCTTTCCCAGCCGATCATCAGATTTGGGCCATTGGATCATGATCCAACAGCCATGGGCGTTCGACCATCAAGATCTCTGCTCAACAAACTATGGCTCTGGTGCAACGATGGAGACAGGCACTTTCAAGCTACAACCGCGAGTTCGAGACCCACTACGCACTCAATTCTCAGCAGATGATCATGCAGATGAAATTGAAGCATCCTATGGCGATTGGGCAAGGATGGCTACGTGGTGCAACTCGAGTGCACGATTCGCCATGCACAATATGACGTCGAGCTGCACGTGCGTTCGTACGCATTGAGGTGAAGCGTGTGCGCATCTTTTATGCCATCCTATTGAGATGATGTGAGATCATGGGTGTACGCTACAATGCCTAAAGCTGAAGAGGCGAGGGCACACACGTGTTTAGTGACGTGGAGGTTTTAGTGACGGTTATATCCGTCACTAAAGACCCTTACATTAATGTTTTAAGTTTAAAATTACCTATTTGCCCCCTATTCCTCACTTGTAAAAGGCCCTATACCCTCCACATTTTGATCATCTCTTCCTCTCTTCTCTCACCCCCTCCAAAGCTCTACGAGCTTATCCCAAACCTAGGATGCTCCATTAGAGTTAGAAATACAATTTTTCCACCTTCTCATCCTGTTCATGAAGCATCCCACGATTGTCCTCTCACCGTCATTTGTGAAGCAGATCCCACTATGACGATGCCCTGCTCCATCCTCTGTCCTCCATCTTCATCCTCTTTCAACCAGCATCTCACCACTCTCATCCGGGTGCCTCGTTAACGCAGCTCATCCTCTAAGTGGTCATCGAGGTGGGTAATCTCTCTCCCCCTTCTCTTTTATCGCTTTCTAGATTAGATTTCTCGCTTTCTAGTGTAACACATAGATGTAATGAACATAATTCTGTGGTTGTGAAATGTTTGTTGATTCTCACTCTATTTTCTTTTTATTTGTATTATTCTCTCTATCTCTTATTCAAGTAGAAAGCTAGTGTAGATTTAATTCGACTAGCTAATAAACTTCGTGACAACAAACATAAACGTGATATTTGATCAAACGTATGCCTCCCTATGTTCAACCTAGGACACACTAGAGTTTTGGTTAAATTATTAGTTTAACAGATTTTTATGCAACTACAACAATAGGATTTTCAAAACTTAAATTTTCAGCATACATATTTCATCCAACATTTTGGCACCGTTGCTGGGGAGGAAATGCTCTTTGATTTCCCATGTTCCTCGTCGTACTTATCTTTTACCTCACTTGTCTCCATCTTATTGTGATTGCAGGTACTCTCTTGAGGTGAGCAAAAGCGATAGATTGGAGTAAAGTGCTGTGGAAAGTTTTGTAAGTATACCCAACCTCCCACCCACTAGTTTTCATTCCTTCATCAAATAACACAAACCCTAATTAACCTAGGAGCTCTCATAAACCCTAAGCTTTGTTTGGTTATTTGGTTGTCACTTCCACCCACCTCACCCTCCGCTTATAAAAAAATTCTAAAAAAATCCCACAGAGGTACACAACCTCTTCTGATCCTTCATACTCAATCGGTAACCCGATCTTTAGAACTGGTATAGCCAACAACTCATAATTGAGTAGAAATCAGATTAGGGAAACACTTGTGTGCCTAAATTAGTGGTGCATTGAGGCCAATTGTTTGAGTTATTTGGGGTGCACCACTTCATCTAAAAATAACTCATTAAGTATCTGCCTCTTTGGGTTCAACTTTTAGGAATTAACGAGGTACTCCACAATCTTTTAAGTTTTAAAGGAAGACATCTTCACCTGTGCTTTCAAAACTTGGTGTGCCAACTAAACTTGATTGAATAACCTATAGATGAATCTTAAAATCTACTAAGCAAGATTTAAACCCTAGAATTCACAGCATCTAAAAATAATTTTGCTGGAAAATCATTGGTTGTGTATACACACACATTGGAAGTGATCTTTAAGGGTACAATCCAGACTAATGGCCCATCACATTCAAAAGCACATTCAAACCTAACCCTAATTAAAACAGAGTAGATGTTGGCCTTAAGGATTTGATTCACTCGTTGGGGCCCAGATCGAAATTATTTCTGATTAATCTGATTCTACCATTCAATCTAATGTCTAGCTAGGAAAGTAAAGTCAAATGACCGCGGTATTGGAATCTTGTTCCACATCTTTTTTTGGTGTTAAAAAAATTATTATGGATTAATGTTTGCAATTGAGTGCTTTTCAGATTTAGGTGAAGATCAAGGCAAATAGGAAATGATAGAGGCATGATGATGAGAAGGAGAAGATCATGACGTAGAGGAGGTAGGATGACAAGTAAGAATCGAGGAGGAGAAGATCATCTTCATCCTTTGGTTTTTTAGTTTAGTTTTGTTTCTTCTAATTTATAGAATGTATCCCTCTTAATGAAGAATCAACTTAGATCATAAAATAAATTGGAGATAAACTATGATTTATACTATGATCATTTTCAAAGAACATAATTGAATAATTCTCTTAAAAAAGGTACTTGCTAACCCACAAGTACCAGTAATAAAGTTTAGTACCGGTACATGTCAGTTACAAGTTTAGGTTTTTCAAAGAAACAAACCTGTATCCTGCGAGTACCTATACTGGAGGGAACGAGTACCGGTACTCATGATCAGTACCGGTACAAGTGGGCTATGGATTTGTGTTAAGTGTTTGAAACCCATATCTAGAAGCAATGAGTATCGATACCCATACTTTAGTACCGGTACTAGTTAGCCATTAGCTCAAAATTGAATGGCTAGAAATTTTATTTTGGCAATACGAACGTTGGGATTTAAACCCCAACATGTATTAGATGACCCACTAAGGCTCTAACTCTTTAAAATGAGTCTTGGACCCTCAGTTTGCACTTAAGAAAAGAGAAGAAAAATTCCTAGAGCTTAATTTCCAAATTCCCACCATATTTTCAAGAGAGAATGAAGAAGCTTGCCATTCACTCTCTCTACATTACTGCAAGCTCAACGACATGTTTTTGTCATGCATCTACGAAGCAAATCACATCCATCCTAGGCTCTCAATTAGTATTCATTTTAATTATTCTTGGAAGGCATAGGAACTTTGTTGTTAGATTTTATTTTTCTTACACCAGTGCTTTATTTGTAATTGAGCTTGTTGCTCATTGGGTTATAACATACCTTCCTCTTGTACTTCAGTTGAGGAAACCCGTTAATTACCTCATTTAGTAAATTGATTTCCTCGAGGTTGAGGGAATCAAGTTAAATACCCTAAACTTGGAGGTTTATGTAGTGGAGTACCCAAGTTAGTGGGGAACCACTATACATCTTGTGCCAATTTCTGTGATTGTAATTTGTGTAAATCTTTCTTGTTATTACTAATATTGTGTTTGAGTTTTTGTGCACGTAGCCATTCTATCTTTAGATCCTATCACATGGTTGGGCGACATCAAAGGAACCTGAGGGGAAAGCCAAGGGAAGAACCTGCTCCCTAGACCCTCCTTCTAACTAGTTGGATTGGCCAGAAAGAATTAGATAAAATTATCTTTTCATCTCAAGACAGGTTCTGGGAGTCTATAGATCCTTAGGCTACCCTACCTAAGGACAGGTTTGATTGTTTGTACTACACGGCACCTTTCTTCCTCCTGCTTTGCCATGGAGGCTTTCACATCCTACTCGCATTTCCACTCCTACCCTCCTACCAATACTTATTCACATGATGGTTATTATCCCAATAACCAGACTTATTCTTACCCATCTACTAGTTGGGATAATTCTGATTAGGGACATAATTTCGGACATCCACATTTAGGGATTAACCCTGGACACCATGATTGTGATTTCTTGCCTTCTCTAAGCTATAATGATTATAGATCTCCACACTTTGATGATTAATTTAACCCGATCTACAATCGAGAAGGATATCCTGATTACAACTCTTACCCTTCCCAAGATTACACTACATATGGGTCACCATCCCTTTACAAACAACCAGAAATGACCTATTATCAGGGAGGGTATCAAGAACATCACTTTGTTGACTCCCCTGGACTGAAGCCAAACCATTTGGTTGAGGTGAACCAGGTTTAAGATACGGTGTTGGCTAACTTAAGGAATGGCATTCAATCTTTAGAAGCTCAGCCAACACCCTCCACTGAAGAATTGGAGCCTCTAATTCAAATGATTAATGATCTTAACAAGTACTTGTTGGATTGGCTTCGAGATGTTAAAGATAAGGGCATAGATGAGTTTTTACTTTGCAAGTTATCAAAATTGAGGATGAACTTTGTAGTTACTCTAGTCTAATGTTGAAATGATTTCAAAGATAAACCCCTTTCAGGAGAGCCAATGTCAGAACCCACTCAGTCACCTTTTGGGGGGTTCAAGTCTTACGAGATCAGGGATGACCAGATTGTTCTAGAGGAACTAGTTGAGGATGAATTGATTACTTCACCTGAGATCCCTCAGCCAGGGTACAAAGAAAAGTATGTCTCCATGGACTAGGCAATAATAGATGATTTTGAGACATACATTAATGCACATTCAGAATTCTTTGATTTTGAAGGTGAAGAATCGGTATGTGAAGTCTCACTTGAGTTAGAGAGCAATGATTTCGGTGAGACGAGTGGGCCTAAGGAATTCGATGAATCTTTTGATGGCCCTATATTTGAGGAATTTGATCCTGTTGGGGCTAGCATGATGGATTTAGATACTGATTTCATGAAGGATTAGATTCATAGCCCCATTTATCAATCACACCCCATTGAGCATACTGACGATTTTGATTTTGACATTACGAGACCCAAGTCAATTTTGATTCAGCTGCAAATCTTGGACTTTGAAATTTTAGGTGGGGTGATTAACATGTTGGAGGTCCCAGAATCTGAAATCCTGATTGTGGAGGATAGGAATTTGGAAATGAAGATATGGGAAGCCAATTTCGGGGGAAGTAGAAGTTTGAGTGTAAGGGTTCCTATAGGCCTGAAACCACCAATCTTCTACTAGGACCCTTATGACATTTTTTATTCTGAGGATGCGCAACCCAAGCACAAATTCACTGATTAAATTTTTGGTCTCGATTGTCCTATTGTCCGACCTTTTGGACTTGGGTATTGATGTAGGCACAATTATTGAAGATAAAATACCTATTCATGCATGTTCCTGGGCTTAGATTTCATTTCATGTTATGAATATTGCATAGCATGCATCATTCTATATTTATAGTAGTTGTATATATTTTAGGTTAATTAGGTTCTTTTTATGGTTGGGAGAGAAGAGGATTTATGTCAAGGCCTCAGATGGACGATCAGATCATACGGATCAGATCAGGACGACGATCAGAGGCTACCACTTTCGAAATCGTCCAGATCGGAGTCCCATAGCATCATATGAAGTACAAGGAAGATCAACACCTAGAACGGCAATGCGACATCCTTACGGGCTTCAAATGAAAAATCCGACCATACAGTTGGATCCAGAGCAACTATTGCAGTTCAGAAATGCGAAAATCAACTCGATCCAAGCACCGTGGCACCCTTTGCAACAAAAGGAAGAATGGACGGCCCAAATGGGGCCACGTGGCACCATCCAGGCCGCCCAACACCGACCACAGTCCCATGGGATTCACTTCTTCCCATCGACTATATAAAGGCTTAGACACCCCCTCACCAAACTATCTCTACCTACTCTACTCCCACCTACTCCTAAGCTCTAGCAAGCCTACCAATGCTCCGTTAGAGCTTACTGTCAAGCTCCCAAGGCTCCTATTAGTGTAGAGAACCTCTGCCTCACCAAATATTCCTCCATCTTCCCATCCCCATTCATAGGTTGCCTTAGAGCCATCCACTCGCCTCCATTCTGGTAGCAGATCATCTCCGCCCCCTTACCTCCATTCTGAAGCTACGCTAAAGCTTTCCTATACTCGATGCTGAAGCTACGAGTTGCTACGCTAACGTATTTGGTTTTGAAAAACCTATCGCTGTAGTTTGAAAGCGAAGAACTCGTGTTCAATAAATAAAATTTATATCAGAATAGAAATCCCAGGTCAAACTCAAGGTGGCCTACGTTTCATTTAAAAATATGCGTTTGTTTTATTTGTCAAGAAACATAATAATTGATTAGAAACTATCTATCTATTTACAATAAATAGAAGAGAGAGCGAGAATATTACAAACAAAAACAAAAAAAAGATGTAGAATGAATATTGAATTCATTATCAAATAGATTGTTTGTTACACTACTCATTACAACAAAAAAGCGGGAAAATGATTACACTAGAAAGTAGTAAATCTACTCTCAAAAGAAGTAAGAAGAATGGGGAGAGAGTTATCATCCTCGACGGTTGCTTGGAGGACGAGTCAGATGGGACGACACCTGGAGGATGGGGAAGGGGGCAGGATGAAGGAGGATGAAGCAGGAAGAACGGGAATGGGGTAGCACGTCATCGTCGTCGCGGGATCCGCTTCCGAAAGGGGGATGAAAATTGGACTTTATCTCTTAAGAAGCATCCCAGGTGTGGGACAAGCTTCTCTTGAGCTTTGGAGAGGGAGAGAAGAGAAGGAAGGGATGAAAATTTTGTATGGAGGGGGTCTCCTTTTATAGTTGTAAGGAATGAGGGCAATTTGATCTTTTAAACCTCAAAATATTAAATGAGGGGTCTTTAGTGACGGATAAAACCGTCGCTAAAGCCCCATTGTGGGTGACGCGTGTCGCATGCTCGCCTCCCACGCATGCAACGCCTTTCCACGTTCATCAAATCTCAACCGTTCGATCGTGTGATCGAACAGCTATGATTTGATAACCGCTGCGCCTTATCTGATCGCACCCCTACGTGAAATCGCGCATCCGCGCAACGCTACCCCTGAGCGCACCACGACTTTGCCCTCGCAGCCGCTCATCCAAGATATGACAGTCTGGATAGCGCCATCACAAGCACCTGCATCCAATTGAGGCTCGTGGGGTTTCGAACCCGCGCCTTTTGCTTGCGATATGGCTTCTACCCGCTGTGCTATGGAGGGGATATAGGCACGCGAGTGTTTTGAGGTGCGACTACCCATGGCCATTGGATGGCGATCCAACGACCCAGATCTAACGTGCGGTGGAAGGGTGCAATGGTCTTCAAGATCAGCTGGGCCGATTTGGGTGGTTGAGATGGCACAATGTGGTGCCATCTTGGTCGTCCATCTTCTGGACTATGTAGATGGTGCCACGGTTGTCGGATTGATTCGATTTTCACACCGTTAGGCTACAATCGTCGATCCAAATCCATCCATGTAGACGAATTTGTCGTTTGAAGTGTGGATTCACACCATCTTGGCCCTTGATCTTCTAGGGTTCCCTGATCTCTATCTAGTGCTACAGATGTCTGATTAGGGCGATCTTGGAGTCTTTGAACTCCAATCATCACCCTGATCACATCTGTATGGTTGGATCTTCTATCTGAGGCCCCGATAATAATTTGCCCTATCCCTGATATAAAAGGAGACAATTAACTTCCATTTTATTCAAACTAATCTAAATGCAAGATGATGCATGCTATGCAATATTTATAGTATGCAATGCAATTCTATGCTTAAGAACATGCATAAATAGAGATCTTATGTAATGTAAACATGTTTGCATCATACCCCCTTGCCTACCTTTTGCTAGTCCCTAGCAAAAACTATATGCCATTTATAAAAGAATTAGGTTGGATTATTTGGGTATGAGTTATTTTCAATCATTAAGAAAATGTTTACCTAAGATCTAAACTTTCAAAGACACAATAGTGCCTGGGTATCTGCCAAAATGTAGACTGCTTCAAGCCCTCACCTTATTCAAAGAAAATTTTCTTTTTCTCTTTTTCTTCTTTTCTATTTTTTTTTGGATTTTTTTGAGTTTTAGGGTTTACGAGTGGCTGTCTACGGCCATTCAACTCACCCAAGATTTGATGAGAACTCTAAGTTCTAAGCATCTTATTGTGAATGTGATAGACTCGTTGATCGACAGTAAAAATGGATTTCAGATTTCTGTGCCTCTAGGTGACCTTAAAAAGAGAATTCTGCCTAAAGGTGTATCTTTACAACCTGTAGCTTTCTCCATACTTTTATCTTTACGAGGTCAGCAAAAGGGTGAATTCAGTGTATATCTCCCCAGTTTATTCTACTTCTCCGCTTTTGGGAATTTTTAGTGCATTTATTGAGCTGGGTTTTGGACAACTGATCGATGAGCTGTTACACCGACAACTTGCCAGCCATACTCGTGCGGCAAAGTGTGGCTTATTTCTTTTATTTTCTTTTTCTTTTCTCCTTTTCTTTTTCTTTTCTTTTTGACTTTTCCTTTTTTTTTAGTAGGTGGCTTCCCTAGTATAAGGTTTAACCAAAGGCTGTAAAAAGAGAATGGTCCAATGACTGGGCTCTAGACAACCTACCTATGGGCTGTTACCCATGATAACTTGCCAGCCATATCACCCTAGAAGGTTCATTAGCTACCCAATTTCCGTTAAAATTGCCAAACAACGAGTCAGTGCAAAGAAAGGGTGTAGATGCTTAAAACTCAATGTTCTCTCAAATCAAAGGGCGGGTTGATAAGTCGTGTACTTATCACCCAAACTTATTTACTCAATTTAGAATAGAATTAAGATAGCGAGGACTCGAAAAACAAATCCACATTTTAGTGGATACACAGGCTGATTAAGTCCGAAGACTTGAAAGGTCGTCGTGTTCAGATCATAATGTAGTATTTCCTAAGATTGAAAATTTTCTTAAACCCAAGTTCTCTTTCCTAATTCCACCATTTTTTTAATATATATAAATAAAAGAAAATAAAACAAATCTATGGAGCTGATGAATAAATTCAGAGATGAATATCCACCCCCCATGCTTATCTAATGTAATGTCCTCATTGTATTAAAAAGACATAAAACAGAGTGGAATAGAGTAGAAAGCACCTGAATTACGTGAATGTCGGGTCTGCTCTGGGATAAAGAAAAATTGTATATGTGCTGAATTTAGTACCTTCAGCTAGGCACACTATACAAAATAGAGAAATAAAGAATTCACAGGTGCAGATCAGAATCAGAATAAAGAGAAGAAACCTCTGACCTTCCAGCAGATGTCCACAGATGTGGACCAGATTATGGTGTAGACCCATACCCCATAATCGAGAATATCTAAGGTTCTAGATAAAAATTATCCAAAGCCTAAAATCAGTATGCAAGCAGAGTTAGGCCTGCGATTTATGAGGGTGCAACCTAAGACCAAAAAGTCAGGTTACAGAGAATTCAAGCTCCAAAGGATAATCAATGAATGTGTGCTTGGGTTGGACATCCTCATAACAGATGTCGTAAGGGTCCTAGTTTGAGGATTTCAGAAGAATTGGAACCCTTAGACTTAGTCTTCTATTTCCTCCAAAGTTTGCTTCCCAAATCAGAACTTCCCAGCTTCTGTTCTCATTCAAAATGTCAAGTTTCGGGACCTCTTGCATACTGATCACCCCATCTGAAATCTCCAAGTCTAAAAGATGTAGCTGAATCAGAATTGACTGGGGTCTAGTTATCTCAAAAACATAATCATCGATAAGCTCGATGGGGTGTAACTGACAATCAGGGCATTTAATTGAATCCTCCAGAAAATGCGGTTTTGTATCCGTAATGGGAGCAACAATAAGATCAGTTTCTTCAGTTATTGGGCTATCAAATGATCTAATAGATTCATTGGGCCCAATCGTCTCATAGAAATCGTATTCTGGAAACTCGCGTGAGACTGCACAACTTGAATATTCACCATCATAATCGAAGAAATCAAGATATGTATTAATGTATGTCCCAAAATCATCTCTCTCTCTCTGATCCATGGAGACATACGTTTCCTCGTACCCTGGCTCATGGATCTCAGGTGAAGAAATCAGATCATCCTTAATTGGTTGCTCTAATTCAATCTGGTCAACCTCATAACACGTGTCCCCCCCAACAGGTGCTCAAACGGGTTCTAACATCGGCTTTCCTAAATGGAGTTCATCCTGGGAATCATCTCATGATAGAACTAAAGCAACCACAAATCTCATCCTCAATTTCGCTAACTTCCTAAGTAGAAGCTCACCCGGGTTCTTATCTTTAACATCCTGAAGCCAATCCAACAAATACTTGTTCAAATCATCAATCATCTCAATCAGGGGCTCCAATCTTTCAATGCAAGGTATTGGCTGAACTTCTAAAGATTGTATGATATTCCTCAAGTTAGCTAGAACCTTATCTTGAACTTGGTTCAGGGTTGGGCGGGTTTAGGATTAGTGTAGAGGAGTTAACGAATTGAGATTTGTTATACCTTCCTGATAATAGGTCATTTCGATTATTCAAAAGGTGGTATGACCTAAAGGCAGTGTAATCAGAGGATGGGTAAGAATCAATGTATCCTTCTTGATTGTAGATTGTATTAGGTTGTCCATGAAAGGTTGACAATCTATAATCGATGTGGCTCTGAGAAGGATAGAAATCACAATAATAGTGTTCAGGGTTAGACCCTAAACACGGAGGTCCGGAACTGTATCCCCAATCCGAGTTATCCCAACTAATTCATAGTTGATTACAGTACGAGTCAGGATAATCATCATGTTGAGGATAATTCAAAACAAGAGGGAAAGAGCGGGAATGCGTGTAATATATGGAAGGATTCATGAGAGATGGAGGAAGAAAGGCACCCTGCAATACAAGCAATCAAACCTATCCTTAAGTGGGCTATCCTAAAGACCTACAGACTCCCAAAACCCATCTTGAGATAAAGAAACGATTTGATCTACTTTTGTTTGTTCAATCCAACCAGTTAAAAGGAAGGATTGGGGAGAAGGTTCTTCCTTCGGCTTGCGCCTCCAATTCCTATTGTACCCCCCAACCGCGATCGTTTGATTCTACTCCCCTAGCTAGACATCAGATTGAATAGTAGAAATAGACTAATCGAAAATAATCTCATTTTGGGCTCTGAAGAGTGAGCCGAATCCTTAAGGCTAATGTCTACTCTATTTTATTTAGTGCTAAGTTTGAATGTGCTTTGGAATGTGATGGGCCCTTTATCTGGGTTGTGCCCTTAATGATTGATTGATGTGTGTGCATGCACAACTAGTGATTTTCAAGCAAGATTATTTTTTATGCTGTGAATTTTCGGGTTCAAATCTTGCTTAGTAGCTTTTAGGATTCAACTTTAGGCATTTTCAAATAAGTTTTGTTGGCACACCAGGTTTTGAAAGCATATGTGAAGATATTTTCCTTTAAAACTTAAAAGAATGTGGATTGCCTGGTAAATCCCTAAGAGTTGATTTATGTGTCGCTACTTGATGAGTTGATTTTAATTGAAGTGGTGCGGCCCAATTAACTCAAACAATTGGCCTGTTGCACGACTTAATTAGGCACATAAATGATTACCTAATCTGATTTCTACTCAATTATGTGTTTGGATGTGTGTACCGATTCCAAAGATCGGTTTACCGGTTGAGTTTGAAAATCAGATGAGGTTGTGTACCTCTGTGAGATTTTTTCTATTTTATTTTTTATTTTTAAATGTAGAGGTTGAGGCGGGTGTGGGTGTCAAACAAACAAACAAAACTAACCTTAGAGTTTATAAGAACACTTAAGTTAATTGATGTTTGTGTTATTATGTGGTGAAACGAAAACTAATGGGTAGGAGGTGGGGAATAAATTACAGCACCTTCAACAGAACTTTACTCCAATCTACCTCAAAAGAGTACCTGCAATACCAATAAGAAAGGATAGAAGTGAGGTAAATGATTCGTAAGTTGTAAAACGTAAAAAAATCAAATAGAAAAACCTCCCTAGCAACGGCACCAAAATGTTGAAGCTACGAGTTGCTACGCTAACGTATTTGGTTTTGGAAAACCTGTCGTTGTAGTTTGAAAGAGAAGAACTCATGTTCAACAAATAAAATTTATACCTGAATAGAAATCCCAGGTCGAACTCAATAAGGCAGACGTTTCATTTAAAAATACGTGTTTGTTTTATTTGTCACGAAACAGAATAATTGATTAGAAACTATCTATCTATTTACAATAAATAGAAGAGAGAGAGAGAATATTACAAACAAAAACAAAAAAGTGATGTAGAATGAACATGGAATTCATTATCAAAGAGATTGTTCGTTATTCTACTCATTATGACTAGAAAGCAGGAAAATGATTACATTAGAAAGTAGTAAATCTACTCTAGAAAGTAGTAAAAAGAATGGGGAGAGAGATATCCTCCTCGACGGTCACTTGGAGGACGAGTCGGACAGGATGGCGCATGGAGGATGGGGAAGGGAGTAGGACGAAGGAGGACGAAGGGGGAAGAACGGGAATGGGGCAGCACGTTGTTGTTGTCGCGGGATCCACTTCCGAAAGGGGGATGAAAATTGGACTTTATCTCTTGAGAAGCTTCCCAGGTGTGGGACAAGCTTCTCTTGAGCTTTGGAGAGGGAGAGAAGAGAAGGAAGGGTTGAAAATTTCGTATGGAGGAGGTCTCCTTTTATAATTGCAAGGAATGAGGGCAATTTGGTCTTTTAAATCTCAAATCACTAAATCAAGGGTCTTTAGTTACAGATGAAACCATCACTAAAGCCCAATCGTGGGTGATGAGCGCTGCTCGCTTGCCTCCCACGCGTGCAACGCCTTTCTACGTTCATCAAATCTTGGCGATTCGATTGCCAGATCGAACGACTGAGATTTAATTACTGTCGAGCCTCATCTGATCGTGCCTCTACGTGAAATCGCGTGTCTGCGCAGCGTGGCCCCTAAGAACGCCACGTCTCTGCCCTCGCAGCCGCTCATCCAAGATCTGACAGTCTAAATAGCGCCATCGCAAGCGTCTGCATTCAATTGAGGCTTGCAGGGTTTCGAAGCTGCACGTGTTGCTTGCGATAAGGCTTTCACCTACTGTGGTAGAAGGGGAAATAGGCACGCGGGTGTTTTGTGGTGCGACTGCCCATGGCCGTTGGATGGCGATCCAACGGCCCAGATCTAATGCACGGTGGAAGGGTGCGGTGGTCTTCAAGATCAGCTGGGACGATTTGGGTGGCCAAGATGGCGCCACATGGTGTCATCTTGGCTGTCCATCTTCTGGATGATGTAGATGGTGCCATGGTTGTCAGATTGAGTCGATTTTTGCACCGTTAGGCTGCTATCGTCAATCTAAATCCATCCATGAGGTCAGATTTGTTGTTTGAAGTGCAGATTCACACCATCTTGGCCCTTGGTCTTCTAGGGTTCCCAGTCTCTATCTGATGCTACAGATGTCTGATTAGGGCGATCTTGGAGTCATTGAACTCTAATCATCTCCCTGATCCTATCTGTATGGTTGGATCTTTGATCTGAGGCCCCGATAATAATTTGCCCTGTCCCTGAACATAAAAGGTGACAATTGACCTCCATTTTATTGAAACTAATCTAAATGCAAGATGATGCATGCTATGCAATTTTTATAGTATGCAATGCAATTCTATGCTTAAAAACATTCATAAATAGACATCTTATGTAATGTAAACATGTTTACATCACCCGACGTCCTCCTGCATCTCACCTCCATCGCACTCCTCACCTCCTTCATTTGAGCTTTCGCTAGGCCCTGTCATCTTGTTGAACAGCCGATTCGGGAGATTTGTTCTCACCTCCCTCTCGTTTTATGCTTCCGTAGATTATTGTAATGGACATTAACAATATATAATATATTTGTTCCATATCTCTTGTGATTTATTCTGCTTGTCTTCTTCTTTAAAAAACACAAAAAAATAACAAAACTTTAAAATACCAAAAACAAACAAAATGAAACACGATTTTTAATTAAAGTAAATGTCGCCTCCCTATTTTTGACTTAGGACTCCCATGGAGTTTCTGCATAAATTTTGTTTGATCACAGGTTTTGCAACTACGACGATGGGTTACTCATAACCCAGATTTCAAACATGCAAAACACGTGCGATCACGGGTTATTGTTTTTTCCGATAACACATGCACATTGATCCTAAACAACCTACCTCCAAAGAAGTAGGACTCGGGAGCCCCGCTATTTTGTGCACAATAGGAAACATTACTTCTAACTGGGCCCTCCTCAAGTTGGGTGCTTCCATTTATGTCATCCCCACCTCACTGCACATGGAATTGGGTCTAGGGTACCTAAAACACACTGACATAACCTTGTAGTTAGCCGATAGATCCATTACAAAACCAAGGAGTATTTTGGAGGAAGTTTTAGTCAAGGATAATGATTTGCATTACCTTGCAGATTTCATTGTCCTGGACATGGAAGCCCTAAAATAGCTCAACCACACCCCGATTATTTTGGGAAGACCTTTCCTGGCTATTGCCAAGGCGAGGATTGATTGTGAATCGGGAAATATATAAATGGCCTCAGGGGATAAGACAAATCGATTCAATATTTTCGAGGTCTCAAAGAAGAATAAAGTTAAGAGTGTTTCGATGGACGAGCTTGGTAGAATAGAGGAAGTAGTGGCCATATATACCTTAGACAACCTTTTAATGGCTAACTCAACCCAAACTCAGTAAGAAGATCACGCGGTTGCAGAAATAATTGAGGACAAAGCAAAAATGCAACCAATTATGGCAACACGGGATAAGGAAGATATACATGAAATTGAAAATTTGTTGGATGATTCATGTGATCAAGATAAAACCCAACAACATCCTTATCCTGAATGCTTAGAGTTTGAGGTTCAACTTGTGGGTGGGAATTCTGAGGATCAGGATGGTTGTTTTAAGAACCCAGAGTGTGAGGATGGAATTGAACATTGGGGAAGAACCCTTCAAACACATTAGGTATTCTAGAGTACCAACAAATCCTCAGCACATCACAACACCCTCATCGTCCTTTTTCACCCAACCATTGCATGGATTCTATACCAAACCACACTTCCTCTATAATAAATCAATAAAACTCTTTTTGGAGACCATTTGGGCTCTCCCGGCACCACCATCTTGCCACTTTCATTGTTCATCTCTTTGGCAAGCCCATTTTCACTCTTCAGGACCCATACCTGGGGGCCCGGAAGCTATATTATTGTGGAATCAATGTTTAGTTATTTTTGGTTGAGGACCTCACCTAGCTGAAGGCACTAAACACAGCACATGTAATGACTATTCCAAGTTGACCAAAGTCTCACAGAAATCGAGTGCTATTCTTCCACTTCTACTTTCCTGCATGCTTTCATTTTTCACAATGAGGACATTGCAATAGCCAACCATGGGGGATTGGACATATTGTACAACCTTTTTGTCAGTTGTAATAGTAATTTCTTGTTATTTGATTCTTTTTTTAAAAAAAAATTGAAAATGCAAAAAGATAAAAAAAAGAAATTACGAAAAGAGAACTTAGACATTTGGAAGTTATTAACTTTAGGAAATGATACGATAGGACTTGAATACTTAGACTCTTCAGGTCTTTAGGCGTAACTAGCCTGGCTGTCCACTTGAATGTGACTTAGTCTCGAGTCCTCGCCAATTAAAATTTATTTTAAGTTGGTAAATAAATTCGGATGATAAGTATGCAACTTATCAACCCACCTTTTGATTTGGGGGGACTTTATGTTTAAGCATCTACAACTTTCTTTGCACTGACTCACTTTCCAGTAGTTTCTTCAGAAATTAGGTTGCTAATGAACTATCTAGGGTGGTATGGCTGGCAAGTTGTCAGAGGTAACAGCTCATCGGCAGGTTGTCCAGAGCCCAATCAAAAGACCATTTCATTGTATTACATTTAGGTAAATCTTAGATTAGGGAAGCCACCCACTTAAAAATAAAATAAAATCAAAACAAACTAACAAAAGGAAAAAAATATAGAAAAAGGTGAAAAAAATAAAAGAACAAATAAAACCACACTTCACCGCATGAATATGGCTGGCAAGTTGCTGTGGGTAATAGCCCATTGCCTATTGTCTAGAACCCAACTCACAAAAAATGCACAATAATTTCCAAAACACTTAGGGAAGAAGTGGGGAAGTAGAATAGATCGGGGAGATACACTGGGTTCACCCTTGTGTTGACCCCATGAATAAAAGAAGTAGGGAGAAAGCTAACAATCGAAAGGATAAACCTTTAGGCAAGGTCACCTAGGGTCGTAGAAACCCGAAGTCCGTTTCAACGGCCGCCTAGTGAGTCTTTCACTATTTTCATAAGATGCTTAGAAGTTAGAGTCCTTTTCAAATCTTAGGCAGGTTGGGTAGCTGTAAAAAGTTATCTCGGAACTCTCAAACACCAAAAGTACAAAAAAATTAGAAAAGAAGAAAAATAAAAAAAATGTGTATCTTCACTTTTTTAATAAGATAAGGACTTCAGCGGTCTGCATTTTGGCAGACACCCGGATACTGTTGAGTCTTCATAGTTTAGGACCTTTGTTGAAATTTTCTATTGTTAATAAATGACTTAGGCTTAAGCGATTTAGTCCTAATTTTGATTTATTACATAGCATGTAGTTTGATTTTGCTAGGGACTAGCAAAAGATAGGTATGGGGGTATGATGTAGACACAATTATTGAATATAAAATGACTATTCATGCATGTTCCTGGGCTTAGATTTGCATTTCATGTTATGAATATTACATAGCATGCATCATTCTGCATTTAGAATAGTATATATTTTTGGTTAATTAGGTCCTTCTTATGGTTGGGAGAGAAGAGGATTTATTTTAGGGCATCGGATGGACTATCGGACCATGTGGATCTAATCAGGATGACGATCAGAGGCTAACACCTTCGAAATCGTCTAGATCAGAGTCCCGTAGCGTCATATAAAGTCCGAGGAAGATCAACGGCCAGGAGGGCAATGCGACAACCTTATGAGCTTCGGATGAAAAATCCGACCACACAGATGGATCTGGAGCAATGATCACAATCCGAAAATATGGAAATCTCAATCCAAGCACCGTGGCACCTGTTGCAACATAAAGAAGAGTGGATGGCCAAGGTGGTGCCACGTGGTGGCGTCTAGGCTGCCCAACACCGGCCAGTAGTCCCCGCACTGCCTCCTCATCATCACTGATCTCACAGCACAGTTGTTGGATCAAGATCTAATGGCTGAGGTTTCATCTCCACCGCGTGCATTATGACATCTGCGCGACTATCTAGATGTCTTGGCTCGTTGGTTGGAGATAGGCACTCCCAAATGAGGGGTGCGGGTTTGAATCTCTGCAGCCTCCCCCCAATTCCTCAATTCAGTCGACGCCAACGCAGCCATCGCATGCACGTGCATGCAGCAGTAGCAGCGACAGCGCAGCGCCCACGCGCACAGTACAGCGCTAGCATGCGAGCACATGCATGCTTGACAAAGAGCTTGATGCACACGTTAGTGGAGCATGAGCAGCGGGGATACGCGTGGATCTTCAGTGGCATGGGCCTTTAGTGACACTTGCAGCTATCACTAAATGGCCTACGCAGTGCGTATGCCAACCAAGGCATTGAAGAGGTGCAGATTTTCAGTGACAGCTCGAGTGGCCTTTAGTGACACTTGTAGCTGTCACTGAATGTCTGTGTGTGGGATTCTCTTCTTCCCATCCTCTATATAAAGGCCTACACACCCCCCTCACCAAATCATCTCTACCTACTCTACTCCCATCTACTCCTAAGCTCTAACAAGCCTACCAACGCTCCGTTAGAGCTTACTCTCAAGCTCCCAAGGCTCCTGTTAGTGTAGTGAACCTCTGCCTCACCAAATATTCCTCCATCTTCCCATCCCCATTCATAGGTCGCATTGGAGCCATCCTCCCACCTCCACACTGGCAATATATCATCTCTGCCTCCTCACCTCCATTCCGGAGCTACACTAAAGATTTCCTCTACCCAACATCCTTCTGCATCTCACCTCTGTCGTCTCGCTCCTCACCTCCTTCGTTCAAGATTCCTTCAGGCACCGTCGTCTCGTCGAATAGACGATTCCAGAGATTTCTTCTCACCTCCCTTTCTTTTTATACTTTCGTAGATTATTGTAATAGACATTCGTGATATATAACATATTTGTTCCATATCTCTTGTGATTTATTCTGCTTGTCTTTTTCTTTCAAAAACACAAAAAAATAACAAAACTTTAAAATACCAAAAATAAACAAAACAAAGCGTGGTTTTCAATTAAAGTAAACATCACCTCCCTGTGTTCGACCTGGGACTCCCTTAGAGTTTCGGTATAAATTTTATCTGATCACGGGTTTTGCAACAACGACAATGGGTTACTGGTAACCTTGATTTCAAACACGCGAAACACGTGTGATCAGGTTGCATCCTCACAAACCTTGGGCTCGACCCCACTTGCATACTGATCTTAGGTTCTAGGTAATTTTTATCCAGAACCTTAGGTACACTCGACCGTGGGGCATGGGTCTGCATCACAACCTCGCCACATCTATGCACATCGTCTCCTTGCAAGTCAAAAAGTAGATTTTCTTATCTTGATCCTAACCTGCACCTGTGAATTCTTTATTTCTTCTTTATTTGTATAGTGTGCCTAGCTGAAGGCACTAAATTTAACATGTATATAGTTTGCTTTCATCTCAGAGCTGACCTGTAATCACGAAATTCAAGTGCTCTTTACGCTATTCCACTATGTTTCATATCTCTTTAATACAATGAGGATTAGATAGGCATGGCGAGGTGGATATCATTATCCGAATCATCTTGTTAGCTCCATAGATTCTTTCTGTTTTCTCTTTATTGAAAAAAAGAAAATTGAATTAGGAAAAGAAAACATGGGCATTAGAGTTTTTCAACCTTATGAAATAATACAATTGGACCTGATTGTTCATAGATGTGGACCAAATTATGATGTAGACCCATGTGCCATGGTCGAGTATATTTAAGGCTCTGGATAAAATTTATCCAAAACCTAAGATCAGTAAGTAAGCAAGATCAGGCCTGCGATTTGTGAGGTTGCAACCCAAGTCCAAAAAGTTGGGTTATAGCGAAATAAAGCTCAAAAGGATAATCAATGAATGTGTGCTTGGGTTGGACATCCTCTAAATCAAAGATGTCATAAGGGTCCTGGTAGAAGGTTGGTGGTTTCAGACAAATAGGCACCCTTCGACTCAGTCTTTTACTTCCTCTGGAATTAGCTTCCCAAATCATCATTTCCCAACTCCTATCCTCAATCAAAATTTTGAATTCTGGGACCTCATGCATATTAATCACCCCATCTAAAATGTCAGTCTATGATTTGTTGCCAGATCAGAATTGACTTGGGTCTAGTAATCTCAAAATCAAAATCATCAATATGCTTAAAGGGGTGTAATTGAGGAATGGGGCTTTGAATTGAATCCTTCATGAAATCAAGATCTGAATCCACCATGCATGCCCCAACAAGATCAAGTTCCTAAATTTTAGGGCCATCAAATGATTTATCGGATTCCTCAAGCCCAGTCGTCTCACTAAAATCATCTTTCGTAAACTCATATGAGAATTCGTATAATGGTTCTTCACCTTTAGAATCAAATAATTCTAAATCCGCATTAATGTATGTCGCAAAATCAATAATCACTTTTTGTTCCATGGAGACATATGTTTCCTCGTAGCCCGACTCAGGGATCATAGGTGAAGAAATCAATTCATCCTTATTTGATTGCTCTACAATAACCTTGTCAACCTTGGTCTCATAAAATGTGTCCCTCATACAGGTGCCTGAGTGGATTCTGACATTGGCTCTCCTATCAGGGGTTCATCCTAGGAATCCTCCCAAGATTGGACTAGAGCAATCACAAATCTCATCCTCAATTTCGATAACTTCCCAGGTAAAAACTGACCTAGGCCGTTATCCTTAATATCCTAGAAATAATCCAACAAATACTTGTTAAGATCATCAATCATTTTAATCAGGGGCTCCAATTCTTCAGTGCAAGGTGTTGGCTGAGCTTCTAAAGATTGTATGGTTTTCCTTAAGTTTACCAACACCTTATCTTGGACCTGGTTAACTTGAATCAAATGGTTTGGTTCAGGGTTGGGCAGGTTTGAGTTTAGTACAGAGGAGTCAATGAATTGATGTTCTTGATACCCTCCTAGATAAAAGGTCATTTCAGGTTGTCCATAAGGAGGTGATGACCTATAAGCAGGGTAATATGAGGAAGGGTAAGGATCAGCATATCCTTCTTGACTGTAGATCATATTATGTTGTCTAAATGAGGGCGGTGATCTATAGTCAATGTATCTCGAAAAAGGATAAGAATCAAGATTATGGTGAACAGGGTTAGACCTTGAACACGGAGGTTCGAAACTATATCCCCAATCAGGAATATCCCAACTAGAAGATGGATGAGAATAAATCTGGATGGAAATAATCATTTTGGGAATAAGTAGTGGTAGGAGGGTAGGAGTGGAAGTGCAAAGAGGATGTGGAAGGATCCATGACAGAATAGGAGGAAGAAAGGCACCTTACAATACAAACAAACAAACTTGTCCTTAAGTGGGCTAGCCTAAAGACCTATAGACTGCTAGAACCCGTCTTGAGATGAAGAAATGATTTGATCTACTTCTTTCCAGTCAATCCAAATAGTTAAAGGGAGGGGCTAGGGAGAAGGTTCTTCCTTTGGCTTTCGCCTCCGGTTCCTAGTGTACCCCTGACTCACCATCGTTTGATTTTTCTCCCCTAGCTAGACATTAGATTGAATGGTAGAAATAGACTAATTGAAAATAATCTCAATCTAGGATTCGAAGAGTGAGTCCAATCCTTAAGGCCAACGTCTACTCTATTTTAATTAGGGCTAGGTTTGAATGTGCTTTGGAATGTGATGGGCCCTTTATCCGGGTTGTGCTCTTAATGATTGATTGATATGTGTGTGCATGCACAACCAATGACTTTCAAGCAAGATTACTTTTGGATGTGTTGAATTTTAGGGTTTAAATCTTGCTTAGTAGCTTTTAGGATTCAACTTTAGGGGTATTCAGTTAAGTTCAGTTGGCACACTAGGTTTTGAAAGCATAGGTGAAGATGTTTTCCTTTAAATCTTAAAAGAATGTGGATTGCCTGGTAAATCCCTAAAAGTTGAACCTATGTGGTAGCTACTTGATGAGTTGTTTTTAGTTGAAGTGGTGCGGCACAAACAACTCAAACAATTGGCCTGATGCACCACTTAATTAGGAACACAAGTGATTACCTAATCTGATTTCTACTCAATTATGTGTTGATGAGTGTACTGATCCCAAAGATCGAGTTATTGCTTTAGTATGAAGAATCAGAAGAAGTTGTGCATCTTTGTGAGATTTTTTTAAATTTTTCTTTATACGCAGAGGGTGAGGTGGGTGGAGGTGACAACCAAACAATCAAAACTAACCTTAGACATTATGAGAACTCGTAAGTAAATTAGAGTTTGTGTTATTAGGTGATGGAATGAAATCTAGTGGGTGGGGAGGTGCAAGTAAACTTACAGACCCTTTAATAGTGCTTTACTCTAATCTACCACTTTTTCCCATCTCCAAAGAGTACCTACAATCGCAATAAGAAAGGAGAGAACTGAACTAAAGGATAAGTAAGGTGGGAAAATGTGAAAAATCAAAGACTATCACCTCCCGGCAATGACGCCAAAATGTTTTGAGTTTTGAAACCCCATCGTTGTAGTGCGATTTGCAAGAAAAATCTTCAACAGATAAATTTCACCGAAACTCAAAAAGAATTCCAGGTCGAACACAGGGAGGTGGATGTTTGATTAAAAACTGCATTTTTTTTTTTGGTCACAAAGCAGAATAGTTGGTCGAAATTATTCATAACTAGCTATCTTCGTAAATAATAATGAATAGAAGAGACAACGAGAATGTTACAAATAAAAACAAAATAGAGATAGAATAAACATGGATTTCACAATCATCATGTGATGTTCATTACAACTAATCATTACACTAGAATGATGGAAAGATTACAACTAGAAAGAGACAATTCTACTCTAGAAAGCGGTAAAAAGAAGGCAGAGAGAAGTTATCCTCCTCGACGGCTGCTTGGAGGATGAGCCCCACTGACGAAGCACCTAGACGAAGGTGGTGAGATGTAGGATGAAGGAGAACAATGACGAATGATGAAGAATAGGGCAAGGCGATGTGCAGCTGGATCCGCTTCCCAAACAGCAGTGAGAGGACAACTGCGGGATGCTCCACGAAGGAGGTGAGAAGGTGAAAAAATTGTATTTTTAACTCTAATGGAGCATCCCGAGTTTTGGACAAGCTTTTAGAGCTTTGGAGGGGGTGAGAGAAGAGAGGAAGGGATGAGAAATTCAAATGGTAGGGGTTTCCTTTCATAGTTTTAGGGATAGAGGGAAATTTGGACATTTTACACTTGACAACATTAATTTAGGGTCTTTAGTGATGAATTTAAGAGTCACTAATGACCCCAAATGTAGGCTTAGTGCATGCACGCGTCGCTCCCTCCTCTTCCGCTCTTGAAACGTGTGCCCACGATCTCAACTCCTTAGCCATCCGATCACGAGATCGGATGGCTTATAAGCCATCGTGCCTCATCACGCACCCGCGTGAGATCGCACGTTCGTTGGTGCGTTCGCGATCCACACGATCTGGTGACGCCATGTGGCTGATGCTATCGCCATTCATTCTTGATCCAATGGCTGCAATTGGCCCATGCCTACTTCTTGCTCTAATTTTAAGCTCGCAGGGTCTCTAACCCGCGACCTCCGCGTTGCCCACAAGCTCGAGACTAATGGGCCAAGCCACCCTTTGAGGTGCATTTTGGATTTAAGCACGATCTCTCTCAACCACTGGATCTTGATCCTATGATTGAGATCATCTCCGTAGTTGAGGAGAGAGATAGCAGCGGTGGGTCCTTGGGCTAGTTGGGCAGTTGGGTTGGTGCCACGTGGCATCGTCTTGGCCATCCATCTTCTATGTTTTGTAGATGGTGCCACGGATGTCGTATTGGATTGATTTTTGCACATCGTTGGGCTACGATCGTCGATCCGAACCCATCTATGTGGTTGGATTTGTCATCTGAAGTGTGGATTTACACAATCTTCCTCAAATTATATCTGATGCTACGGAAGTCCGATCAGGGCGATCTTGGAGTCATTGAACTTCAATGGTCGCCCTAATCAGATCCATATGCTTGGATCTTCAATACGAGGCCCCGATTAAATGTCGCCCTTTTACATAACCATAAAAAGGATAAATTAACATAAATTTTATACAATCTATCCTAAATGCACGATGATACATGTTATGTAATATTTATAATGTACAATGCAACTATAAGCCAAGAATACGCATAAATAGACGGTTTATGTGATATAAATGTGTTCACATTAGCGGGATGAACAAGGATAGTGCCAAAGAATGAAGAGCATGGCAGGACAGTGTCGTGCCGAGGATCTACTTCCCAAAATTGGTGAGAAGACGACCGCGGGATGCTCCATGAATGGGGATGAGGGGAGTTGAAAATATTTGTTTCTACTCTAGAGCAGCATCCCGGTCTTGGGACAAGCTCTCTCTAAAGCCTTGGAGGTAGTGAGAGGAAGAAAGGTAGATATGAAGAAGGGGAGGTGTAGGGGTCCTTTTATAGCAGAGTGAAGAGGAGGAAATCTCTCCAAGGGCTACAGTGACATCAAATGCGTCGCTGAAGATCCGTGCCAACCAATGCCCCAAATGTCGCTAAAGCCTACTGGCGCTCATGCTTTATGCTGCTGCCATTTGTTGGAGCGCCTCCCTGCCATTCGATCAAGATCTGAAGGCTCAGGCGCACCCGCTGATCGCGTCCTTTGATGGTGGGTACCACTATCGTTGAAGAGAGGTGCGAGCACTACTGGAATGCTATCAGCCAGCTGACAACTCTAGTGGTTGTCTTAAGTTCGCACCAGTGTACAATTATGCCTATGATTTTGCGTGATTGCATGCGTGTGTGAATCTAACCCATGGGATTGTGCCACATGGAAGCCTTGTGGTTGCTCGATGGACATTCGACGATCGAATTTCAACTACTACGGCTAGGAAGCTTCAGTGGGATTCGACCCCACACCATCTGAGCTGCATAAAGCACTTAGCCAATGTGCTAAGCCATCCTTTCTGTCATGAGGAGGAGCATAGTGTGGAGGCTTCTCAATCATTGGATTAGGATCCAATGGTTGGGAACAGATGATACGGATGAAGAAGGTTGGGTGGACTGCTGGCCGGTGTTTGGCAACCTAGATGGAGCCACGTGGTGCCATCTGGGTTGTCCATCTTCACTTTGTTGCAGAGGGTGCCACGGTGCTTGGATTGAGACGAATTCCACCTTGCCGAACTACGATTGTTGCTCTAGATCCATCCATACGATCGGATTTTTCATTCAAAGCCCGTGAGGATGTCACATTGCCCACTGGCCATTGATCTTCTTTGGATCGCATAAGGTGATACAGGATTTTGATTAGGATGATCTCGGAGCCATTGGACTCCGATCATCATCCTGATCAGATTCGTTCATTCAGATCATCAATCTTAGTCCCCAAAATAAATCTCCTTCCCTCCTGGCTATGAAAAGGATGCAATTAACCTAAACTATACACAACTATTGCAAATGCAAAATGATGCATGCTATGCAATATTTATCATATGAAATGCAAATCTAAGCCTAGGAACATGCATGAATAGGCATTTTAGCTTAATTAAATGTGTCTACATCATACCCTCATGTCTATCTTTTGCTAGGCCATAGCAAAATTAAACTACATGCTATGTATAAAAATAGAATTAGGACTCAATCACTTAGGCCTAAGTTGTTTGTTAACAATAGAAATTTTCAACTAAGGTCCTAAACTATGAAAACTTAATAGGACTCAGGTGTTCGTCAAAATTCAGACTGCCCAAGTCATTACCATGTTTAGAAAGGGAAGATATATTTTTTTTATTTTTCTTCTTTTCTAACTTTTTTGGACTTTTGGAGTTTAAGAGTTTTGGGATAACTTTTTATGTCTACTCGACCTACCCAAGACTCGAAAAGTACTCTAAGTGCTAAGCATCCTGTGAAAGGGTGATAAACTTACTTGGCAGCTGTTAAAATGGACTTCAGGTTTCTAAAACCCTAGGTGACCCTAAAGATTTCTGCCTATAGGTTTATCATTCTGATCGGTAGCTTTCTCCCTACTTTTTTTACTTTTTTATGGGGTCAACACAAGCATGAACCCAGTGTATATCTCCCCAGTTTATTCTACTTTCCCGCTTCTTCCCTAAGTGTTTTGGGAATTATTTGTGCATTTTTGTGAGTTGGGCTCTGGACAACTGGCCAATGGGTTGTTACTCACGGCAACTTGCCAGCCATACTCGTGTAGTGAAGTGTGGTTTTATTTCTTTATTTTCTCCTTTTTCTATTTTCTTCTTTTTCTATTTTTTTCTTTTTATTTTTGAGAATCATTTTTTTTGTACGTAGGTGGCTTCCCTGATCTAAGATTTACCTAAAAGCAGTAGAATGACTTTGGTCATGTAGCTGGGCTTTGGACAACCAACCAATGGGCTATTACCCACGACAACTTGCCTACCAAACTACACTAGATAGTTCATTAGCTACCTAATTATCATAAAAACAGCTGGAAAGTGAGTCAATGCAAATAGTCTGTAGATGCTTAGACTTAAAGTCCCCTCAAATCAGAGGGCAGGTTGATAAGTTGTGTATTTATCACCCCAATTTATTTGCCAAATTAGAATAAAATTACTTGATTGGGAGTTGAGACTAAGTCCATATTCGAGTGGACACCTACGCTGATTCAGCCTGAAGACTTGAAGAGTCTAATATTTTGGTCCTATCGTATCATTTCCTAAAGTTAAAAACTTCTAAATGCCTAAGTTCTCTTTTCCTAATTTCTTTCACTCTTTTTTTGTCTTTTTGAATTTTCATTTTTCTTTTTTCTTAAAAAAATAAAGAAAATAAAAGAGATTCTATAGAGCTAACAAAGTAATTTCAGGATTAATTATCCACCCCCTATGCCTAAATGATGCAATGTCCTCACTGTAAAAACAAAGACATGAAAAGCACGGAATAACAAAATATCACTTGAATTTTATGAAAATTCGTTCAGCTCTGCAGAGAATGTGGAATATACACATGTGCTAAATTTATTACCTTCAGCTATGCATGGTTCACAAGTAAAGAAGACGTTAAAAGTTCAGAAGTGCAGGTCAAAATTAGAATAGGAAGATTGATTTTGGAACCTACAAAAAGATGTCCACAAATGTGGACCAGATTATAGTGTAGACCCATGCCCATGGTCAAGTGGTTCTCAAGTTCTAGATGACAATCACCCAAAACTTGAGATTGTTGAGCGTACAGGCCGAGCTTGCGGTTTGGTGGTGTGCAACCCAAGACTAAACTGGCTGACATTGGGTAGATATGATTCACTAAACTCGGGTGTCCCCTTAGAGTTCCACTCAGGAAGATAGTCAATTATTCCGAGCTTAGGTTGCACGTGGAAGATATCATAAGGATCCTAGTAGAAAGTAGGTGGTTTAGGTCAACAGGAACACATAAATCCAAACTCTTGCTTTCCTTGAACTTAACTTCTGAAATATGCACTTCCAACTTCCTATCCTCTAGCATGTCATTCACCCCATATGATTTACCCAAGTCCAGAATTCATGGTTGAATTAGAATTCACTTCGGCACAATGATCTCAAAAGTATGATTGTTCAGCTCTTCGGGGTGTGGTTGAGGAATGGGGCAACTGATTGAATCTTCTAGTAAGTGAGGATTCAGATCCTCCAAGTTAGCCCGAACTAGATCACAATCTTCAATAATCGGGCTATTAAATGGTTCGTCATACTCATCGAGCCCGTTTGTCTCACTAAAATTGTTTTCCTTAACTTCAACTGAGACATCACCTAATGATTCATCACCCTCAGAGTCAAAGAATTCTTGATCCTCATTTGCATATGCCTCAAAATCGTATGTCATTTCCAGGTCCATAGAGACATACATTTCTGTGCTCCCTGGCTCGGGGATCTCGGGTGAAGTAATCGGTTCATCCAGAGCAGGGTAGGACGGCATCGTGGTGGGGACTTACTTCCCTAAGTAGGTGAGAAGACGGCCGTGGGATGGTCCACGAATGGGAATGAGGGGAGGGAAAAATATTTAGTTCTACTCTAGAGGAGCATCTCGGGCTTGGGACAAGCTCTCTCTACAGCCTTGGAGGTAGTGAGAGGAAGAAAGGAAGATATGAAGAATGGGTGGTGTAAGGGACCTTTTACAGTGGAGTGAAGAGGAGGAAATCTATCCAATTGCTACAATGACATCAAATGTGCCACTGAAGATCCATGCCAACCAATGCCCCAAATGTCGCTAAAGCATGCTGGTTCTCCACCATTCAATCAACATCTGAAGGCTCAGGCGCACCCGCTGATCGTGCCCTTTGAAGGTGCATACCACTATCGTTGAAGAGAGGCACGAGCACCACTGGATCGACATCAGATGGTTGACAAGTCCAACAAATGTCTTGAGTTTGCACTCGTGTATGATTTCGCATGATCGCATGCATGTGCGAATCTAACCCACGGGATTGCACCTTATGGAAGCTTCGTGGTCGCTCGATGGAGATCTGGTGGCCGAATTTCAATTGCTGCAGTGAGGAAGCTTCAACGGGATTCAACCCCACACCATCGGAGTTGTAGAGAGTGCTTAGCCAATGCGCTAAGCCATCCTTTGTGTCACGAAGGGGAGCACGGTGTGGAAGATTCTCAACCATTGGATCAAGATCCAACGACTGGGAATGGATGATGCGGATGAAGAAGAAGGTTGGGTGGACTGCTGGCTGGTGTTGGGTGGCCTAGATGGTGCCACATGGCACCATCTAGGTCATCCATCTTCTTTTAGTTGCAGAGGGTGCCACAATGCCCGGATTGAGATGATTTAGGTGTTGCCGGACAATGATCGTTGCTCCGGATCCATCTGTATAGTCGGATTTTTCATCCAAAGCACATAAGGATGTCGTAATGCCCCCTGGCCATTGACCCTCCTCAGATCACATAATGTCATATGGGATTCCGATTAGGACAATCTTTGAGGCATTGGACTTTGATCATCATCCTGATCAGATCTGTACATTCGAATCGTCAATCCAAGGTCCCGAAATAAATCTCCTTCCCCCCTGGTCGTAAAAATGATGCAATTAACCTAAATATACGCAACTATTCTAATTGCAGAATGATGCATGCTATGCAATATTTATAAAATGAAATGCAAAGCTAAGCCAAGGAACATGCATTGATAGGAATTTTAACCTAATTAAATGTGTTTGCATCAGATATCAATGACTTGGCGGCGAAAGCCAAAGGAAGAACCCTTCCTTTAGTACCCTTGGATTGGACTGGCTAGGTAAATTTAAGAGATTGGGATTACTTTCAGTCGCTTCTGTAACAGATTTTTCTTCAATAATTAAAATCTAAACAAAATATCTAGTCATCTAATTTTAAAGGATCAATTGGATTAACAAGGCCTTTGCCTTGTTTGGCTTGTCTACACTAACCGAGGTTGGCTAGTGTATGCAAGGGATGAGGTCACTTAGACCTCAATTTGTTGGACCTTGGGAACCAGCCCTAAGACGGCGAAGGTGACTCATCGCATCACCTCGTTCTTCTTCTCAACCATCATCTCCTCCTACTCAATTAGTTGAGATGGCTAATCTTGGACCGTGTCTGGGTCAGGTTTGTGAAAATCTAGACTCGATGGCTTGTCTCAAAGCCTGGGTCATTGAGTCTGAGCAGAGGTATCAGTAGATCATCGATAGGATTCTTACAACATTGGATGGAATGCAGCATCCACTTGCAAAGAACAATTGAGGGATGGTCGGACCTGGATAGGTTGTGTTAATATGGTGATTTTATCGTTGAAATCTGTATAGTGGTTAACCTAAATCGGACCTAACCATCTCTTTACAAAATTTTTAACCTGGCCTACTTGATTTTATCCTGGTCTCTTTTAGGCCAGGGTCAAACTCAGGGAAGTGGGGTTAGAAGTCAAGTTTCTACGCCTTTCCTACAACAAATCTCTTCCGTTCGTTTATTGTGTTTTTGGTGTTTTTCTATTTAAGATTTTTTTCGGATAATCGTTGTCCTTGAGGTACACACTCAAAATCAGGTTCTTGGCTTTGAGCCAAATCAGGGTTTCAAAACTGGTCTTGCTATTCTCAAGACTGAGTACCTACAAGCCAAGGATTATCTTTTCTCTTTTATATATATTTTTTTGTTTATCTTTTTAATGGCAAGAAAGAGAAATAGAAATAAAGTAAATATAGTATATATATATGTATATATTATATATGTATAAAGGGGTGGGGGTGGAGGTGGAGATGGTGTGTAGCATGGTGTCGAGTCGGTCGTCGTCTAAAAAGACGCAACCAGCTGGACGAGGTGCTGCGTGGAGTGTAAGATGGATGGCGGAAGATGTGTGCGACCACGCTTTTTTTTACGCGTATATCTGGGAATATCAGCAACTAGTGCAGATATTCCCACAGTACCACGTATGGTAAGTGATATGAAAATATTTATATATATATATATATGTAAATATATATCTATATGTAAATATATATATATGGTTATAATTATATAGGTATATATGTAGTTATATGTATATATATATATGTATATGTATATATATATAGATATGTAAATATATGTTTAGATAGATAGATGTATAGATATATATAGATATCTATGTATATGTATGTATTTATAACTATATAGATGTATATATATATATGTAGATATATATATAGTAATATATGTATATATATATATGTAGATAGATATGTATATATATATACATGTATAGATAGTTATAGATATATATGTATATATGTATGTATATTTGTATATATATATATGTATAAATATATGTATCTATACTTATACTTAGTTATATAAGTAATAATCTATATAAATATACATCTATATATATATATATATAGGTATATAGATATATATATTTATTTATATGTATGTATGTATATTAATACTTAGGCATATAGGTACTACTATATGTATAGATATAAGTGTATATATATGTATATGTATATAAATATATATATGTATATATATAAGTATATAACAGTGTATAAGTGAGAGTGTGTGTGTGCGAGAGTGTGAGCGTGTGTGTGTATGTGTCGATAGAGAGAGTGAGAGAGTGCTATGTGTGTGTGTGAGAGAGAGAGAGAGAGAGCTTCCTGCTAGAGTGAAGGAGCCGTTTAAGCCGTTTGCAGTAGTGGGGCAACGTCTGATAGTGCACGCAGACACGCAGGCGCATAGGCAAGCGAGGATGTGCGCGCTATGAGGGATTAAGCGCGGGGAGAGGACCACAGTGCACCGTGCTACGTGAAGGGTCTGGTGCGGGCAGATGTAGGTGTTGGGAGCGAGTGAGCATACACGAGCGAAGACACGGGCGGGTGCAGGTGCTGGCAGACGCGAGCGCAAGCAGATGTGCGGCCGGACGCTGGAGTAGGCATGTGCGGGACGCGGGCGCGGCTGCTGGTCGGTTGCGGTGCGCCAGGTGACTGGATAAGTGAGAAACTTACCGGACACTACATTGTAGCCACAGTGTTCCGCTGAAACGCGTGAACAGTGGCTACAGTGCCCGAGCCAGCCGCGCAACCGCCTGCGTCCGGTGCTGTTAGTGCGGAGGGCTTGGACGGCTCGCTGCGTGCACGGATGAGTGGTGCCGACTGCTAGCTTGCAGGCGGGACTTCGCGACAGAGCGTGTGGATGGGGCTGGGCTGCAGGAGAAGGAGCGCAACAGAGCGCGCGGTGGCCTACAGGTGCAGGCTGGCATGCATAGTGAAGCTTGGCCGGCCGCTGTAGGGGAGCGCGGTGGCCGGTTGCGGGCGGAAAGGCGAGTGTACCGTAAAGAAGTGGGAGGCGAGGGTGCCTGCTAGCGTGCACTGGAGGCGAGGGTGACCTGTAGTTGTGCGCTGGGGGGCCTTGCCGCTGCTGCTACTGTGCAGAGCTTGAGCTTCAAAGCTTGAAGCTCCTGCTCCAATGGTCGAATTGGCGAAACAGAGAATACCACCACGCCCACCAGCTCTTTGATGAGCTGGGCGGTGGTGGACTCACAGTGGTGGTTGTGCACCACTGTGAGGTGCTCTTGCCCGCAGAGTGTCTCCTCAGAGGAGGAGGTGTTGCACATGGAGGTAGAAGGGGAAGGAGATGGCCTCTAGAAGAAGAGTTGCAGTGTGTTTTTTTTTTGTGGGGACCAGGCTCCCTTTTGCAAGAAGGAGCCGCACCTGTTTTATAGAGGAAGAAAGCATGCACAACCATGCCCTGGCTGTGCATGCGGCTGTGCATGGCTTGGCAGGGCATGCGGCTGTAGGGCATGCCAACTGCAGAGCATGGCGCGAAGAGGAAGATGAGGCCTTGCCTTGCAGCCGCAGGAAGAATTCAAAGTCAAGTAAAATTAAAAATGAAAAGATGGTGAATTTTGCAAAGCAGCACTTGAGGAAAAATGTAAATTACAAGGCCATATATTTTACTCTCCTCCCCTCTCAAATAAATGCATGCATGCGTCTATATTCACAAATGTGACTATGTCTACCTAATATGCACTGGTAATGCTAGGAAATTGCACAAGACGGCACAATTGCAGCTGTATTTTTGCTGTGCAATCATACCCCCATGCCTATCGTTTGCTAATCCCTAGCAAAACATTTTTGTGTTGTATTTAGAAATGATCTTTAACTGAAGATTTTCTTCTGAGGCAACATAGGTGTGTTTATTGTTGGATATTGTGACAACCAATTGTAGAGAAGACTACCAGTACTTTAAGTCTCACATGACATTGATCATCTCTCAACTAACCAGGACTCTTGATATTTAAACCTTAAGTACAATTTCCAGGACCCAAGAGGTTTTTGCCGTACTTGAGAGCTCAAGAGATTATGGCTTGTGCTAAGTGAAGGATCACGACTGACTAGATAAACATTAAGACTCAAGCCTATGGTTTCACGAATTTTTAAGTAAAGGTTGGTCCCAGTTTCAACTCGTGTCTTTGGATTGACCTGGAAAACTCAACTCCCATTTTCTGACATTTGTGGCTCAAAGAAAGCAGAACTTTTTGTATGAAGATTTTATAGACATTTGTGAGATATACTGGCTTATTTGCATCTTTTTTTTTTCTTTTTGAAACACGTGTTAGTATATCTCTTGCAGCTTTATTTGGAGGAGCACACTTTTCTTTTTGGTGGGAGAGTTTCTTTTTGGTGGAAAGGGTCTCTCCAAAACACAAGACTAAAACCTGGGATAAAAAGTCTACCTGCATGCACAGGTAAGGACTGCACCTTCCCTAATGAACACTAGGGTTGGAGCTTATGTCCACCTGGTCTTTCTTGATATGCGTAGTGCGAAGAAAGATTACTTAGGCTATCGAGTAGAAGCAAACCAACGGATTTTGTATTGATGTCTCGGTATAAGAATACGTCCTTAGTTAGGAGAGATTCTAATCTATCTTGCCAATGTTCAAGTGAATTAAGCCGAGCCTGAGCGAATCCAGCTTCTGTGGCCTGGAAAGTCTTCAAAAGAGAGGTTGAATATCCATAAACACTTATTTATTTTTGTTTCAGCCTTCAGATCATTACTAAACACAATTTTTTTTTTCTTTTTCTTTATATATATATATAGGTGGAAACTGCATGATACCATAAAATACCCAGATCCTCTGGATGCCTATCCACCCCCCCATGCCAAACAATGCTATGCCCTCATATGCATGCAGGGTAGGGTAGAGGAAGGACGAAAGATCGGGTAACGAGAGCTGAGGTGCAGGGTATACAGTAGGGTGGTAGGGTGGGTGGATGATGGGTGGTGAAGTGAAAAGTGAAGTGATCGTGACAGTGGCGTAAAAAGTGAAGGTGGATGGTGAAAGATCTAGCATTTCTTGGGATGAGGGTGTCCCAGGAGGATTGGAGAACAAATCAGGAGGAGGAAGTTGGCCCTTAGATTGGCCAAGAAGAGGGGCTTCTTGGATATATGGATCCAAAAGGGAATAGCCCCAGTGAGAAGTATGTGGGTTCAAGGTCCCAGTGTGGAGTTGCAAATCTGCCTGATTTGGCGGGAAAGAAAGGGCAATCCGATCTTCGAGAGTGTGGACCAGCGATGAGTAGCTCGGATGACTCAGACCACGAGGTATGGGAAGTGGAGAAAACCTTGTCAGAAGTCTGGTCAGGAGAATGTATGGGGGAACATCATAGTATGTGTTGATCAGGTAGTCGTCAGTGTTTACAGGTAATCCGCAGCAATCTGTATAGGTCCCAATTAGTTCGATACATGCGTTGACGGTCATGTCCTCGTCAGACGTGTCATCCTCGATACAATCGCAATCAAAGTTCTTGGCTGCCTTGAAGATGTTAATCTTGAGCTTTTCAGATCCAACGGCAATCTCAATACAGCTCTACTCGCAGTCGATATCGCTGCGGGCTGTGGCCAAGAAAGGTCGACCAAGGATGATCGGACAATCAGAAAGTGAGCTAGGAACTTCCATATCTAAAACAAGAAAGTCAACAAGAAAATAGAGACTGTTGACCCTAACCACCACGTCTTCCACCACACCCTTCGGAATTTTGACAGAATGATCTGCCAACTGTAACGTGACAGGGGTGGGTTTCAAATTTCCCAAGGAAAATTTTTCGAGCATGATGGTTGGTATAAGATTGATGGAAGATCCTAGATCAAGTAGGGCACGGTTAAAATTGCAGCCTTGGATGCTACAGGAAATAAGCGGTGTGCCCGGATCTTTCTGCTTCAGTGGTAGATTTGACAGTATAGCACAACTCGCATGAGGTGAGAGAACCACCGGATTCTTGGTTTTCTTTGACTGTCGCCTGGGTGTTATGTAGTCTTTGAAAAATCAAGCGACAGTAGGAATGTGGTCAATAGCCTCAAGCAGGGGTACCTTGATTTCAACATCCCTAAACAAATTATGTTGGTTATCAAAGGCCAGCATGTTTTTCTTCTTGCCTTTTGGCTCCCTCAGTGGAGCCTCATGGAATGGGACTGATTTTGGCACCAATTTAGGTCTATCATCCTCTCGCGAATGCAGTGCGTATCTCGAATGAGAGGGCAATGAAGAAGATAGGCCAGGATCTGGTCGAGGCAGATCAACAGTCTACTTACCACTCCTCGTAGTGATCGCATTGGATGATGCGGGTCCAGTGGGATCATACGACGGAGGAGGGTTTGCAATAGGGACATAAGAGTGCGGTGCTGCAGTAGGATTAGCCTGAAATCTCGGTGGAATGCTCAGAGCCTGCAGAATCTGGTGAACCTATCCCTGAGAAGGTCGTACCTATGGTTGAGGACGATAGGGTACAAAATTTAGCAGGTTGGGAACAGGTTGGGCAGGAAGAGTGCCCTAAGATCGAGTCGCCATGCGTAGTTGACTGCTCTCAGCATTCTGCTGCGCCAATTGGTGCTGAAGAGAGGTCATGTTCTCTTCATGGCGCTCTGTCATTTCCGTCATCATTCGCATCAATATATCAAGAGGACTTCATGCATGTTCTGTTTGTGGTACGCAAGGGCCTGATGGCAGATTCGCCGTAGGATTAGACTGGGCCCTTGGGATGACGGGTGCAGATGGTCGCATTGGTCCACCCGTGGGGTTTTGGCGCTGCGGGTTGTTAGACCATGTGAAATTCGAATGATTTCGCCACCCTAGATTATAAGTGGCAGAGAACGGGTTGTTCCCCAGGGCGCAAGCGTCTTCTATGCCAGAAGACATGTCCCCATGTAAATACGCATCCGAGCACATAGAGGCTTGGTCCTCCATGTCAAAATACTGGCTCACAGAGGCCAGATCCACATGACTTACAGAATCGCTCGGCGTGGCACTCGGTAAGGAAGGTCTTACAGGGTTTCTTGGGATAAGCCTGGTATTAGTAGAATTGGGGTTGTGACACAGTGGTGAGGTCAGGGTGTTTGCCATAGAACGGGCAGGGTTGGCCAGAAGCTCGTTCAGCTTCTTGTGTACGACGGAGACTTCATCCCATTTCTATGCGATAAGGTTGAGATCTGTGGATGAATGGGAGGGTCCCGTGTCAACTTCATGGACATTTCGAGGAAGGTTGGTACAATTAAAGGCGACAATGGAAGCATTGTTCATTGAGTTTTCACTCATATTTTCAAATAATTCGAATGCTCCATTCTCGTCTTTATTCATAAAATTCCCTCCGCAAGAAACGTCTGCTATTTGCTTCAAAGTCTCATTTAGCCCATAGTAGAAAATCTGGGCTATATGCCACTTAGGCAGACCATGGTGCGGACACTTCCTGAGGAGGTCATTATATCTCTCCCATGCCACATGAAATTGTTCGTCGTTTTGTTGCGTAAATGAGGTGATAGCACGGTGAAGCGCATTGGTTTGCCCGATTGGGAAGAGCTTCTTGAGAGAAACTGTTCGCATCTCTTCCCAAGAGTGGATGGTTCTCCCAAGGGTGCATAACCACTGCGACGCTTTATCCCGCAATGAAAATGGGAACATTTTCATGAGGACTATAGGTAACCCGATATTTCTTGGTTTAACAGTTTCAGCCAATCGTGTTAGGTCTTCCAAGTGGAGAAAAGGATCTTCACTTGCAAGACCATGGAGGTGAAAATTTATCAGGCCAGTTATGTTAGGTTTCAGTTCAAAGTTGTCCCCGCCCATGGGGACCCGCAGCGGGATTCTGATAGGAGCTAAGAGACCTAGGCTCCTCCCCTTCGGGAGGGTTCTACATTTCCTCCAATATTTCCCGAATGGCTTCAATTTGTTCATTATACATTTCCATGTGGGCTTGGAGGCGGGTTATGGGATCTAAGGCTCCACCACCTGGTGGGTTTTGAGGGCGGTTTCCTCCCTTGGGATTTGGGGGTGGGCGTGCAGCCATGTTTGTGGAGGAGGACTATTTGACTTCTTTTCTAAATTTATCAGACAATTCACACAGTTCAGGGTTTTGTGACCTCCTCCCAAACATGCACTACTGTAGGAAGAATTGGGGGCATACGAAGGGAAAAGGAGATGAGAGAAATGATGCCGCAAAGGTACACCTGATGACAAATCAGTACAATCAAATTCCTAACCTCTATAGTGTGCCCTTAGACCTAAAGATCTAAGTTACCTACTATCACGAACTACAGAATCACATGCGAGCACCGCGGAACCACCGGGCCAAATTGAAAGGCCGTTTGCCCCAGTCTTAGACACCCAATAGCACACGGGAACCCTCACCAGCACGTAGGTGCTACACGAAGGTAGTTAGACCTCCAATCCTTAAGAAGGGACAAGTTACTGCCAGTTTTAGTTAGAGGCTTAGGATCAAGTGCTTTTGGAATGTGAAGGACGTTATTTACGGGTAATGCCCAAGTGATTGATTTTACAAGGTGTGTAATCCAAGCATGCAACGGGGAAATCTCCCCAGATTAAAGTTTTAATTTGTGAATGGTTTTTAGAATTCAGCATTAAGTAGTATGGATTTTAGGATTTCTCTGAATTACCAATTCAACCAATCTTTGGGTTTTGCAAGAATACAAGTTTTCTTCTAAGCCCAACAAACCATTGTTCATTATCAATTGGTTAATGCATGCTAAAATGCACTGGGCTTCCATAATTGGAGATTTCTATGTGTGGATGCATGAATTAGTTTTAGATTAATGTGAAAGGGAGCCAAAGCACTTTAATTCAAGTGCTCTCAATCACCAGAATGATTTCCGCACACAAGGCTCAACCAAAAGATAAAGAAAATCAAATTGTTGGGGTTGAAGTATTCTAGTTCGAATCTTAGGCACGTGAAAGGTCGTGGTGGGGTTGGAATCAACTTAATTCCAAGTCTCCCTACCAAAAATGTGATCTCGAATTGTAGATAAATGAGGCAAAGAGGGTTGGCAATCAGTCCATTTATTTTTTCCTCAAAGAATACTTCACACGGCGAAAAATTTAAGAATCAAGGATTGTTGGATTTTTGCTATGCGAAGGTTGGCGGGAAATCTCGAGGTGGTCGGAGTGAAGACAAACAATCAAACAAGTGGTTTTTAATCCACTTGCCCCAAGAGATCCCAAGAAGTTTTTCTAGTTTTTTAGTTTTTAGTTTTTTTTTTTTATTAAGGTTACAAGTTAACCTAGGTTGCTAAGAGAGAAAGACCTATTTGTGCAGCAACATGTGCAAAGCTCCAGTGTGGTGTCAACGTCTTCACGCTCTCATTCCCACCTTGGATCTGCCCACGCCTCCCACTTCATCTACCTATCTTCTCCTTGCAACAGGTTCACCTGCACACCAAAAAACAAAAACACCCTTGAAGAGAAGAGAAAAATGAAAGGAATGGAATAGAAACTTACTTGCATATGCACTTCCCCAGCAACGGTGACAGAAAGATTATGGTCGGACCCGGATAGGTTGTGTTAATTTGGTGATTTTATCGTTGAAATGTGTATAGTGGTTAGCCTAAATTAGACCTAACCATCTCTTTACAAAATTTTTAACTTGTCCTACTTGATTTTATCTTGGTCACTTTTAGGCCCAGGGTCAAACTCAGGGAAGTGGGGTTAGAAGTCAAGTTTCTACGCCTTTCCTACAACGAATCTCTTCCATTCATTTATTGTGTTTTTGGTGTTTTTCTATTTAAGATTTTTTTCTGATAATCATTGTCCTTGAGGTACACACACAAAATCAGGTTCTTGGCTTTGACCCAAATCAGGGTTTCAAAACTGGTCTTGCTATTCTCAAGACTGAGTACCTGCAAGTCAAGGATTATCTTTTCTCTTTTATATATATTTTTTTGTTTATCTTTTTAATGGCAAGAAAGAGAAATAGAAATAAAGTAAATATAGTATATATATATGCATATATTATATATGTATAAAGGGGTGGGGGTGGAGGTGGAGATGGCGTGTAGCACGGTGTCGAGTCGGTCGTCGTCTAAAAAGACGCAGCTAGCAAGACGAGGTTCTACGTGGAGTGTAAGGTGGATGGCGGAAGATGTGTGCGACCACGCTTTTTTGTACGTGTATATCGGGGAATATCAGCAACTGGTGCAGATATTCTCGCGATACCACGTACGGTAAGTGATATGAATATATATATATATATCTGTAAATATATATCTATATGTAAATATACATATATGGTTATAAATATATAGGTATATATGTAGTTATATGTATATATATATGTATATGTATATATATATAGATATGTAAATATATGTATAAACTGATAAATGTATAGATATATATAGATATCTATGTATATGTATGTATTTATAACTATATAGATGTATATATATATATATGTAGATATGTATATAGTAATATATGTATATATATATATATGTAGATAGATATGTATATATATATATATATATATATGTATATATAGTTATAGATATATATGGATATGTATGCATATTTGTATATATATATATGTATAAATATATGTATATATATATATATATGTATGTATCTATACTTATACCTAGTTATATAGGTAATAATCTATATATATATATGTATATATATATATAAGCATATAGATATATATATTTATATATATGTATGTATGTATATTAATACTTAGGTATATAGGTACTACTATATGTATAGATATAAGTATATATATATGTATATGTATATAAGTATATATAGATATAAATATATATATGTATATATATATAAGTATATAATAGTGTATAGGTGAGAGTGTGTCTGTGCGAGAGTGTGAGTGTGTGTGTGTATGTGTCGGCAGAGAGAGTGAGAGAGTGTGGTGAGAGAGAGAGAGAGCTTCCTGCTGGAGTGAAGGAGGCGTTTAAGCCGTCTGTAGCAGTGAGGTAACGTCTGATAGCGCACGCACACGTGGAGGCGCGTAGGCGTGCGAGGACATGAGTGCTGGGAGGGATTGAGTGCGGGGAGAGGACCGCAGTGCACCACACTGCACGAAGGGTCGGGTGCAGGTAGACGCAGGCGCTGGGAGCAGGTGACCATAAGCTAGCAAAGACGCGGGAGGGCGCGGGTGCTGGCCAGTTGCGGCGCGCCGGGTGACCGGATAAGTGAGAAACTTACCGGTCACCGCACTGTAGCCACAGTGTTCCGCTGAAACGCGTCAACAGTGGCTACAGTGCCCGGGTGAACCGCGCAACCGCCTACGTTCGGTGCTGTGAGTGCGGAGGGTGTGGACGGCTGTTTGCACCTCAAAACACGCCTGTAATAACACCTTCTTGTGCTATTTTCTAGCATTAACATTGCATAATAGGATCCTGTAATCGCATTTGTAAAAACGCTTGCATGCATGCATTCAATCAAGAGAAGAAGAGGAGTGAAACAATGGCTTGCATAGTTACATTTTATCCCAAGTGCCTCCTTACAAATTCCACCTCTTTTTATATTTTTTCTCTCTTGATTTCTTCTTTTCTTCTTCCCGTGGCTGCACTTCTTCCTGCAGCAGCTGCATGCATTTACTCCACGTCACTTCTCCCTGCCAACGCCGCTCCCTACAGCTGCAACTCCCGCACCCTCTCCCTACTGCAGCCGGCATACCACTCACTCCTCTATAAGAAGCTGCAGCTTCTTCCTCATGAGAGAGGCTGCTGGACAAAACAAAAAAAACCCGCAGCCACCTCTTCCACCGTCTTCCCCTCCCATACGTCGGCCCTCCGTCGAGGAGGCACCCGGCGAGTAGGAGAACCCACTGTGGTGCTCACCACCACAGTGGGAACACCACCGCCAGGCTCTTCAACGAGCCGGTGGGCGTGGTGTCTTCTTTTCTTTTCGTTTTCTTCTCCACGCCATTGCTGCCACTTCAAGCTCCGAAGCTTGGAGCAGCAGCAGCAGCAGCCAAACCGCGGCGGCGGTAGCAGCAGCAAACCTCCTCGCCTCCTCCGCGACCTTCCCTGCAGGTGCTCAGCCCTCCACGCGCGCCTGCAGGGCACTCTCCGCTCAGTTCTCCGCTCTGACGACTCCGCCGTTGCACCGACAACCGGCCGCTGCGCGCACTGCAGCGGTTGGCCAACCGTCGTCCCGCTCCCCTGCCAACCTCTGCAACCCTCCGCGACCGACTGCAGACTCCCCGCTGCCCTCTCCGAGCACGCCATCGCCCGCTCTCCTTCCTCGCACCCGGCCTGCAGACGCCTCACCTTCTCCACACGAAGACACGCCTTCATCCGCGACCGTCAGACGTCGGGCGCCTTCTGCAGACAACTTAATCCGCGGCTCTCTCCTGCGTCCGTCCGCTCCCGCCCGCTCTCTCTTCTGCTCTCTGTATTTTTTTTTTCTCTCTTTCTCTCTCTTTTTTTTTTCACTTACAGCAACACACACACACACCTTCACCGACGCACACAAACCTTTACTCACACATACGCACACCCACACACACACACTTATAGTAACATACATATATATATAATATATATATAGCTACTTATATATATCTATATACTTATACATATATATATATACATATATACTTATATACTTATACAACGGCTCACCGCGCACGCGGAAGAGTGGCGCCGACTACTGGCTTGCGGGCGGGACTTCGCGACAGAGCGCGTGGAGAGGGCTGGGCCATGGGTGAAGGAGCGCGACAGAGTGCGCGGTGGCCTACTGGTGCTAGTTGGCGGTGCGCGGTGAAGCTTGGATGGCCGCTGTAGGGGCGCGTGGTGGCCGGTTGCGGGTGGAAAGGTGAGTGCAACGCAAAGAAGCATGAGGCGAGGGCGCTTGCAGGTGTACGCTGGAGGCGAGGGCGACCTGCGGGCATGCGTTCGAGGGCCTTGCTGCTGCTACTGCTGTGCGGAGCTTGAGCTTCAAAGCTTGAAGCTACTACTCCAATGGCTGAATTGGCGAAACAGAGAATACCACCACGCCCACCGGCTCTCTGATGAGCTGGGCGGTGGTGGACTCACAGTGGTGGTTGTGCACCACTGTGAGGTGCTCCTGCCCGTAGAGTGTCTCCTCAGAGGTGGAGGGGCTGCATATGGAGGGAGAAGGGGAAGGAGATGGCCTGGAGAAGAAGAGCTACAGTGTGTTTTTTTTTCGTGGGGACCAAGCTCCCTTTTGCAAGAAGGAGCTGCGCCTGTCTTATAGAGGAAGAAAGCATGCACAGCCATGCCGTGGCTATGCATGTGGCTGTACATGGCTTGGTAGGGCATGCGGCTATAGGGCAAGCCTACTGCAGAGCATGGCGCGAAGAGGAAGAAGAGGCCATGCCTTGCTGCCGTGGGAAGAATTCAAAGTCAAGTAAAATTAAAAATAAAAAGATGGTGAATTTTGCAAATCAACACTTGAGGAAAAATGTAAATTACAAGGCCATATATTTTACTCTCCTCCTCTCTCAAATAAATGCATGCATGCTCCTATATTCACAAATGCGACTATGTCTACCTAATATGCATTGGTAATGCTAGGAAATAGCACAAGACGGCACAATTGTAGGTGTATTTTTGCGGTGCAATCAAGGGACTTCTACAATCTAGTGACTCTGGTTCTAGCACCGCAAGTTCAGATTCCCACAAGCGGAGATGCATTAGAGCTTAAGCCGAATGTAACAAGTCTGATTCATACTTATTTTTTTGGAAACTCAAAAGAGGATCCCTTCCAACACATTGAGGAACTTAATCGAATCACAAAAATGGTTCCACCAAGGAATGCTTATTTAGGGAATGTTCTCGTGAAATATTTTCCATTCTCTCTTAAGGACAAAGCTTCTTATTGGTTCAAGACCATCGGGAGGCCGATTGGAACCTAGGCGGAATTACGCCTTGAATTCCTCCAAAAGGTCTTCCTAATTGGTCGAACGAATATGATGAGGCATGCAATCACGACTTTCTCCTAGGGACCAGGGAAGAAGTTACATAATGCCTGGGATAGATTCCATGATATTCTTAGGAAATGCCTGCAGCATGGCATACCAAAATTGGACTTAGCTCAAATCTTCTACCATGGGCTAGATGACAAACATCGGTACCTAGCTGATGCATCTGGAGGTGAGAATTTCCGTGTGAAGGATGAGAACGGTGCATTCGAGTTGTTCAAGTCCTTGGCAGATGATGTAGACACAACTATTGAGGGTAAAATGTCCATGCATGCTTGTTCCTAGGCTTAGATTTGCATTTCATGTTATAAATATTGCATAGCATGCATCATTATGCATTTAGAGTAGTATATAATTTAGGTTAATTAAGGTTTTTTGTGGTTAGGAGAAAAGGATATTTATTTCGGATCCTTGGATTGACGATCTGACCATACGGATCTGATCAAGACGACAATCGGAGTCGAACGCCTCTGAAATCACCTCAATCAGAGTCCTATAGCACCATATGCAATCCGTGGAAGATCAATGACCAAGGGACTAGGTGACATAATTCAGAGCTTCAAATGACAAATCCAACCGTGCGGATGGATTCGAGTTGATGATTGCATCCTAACAGCATGAAAATCGACTCAATCCAATCTCTGTAGCAGCCCTTACAATGAAAAGAATATGGATGGCCTAGATTGCACCATGTAGCGCAACCCAGGCCACCCATGTGCAAGCACGTGCCACCGCACATGAACAACAACTCGAGTGCGCGTGCGTGCGCAGAGGCATGCATGCGCACAGCACAATGCCAACGCATGAGCGTGCACACGCGTGGTGAGGAGAGTGCACATTGCAGCGCCAGTGGAGCAAGGGGCGGGCGCGTGCTCGGTTGGCACCAGCCTACAGTGATGCATGAGTTGGACCAACAATGACGATTACAGCCATCGCTAATTCTTCGCTCACACTCAAAGCCAACTATAGGTGTAAGAGGGTGTGAGCAGTCATGAGCTGCCTATAGCGACACTTCCAGCGACTATCTGGATGTCACTAATGGTCCCACACCTATTTTTGCTCCTTCTCGTCCACTAAAAGAGGACCTATACCCCCTCCCTTCCAAGCCATCTCTACCTACTCTACTCCCACCTACTCCCAAGCTCTAGCAAGCCTACCAACGCTCTGTTAGAGCTTGCTCTCAAGATCCCAGGGTGCCTATTAGTGTAGCAAACCTCTGCCTCACCAAATATTCATCCATCTTCCCATCCCCATTCATAGGTCGCCTTGGAGCCGTCCTCCCAACTCCATTCTGGTAGCAGATCATCTCTGCCTTCTCACCTCCATTCCAAAGAGAAGACTTATTTCAGGGCATCGGATGAGTGATCGGACCATACGAATCTGATTAGGATGACGATCGAAGTCTAACGCCTCTATGATCATCTCGATCGGAGTCCCATAGCACCATATGCAGTCTGAGGAAGATCAACAACCAAGGGACTAGGTTACAAAATTTGAAGCTTCAAATGACAAATCCAACTGCGCGGATGTACTCGAGTCAGTGATCGCAGCCTAACGACACGAAAATTGACTCTATCCAACCTCTGTAGCAGCCCCTACAACGAAGAAAAGATGGACGACCTAGATTGCTCCACGTGGTGCAGCCCAGGCCCCCCATGGGAACACACGTGCCACTGCACGCACATTGCAGCGTGGGTGCGCACACACGCAGAGGCATGCATGCACGTAGTGCAGCGCCAGTGCATGTGCGTGCACGCATGCGGCAATGAGAGCGCACAACGTAGCACCAGCGGAGCAAGGGGCGGGTGCATGCTCGTTTGGCCCCAGCCTACAGCGATGCATGAGCTGTGGGCATGAGCAGGTGTGAGTGGGAATGAGCTGCCTACCGTGACACTTCCAGCGACGACATGGAGGTCACTAATGGTCCCGTACCTATTTTTTCCCCTTTTCCTCCACTATAAAAGGACCTACAACCCCTCCATTCCAAGCCATCTCTGCCTACTCTACTGTCACCTACTCCCAAGCTCTACCAACCCTACCAATTCTTTGTTAGAGCTTGCTCTTAATCTCCCAAGGTGCCTATTAGTATAGCGAACCTCTACCCCACCAAATACTTCTCCAACTTCCCTTCCCCATTCATAGGTCACCTTGGAGCTGTCCTCCCACCTCCATTCTGGTAGTAGATCATCTCCGCCTTCTCACCTCCATTTCGAAGCCACGCTGAAGCTTTCCTCTAACCGACGTCCTCCTACATCTCTCCTTCGTCGTCTTGCTCCTCACCTCCTTCGTCTGAGCTTCCGCCAGGCACGTCGTCTCGCCAAACTGCCAATTCGGGAGATTTCTTCTCACCCTACTCTCTTTTTATGCTTTCATAGCTTAGTGTAATCTACATTGGAGTGATATATATATCATATTTGTTCCATCTCTATCTCTTGTGATTCATTCTGCTTGTCTTCTTCTTTCAAAAATACAAAAAAAATAACAAAACCCAAAAATACCAGAAACAAACAAAACGAAGCACAATTTTCAATTAAAATAAACATCACCTCCCTGTGTTCGACCCAGGACTCCCTCGGAGTTTTAGTATAAATTTTATTTGACCACGAGTTTTGCAACTACGATGACGAGTTAGTTGTAACCTGATTTCAAACTCACGAAACATGTGCAATCATTTAGGCATCTTTGTAGGGGAGGAAATGCCCTTTCATTTTTCTTGCATTTTTCTGCCTTGCTTAGCCTTTTAGCTCACTTTGCTCCTTTCTTTCTGTGATTATAGGTACCTTTCCAAGGTAAGCCAAAGTGAATAGATGAGAGTAAAATGCGGTTAAAGAGTTTTGTAAGTTTATCCCCACCACCCCCACCCAAGTTTTCATTACATAACCTAACAACTCAAACCCAAATCAACTTAGGTGCTTTTTATAAACCCTAGGATAGATTTGGTTGTTTGTTTGCCACTGATATAAACACATTTTTTAAGGGTAAAATGCCTATTCATGCATGTTCCTAGGCTTAGATTTGCATTTCATGTTATAAATATTTCATAGCATGCATCATTCAGCATTTAGAGAAGTTGTATATAATTTAGGTTAATTGCGTCCTCTTTGTGGTCAGGAGAGAAGGATATTTATTTCAAATTCTCGAGTTGTCGATCCAATCGTACGGATCTGATCAAGATGACGATCGGAGTCCAATGCCTCTTAAATCACCTCGATCATAGTCCCATAGCACCATATGCATTCTGAGGAAGATCAACGGCCAAGGGACTAGGTGACATAATTCAGAGCTTCAAATGACAAATACGATAGTGCGGATGGATTCGAGTCGACGATCGTAGCCTAACAGCGTGAAAATCAACTCAATACAACCTCAGTAGCAGCCCCGAGAATAAAAAGAAGATGGACGGCATAGATTGTGCCATGTGATGCAGCCCAGGCCGCCCAGCGCACGCACGCACGCACGCTGGCCCGCATGCCCATAGCGCAATGCTAGTGTGTGAGCATGCACGCACACATGGCAAAGAGAGGCGGGGATAGCGTGTGCCAGTGATGCATGAGCTGGCCTACAGCGACGCATGAGCTGAACCTACAGTGACACTTACAGCCATCGCTAATTCTTCGCATGCCAGCAAAGCCAGCAGTAGGCAAGAGTAGGCAGGAGTGGTCATGAGCTGCCTACAGCGACGCTTCTAGAGACGGCCTAGATGTCACTAATGGTCCCATACCTATTTTTGCCTCTTCTCCTCCACTATAAAAGGACCTACACCCCCTCCCTTCCAAGCCATCTATTTCTTTCTTCCTCTCACCATCTCTAAGGCTCTAGAGAGAGCTTGTCCCAAGCCTGGGATGCTCCTCTAGAGTAGAAAAGAAAATAGTTTTCCCACCTCCCATCCCCATGCATAGGTTGCCTTGAAGCCGTCCTCCCACCTCCCTTCCGGTAGCAGATCATCTCCATCTTCTCACCTCCATTCTGAAGCCATGTCGAAGCTTCCCTCGACCTGACGTCCTCCTGGATCTCACCTCTGTCATCCGAGCTTCCGCCAGGTGCCGCCATCTCGCCAAACAGCTGATTTGGGAGATTTCCTCTCACCCCCTCTCCTTTTATGCTTTCATAGAGTATTGTAGTAGGCATTAATGCAATACATCACATTTGATTCCATCTCTATCTTGTGATTGCTTGTCTTTTATTTCAAAAGAACAAAAACATTAACAAAACCCTAAAACCCCAAAAAGAAACAAATTGAAACACGATTTTCAAATAAAGTATATGTCGCCTCCCTATGTTCGACCTGAGACTCCCTTGGAGTTTGGTATAAATTTTATCTGATTGACATGTTTTGCAACTACGATGGTGGGTTATTTGTAACCCCGATTTCTAAGACGCGAAACACGCCCAACCATTTTGGAGCCGTTGCTGGGGAAGCAATGGAATTTACTTTATTGTTTATTGCACTTCCTTGCATTTACATTGCACTAACCCTACTTGTCTTTGATCTACTGTATTGCAGGTACCCTAGCATGGAGATCCAAGTACGGTAGACCGAAGTAATGTGCGGGTAGAGTACTTTGTACGTGTCCCCGACATCCCCCCCCACTAGTTCATTTCACCACACTATAACCAAGACCTAATCTACTTAGGTGTTTGCATAAACCCTAGGATAGAATTGCCACCTTCATCCACCTCACCCCGGCATTCAAAAAAAAAAAGAAGATACTTTCTATGGGACAAATCAATATACACACTCTATACACCCACATTTGAGGCAGATAATCGGACTTGATTTTCATTTACTCAACCGGGCTTCCAACCTGTTGACCCGGTACACGATTTCAACAGATAAAAGAGTAGAAATCATATTAGGTTAACCACCTTTTTGTGCGCCTTAATCGGTGGTGCATTTGATCCAATTGATTGAATTGTTTGGGCCACACCACCTAAACTAAAAGAGGTTCATTTTCTAGTTGCCCCATAAGATTCAATAATTAGGTCAAGCCAGGCACTCCATATTTTTCTTGATTTCTAAAGGATGATACTTGAACATGTGCTTTCAAAAATAAATTTGGTTTGCCTCAGAAAACTTGGTTGAAAACACCTAATATTTGAATCCTAAAAGCTATTAAGCAAGATTCGAATCCTAAAACTCACGTCATCATTAATAATCTTGCTTGAAAACCTCTTGGTTGTGCACATTCACACATTCTCAAACAAATCATTAAGGGCACAACCCATTAACGGCCCATCACATTCCAGAGCATCAATTTCCCAAGCCTAAATAAAATCAATTAGATGTTGGCCCTAAAGATTCATTCGCTCATCGGGATCCAGACTGAGATTATTCATGATTAACCTACTTCTACTAGCCAATCTAATGTCTAGCTAGGGGAGTAGCTTCAAACGACCGTGGTTGGGGGGTACAAGGGGAACCGAAGGCGCAAGCCAAAGAAAGAACCTTCTCCCCAATCCCTCCTTCTAGCTGGTTCGATTGCCTAGACATAAGTAGAGTACATATTCCATAATCTTAGGAAGGATTTTGAGAGTCTGTAGGCCTTTAGGCTACCCAACCTATGGACAGCTTGCATCTTTGTGCTGCAGGGTCCCTTTTCTTTCCCGTCCTTCTTACTTCCTTCCAGTGTATGCTTGGAAGGAGGTCATTGAACCCTAGATTGGAAGGACCTTTAGACCATTCCAGGAGACATAGGTTGAGCTTTAGCCAAGCAGATCCCATGCCTAATCAACAACCACCTCCCCTGCTTCCGAGCCAGCAAGGGTAGATTCAAAGGCAGTTGGAAGAATTGCAGCAAATGCAGCAATTCTTCCAATGAATGAATGGTCAAGGCACTCGGCCCTTGAAGGATTTTTATGATCCTTCAAATTATGAGGATCGTCCCAGCATTGTAATTCCCACCGGATATGTTGAGATCAAGCCACAAGTTTTGAGTCTAATTAAACACTTTCATGGGCTTGGCTCAAAGGACCCATCCCAACATTTGGAAGACCTGATCACTCTAGTTCAGACCACCAAATCGTGGAATGTTGGTGAAGAACAGATGCTCCTAAGGCTTTTCCCCCATTCACTCAGGGATAAGGCCGCACATTGGTATCGTACCATTGGAAGACCAATTGCTACCTGGGCAATTTTGAAATCAGCCTTCCTGGAGAAATTCTTCCCAATGGGCAAACCAATGCATTGCGACAGGAAATTACCACTTTTGCCTAGCGGCAGGGGAAATCGTTTCATGAGGCTTGGGAGAGATTCTAGGATCTGTTGCATAAGTGTCCACACCACGAGGTGCCTAAATGGCAACTTGTGTAGATTTTTTATTACGGGTTGAATGATCAACTCCGTAATCATGTAGGTGCTTCTTGTAGAGGCAATTTCCTTAACAAGGACGCAGATAGTGTGTATGATTTGTTTGAGGGAATGAACGAAAATTCTTTAAACCACGCCTCCATGGAAACTTTCAACCCATCCCAACAAATTAGATCAAATGCCAATAAGGTCCTAGATTCTCGTACATCTGATTTGGAATTGATCTGCAATAGATTAGATAAGATGGATCTGGTTACTAAATGAATGGAAGAGTGGATGCCCGGAAATAATAACTTTTCTAGATCCACTCAATCCTAGGGATCGGGATTCCATTCCTCGCAATCTCCTACGAGACGGGAGTTTGTGAACCATCTGGAGCCGACTTGACCTTCGAGTCAACTCTTCTCAGAACCTTATGGGTTCCAAACTGGGGCCTTGGATCCCAATCTTTCTGATCCTTCTTCATCCTCATCTTATGAGGATGCTCATGCTGTGCAAGAGAATGTTAGGTCCAACCCTTATTCGAATTCCTACAATTCTAGTTGGAAAAATCATCCTAACTTCACTTGGAAAGATCAGGGGCAGCAGACCCAATATCGACCCAACAACAATGTACCACAAAAACCATTGGGTCAGGGTCATGTATAAACTTAGTTACCCTTGAATCAGGTTAAATAGCCCATGTGGAATGCTCAACAACCCGCCAAGCAGGCCGACTTGAACTTGGAAATGGTAGAAATGCAAGGGTCAATGCTCCAACTCATGCAACAAAAGAAAACTTCACTAGATAGCTTGCAATCCAGACTTAGTACAAATAACCATCAGCCCGGATCTCTACCATCACAATCTGTACCAAACCCAAGGAATGTTCAGAATCAAGGCGCTGGACCTCAAGGGTTTGGTAATGATGGGGAGTCGCATGCTCAAGCTCATGCTATCTATCAAGCAACCCCAACACCTCCTGGAGCGAACCAAGTTCCTACCATAATCAATCAGGAGCCTCCAGTTTTGCCCAACCCTCCCCAAGGCACTAACCGACAACATTTTGCCATGGTAAACACCATCACCTTGAGGAGTGGTAGTAGACACAAGGGACCTACCCAACCCCATGTCAACCCCACTAGGCCCCATAACAAGAATTCCGACCCCCAACTAAGAATGTGATCAACAAAACATCAAAGTCTGATTCGAGAGTATGTTGTTATTGTATGGGCAAACAGAAAAAATCAGAGGAGAAATTGGAGGAAAGGAGGTCCTTATTTCAAGCTTTCAAATTGGCAATCATTTTACTCCCTGCGGCTATCGGATCAATCCCCACTTATGCCATTGGTTTATTGAATGCATATAAAGAAAGGAGTAGAGCAAAATCTGAAATCAATAAGAGAGTAGTTTTGTCCGATAACACAAACACATTGATCCTAAACAAGCTACCTCCTAAGAAGCAAGACCTGGGAGCCTCGCTGATTTCCTGCACAATAGTAAGCACTACTTCTGACCGGGCCCTCCTCAACTTGGGTGCTTCCATTAATGTGATCCCCACCTCACTGCACATGGAATTGGGTCTAAGCTACCTAAAACACACTAGCATAATTTTGTACTTAGCCGATAGATCCATTACAAAACTAAGGGGTATTTTGGAGGATGTTTTAGTCAAGGTTAATGATTTGCATTACCTTGCTGATTTCATGGTCCTAGACATGGAAACCACAAAATAGCTCAACCACACCCCGACTATTTTGGGAAGACCTTTCCTAACCACTGCCAAGGCGAGGATTGATTGTGAATTGGGAAATATAGAAATGGTCTCAGGGGATAAGATAAATCAATTCATTATTTTTGAGGTCTCAAAGAAGAACAAAATTAAGTGTGGTTCGTTGGAGGAGCTTGGTAGAATAGAGGAAGTAATGGCCATACGTACCTTAGACAACCTTTTAATGGCCAACTCAACCCAAACTCGGGAAGAAGATCACACGGTTGCGGAAATAATTGAGGACAAAACAAAAATGCGACCAATTGTAGCAACGCAAGATGAGGAAGATATACATGAAATCAAAAATTTGTTGGATGATTCACATGATCAAGATAAAGCCCAACAACATCCTTATCCTGAATGCTTAGAGTTTGAGGTCTAACTTGTGAGTGGGAATTTTGAGGATCAGGATGGTTGGTTTAAGAACCCAGAGTGTGAGGATGAAATTGAACATTGGGGAAGAACTCTTCAAACATTAGGTATTCTAGAGTACCCACAAATCCCCAGCACATCACAAAACCCTCATCGTCCTTTTTCACCCAACCATTGCACAAATTTTATACCCAACGACACTTCCTCAATAATCAATCAGCAAAACTCCTATTGGAGACCATTTGGGCTCTCCCTGCACCACCAGCTTGCCACTTTCATTGTTCATCTCTTTGGCAAGCCCATTTTTACTCTCCGGGACCTATACCTGGGGCCCCGAAAACTGTGTTGTTGTGGCCTCAATGTTTAGTTATCTTTTACTGAGGACCTCGCCTAGTTGAAGGCACTAAACTTAGCACATGTAAAGATTGTTCCAAGCTAACCAACGTCTCATGGAAACCAGGTGCTATTCTTCCACTTCTACTCTCCTGCATGCTTTCATTTTTCACAATGAGGACATTGCAATAGCTAAGCATGGGGGGGTGGACATATTTTATAACCTTTTTGTTAGCTATAACAGTAATTTCTTGTTATTTGATTCTTATAAAAAAATTGAAAATTTGGAAAAGATAAAAAAAAGAAAGAAATTAGGAAAAGAGAACTTTGGCATTTGGAAGTCATTAACTTTAGGAAATGATACGAGAGGACCTAAACACTTAGACTCTTTAGGTCTTCAGGCTTAATTGGCTTGGGTGTCCACTCGAATGTGGACTTAGTCTCAAGTCTTCACCAATTCAAAATCATTTTTAATTTGGCTAATAAATTGGGATGATAAGTATGCGACTTATCAACCTACCCTCTGATTAGGGGGGACTTTAAGCCTAAGCATCTACACACATTTTTTTGCACTGACTCACTTTTTGGCAGTTTCCTCGGAAATTGGGTAGCTAATGAACTATCTAGGGTGGTATGGTTGGCAAGTTGTCGAAGGTAACAGCTCATCGGTCAGTTGTCCAGACCCCAGCTCACAAAAAAATGCACAATAATTCCCAAAACACTTAGGGAAGAAGCTGGGAAATAGAATAAACTGGGGAGATATACACTGGTTTGCCCTTGTGTTGACCCCATAAATAAAAGTAGGGAGAAAGCTACCGATCGAAAAGATAAACCTCTAGGCATGGTGACCTAGGGTTGTAGAAACCCAAAGTCTATTTTAAAGGCCACCTAATGAGTCTTTCACTATTTTCACAAGATGCTTAGCACTTAGAATCCTTTTCGAGTCTTAGGCGGGTCGGGTAGCCGTAAAAAGTTATCCTGGAACTCTCAAATTCTAAAAGTACAAAAAATTTAGAAAAGAAGAAAAATAATAAAAAAATGTATCCTCACTTTTCAAATAAGGTGAGGACTTAGGCGGTCTGCATTCTGGCAGGCACCCGAGTACTGTTGAGTTTTCGTAGTTTAGGAGCTTTGTTGAAATTTTCTATTATTATCAAACGGCTTAGGCCTAATCAATCTAATCCTAATTCTACTTTTATACATAGCATATACTTCAATTTTGCAAGGGACTAGCAAAAGATAGGCAAGGGGGTTTGATATAAACACATTTATTGTGGGTAAAATGCCTATTCATTCATGTTCCTAGACTTAAATTTGCAGTTCATGTTATAAATATTGCATAGCATGCATCATTCTGCATTTAGAGTAGTTGTATAAAATTTAGGTTAATTGTGTCCTTTTTACGGTCAGGAGAGAAGGATATTTAATTTGGAGCCTCGGATTGACGATCTGACCATACAGATCTGATCAAGACGACGATCGGAGTCCAACGCCTCTGAAATTGCCACGATTGGAGTCCCGTAGCACCATATGCAGTTCAAGGAAGATCAACGGCCAAGGGACTAGGTGACATAATTCAGAGCTTCAAATGACAAATCCGACCACACAAATAGATTCTGGTCGACGATCGCAACCTAACAGCATGAAAATCGACTCAATCCAACCTCTGTAGTAGCCCCTACAATAGAAAGAAGATGGACGACCCAGATTGCGCCACGTGGTGCAGCCTAAGGCACCCAGTGCACGCACGCAGTAGCACGGGTGCACGTACGAGCGCAAGCGCTCATGCACAGTGCCAGCACATGAGCATGCTCACGCACGTGGCAAAGAGAGATGGGGACAGTGACGCATGAGCTAGTCTATAATGACGCTTGAGCTTGACCCACATCGACGCTTACAGCTGTCGCTAATTCTTAATGCACCAACAAAGCTAGCTGTGGGCATGAGCGAGCATGAGCTGCCTACATCAAGGCTTCCAGCGATGGCCCGAATGTCACTAATGGTCCCATACCAATATTTGCCTCTTCTCCTCCACTATAAAAGGATCTACACCCCCTCCCTTCCAAGCCATCTCTACCTTCTCTACTCCCACCACTCCTAAGCTCTAGCAAGCCTACCAACGTTCCATTAGAGCTTGTTCTCAAGCTAACAAGGCACCTATTAGTGTAGCGAACCTCTACCCCACCAAATATTCCTCCAACTTCCCATCCCCATTCATAGGTCATCTTGGAACCAACCTCCCACCTCCATTTCGGTTGCAGATCATCTCCATCTTCCTACCTCCATTCCGAAGCCATGCCGAAGCTTTCCTGGACCCAACGTCCTCCTGCATCTCACCTCCGTCATCTCGCTCCTCACCTCCTTCGTCCAAGCTTCAGCCAAGCGTCATCATCTCACCGAATAGCCGATTTGGGAGATTTCCTCTCACCCCCCTCTCTCTTTATGCTTTCATAGATTATTGTAATAGACATTAATGCAATACAACACATTTCATTCCATCTCTATCTTGTGATTGCTTGTATTTTTTTAAAAAGCACAAAAAAAATAACAAAACCCTAAAACCCCAAAAACAAACAAATCGAAGCGTGGTTTTTAATTAAAGTAAACATTGCCTCCCTATGTTTGACTTGGGATTCACTTGGAGTTTCAATATAAATTTTATCTGATCGATGTGTTTTTCAACTACGATGATGGGTTACTTGAAACCCTGATTTCTAACACGCAAAACATGCCCAACCAGCCACCTCCAGTCATCTCACCCTCGCATATATATAAAAAAGAATAATACTCTTCTCTTGTGGGATTTTTTTGAAAGCTACACGCTTTACACTTGCAACTTCTCACCCTAAGACACACAATCACATCGATTCTACCACTTAACCAGGATCTAACCTGTGGACCTGGTACACTTAACCCAACTCACAAATAAGTGAGTAGAAATCTGAATAGGTCAAACATTTCTGCATGCCTTAACTAAGTGGTACAATAGGCCAATTGCTTAAACTATTTACGCCGCACCACTCAAAATAAAAGTGATTCATCAAGTAGCTTGGCACTTACGATTGATTCTTAGGGTTGAACCAGGCACTCCACATTTTTTCTCTAATTTCTAAAGGAATATATCATCACCAGTGCTTGCAAAACTTGGAGTGTTCTCCTAAACTTGATTGAATATACATAAGATTAAACCCTAAAAGCTACTAAATAAGGTTAAACCCTAAAAGACACATCGTCAAATATCCTTGTTTGCAAACCCTGGTTGTGCACGCACACACATTTTAACTGATCGTTAAGGGCACAACCCATCTAAACGGCCCATCACATTCCAAAAGCACAATCATCCCAAGCCTAATTAAAATTGAGTAGACGTTGGCCTTAAGGATTGATTCACTCTTCGGGGCTCAAACTGAGATTTTTTTCGATTAATCTGCTTTGCTGGTCCATCTAATGTCTAGCTAGGGGAGTAGCGTCAAACGGCCGCAGCTGGGGGATATACTAGGAACCGGAGGCACAAGCCAAACGAAGAACCTTCTCCCTAGTCCCTCCTTTTAACGGGTTGGATTGACTAGATAAAAGTAGACCAAATTGTTTATAATCTCTTGACAGGTCTTGGGAGTCTGTAGGTCTTTAGGATAACCCACCTAACGACAGGGTTGATTGCTTGTACTGCAAGGTTTCTTTCTCTTCTAATTTCCCTCCTTACTTCACCATGTACCCTTTCACATCTTTTACACATTTCCAATGCTATCCACCTACCACCACTTATCCCCAAGATGATTACTATCCCAACTTGAATTGTAATTACCCATCCAGTAGCCAGGATAACTTTGATTGGGGATACGAATCCGAACCTCAGTGTCCAAGGCCTAACCCTGGACAACAAGACTATGATTACTATCCTTCCAAAACCTACAATGCTTATGGGTCTCTATCCTTTGATGACAAAACCAACCCGATCTACAATCAGGAAGGATATGCTAATTATCACACCTACCCTTCCTAGTATTCCTTGAAAATAGGTCATCACCATTCTTTGAAAAACTCAAGACGACCTACTATCAGGGAGGAACCTGAGAACCTCGACATCTTAACTCCCCTATATTTAACCAAAAATAACCCAAACCAGAACCAAACCAGTCGGTTCAGGTGAACCAGATCCAAGATAGGGTGTTAGCTAATTTGTGGAACACTATTCAATCATTAGAATCTTAGCCAACACCATGCACTAAAGCACTGGAGCTTATGATCAAAATGATTGATGAACATAATAGTTCTCTGTTTGATTTGCTCTAAAGTGTTATGGATAGGGACCTGGGTGAGTTTCTTCTTGTGAAATTGTCGAGGTTGAGGATGAAATTTGTAGCTGCCCTAGTCAAATCTTGGGATGATTCTCAAGATGAAGCCCCTCTAGGAAAGCCAATGTCTAAACCCGCTCAAGCGCCTGTCGGGGAGGATACATATTCTGAGACTGGACATGACCAGATTGGTCAAGAGCAACCATTTGAGGATGAACCAATTGATTCACCTAAGATCCCCAAGTGAAAAAACAAAGAAAATTATGTCTCCTTGGGTCATGAAATGATTTATGATTTTGAGACATATATAAATGAGGATCATCAATTCTTTGACTCTGAGGGTGAAGAATCTTTAGGTGAAGTCTCACTTGAGCATAAGGAAAATGATTTTAGTGAGACAAATGGCCATGAGGAATCTAATGAACCATTTGATAGCCAGTTCATTGAAGATTTGGATTCGATTGGAGTTAACTTAGATGATCCGAATCTTGATGATTCAATCAGTGACCCCAGTCCTCATCTACAACCCAAAGAGCTAACTTCTAAGATCATTACACCCAAGGCAATCCAGATTCAGCCGCAATTATTGAACTTGAGCACTTTAGATGGGGTATACGATGATTTGGAGGTCTTGGAGGTTGAGCACTTAATTTTAGAGGATAGGAATTTGGCAATAAAAATTTGGGAGGCTAATTCTAAGGGAACTACGATTTTGGATATAAGGGTACCTACTGACCTGAAAGCACCTATCTTCTATATGAACCCATATGATATCTTTCACCTACGACCCAAGCCTTGAATAACTTATTATTTCTCTAAGCTGAATGTTAAGTGGACATCTGAAACTAGTGAACCAGATCTACCTATTGTCTGCCATTTTGGTCTTGGGTTGCACAGTGCAAAACCGCAGGCCCAACTCTACAAGCTTAACAACCTTCAGTTATGGGTGATTTTCATCCGGAACCTTAGAACCACTCAACCCTGGGGCATGGGTCTGCACCATAATTTGCTCCACGTCAGTGGACATCTTCTGCTGATGGGTTTGGGGATCAATCTTTTTATTTTGATTCTAACCCATACTTGTGAATTCTCAATCTCTTCCTTGTATGTATATTATGCCTAGCTGAAGGCATTAAACTTAGCGATTGTCTATACTCACCTCTCTACAGAGCTGATCGGGTTGTCACGAAATTCAGGTGATATTTTGTTTACTCTACCCTTTTCATGTCTTTGAATTCACAATAAGGACATTGCATCATTTAGGCATGGGTGGGTGGATAATCAATTCCAGAAATCATTTTGGTAACTCCATAGAATTTCTTTTAGTTTCTTATAAAATTAAAAAAAAAATTTGAAAATTTGAAAAAAATACAAAAAGAAAGAAAATTAGGAAAAGAAAACTTAAGCATTTGGAAGTTATTAACTTTAGGAAATGATATGAGAGGACCCAAATACTTTGACTCTTCAGGTCTTCGGGATTAATCAGCCAGGGTGTCCACTCGATTGTTAACTTAGTCTCGAGTCCTCGCCAATTAAAATTCATTTTAAGTTGGTAAATAAATTGGGCTGATAAGTATGAGACTTATCAAACCACACTCTGATTTGGGGTGACTTTAAGCCTAAGCATCTACACACTTTTTTTGCACTAACTCACTTGTCCATGGTTTCTTAAGAAATTGGGTAGCTAATGAACTATCTAGGGTGGTATGGCTGGCAAGTCATCGGTGGCAACAACTCATCGGCAGGTTGTCTAGAGCCCAGTCACAAGACCATTTTCGTTGTACCACCTCTAAGTAAATCTTAGATCAGAGAAGCCACCTACATAAAAAAAAAGAAAAAGAAGAAGAAAAAGAAATATATATATAAAAAAAGGGGATAAAATAAAAAAATAAACAAAACCACACTTCGCCGCACGTGTATGGTTGGCAAGTTGCCTTGGGTAACAGCCCATTGGTCGGTTGTCTAGAACCCAGCTCACAAAAAAAATGCACAATAATTCCCAAAACACTTAAGGAAGAATCAGGGAAGTAGAATAAACCGAGAAGATATGCACTGCGTTCTCACCTGTGTTGACACCACAAATAAAAGTAGGGAGAAAGCTACTAATCAAAAAGATAAACCTTTAGGCAAGGTCACCTAGGGTCGTAGAAACCCGAAGTCCATTTCAATGGCCACCTAGTGAGTCCTTCACTATTTTCATAAGATGCTTAGTACTTAGAGTCCTTTTTGAGTCTTGGGCAGGTCGGGTAGCCTAAAAAGTTATCCCGGAACTCTCAAACTCCAAAAGTACAAAAAAAATTAGAAAAGAAGAAAAATAAAAAAGATGTATCTTCCCTTTTCAAATAAGGCAAGGACTTGGGTGGTCAGCATTCTAGCAGGCACCCGGGTACTATTGAGTTTTCGTTGTTTAGGACCTTAGTTGAAATTTTCTATTGTTAATAAATGACCTAGGCCTAAGTGATCTAATCCTAATTTTGATTTTATACATAGCACGTACTTTAATCTTGCTAGGGACTAGCAAAAGATAGGCATGGGGGTATGACGTAAACGTAATTATTGAGGGTAAAATGTCTAGTCATGCTATAAATATTGCATTTCATATCTAGTCATGCATGTCCCTAAGCTTAGATTTGCATTTCATGTTATAAATATTGCATAGTATGCATCATTCTACATTTAGAGTAGTTGTATATAATTTAGGTTAATTGCATCCTTTTTGTGGTCAAGAGAGAAGGATATTTATTTCGGAGCCTAAGATTGACGATCCGACCGTATAGACCAAATCAAGATGATGACTAGAGTCCAATGCCTCCTGATGAGAGCCTCATCATGAGCCCTAACTAGCTCATTTTGACCTGAGAAAGTAAACAAAGGCTCCTACATAACCTAAAGGAAGACCTAAGTCAAGGGTTTACTGTTCTAAGAAGGAAACATGAACTAAAGGGTAAAACTGCAATTTTACCATTGTAGTGCATCAACGGGGTTTCTCAAGGGTTAAACATTGGTCAATTGGACTTAATAAGAGGAAAAGTGGGATGGTTCAATCTGAAAAGGGTTATTGTGAGGATTAAGAATTAAATGACATCCTGTAACCCTAAAACAAATCGCTTAATTCAACAAGGTTTCGATCTAGATAAAAATCAACTAAACCCTCTAAAATTCATGGAAAAGTATCCCCTAGGGCTTAGAACCTTCAAATTGGCCTTTGGAACCTATTTTGACCTAGATTGAGGCCCTCGCTTAGTATTTACCTAATTTTGGTTTTTGTGCAAAATATCTAGTCAAATGTGGTCAAACCTAGAATCCAACTTCACCATTGGATTCCTTATGTCCAAATTAGGTCTATACCAAAATTTAGGCCTAAGGGAAGGTCATCTTGACCTACTTTGCAAAATGGTCCACCCAATTACAGTCTAGCCCCTAACTTTTGAAAAACCCTTACGCAGAGCCCCCTAGCTTCCTTGCCACCCTTGCATTCAGGTCCCTCCACCATTACAGCGGAGGAATCCCACTCCGGGGAGGATTTGAGGTTGTTATCTCCTCAAATCCTCAGAGATCACCTCCCAGATTTGGAAGGGAGATTCTTTGAGGATTTCTCCAACGTCTGAACGTGATCTCCAGATCAGATTTTTACCCAATCTCTCGTGCGAACGCTCGAGAGATTTTGGTGTCCTAAGTGCCTTCCTTCTCTGGCGAGGATTTTTCTCTAGAAGGCTTGCCCTCCAAGCATAAGAAGCTTGGACAGCGGCTATAAAAGGGCCCCTGGTCCTTTACGCATCTCCCAAGCTTGATTTGGCCGCTGATACCCTCTCAATTTCTTCCCTCCTCATCTCCGGTCAAAACGCTCGCAAGCTCCGGCGACCTCCCCTCCCTCCACTCATCGCTCTACCACCATACCACTAGTAGGGTTCGCTTCACCTCGTTCCTCCACATTGTGCCACACCAGCACACGCTTCTTTGACCTCCTCCTCGTTGTCGTCATCTCCACCTCAAGGTTATCTTCCCCAATGACGGAACATACGCAACGTTCATCTCCTCTGCCTCCCATTCACTCCAATCACCACAGATAAGTTTCTCTTCTCCCACTCTTTATTTTTCCTCCTTTTATTTCATAAATCACCCCTCGATTACCACTATCCGCCCTCATCTTCCTCATCTCCGGCTAACCTTCGGCGAGACGCATCCATCACTCCACACCTCGACATGTCTTGCCACCACCTCTTCACCTTCGCCACTGACCACTGATCACTCTCCACCCATCCACTAACTGCCACACACGCCCACACTTCCACTGAACTGACCCACACTCACGGTCACAGTCAAACCTTGGCACACACGCCTAGGCCGTTCTGAGCCAAGCCGACCCCTGCCTCACCTTCACCATGGTACGGTGAAGCTTTCCCTATTGTCTGATAAGGCCACAAGGCCATTCTTGTGTCATGCAGGGTTGAGCCTCTGTCTGCCATTAACGAACAAGCAAGCTTGCTTGCTTCAGAGCTCCAGGCCATGCACGCCAGGCTTTAAGACTCCAGGCTGCACGTATTGAGTGTGCGAGTGAACCCAACCTAAGAGCAGTCATTGCGAGGCCTTCAGCTGCTTCAATTAAGTGAAGATATCCTCCTGCAGGCACCAGCAAAAGCGGGTGGGACATTTAGCCCCACCTCGTAAACTCAAGGGTGAGTAGTGTGAGTTAAATTGATTTTTTGCTTTTAGCTAATCACCTCCAGTACACAATGGTGAGGTCCCTCACCCTCACTCACTCATGCCTCGTCCACGACCTTCCCCCACGGACCTGGCACCCTAACTCGATTACCTAAACCTAGCACTCCTCGCGCATTACACCCGACCTGATTACCCAGCTCTGGGAGATCATACTGAAGAGAGAAGTAGAGAGGGAGATGAGGGTTGGGTAGGGGGTAGGTTTTGCTGTGTGGTGCTATGTAGGAAAGAAGAAGGAACTATGGAAGGAAGAGGTGCAGGAAAGAGAAGAAAAGGAAGAAGGTAGCCGCTGAAGGACTTAGCAAGGAAGAAGGTAGCCATAAAAAGGAAGGAAAAAGGAGAAGAAGAAAAGAGACACACTGTAGTAGAGGAGCGGCAGACAAAGAAGAAAATGAAGGAGGTAGATGGTGAAAGAGAAAGAAGAAAGATAGAAGCAGCGAATTAGCCGCAGGAAGACAAAGAAGAGAAAGAAGAAAGAAAGTAAGGGTAGAAGAAAGAGAGAAGTAGGAGTGGCAAAGAAGAAGAAGAAGAAGCCAAAGAACAAAGCAAGAGGAAGCCCAGTCACAGAGCAAAGAGAAAGAGAAAGAGAAGACAAAAATCACATATCTAGCACTGTAGCAACATTTTTTAAGACGTCTGATTTTTCATCAGACGTCCAATTTTTGAGCAATATTTCCACATTGACATTACTCCTTAATTTTGGTTGAACTGGTTATTACTTTTTATTAAATTGAGAGTTGTGCCCTTAATCTTTGAAATACCCAATTGCACTTGGTGTTCGACCTCTGATACTTTCATTTTTGAGTTATAAATTCCTATTTGTTTTTGTGGCGATTTCATCTATATTACAACGATACATCTTTTAAAACATGATCTAGCCACGTAAACACCTCCAAAATCGCCACGATTGGAGTCCCATAGCGTCATATGTAGTCTGAGCAATATCAATGGAAAAGGGACTAGGTGACATATTTCGGAGCTTCAAATGACAAATCTAACCATGCGGATGGATTCAGGTCGACGAGTGCAGCCTAACAACGTGAAAATCAACTCAATTTGACCTCTGTAGCATCCCCTTGACGAGTCAATTCTTCGCTTTTAAATCATTTGTCAAATGAAATGACGCGTCGTTTGTAGTCTTATGTGGTGGAAAAATCGACTAATCAACAATTAATATAACCAATCAATTAGGAGTGGGTCGTGTCCACAGGGAGGCAATGGCTTATTTAAACTCACAAGGGTCAAAAATCGATGTTCACTATTAATTTAGTCAAGAAACCGAATCAAAATCACTTTCAGATTAGATAAACAATAAGTGTTAATGTTGAATTAGCAATTTTGCACAACTAAAGGATATATTTTGCAATGTAACTTAATAAAATACTAATAAAAGTTCACAATGGCACTAAATGTAATTATTAATAGGGGCTTTACTGTAGCAAAATAGGGGAAATTCTTCCCCTTGTCCGTGCGTGAGGAAGAGGCCGCGATTGATGACGAGAAGCTCACCGGAGGTTGAGTGAGCTGAGAGCTATTTGATGGTGGTGATCTCATGGCCAACGACGGTTGGAGGTGGCGACGGTGAGGAGAGGAGCGATGACGGTCGATGGTGGTTACCGCTCTCTGCTGCTGTTGGAGACAAAGAGGAGGCATGTGCACTGAAGGGCCTCACGTGGATGGAGGCGATGGATGCGCAGGCCGTGCAGGCATGTGCGGGCACTGCTGAGCTCGGCCGTAGCTACTGCTGCTGCGTGCTGCAGGCCGCACGCAGGGAAGTGCTGAAAGCCACAGCTACTGCTGCTGGATGCTGTTGGCCGCACGCTGCAACCCGCGCGCTGCAGCTAGATGGCGCGCGGCGGGTGCTGCGGGCATCGGCACGGCGAGGTGTAGGAGCACAAACAGAGGTGCATGCGGGCTGGAAGTGGGCGAGCGTGCCTGCGGGTGCACGGCAGGGGCTGAGACACACTGGCTGGATGTGTGGGCGGTGGCTGAGGCGCATGGTGGGTCTGATGGAGAGGGGGCTACTGGCACTAAAGGGGACGGTGAGTTGCAAGCACTGCTGGAGCTTCTGGTGGAGGTGAGGAGGCACGAGCGTGGTGAAGGTGAAGGCATGGTGAGCAGCTAGCGTGCGGTTGGCAGGTTCTGATGGATGGAAATGAAGTGAGGGTGCACGCGGTGGTGTCTGATGAAGCGGTGGCAGTCGTGCATCAGTAGATGCACACACGGTGGGTGAGCTTCAAGGAGCTCGTACATGGTGGCGACTAACTCCATCCGCTTGGCGTGGTGGTCTGTCACCCCACCGACCCACAATATGAGGATGTTTGGCCATGGAGGCCCACGGTGGTGGATTACTGCACGGTGGTGGAATGGGTGGTGGCCTCCCCGAGCTCGGCTGCCTCCTCCTCTCCCTTGTAGCCTCAACTACCCTGACCAAATCCAACACACCCGCTCCTCCATGAATGGGGTCTTGAGTGCAAGCTGCTGGCGAAGATTGAATGTAGGCGGAGGAAGTGGAACGGTTGCTTGCGGGAAGAAGAAGAATAATTAATAAAATGAAATATTTGGATTATTTATACACAAATACTTAAGTTTTATGTTAATTAAAACAATGCCTGTAATGCACCTAATGTCATTCTAAGTTAATTTCAAATGCCTTTAGTTATGAATGCAATGAATGAATTATGTAATTAAATCGGAAATATGAATTAATCATTTACATCCTAATGCATGCTAAATAAATGTTAGAATTAACTTAATGTCAAGGCACTTAAATACTTAAATAGCCCACAAATATGGGCTAATCAAATACCCCCATGCCTAGTTTTTGGTAGTCCCTAACAAATCCAAGCAAAACCTAGAACTCCAAGTAGACTAGCCAACCCAAACACTCTTTCTTTAGAAACATATTAAGTTCAGATTTTAGACCTAAAATTCCCAAGTAGTTGCAAGGTTACAGACTAGGTCGGCTAAAGACAGGTTGCAGGCACAAGTTTCTCTGATTTCTGACTCTACCCTAAGGTTTATTGATCCCTGAGATTAAAGCATCCGTGCATGTGCATTGGTCTGAGTTATTTAAGTTAAAGGAAAAAGGAATTTTTTTTTGAATAATGTATATATATATATATTTTGTTTGATTCCTCTAAGTCTAACCTCGGATCAACTATCAACACGGTCTGTGTCGGATTCATTGTCCCCATTATTGTACCTTGAAGGGTGCTTAGCTTTCGATGCTTCGAGGTAGCACCACCCATAGCGACCACAAGAACTCCTAGCAATTGACACTTCGAGATAGTATCGCCCATGGATTTCTAAAGCAAATTCAGGCCTACGGCAATCGGCACTTTGAGATAGGGCCACCCATGGTACCTGAATCGCACAATGTGCTTACATGCCCCCAGTAGGATGAATACCTTAAGAGACAAGCACCGAAGAGGTAATATGTTATCATCACATCCTCAAGGTGAGTATATACTCCACCTCTCCTGCGGTAGGAACTCTTCCAATCAAATTATGTTTTTAAGCCTCTCCTTAGTCAAAACTAAGACAACCAAATCTCTTTTAAGAAAGGAATTAAGTTGATTATTTACTTACACCAGACTAAGTGTGTGAAATTCAGATGCATGGGTTACAAGGACCCGAAAACCAAAAGGTAGAACAAGACTCCAGGTACTACCCCACCTTTTAACTAAACCCTAGCTTTCCTTCCTCAACCTCTTGAGGAATGGTTTGCAACATAACTCCTACTTAAGTTTTTAAGTCCACAAAGGACCCTAAAGGTATAAAGCTAGTAGCTCACTTAGCTTCTAAAGTTTGATCCTAGAATCAACTTAATCTATCCTAGAGTTCTGATTTGCCTAAGAATGCAGAGCCTAGCTAGTTAAGCTCAATAATTACAAATTTTTTTTTTCAATGCAAATGTATGCAATGCAGAATGCTTTAATTAAATGCATGAATGCACTATGCTATGTATATCCCCAAGTACATCCCCCATGCCTAAAATCTGCAATGTCCTCATTGTATAGAAGGATATTACCTGGGTTAGAGATGGGATACCATTCTTTTGTTAGTAGCCGAGTAGCCAAAGAACCTGCAAATCAGTTTCAAGGATCACAGAAGTAGGCCCTAAAAATGAGCAAAGTAATGCGGGCCTAGAAAATAGGTAACCTAGGATGTTGGCGAGCTGATGATGAATCCTAATAGCAAATGCTCACCCAACCAGGATGGGAATAAAATCTTCCCAGGTTACCAGAAGAGGTTCTAAAGGATAAACTGGCATAACAACCTCCGAAGGGGTAGGGGGAGGATGACAAGGATCCTCCAAAAGAAATGGGGAAGGAATGGTGCAGAGGTAAACCCCCAGTGCAATGGACTGACTAAGGAAATCATCAATCCATACCCGATACTCCATTACAGGAAATATTGGTTTGTTAAGCCCCCCGGTCAGAACAAAAGTGAGTAAATCTCTAAGGCAAGGATCATCTAGGGTATCTAAGTTTAGAGGTTGCAGGATGGCCATAAGATCTAGGTTGGGTTTAATCAGCTCGGTGTCCTTCCCTAATAATCTTTCCAAATCCTCAATTACATCCGTAACATTTCTTGCACTATTGCAAGTATCTTCTTGCACTTCATCAGGAGTCAAAATTTCGCCTTCAGACATAAGCGAATCAGAGGGTGACTTCGAAACAAATGAAGGCAGGTTGGAAGCAATAGATCTAGGGATTATCCTATCAATGTCATCCCTGGGTTCTTGTTCTTTACTCAAATCTTCCCCGGAGTCTAGATGTGAATCCACATAAATCTTAGAAGTTGCTTCCAAATTTTCCATCATTTCATTAAGAGGAGAAATATCATCAATGGGTGTGCTAAGGAATCCTAATTTGGTCAAATTTGTGACATCTTCAGGGGCTAACTCTTCAAATAAGACATAACCACCCTTAGTGTCACTCCAAATCTTGAATGTAGGTTCCTCATATAATTCATCTTTCTCCTCATCACACAATTCATCATATACTCGAGGTCTAGAATCATTTAATATCTTAGCAAATCCCCTAGGGTACTCTATCATGATAAGATGGGTCAATTTCTTGAGGGTTAGGTTCCCTAAGGGTGGGCTTGAGTTCCATCTCATGATAAGAAGGGAAGGTAGGATTAACAACTTGACTTCGACCCACTTCATCAAATATCATGAAAATACTATCATCTGGGTCAAGGTCTTCCAATGGTACCATCATTCCCTTCTTTTGACTCCAATATAATTCAGGTGGATACTCAACCTTATCATCATCTTCCTTGGGTTGCCACCTTTCTTCATCCAATGCATTGCTACTTTCATATTTATCTTCCATCCACTTAAGGTGTGGATCTCTCAAGGAAGTGTCATCTAATTGGGAGGTTTCAAAACCGATCCTTGAAAAGTAGCTATTCTCCCTTACATAATCCCCAAAGTTTCCCTCCAACTTAAAGTGTAGCTCTCCCACAGGAGATGCATCAATTGTAGATGGGTGTACGTCAACCTCAATGGGGTAGATTGGGTGGCTAATTTCATCTCTTTCTTGTTAGCCTGCTCTCGAAGATTCACCTGACAATTTAATCATTTCATTTTGCATTTTCTGTATTTCCATCCTCAAGTAGGAGAGGTCATTTCTAACATGAGAGAAGTTAGGCTTAGGCTTATAGTACCTAGGAGTGTCTGTCCAAGCATTATAATTATTCAGGGAGGGTGGGTTGGGTATTTCTATGGTGCGTGGGATATTGGGCAAAGCAAATCCTGCTCCTAGGTTCTACTCACTGATTTGGGGCTTAACCAGTCCAATACTCCTATAATAGGAGTAAAACGGATCCCAATGATTGTCATTACGTCCATCAATGGATGGACCATCTTGGCATATGGGATCGAAGAGTGCAGAGTGGGGGTGAGGGTGCGGGCAAGATGTGAAAGGATGAAAATCCATGTGGTCCATTCTAACTCACACCTCAATCAGAATTCCCCAAGCAAAACACAATTCAAAAGGGACTTTTTAGGTCTTTTCGAATTTAGGCTTTTGATTTAAGTCAGATTGCAGGTGAAAATACAATTTGTTCAATCAATTTATGTGCTTATTGTCGACCTACGGCTCGCCTAAGAAGACCTAGTTGGAGGTTAGGTGTTCTTCCTTAAATCTTAAATGGTAGAGCAACTCCAAAGATGAAAGATCGAGGGATGCAAGTAGGCCTAAGCCTTCCTTTGAAGCTGCGCTTTCGTGGTGCTTCTCAACTACCCCCAAAAATCTGCGACAGGGTATCCCCCTCTTTGGATTTACAGAACCTTTGATCTCAAGTTCCGAACACTTCAGAATCCAATGGTAGGAGGGCTCTTGTCCTAGTCGTTCCACGACTTAGGAGTGTCTAAATGTGTGCCGTGGTGCAAAAGATATAAGTGTGCATACACCGCAAAAAGATTTTGAATTTTGAATTGCACACCATGTTTGAAAATCAAGTCCTTGATTTTTAGATGTTCCTCCTTTAATCAGTCCTTTTTCAAGAATATATGTGACCACTTGTTAGATCGCTTCAAGACAAATTATGTGGTCTTCAAATTAAGTCCAAATGCAATGCGTGATCAAGAATAGGATGCAAAGTAAGAGAATGTGTACCTTGCTTCTAGCAATCAACGATGTGAGAATGCACGCAATGCAGAGAAATAAATCTAGAGGCTACTCATATAGACCTAAATGGTTCATCCTAGGGGCAGGCAACTTCTAGCAGGCTGCTCATTTTTTTTTTTTTTCTTACCTACTTGTGCACAAACAAGTAGAGGATAAACAACCCACAAAAGAAAACCTAGATCTAAAGAAAAGAGGGAACAGACTCCCAAAAACTACCAACATGGGCCTAAAACAAAATCGGGGAACAAACCCCAAATAATATACCCCAAAACAAGGGTCTCAAACCAAATGTAAGTGCAAGAAAATAAGGAAAAGTGAAGTTCTAAAACCTAAATTCTATCTACTTGACAAATTGATAGAGATGAAGATGATCACTTCAGATGTCCTCCTAGTTGGTGACAACAAAGTTCACCAATGTTCAAGCTCTTCCTCGTACATGTGAAACTCGATTCCTCCTCCAAAGTGGTGGAAATAAGGTCCACCACGGTGTTTCTGAGGCTGATGCGACAATTCGTGTGTAATATGTGTACCTCACACCAAATCAGATAAAACAGGTTAAATATGCCTCAATTAAAAATCAATTTGAACAAATGAATAATTGCGAATTAATTAAGCCTGTTGCCTCCCAAGCAACGACGTCATTTGACGAGTCGATTCTTCGCTTTTAAAGTCATTTGTCACATAACATGACACGTCTTTTGTAGTCTTATGTGGTGGAAAAATCGACTAATCAACAATTAATATAACCACTCAATTAGGAGCAGGTTGTGTCCACAGGGAGGCAATGGCCTATTTAAACTCGCAAGGGTCAAAAACCGATGTTCACTATTAATTTAGTCAAGAAACCGAATCAAAATCACCTTCAAATTAGATAAACAATAACTGTTAATGCTGAAATAGCAATTTTGCACAACTAGAGGATATATTTTGCAATGCAGCTTAATAAAATACTAATAAAAGTTCACAATGGTACTAAATGTAAATATTAATAGGGCCTTTACTATAGCAAAACAGGGGAAATTCTTCCCCATTTCTGTGCACGAGGAAGAGGCTGCGATTGAAGGTGAGAAGCTCACCGAAGGTTGGGTGAGCCGAGAGCTATTCAATGGTGGTGGTCTCGTGGACAACGGTGCTCGGAGGCGGTGGCGGTGAGGAGAGGAGTGGTGGCGGTTGGCTGTGGTTGCAGCTCTTTGCTACTGTTGGAGATGGAGAGGAGGTGTGTGCACTGAAGGGCTTCACGTGGATGGAGGCGGTGGACGCACATGTTGTGTGGGCGCGCACGGGCGCTGTTGAGCTCGGCCGCAGCTGCTGCTACTGCGCGCTGCAGGCCGCACGAGGGGAAGCGTTTAAGGCTGCAGCTATTGCTGCTGGATGCTGCTGGCCGCACGCTATAACCCACGCGCTGTAGCTAGAGGGCATGCGGCGGGTGCTACAGGCACACACTTGGAGGTGCGCGTGGGCTGGAAGTGGGCACGTGCACCCGTGGGTGCGTAGTAGGGGTTGAGGCGCTTTGGCTGGATGTGCGGGCGATGATTGAGGTGCGTGGTGGGTTTGACGGAGCAGGGGTGGCTGCTAGCACATGAGCACATGGTGAGTTACAGGCGCTGCTGGAGGTTCTGGTGGAGGTGAGGAGGCACGGGCGTGGTAAAGGCGAAGGCACGATGAGCAGCTGGTATGCGCTGGGCAAGGTCTGATGGCTGGAAATGAAGTGAGGGCATGCGCAGTGGTGTCTGATGAAGTGGTGGTAGTCGTGCATTAGTAGATGCACTCACGGTAGGCGAGTTTCATGGAGCTCGTACACGGTGGCAGATAACTCCATCCTCTTGGCGTGGTGGTCTGTCACCCCACCGACCCACGATATGATGGAGTTTGGCCATGGAGGCCCACAGTGGTGGAATGCTGCATGGTGGTGGAAGGGTGGTGGCCTCCCCGAGCTCGACTGCCGCCTCTCCCTTGTAGCCTCAGCTGCCCTCACCTGATCCAACACACCTGCTCCTCCATGAATGGGGTCTTGAGTGCAAGCAGCTGGCGAAGATTGAATGCAGGCGGAGGAAGTGGAACGATTGCCTGCAGAAAGAAGAAGAATATTTAATAAATTGAAATATTTGGATTATTTATACACAAATCCGTAATTTTTATGTTAATTAAAATAATGCATGTACTGCACCTAATGCCAATGTAAGTCAATTTCAAATGCCTTTAGTTATGAATGCAACGCATGAATTATGTAATTAGATCAGAAATATGAATTAATTTATTTACATCCTAATGCATGATAAATAAATGTTAGAATTAACTTAATGTTTAGGCACTTAAATACTTAAATAGCCGACAAATATGGGTTAATCACCGCTACAACAAAAATAAGATAGACGGCCCAGATTACGCCACGTGGCGCAGCCCTGGCCACCCATGCACACGCATGTGCCACCACACGCGCACAGCATCACAGCTGTGCACGTGAGTAAGGACACACGCATGCGCACAGCGCAGCGATAGCATGTGAGCGTGTACACGCGCGGTAAGGAGAGCGCACAGCGCAACGCCAACAGAGCAAGGGGTGGGCACGTGCTCGGTTGGCGCCAGCCTACAGCGACGCATGAGCTGTTCCTACAGTGACACCTACTACCGTCGCTAATTTTTCAAGCTCTAGTAAAGCCAGCTGTGGGCATGAGCAAGTGTGAGTGGGCATGAGCTGCCTACAATGACACTTCCAACAATGACCTGGAGGTCACTAATGGTCCCATACCTATTTTTTCCTCTACTCCATGATGCGAAATACGCGTGATTTGTAAAAGTGGGTTTTTAATGTCGTTGTAACACGCGCTTTCGCATATGCTTTTAAATTTATATCCTAGATAGGGGAGTATCTAGGGTCGTCCAAGGAGGCCAAATGTTTGCAAAATTAATTCTCTTGCTTAAAAAAAAGATCTCAACTTTCTTTTTGGTATTTTAAATATGTAATTTTTTTGTTTTGAAAAGATGAGGGCAAAATTCGAATTGTAGCGGAAAGTACTAGCACCTATAATTACTTAATTAAAACTTAAGAGATAGATATATCTTCTTCCTAAGCTCACTCTAGGAAAGTGGAGGCCTACAGTAATTAAGAGGAAGAGGTGAAACAAGTGCTAGAACCAAAAGAACAATTGCAATAGAAAGTAAAGAAGGCAATTTGATTAACTAGAATTTGTGTTCTTTTCCAAGACAAGTAGAGAACGCTTCTACAAGAAATGAAAAAATCTAAAAGCAATAAAAGAAACACAAATCCTCTTGCAAAAGTTGGTGAAGGGAGTCTTCTTGCTCCAAGCCTAGCTGCTCCTTGGCTTGAAAGAGGGCCTCCTTCTTCTCCTTATATGAGAGCTCCTCCAAGGTGGATGCTACCACCTTCAATGCTCTCCTCCAAAGATCTTCCTTGCCTGGCTTCTCCTTTGGCTGGCGTGGCTCAAGAGGGAAGGGAAGAGGGGAAGGCACCAAGGGGACAGAATATCCCCTTAATCTTCTTCTTTTTATTCTCTCTTGGGCGTGGGCTCTAGGTAGAATATTAGAGTGAATTTGCTAGCCAAGGATGGTTTGAATGGTGGTGGGTAGTGGTCTTTTTATAGGGTAGGATGGGGGGTTAAGGTGACTCTTGAAATGGAGGGCTAAGATGGGAAAATGGAGGTAGTTGGGGATCCTATGGCTAAGGGTAATTGGCACCAGCCCAAGGGGTGCCATGGGGTAGTTATGGTGGTGAAAGGGCACCAATATTTGTCGCCAACTATGGGGCTTCTAGAAAGTAGGTGAGGTGGATGGTGGAGATGGGTTTATGGGGAGATGTGTGGTGGAGATGAAGGGGATTTTTGGAGGGAAAAGTGGCACCAACAAGGGGGTAGTTAGGGTGGTTTTGGCGCCACTTTTAGGTGTCTTTTGGAGGTGGTGGGTAGGCTAGGTTGGCGCCAAGTAGGTTTAGCTTATGTGGAGCTTAGGTGGAGCTAGTTGGTGGAGTTGTTAGGTAGGGTTTCTGGGTGGTACAAGCCAAGGAAGTTGGAGCATGGCAAAGCTAAGCTAAGATAATGGAGGAGTAGAGGAGGAGGTGTTGGAGCTAGGGTTTGGAGGGAGGAGCTGGTTCTGAAGAATCTAGAGCTGAAGTGGAGCAAGCAGCTGCGGAAGAGGTCAACATGGGGCTACTCTAGCTGGCTTAGCTTGCTAGTTCTTTGCTTGCTACTAAGCCAAGCTAAAGTGAGCTGGCTTCTATTAAATGGAGCTGAGGTTGGTTGGGTCTGGTGTTCCATTGATGATTAAGCTAGTTGAGATAGCTAAGGCAGCTTAGCTCAATTAGCTTGAGCTATGCTGGGTCCCCGGGAGCTGGACTTGAGCTTCCTAAGCTGGGATGAGTTCTTCTTCAGTTGGCTGGAGTTGAGTGGAGTTGGATGTAGCTAGATCTGAGCTGGAGTGAACTCCAGTCAACTCAGCTGAGCTAGCTAGAGCTCCGTGTGGACTAGTGGGAGCTAAGATGAGCTAGACTCAGCTAAGTTGAGCTGGATCTAAGCTGACCTGAGCTAGGGTGGGCTAAGATGAGCTCTCTTGAGCTACCATTTAGCTGAGATTAGCTGAATGGAGCTGGGATGAGCTAACCCTAGTCCACGTGAGCTAGGTTCCAGCTGTGGTGAGCTGGATCAAGTTAGGTTCCAGCTAGTCTGAGCTCCTTCTTCACCATTTGCCTTCTTGAGTGCTAGGGTTTTTAGGGATTGTATATCTGTTCATCCTTAACACTCACAAAAACACATTAAAACAACAAAAGAAAATGCAATGCATGCCTATCCTAGTTAATGCCTAAATGCAGCCCAAAAACCCATTTGCGGAGCAAAACTCTAAGAGCTAGGTATGTTTTTATGCATAAGAATGATGATAAATTGTTGTTTATCACACCCCCATGCTTATTTTTACTAGTCTCTTAGCAAAACTTCAATTTTTTTGGAAAACAAATTTTTTGGGAAATCTAATTTTTTCTACTTTTGAGGATTAAAAGATTAAGGGACCTTGGTTGATCTAAACATAGGAGGTACGGGATTTGCTTTTGGATCCAACCATTAGATAAAATGGGATCAATATATCCTCCAGAAAATTCACAAATTAACCCCTTGTTAATTAAGATGAGTTGAAATTTTTGTTTTTAGGATTTTTCTAGTTCATGCATCTGATTCGCAACTTGCAAAATCCTTTAAAACCTTGTGTTCGTGCCTGTGAAAAGCCAACATTTGTAAGGGCATGTTAATTTATTTATTATTACTTTTTTTTTACCCCCTTGCTTATTTTTAGCTTAGTCTTACAGCAGATTTGTCGGGATCATCATTCCCTTTACCAATCCTCGAGCGGGCTTTGGCGCTAGTACTTCGGGATGGCACTATGCATGACACCACCCAAAAACTCACAACCCCAAAACACAATGCGGTGTAAAGGGGCGCTTCAAGCAAACTCAATCTCTTGCTCCGACACTATAGGTAGAGCACCGTCCAAGACACTTGAGCTGCTAAAATCTGTTTTAATGCTCCATCTAAAGATATGAAATATAGATATGGAGCAGTGCTGAGGCGGTAACATGTTGACATCGCATCCTCAAAGGAAGCATTTTCCTCCTTCTCAGTGGTGGGAACTCAAACCAATGATCTGCTTCAAACTTTTACTATGTCCAAACAAGGGAGTTTCTTCAAATTTTTAGTTGTTTTTAAGTGTTCGCTTGTGTATGAAAATTGACACAAGAAGTTTCTCAAGATATGCTAGTTTTTGAATCAGAAGCTAAGCCAAATACTTTCCACGTTACAAAATAGGATCAAGTCACCTGAACTATCATGAGTTCAGGTGGAATTTTTAGAGAAGGATATCTAATCTAGTCTAAATAGACCTTGAAATTCTAATGATCAGATCCACATCCTCATCCCTAGTTTGTTAAAGATTAAATCCCATTGTACCAAAAGTGAATTTTTCGACCTTAGTCTCGATTTCAAAATTTTTCCTCAAAACGTTTCCAACATTTTTATTTTTTTGGGTATGCAAGTAGGAAATAAACTAAAGAAAAATGCATGATTTTAGGTTTTGAAAATCCTAAATCGATCGTCAAATTTTAAAACACCCCCCCATGCTTAAGATATGTAATGTCCTCTTGCATTAGGAGGGAAAAGGGATCACCTTAGTGAAGAACAGTCGGGTTTAGGATGATCAAAACCTGGAAAAAGAAGAAAAAAGGAAAGCAGGAAAAAAAATGATGGGTTACCTCCCATCCAATGCTATCTTTTATGCCATTCAGCCGGACGTAGTGTGCATTAGTGATCGAGGGTGGCTGGATCAGTAAAATTAAAAGATTTAAATGGAATTTTAGGCGTATGATCAAAATAGGGCTTTAAACATTGGCCGTTGACTTAAAAGGTCGAATTAGTTTTTTGATCAAAAAGATCAACAGCGCCGTATGGATATGTTTTATGGGCAATAAAGGGGTCGATCCATTTTGATTTTAATTTGCCAGGAAAAAGACATAATCTCGCATCAAAAAGCCAAACGCGTTGATTAACATCAAAGTGTTTTCGAACAATATATTTATCGTGAAATTTTTTTTTCGATCTTTATAAATCCTCGCGTTTTCATAAGAAAAATTACGTAATTCTTCCAATTCAGTTAATTGTAATTTTCTATGGGTACTGGCATCAGATAAATCCATGTTGAGTTGTTTTATTGCCTAAAGGCCCTATGTTCAAGCTCTACCGGGAGATGGCATGCCTTCCCAAAAATCAAACGGAAGGGAGACATGCCGACTGGAGTTTTAAAAGCGGTATGGTAGGCCCATAAAGCGTCGTCTAATTTGGTGGACCAATCTTTACGGTCGGGCCTAACCGTCTTTTGTAAAATATTTTTAATTTCCCAGTTAGAGACTTCAGCCTGGCCATTCATTTGGGGGTGATAAGGTGTGAAAATTTTATCATTCACCCCATATTTAGAAAGAAGGTGATGGAATTGTGAGTGGGTGAAATGTGAGCCTCCGTCACTGATAATGGCTTTTGGTATGCCGAATTTTGAGAAAATATTTTTCTTAAGAAATTCGACAACACACGGTGATCACTAGTGCGGGTGGGTATTTCTTCTATCTATTTTGAAACATAGTCGACTGCGACTAACATATATAAATACCCACCAGAGTTGATGAACGGTCCCATGAAGTCGATGCCTCAAACATTAAAAATTTCATCCTCTAAATTAGGATTAAGTGGATCATATCCTTCCGAGTCATGTTGCCGATGCTCTGGCAATGCACACAGGACCGAACAAAGTTATGAGCATCTTTGTGCAAGTTGGACCAATAAAATCCCGCATTAAGGATTCTAGCTGTAGTTTTCTTGCCCGAAAGGTGTCCGCCACGGGCCATTGAGTGACAATGTGTCAAAATATCATGGATTTCAGAATTGGGTACACATCATCGAATGACCTGATCGGCACAAATGCGAAAAAGGTCAGGTTCCTCCCAAAAATAACATTTAATATCAGCAAAGAACTTATCCCGTTTTGTTTTTGGCCAATCAGCGGCGATTCGTTCTGTTGCTTGGTAGTTTGCGATGGGCGCAAACCAAGGGAGGGTTCTAGCAGGCTAAAATGCGTTCATCGGGGAACTGATATGGTGGGGTCATTATGTCATTCATCATAAGACGAGAGAGATGGTCAGCCACTACATTATGGAATCCCACCTTATCCTTGATTTCCAGGTCAAATTCCTACAGCAGTAGATCCAACGGATAACGCGGGGTTTCGCATCTTTCTTTGTCAGCAAATATTTAATTGCTGAGTGGTCGGTATATACAGTGACATGTGACCCCAACAGATAAGATCTAAATTTTTCTAAGGCAAATACAATGGTAAGAAGTTCCTTTTCAGTAACCATGTAATTCCGTTGTGCATCATCAAGGGTTTTGCTGTATAATAGATCACAATGGGCTTCTTGCCAATTCTTTGCCCTAGAACAGCCCCTACAGCAAAATCAGAGGCATTTGTCATTAATTCAAAGGGACTATTCCAATTAGGTCCCTGCAATATTGGTGCCTCAATAACCTTTCTTCAACCTCAAAAAACACTCCAGGCACTTATCATTAAAATCAAATGGTTGGCCTTTAGTGAGAAGCTGACTTAAGGGCTTGGAGATTTGGGAAAAATTTTGTATAAATCGACGGTAGAGACCCACATGACCCAAAAAGGATCTGATTTGTTTGATAGTAGTGGGCAGTGGGAGCTTAGATGTAGCATCTATTTTTGCTTTGTCTACCGCGATTCCTTGTTTTGAAATAACATGGCCCAAGACAATACCTTCTTGGACCATGAAATGACTTTTTTCCCAACTGAGGACCAGATTAACTTCTATGCATTTTTGGAGAGTTCTTTCAAGGTTTTTGAGATAATGGTGAAAAGAATCTCCAAAAATAGAAAAGTCATCCATAAAGACTTCAAAACATTCACCTACCAGGTCTGAAAAAATTGCAAGCATGTACCTTTGAAAAGTCGTAGGTGCGTTGCAAAGACTGAAGGGCATCCTTCGGAAAGCAAATCTTCCAAAGGGGCAGGTGAAAGTTGTTTTGTCCTGGTCCTCAGGATGAACCGCTACCTAATTATAGTCGGAATAACCGTCTAGAAAATAGTAAAAATCCCGTCCGACTAACCGCTCCAAGATTTGATCAATAAAGGGGAGCAAGAAATGGCCCTTCTTGGTGGCGGTGTTTAAATTTCGGTAATCAATACACACACGCCAAGAAGAAGTGGTTCGCGTGGCAACATTCTCCCCATTATCATTAGTGACAGCTGTTAGTCCAGCCTTTTTGGGCAGAACTTGTGTTGGACTAACCCAGGAGCTGTCAGAAATGGGGTAGATGATATCAGCATCCAGCCACTTAATAATCTCCTTTTTTACCACCTCCTGCATAAGAGGGTTCAAGCGCCTTTGTGGTTGGCGGGAGGGGCGAGAATCATCCACTAAATATATACGATGCGTACAATAGGACGAATGAATACCCTTAAGATCAAAAAGGGTCCAGCCAATAGCTTTTCGATATTTACTCAAAACCTATAGGAGTTTGTGTTATTGTGCCCCGGTAATTCCAGAATTTATAATCAGGGGCAGGGTCTGATTAGGACCCAGGAAAACAAATTTAAGGGAGTCGAGCAAAGGTTTTAATTCCAATTGTGGGCCCAGCTCCAAAAGAGTTTCTGCTTTGTGGGTTAGTGGTGAGGTAAGAGTGAAAGGGTCAGCTGGAAGGTTAGCTGGACGTGTGGTTTGGGTGGAATGGTGAGAAAAAGTGGATTGTTCAGGAACCGTATTGATAGCAAAATAGGGACCTAAATGGGAAATCTGCAAAGTTTCCTCCAGAATGTTTTCTATTTTTGAATCCGATTCATCAAAGAAATCTGGTTCTTGGAACCGCCTAGAAGCTTGAAAAATGTCTAGGGTTACAAATTCACCGCCACACAAGATCTTCATCTTTCCAGAATCACAATCAATATTTGCGTGGGCGGTGGCTAAGAATGGTCTTCCATGAATAATGGGGGCAAACTTTAGTGCTTCTGGTACCTCTATGTCTAGGACTAAAAGGTCTACTGCGAATAGACAATTTTTGACTGAGACAAGAACATCCTGAACAATTCCCCTTGGTTTAATTGTACATCGATCGGCTAATTGGAGAGTAACCTCAATAGGCTTTAATTCACCAATCTTAAATTCCTCAAAAATAACTGTGGGGATAAGATTAATTGAGGCACCAAGATCCAACAAAGCACGATCAAATGCGGTGTCATTAATGATAACTTGAATTAAGGGGGCACTAGGATCTTTTCTCTTAAGAGGCAGTCGACTCTGCACAACTGAGCTGACTGTCTCTGGAAGGATCACCTTTCCTAAATTTTTGGGCTGCCTTTTTGGAGTACATAAATCTTTTAGAAATTTAGCATAGGCAGGAATGTATTTAATGGCATCTAGGAGAGGGATATTAATTTCTACTTGCCCAAATAAATCCATTAATTCCTTCTCAGTGGGCTCAGATTTCTTCTTTTTCCTATTTGAAGAGTGGAGGGCTTGTGGAAATGGGGCAGGGTTTCCCTGTTTTGCATTAATTGGTTCCTGAACAATAGGAGGGGAAGAGTTAATCTGTGTTTCATTAAAGCGGGTTTCTTTAATAGGCAAGGGATTTTGAGTTCTTTTCCCATTCCTCAAGGTAACTGCATTTGCAGTCTGGTTGTTTCTAGGATGAGGACGGGAAGCCTGGCTGTTATTGAAACCTGGTGGATGCTGAGGTGCTGGTTGAATGGGTTGACTGGGATATCCACCTTGGAACTGATTCCTTTGATTATTTGGGCTAGGCATGGGTTCGGACGGTAAATTCCCAATAGGTCGATGATCAGGAGTAACCTTAACTTGGTGTTGCAAGTTGGCAATCATGCGGGTTACTTCTATCATTTGAGTCTACATTCCTTGCAGAGTTTTCATGACCTGATTATTAATATCATCCTAGGATGGTCCAGGTTGATACAAAGGTTGCCCATAATTCCCAAAATAGTTTTGTTTGGGAAAAGGAATCGGGTTCAGGTTTTTCCAGGAGTGATTCGGGTTAGTCCTCCAGTTTTGATTGGAAGTGTTGGAGGGGTTTCTAAATTGCTCCTGGAGAGCATAAATATTTTCCGAGGTGGGATCAAAAATATTTTGATCAAAATTTCTAGTCAAATCTTGCGAGAAATCAGCTGGAAAGTGCTGGCCAGCATATGTGGCATCAATGTTGTGTAGATTTTCTCTTTGAAGAATGTGTGGGGGGTTAGTGTGTGGAGAGTGAACGTGTGGAGCTGGTTTATTTATGAGCTTTTCTTCCATTTTCTTTTGGTGAATCTGCATCTGGTCCAGTCATTGAGCTAACATATATAGATCATCTTGAGTGACTGGAACAGAGGTGGATTTGGAGTCAATTTCATGGACTCCGTGTCTACGATTTTGTGATCTGCCAAAAGTGTCCATTGAAGTCATGTTAGATGAGTTTTCACTCATTTCTTCAAAGAGGAGATAGGCACTTTCAGCATTTTTGTTAAGAAAATTGCCCTCACATGAGGCATCCACAAATCGTTTCAATTGATCTTCTAATCCATAATAGAAGATCTGCATTAACTGCCATTGTGGAATTTCATGGTGGGGACAACTTCTTAGAAGTTCCTGAAATCTTTCCCAGGCTTCGTAGAGGGGTTCACCAATTTTCTGTTGAAAGGTCATTATGGATCTTCTTAATGCATACGTTCGACCGATCGGAAATTTTTTTTTAAGAAAAGCGCTTTTTAATTGGGGCCAGGTGGTAATAGGGCGCCCAACCGTTCTAAACCAATGGGATGCTTTGTCTTTAAGAGAGAGAGGAAAAAGTCTCATTAACCACACATCTTCTTGCACATTGCGGGAACGAGTGGTTTGAGCAAGGACAGTTAATTCCTCGAGAAGACAAAAAGGGTCCTCTCTTGGAAGACCATGAAAATGTTTGATAAGGTTTAGAATGGCTGGTTTGATCTCAAAATCCCCTTGTGGTATGACAACCCCTGGTCTTTCCTGATAATTGGAAGGATCATAGAAATCCTTAAGAGGAATGACAGGTTGTTCGCGAGGTGGTGGATTTTATCCTTGATTAGCTAGGTTCGTGATAGTCCTAGCTAAATCTTCTTGATTTTGTTGTAGTCGAACCAAATGGTCAACCATTAATGAAAAGGGATTTGGATTTTGGGTTATAGTTGGAGGGCCACCTGGCCCAACTGGTATTTCTGGTTGCTCCAAATTAGGGAGGTGAGGGAGGGTGAAGTCAGCTTGTGGGTCGGCTGACTAGTTAGAAGTGGAAGAAGAATTTTTTTGACGGCTTCCTGGGTTTTCCATTTTTTTATAAGAGGGGGAAGAAAACAATGATTTTCTGCTGTGGGGGGCATAATCAGATGGTCCCTCAAGGTGTGGTTTTTGGGACCGTCGCCCGTGCATGCACTATTTGGGAAGAATTGGAGGGGAGGAGAAGAGAAAGAGATGAGAGAAAGTGCGCAATTCAAACAAACAAAGCTAAACCTAACTTAAATGCAACTCCCTAATAAGAAACCTAAGACTTGGTTTATTTAGGAAATAACTAATCAATAGTGAATACCCATTCTGTCAACAAATCTAGCCAAGTTGCTTAAGGGGAGGTTTGGGCCCAAACGTTTCCCAAGGAAAATCGTAGGTGCTTGTACAAACCTGTGCCTGGTCGTTTGACACAACCCCTAAGCCTGAACACCAAATATAGATGACAGAATTGGAATTAACTAAATAAAACTTAAGACCTAAATAGCAAGCCTAATTTGATGAAGCCTTAGTAGTCAAGTTGCTACAAGTTTTAGCTAGGTCAAGGATACTATAGTGCACACGGAATGTGGAGGGCGTTAATTGGGTTGTTGCTCTATTATTTCAATGTTATTTTTTGTGTGTGTGCAAGAATTGGAAAGTGGTTTCCAATGCAAATCAAGTTGTCACACAATTTTTTTGTATTTATGTCTTTTAGGATTCAATTCAGTTGAATGTGTTTTACGGTTTCTCTTGTTAAATTTTCAAACAAGTTTGAGACACCAAAATCAAAAGGAAAAACAAGTTGTATGGGTGATTGTATATTTACTTTAAATTGTAGGACTATAAAAAAAAATAAGAAAGAAACCCTAATTGGAGTTGAATCCTAATACAGAAAATGACTACCAATGAATTCTTTTTTTAGGCCTCCTAAATAGGTAGTGGTCCAAACAATGCAACCAACACCACTACCGTATGTGAAATCAAACAAGCATTCCAGGAAAGATTTTTGTAAGATTTTAGGAATTTATTTGATAATTATTTTGAATTTTTAATTATACTGGTATCAAAGTCCAGAAGTGATACCTGTAGGTATTTTGGACTTTTTAGTATTACCACGAACCTCAAAAAATTTTGGTGATTTTAAATAATGTGCAAAATTTCACAAGGATTCCAGAAAGCTAAATATCACAAAAATTGGATGAGTAAAAAAATTCTAAAAATTCATGGACAGTAGCAAAATAGGATGATTAGAGGGTGTGACCTTTCTGCAGTCCACGAATTTTTAAAAATTAAATACAAAGCTAATTGACATGAAATTTGGAACAGATGTTCCTATCTCAGTTTGAAATCAATGTATGAAATTTTTAGATTTTAGGAGGCTTGTGGTTTTAGGAATTGATTTTTCAAGTCTGGATAGAAATCTAGACCCGAAAAATAGAATACCAATACTTGTAATGGAGTGGTGTTAAAGAAACATTCAAGCAAACAATGGATTTTAAAATGCACCACTCCACTTAATTAAGTTGTTTAGGGTCCTGAAAGACAAGTTTAGTGCATTTTGGTAGTTTTTTTGGTTAAGTGTGACAAGTAAGAAGAACCAACCTAAATGTTTGTGGGACGACAAGGAACTTTGAGCATTCGCTTTCAAATTCCCGCTTTCCTGCTGTAGTTCCTGCACACACAAGAGATAAGAAAGAGAAAGGGATGAGATCCACTTCAAGCAAGAGAGAAAGAATAAGCAAAGCAGTGCCTCTCCGGCAACGGCGCCAAAAAGTGATGCGAAATATGCGTAATTTGTAAAAGCGGGTTTTTAATGTTGTTGTAACACGCACTTTCGCATACGCTTTTAAATTTATATCCTAGATAGGGGAGTATCTAGGGTCGTCCAAGGAGGCCAAATGTTTGCAAAATTAATTCTCTTGCTTACAAAAAATATCTCAACTTTCTTTTTGGTATTTTAAATATGTAATTTTTTTGCTTTGAAAAGACGAGGGCAAAATGCAAATTGTAGCGGAAAGTGCTAACACCTAGAATTACTTAATTAAAACATAAGAGATAAATATATCTTCTTCCTAAGCTCACTCTAGGCAAGTGGAGGCCTATACTAATTTGGAAGAAGAGGTGAAACAAGTGCTAGAACCAAAACAACAATTGCAATAGAAAGTAAAAGAAGGCAATTTGATTAACTAGAATTTGTGTTCTTTCTCCAAGACAAGTAGACAAATGCTTCTACTAGAAATGAAAAAATCTAAAAGAAATAAAAGAAACACAAATCCTCTTACAAAAGTTGGTGAAGGAGGGAGCCTTCTTGCTCCAAGCCTAGCTGCTCCTTGGCTTCAAAAGAGGGCCTCCTTCTTCTCCTTCCTTGAGAACTCCTCCAAGGTGGATGCTACCACCTTCAATGCTCTCCTCCAAGGGGTGGGCATGCACCACCCTCAAAAGCTCCTCCAAAGTGGCGTGGACCACCTTCAAGATATCCTCCAAAGATCTTCCATGCATGGCTTCTCCTTTGGCTGCCGTGGCTCAAGAGAGAAGGGAAGAGGGGAAGGCACCAAGGGGACAGAATATCCCCTTAATCTTCTTCTTCTTCTCTCTTGGGCATGGGCTCTAGGTAGAATATGAGAGTGAATTTGCTAGCCAAGGATGGTTTGAATGGTGGTGGGTAGTGGTCTTTTTATAGGGTAGGATGGGGGGTTAAGGTGACTCTTGAAATGGAGGGCTAAAATGGGAAGATGGAGGTGGTTGGGTATTCTATGGCTAACGGTAATTGGCGCCAACCCAAAGGGTGCCATGGGGTGGTTATGGTGGTGAAAGGGCACCTATATTTGGCACCAACTAATGGGCTTTTGGAAAGTCGGTGAGGTGGATGGTGGAGATGGGTTTAAGGGGAGATGTGTGGTGGAGATGAAGGGGATTTTTGGAGGGAAAGGTGGCGCCAACAAGGGGCTAGTTAGGGTGGTTTTGGTGCCACTTTTAGGTGTCTTTTGGATGTGGTGGGTAGGCTAGGTTGGCACCAAGTAGGTTTAGCTTATGTGGAGCTTAGGTGGAGCTAGTTGGTGGAGTTGTTAGGTAGGGTTTTTGGGTGGTACAAGCCAACGAAGTTGGAGCATAGCTAAGCTAACCCAAGCTAGCTTAGCTAATGGAGGAGTAGAGGAGGAGGTGTTGGAGCTAGGGTTTGGAGGGAGGAGATGGTTGTGAAGAATTTGGAGCTGAAGTGGAGCAGGCAGCTAATGTAGCTTAGCTCAATTAGCTTGAGCTATGCTGGCTCCCCAAGAGCTGGACTTGAGCTTCCTGAGCTGGGATGAGTTCTTCTTTAGTTGGATGGAGTTGAGTGGAGCTGGAAGTAGCCAGATCTGAGCTGGGGTGAACTCCAGTCAACTCAGCTAAGCTGGCTAGAGCTCCCTGTGGACTAGTGGGAGCTGAGATGAGCTAGACTCAGCTAAGTTGAGTTGGATTTAAGCTGACCTGAGCTAGGGTGAGCTAAGGTGAGCTCTCTTGAGCTACCATTTAGCTGAGATTAGCTAAATGGAGCTGGGATGAGCTAACCCTAGTCCACGTGAGCTAGGTTCCTGCTGTGGTGAGCTGGATCAAGCTAAGTTCCAGCTAGTCTGAGCTCCTTCACCATTTTCCTTCTTGAGTGCTATGGTTTTTAGGGATTGTATATTTGTTCATCCCTAGCACTCACAAAAACACATTGAAACAACAAAAGAAAATGCAATGCATGCCTATCCTAGTTAATGCCTAAATGCAGCCCAAAAACCCATTTGCGAAGCAAAACTCTAAGAGCTAGGTTTGTTTTTATGCAAAAGAATGATGATAAACTATCGTTTATCACTCTACTATAAAAGGACCTACACCCCCTCCCCTTCAAGCCATCTCTTCCTACTCTACTCCCACCTACTCCCAAGCTCTAGCAAGACTATCAATGCTCTGTTAGAGCTTGCTCTCAGGCTCCCAAGGTGCCTATCAGTATAGCGAACCTCTACCCCACCAAATACTCCTCCAACTTCCCATCCCCATTCATTGGTCACCTTGGAGCCATCCTCCCACCCCCATTCCGGTAGCAGATCATCTCCACCTTCTCAGCTCCATTCTGGAGCCACGCCGAAGCTTTCCTCTACCCGACGTCCTCTTGCATCTCACCTCCATCGTCCCACTCCTCACCTCCTTCGTCCGAGCTTCTGCCAGGCACCGTCGTCTCGCAGAACAGCCGATTCGAGAGGTTTCTTCTCTCCCACTCTCTTTTTATGCTTTCATAGTTTATTATAATTGACATTGGAGTGCTATATATATCATATTTGTTCCATCTTTATCTCTTGTGATTCATTCTGCTTGTCCTCTTCTGTCAAAAATACACAAAAAATAACAAAACCCTAAATTACCAAAAGCAAACAAAACTAAGCACAATTTTCAATTAAAGTAAACGTTGCCTCCCTATGTTTGACCTAGGACTCCCTTGGAGTTTCTTTATAAATTTTATTTGACCACGAGTTTTGCAACTAAGACGATGAGTTACATGCAACCTGATTTCAAACTCGTGAAGCACGTGCGATTAGCAGAGAACTCGATGAATGTCGTGTCTATTAACTAGTTCCAACAACCTAGGCAACGACGAGTTAATGTCTATGAAGCTCACACCGAATCTTTTTGAGCTGATATGAACATTATAACCAAGAAGTTGGACAAAGTGGATTTCTAATTTAGAAGCTCAACGAATTGATTTGAGCTCAACCTAGATTTTCTGGCAATTCAGTCGCATCTCACTCGTCTCCCGTATCCCAAGTTCCTCTTACTCGAGTACATTTACTCACTCAGGTTATCTTCTCTATCTTCGCAGCATCCTACGTATTAGGAACCCATGAATAATCTTGATTTGGCACCGTATAATCATGGTTATGCACTGCATGATGATTTTAATGCATATTCCCTTGACAAATATACCCCTTAGACATCTTTGACCAACAAAGATTTCAATGTTATCCATGGATACGAGCGTAATAACCCCTAGTTAGAGACGTACAATCCTAGTTGGTGCCAATATCCGAATTTTTCCTGGTCTGGTAACTCACAGAGACCAAATCAAGTTCCACACTACCAGACCAAACAATATAGGAAAGTGCAAAACACATACCCTAGGCAGAAGCCATTTATGTCGTAGTAGCAATTCCACTCTATTTATCAGTAGCTGTAGCAAGCTACCAATCACCCTCCATAGTTGGCCGACCCTTTGGAGGCATTAAAAGAGGAACTATAAGAGTTATTGCCGAAATCTACTCAGGATAGCTTCTAGATCAAGAAGGCTATGGCTAACTAGATATAGAGCATACAGAACATGCAGAATCAGCTATTGCAGGAGCATAGATCTAGGGAGCCTTGCCTTTCGAACCTGTCCTTAACTTGAGATTTGTGCAGAACAAGGGTGCCCTGCCTAGGTTCCAGGTACTACAAGGACAGTTGCATGCTATATTGCAAGTGCCTCTACACCACCTAGTTATGTACAAGGTCAGCCACCTTTGCTGCAAAATCCCACCTATTCTGCCCCTTCTGCTCCTCCGCCACCTCATGGACAGTACGTCGATGCAAAGGCCATCACATTGAGGAGTTGGAAGAAGACACAAGACCCACCATTTACGTAGGTGAGTCAAGATTTTTCTCACCCTCTATTGCAGGATGGCTCATCTCCTTCCTCTTTTTAGGAGCCAGCAATAATAGACAAGGCAAAAGTACCAATTAACTTTGAGATTCTCGTTCCTTTTCCTATGGCTCTGACGTGAGATTTAGCATGAAAAAGGGTATGTAGAATTTCAAGTACCTAAGAACCATGTTCAAAGAGGTTCACATTCAGGTCCCTCTCCTCCACGTTATAGATCATATCCCTGCTTTCGCTAGGTTCTTTAAGGAGTATTGTACCCTGAATCGATAGCAGAAAAGCAAATGACAGGCGGTATTGTCAAAAGAAGCTAGTGCCGTGATTCTAGACAACCTACTGGCTACAAAGAAAGACCCTGGTACCCCACTCATTTTTTGCTTTTTTCAGGATTCTCCATTTGACCGAGCCCTTCTTGACTTGGGTTCATCCATCAACCTAACTCCCACTACAGTATTTGATCAATTTAGATTCGAGGAGTTAAAACCCACCTTAGTTACCATAGAGTTGGCCTACCGATTGATAGAAACACTAAGGGGGTGGTTGAGAATGTGATCGTAAAGGTCTATAAATTCTACTTTCCAGCAGACTTTTTCATTCTCAATATGGAGGTTCCTCCTAATCTTTGACATACGCTGATTATCCTAGCTTGCGCATTTCTGGCTATAACTCGTGCAAATATTGACAGTGCATCTGAGTGTATGGAGATTGCCCTAGGAAATGAAAGACTTAGATTGGATATAATTAGGGTATCACAAAACTTTGATTGTGATCTCATAATGGGGAAGATGAAGAATTGGCCTTTTGTGTAAACATTAGGCTCCTTTGTAATGACCCAATGTCACATTCATGTTCTCTATCAGGGCTTTTAGTCCTTGATCCACATCGGACCAAGACTACTGCGATGCACATTTCGTCCTATAGATTTGATTGTTTGGGGTGCTCATTTGATCACAACACCTCAGATTCTGATTATCCTATTCCATCAATTATTGATTTGCCCCTGCTGACACAGGATGGTGTTACTATGACAAGTTGGTTTAATGTTAATTTAGTCACACCGACCTCTTCTTAGGTGGGGAATTAGCAAGAATTCTTGCATATCAGGATTATCAGATTTTCACTATAGATTCTTCTCCTCCCACTCACAAATCTGATTCCCACCTACCCGTAATTGAATTGAAGCCCTTACTTGATTCACTCAAATACGTGTTTTTGGGCGATATTGAGACATACCCCGTGATTATTAATGCTCAGTTGACCCCGAAATAGAACATTAATTGATTTCTGGATTACAAGCTCATAGGGCTGCTATCGGGTGGAGCATTGCTGATCTCCACTGGATTCGCCCCTCGTATTGCAGTCATTGTATTTACACGGATGAAGGGTTGAAACCTTCGAGACAACCTGAAAGATGGCTAAATCTGAATATGCTGGAGGTTGTTAAGAAAGAGATCATTAAATGGTTGGATGCAAGCATTGTATATCTGATTTCCGACAGGCAATGGGTGAGTCCTATTCAGATTGTGCCCAAGAAAGCAGGCAATGGATGGTCCCATGCCACGCTGACCACCTCTACACGTTCGCCGCACCTTGGCGAAGCTCCCTAAGCTTTTTAGCGCTATCGCGAGGCCATTTGTGTGATTTCAGGTCCAGGGGTTCACCACCATTGATGCATGGCATGAAGCTCCCTTACAAGCTTCTCCAAGCTATGCTCGCTACAGGATCCAGTCCCAGGTCATGCGAGGTACTCTCACAAACCACTCCAGGTGGCCAATTGAAGGCAAGAGCCATCCCTGTAGCTGCAATCAAGCAATGCTTCTCTGCTGCAGGCATGCGTGAAAGAAACAGGAAGATAGTCCCACCTCGGAAACATCTGGAGCACCAAAGCCGCAAAAAAGGAATTTCTACATAAGGTTTATCACCTCCAACTCACAGGGTGAGGTCCCCACTCACCCGACCCGACACCTCATCCATGACCGCCCCCCATGAATTGGTGACCCGACTGGACCTCACACCTCACCCGCCACCACAAGCTGGTGGGCTTGGTCCCAAGCGCGTATTTGACCCGATTACCCAAGAAATTGGCTCTAGGAGAGTGAACCTAAGAGAGAAAGAAGAGGAGAGCTCACACGGGTAGGGGTAGGTTTTTCTCTACAGGGGAAGGTGAAGACACGGCCAAAGAGGAAGCTAAGGGCTGAAGCTAAGGAAGGAGAAGGAGGAGGCCGAAGTCAAAAGCTAAGGAAGGAGAAGGGTTGCAGTAGAGAGAAGAAGAAAAAGGCGAAGGTAGAAGAAGAAGGAGCTGAAGAAAAGGCAGAGAAATAAAGAGAAAGACAGAGAAGGAAGGAACTGAAGGAAGAAGGAGCTGAAGGCAGCCGAGACAGAGAAGAAGGTAGAGGAAGAGAAAGGCTAAGGCAAGGAATCAAAAGAAGAAGATTGAAAGCAGCTGCCAGAGACTAAGAAAAGGAGAAGAAAAAGAGTTAAGCACTGTGGCATCTACATTTTAAGGCATCTGATTCACAAATTAGATGTCCAATTTTATGCTTTATTCATACATTGGTTCTTTTAGTGCCTTACATTTATTCCTATCTTTTTGCACTATAACACTGATTTTTATTGCATGTTACATCCTTTCAAATTCTCAAGTTGTGATCTTGATTTCTAGACGCTAATTTGCTCCCTATGTTCGACCTCGGACTTTCAAATTCGAGTAATAAATTGTATTTGTTTTGAACACTTTTTGACTATACTACAACGTAACCTTTCTAAAACTTGACCAAGCGCTCCAGACATTTTGGCACCATTGCCGGGGAGCAATAGGCGATTTAGAAATCCGGATTACAATTGCCAATTTGGTACTAACTTGAGATATCTCTTTGTGTTGTGATTGTTTCAGGGGAGGAAGATTCAAAGGAAGACGACTGCACAGCAAACACACCGGAGGTAGGTACTCTCTAATTAATCTCTTTCTCTTAAGCCCCTCATTCTGAAAAGAAAGAAAAGAACAAGATAAAATCAATTAGGGCTACCTGTTTTTCATCTCTAGCTAATTCACCAAAGTTGTCTGATTTGATTTCAACAACAACATTGATTTGTGCACCCACTTAAGGTAACTAGGGCTACAACCTTCTTGATTGAGCCCTAGATACCATATTTTGGCAAACTAAATTGGACCAAGATTAGAGCGAAACTAAGGATTTCAATTTATGGTTTTAGAGACACACTTCATAAGCAAGAATCAACTCTCCAAAGAGAGGTGTGCCTAAGGCTTGGTGGAAGAGATCTATTCGAGAAAACCCTACAAACTCAGGCTCTTAATCTCGTTTGAATCCTAAAAAGAAGGGACCTAAAACTTCTCAAAGGACAAATAGGTGAAGTTGACCCCCTTGTTAGGTCAACCAACATTGAAATTTGGTCACTTTGACACTTAATACATCTAAAGTTCAAGTGGAATTTTAAGAACCCTTCTCTTAACTAAAACTGGTAGACTTAAAAGGTCAAAGTCCCCATTCTGGTCTACCTAGAACATCAGTGAAAAGAGAGGTCGAGTGGGGGAAACCCTGTAACTTGTAGGGATGCTCTACCGTGTAGGGGTCTTTGCGGGACTCTCCCTCTCTGGCTGCCTGGGTGTTTCTCAGGTGAATGGCTTTTTGACTAAGGGGTATCATCCACCTCGAACCTCTATAGTCATCCAAATTTTTGGGTGTCTTGATTGGGTCCATCACATTCTACTCTCACCCAAACCATCGGTGCATGTTCGGTAGGAGGTCCTTAAGACCATCCCTGAGGCCTCCTTTAGTGATTCACTCCTGCCGAGGCTAGGCCTCGATGTCCATGTTTGTGCAGCAACCCCACCACATAGACATCTCTTCTAATTCATCTGAACCAAATTCTCCTTCTTCCATCATCATGGCACAACCAATAGAAGAAGAGAATAACCGTGAGAACCAACTCCAATGCCTTAATGATTTATTTCAAGTTTTTGTAAACCCACATCAGTGTCTTATGATGCAAGATCATTATAATCCCGTTGCAGTGGCAATCAAACCTCGTGTCCAAATCTCGGCTGGAGGTCCTATTCTGAACTCAAGCCCAACATGATTCATGCTATTTCAAAGTTTCTTGGGCTTAATTCCGAGGATCCTCTCCAGCACATCAAACAACTCAAGCATCTGGCCCAGATCTTCAGGTCAGATGTCCAAAATCGGGATATTCTTCTCATGAAGATGTTCTCCTTCTCCCTTATGGACAATGCAACTCACTGGTGTCAGACTCAAATGCATCTAATCAACACATGGGCTAAACTACAATTCAAGTTTCTGAAAAACTTCTTCCCAGTTGGTCGAACGAATGACTTACTACACCAGATAACACACTTCACCCAGCAATCTGGAGAGCCACTTCATGAAGCATGGGACCGTTTCATGCATCTCATGCAAAAGTGCCCCCATCATGGAGTTCCTACATGGGAACAAGTCCAGTCTTCTTACCAGGGACTCTGTGAAGATATCCGCTTATTCATCAATGCAACCTACGGAGGAGATATCATGGGTCAACATGAAGACACTGTATGGGAGAATCTCAAGAATGTGTGAGAACTCCATCAATAATGACTTCATGGGCTTATTCGACCAAATGAGTGCCCGCGCATCGACGAATCCAAGGGGAGCACATGAGACATAGGGCCTGTCTGCATCTATCAACTTGGAATTGATGGCCAGTCGGCTGGACAAGGTCTCTATCTCTGAAAAGAAGGTGGATGAGCTGACTTGACATCTACAGCGAGCCACCTCTGCGCAAAACCCGTTTGCGCAGCCTCCTTCTGCGAGGGAAGCTGTGTATAACATCTACCATCGATCTTCTTAGGGGATGGACCTGTATCCACCCCCGCCTGACTCTAGGACCAGAGGAAACTCCAATCCAACCTACTCTAGTTTAGGGAACTCTGAACCCTCCTACTCTGACTTTTCTGAGGTTCCTCAAGCTTGCAAGGACCTCAATGCCATCCAGAATGACCTATTCTCTAATACCTATAACCCTGGATGGTGGAATCACCCCAATTTCCTATGGGCATGAAATAATCAGAATCAAAGACCACCATATCAATCTCATCCACAAGCTCCTCATCCATATCAGCTGCCTCAGCCTCAGCCCAATCCTACTTATCAATCTGGGCCAACTCAAACTGATCAAATGACTCTTATCCTTTAGACTCTGGCTGACATTCAGAAGACAAATGTGGCTATGCAAAAGTAGCACAAGGACAAGATCACAGTGGTTCACAATCAACACACCCAAATGGCGAATTCCCGCCAACCTGGCACACTCCCTTCGCAACCTCTGTCGAATCCAAATAGCATGCTAAACCAGAGGTGCGTTATGAACCCAAATCCGGGCCAAGCCCACATGATTTATCAGGACCCTTCTATTCCTTCACCTGACGGGATGGAAGCTTTGACATCGTATGTGGGATTTCAGCAGTAGCCACCCATTTTACCAACTCCAAACCAAAACTAGGCAGAACTGAATTCTGTTACAACTCGGAGTGGCAAAGCAACACAAGAGCCACCTTATCCAAGCCACTTTCAGCATGGTAGTAACCCAAGCCCTAGGATAGTTATCCAGGACACCCCTATCCCAGATCAAGAACCTGGACCTATTCTAGAGGAACCATCCAAGGTCCCATTTCCTGAGGCCTTAACCAAGGGAAAGAGGACAACCAAAACTGTGGCTCCTAAGGAGGATTTGGTCAAGCTCTTCGAACAGGTCGATATAAACATCTCATTGATGAATGCGATCTGCCACGTATCGCCTTACGCACGATTTCTGAAAGACATATGTATACCTAAGTGTAAGCCACAAACTAAAAGTGGGAGTCCAATCGTACTATCAGAGCAACCCAACTCTGTAATTTTGAGCAAACTCCCAGCGAAGGCAAAAGGCCCAAGTACTCCCCTGATTTCCTGTACTGTTGGTAATACCCAATTTGACAGAACTTTATTAGATTTAGGAGCCTCCATAAACCTGATACCTGCATCCCAACTTGACCTTCTCGAAGAATCCGAGCTTAAACCTACAGAGGTGACATTATAGTTGCCTGACTGATCTATTAAGTCACCAAAAGGTGTTCTTGAGGATGTCATTGTTAGGGTGCGGGATTTCTATTTCCCAATGGACTTTGTAGTCTTGGATATGGATGCTCTAGAAAACCCAAGGAATAGACAAATTATACGAGGGAGACCCTTTGTGGCCATGGCTAAAGCCAATATAAATTGTGAGGGCCAAATTGAACTGAAATTCGGGAACCAAACACTAAAGATTGACATCTTGAAGGCCCAACAAGGGATTAATTGTAGTGTTATAGAACAAATATGTGACATCAAGGCTGTGGTTGACGATCCGTATATTGAGGACAACCTGACTACTTCCAATAAACCACAAGAGGATCAAAACACGCAATCAGAGGAGTCCGAACCTGACCTAGAAACACCCATAACTCCTTCCTTTGCTCCTGACACAAACCCCGAATCGCCCGCTACTACTAATAACCCTGTCGTGGAACTCAAGCCTCTTGTCGACCACCATAAATACATCTTTTTGGGTTCGAATTAGACGTTTCCTGTGATTATCAACTCTAGACTCACACTTGATCAGGAATCCCATCTAATTATTATTCTCCAGCAACATTGAAGAGCCATTGGATGGACTCTCGATGATTTGACTGGTATCAGCCCCTCTTACTGCATACACCGTATCTACACCAGAGGGGGCACACGACCTTCCCGTGAAATGCAGAGATGCCTAAATCCTAATTTCCAGGAGGTCGTGGAAAAGGAGATCGTCAAGTCATTAGATGTAGGGATCATCTACCCGATCTCTGACAATCGGTGGGTGAGTCTAATCCAGGTTGGGCCTAAAAAGGAAGGACTCATCGTGATTACGACTGAAACCAAAGAAATCATACCGACCCGTGTGGCGAATTCGTGGAGAGTCTGTATTGATTATAGAAGACTCAATTTCTCCACAAAGAAGGATCATTTCCCACTACTGTTTATTAATCAGATCCTCGAGAAACTAGCGGGAAATAGGTTCTTCTGCTTTTTGGAAGGGTACTTCAGTTATAACCAGGTTACAATCCATTCTGAGGACCAAGAAAAGAAAACTTTCACCTTCCTCTTCGGGATGCACACATTCCGAAGGATGTCGTTCGGTCATTGCAATGCACCCACTACTTTTCAGCGATGCATGCTTGCCATATTCTCAAATAAGGTAGGTGATTATCTGGAAGTCTTCATGGATGACATTTCAGCATTTGGAGAATCATTTGATGATTGGCTCCTGCACTTGGTCCAAATCCTCAGGTGGTGCATTGATGTAAATCTGGTTCTTTCCTGGGAAAGGAGCCATTTCATGGTGCCTGAATGAATTGTCCTGGGACATCTCATATTAGAAAAGGGCATCTAGGTCGATCGAGCCAAGGTGAACTAATTTCCAAACTCCCTATTCCTAGCTCGGTCAAGGACATCCGATCTTTTCTGGGGCATGTCGATTTTTACTATCAATTCATTCCTGATTTCTCAAAGATCACACGCCCCCTGACCACTCTACTATCTAAGGATGCTCCTTTCGAAATCTCCAAGGAATGCACTCAAGGATTTGAGATCCTCCATGATCGAGTTACCCAAACCTTGACCCTATTGTCCCCTGATTGGTCTCAACCCTTTAAGATCATGTGCGATGCATCTGATTTTGCTGTAGGAGCAGTACTTAGGTAGAAAATGGACAGGAAACCCGTGGTTATCTATTACGCTAGCAAGACACTTGATGAGGCTTACTGTAACTGCACGGTTACTGAGAAAGTGCTACTAGTCATAGTATTTGCCCTGAAAAGTTCAGGTCATATCTCCTAGGTTCCTGTGTTATCATTTACTTGGATCACACAACTGTGAGGCATCTACTTGCAAAGAAGGATACGAAACCTTGATTAATCCGCTGGATCTTCCTATTGCAATAGTCTGATCTCGAGATTCATGACAAAGTGGGAAAATAGAATGTGCTAGCTGATCACTTATCCCACCTTCATTCTGAGATCTTCGACCCATCCAAACCCATCATAGAACATTTTCCTGATGAGCATCTCTTGACTATCAATACAGGGCTTCCATGGGTTGCTAATATAGTAAACTACCTGGCATCACATTAGTTCCCGTCCGATTGGTCGAAGGCCAAGAAGGACAAATTGCTTTCCGATGCCAAGTATTACTTTAGGGAAGACTCGTACCTTTTCCGCATCGGTGTTGATCAAATCATTAGACGATGTTTCGTGGAAGTAGAAATTAAGGACATATTGTCCTTCTGCCATGATCAGGAATGCGGTGGACATTTCTCAAGTCATAAAACTGCAGCAAAAGTCCTCCAATGAGGCTTCTATTGGCCTACGATTTTCAAAGACGCATACAATCACTATAGGGCATGCACTCGTTGCCAGACCTTAGGCAACATGAGCCCTCGTGATATGATGCCTTTACAGTCGATTCTCGTATGCGAAATCTTTAATGTTTGGGGGATTGATTTTGTGGGACCTTCTCCTATTTCAGACGACTTCGAGTACATTCTACTCACTGTTGACTATGTGTCCAAATGGATAGAAGCCATTCCGACCCGAACCAAGGATCATAAGGTGGTTATCAAATTCATTCATCAGAACATCTTTTCGCGTTTCGGGATTCCATGTGCTATAATCTCTGATGGAGGGACCCATTTCACTAACACTCAGTTTAGATCACTGTTCGACAGAGGGCAAGATCGGTGTTTAAATGATAAATGTTGCGTTGTAGTATAGTTGAAATCGCCTGGAAAACAAATAAGTTTTATTACTCGAATTTTAAGTCTGAGGTCGAACACAAGGAGCAAATGGAGTTCATACACTAATCTCAATAATAAATGCAATTTGAACACATAAAATTACATAAAACCTAATTTAGAATGTAAACCATGACATTATGAATAATAAAATGTAGCAAAAGAGAGAAAATGGGAAGAATTGGATAAAACGTGTTTCTTTTGCTTCTTCTCTAGTTTCTTTTTTCTTCTCTGCCTTTTTCATCTTTCTTTGGCTCTTCTTTGGCTTCTCTTCTTCCTGATGTCTTCTGCTTTCTTCTTCCTTCCTTGGCTCTTCTTCCTTCTTTAGCCGAGCCCTCTCATTTCTTGGCTCTTCTTTCTTCTTTCTGCCTTCTCTGCTACAGAGCCTTCTCCTTCCTTCCTTAGCGTCCTCCACAGCTACTTCTACCTTAAGCCCTCAGCTCCTTCATTCTTCAACTTTGCCTTCAGATCCTCAACTTCCTCTACAGCTCCTCCTACCCTTATCTTCTTCAGCTTCAGCCTCCTCTTCCTTCTTTTCCCTGCACACACGAGCAAAACCTACCCATACCCACCCTCGCGAACTCTCTCGCTCTTTTCTCTCTTAGGCTCGCTCTCCCAGAGCCATTCTCGGGTATACGGGTTGGGTAAGCGCACCCAGGTCCAGGCGCACCGGCGTGGGTGGTGCACGAGGAGTGAAAGGTAAACGGGTCAGGCAAACCAGGTCCGCGTAGCGTGGGCACAAACGAGGAGAGTATGTGGGCGAGGGGACCTCACCTCGTGTTCAGAGGCAACGAGGATAAAACACAAAAAAAATTTAAACTACTTACCTACTTCTAGAGTTACCATGGTGGGACTAAGGTCCCACTTGCTTCTTCACGTGCATCCACAGGTAGTCTCCACTGATTGCTGCAACTGCGGTGTGTTGTGGCTTCAATTACTGGGTGCAAGAGGATCGCGAAGTGGTTCTGTGCACCTGGGACTCGGTCTCGTAGAGCGGGCTGCCTGGAGCAAGCTTGCGAGCAAGCTTTGCTCCTACTCCAATGGCAGCTGGGGGTCAAACCTGTCAGTAACGAATACGGCCTCATGGCCCTGTCAAAGTCTTAGAAAGCTTTGCTGTGTCACGGCGAAGGTGGCATAGTGGGTGGCATGGCACGGGATGGCCTAGGCATGCATGCCTAGGTCAGACTGTTGCCGTGAAGGTGCAGTTGTTCAGGGGGAGATTGTGGAGGTTACGGCGGTCGATGAAGAGGTGGATGATGGTCAGTGGATGATGGTGAACCTTCTGCGGTAGTTGGCGAGGCGTTTGGATGTTCGGAGTGATGGATGCACCTTCGCCGGTGGTCAGCCGGAGTTATAGAAGATGGTGGTGGTTTGCGGTGATCGTGGGTTAAAAATAGAAATAAAAGGGGGAAAATAAAGAGAGGAGAGAGGGGAACATATCTAACTTAATTTAGAGACGAAAGGAGAGTGGAGGGTAGTTGGCTCGTACCTATCGCCATCGGAGATGAAGGTCCAGTGGAGGGGGACAGCGATGACGAAGAGGGTAGTTGACGCGTGCGCAGGTATGGCGCGATGTGCACGATGAAGGCAGAGATGACTCTGCCACTGGTATTGTGGCAGAGTAATGAGAAGAGGGAGAAAATGTCGCCGGAGCTTGCTGGATGTTTTGCCAGAGGAGAAGAGACGAAGTTGAGGGTTGTTCTCCGGCCAAACCAAGCTGAGAATGATTGGCTGGGCCTGGGGCTTCTTTTATAGGCATAGGTAGAGGGCCTTATGCTTGGAAGGCAAGCTTCCAAACACAAGTACCCTCATTGGACATGGAATGTGAGAGATACCAAAGTCTCTCTTACGTTCGCATGAGAGATTGGGTGATAATTACGGCTAGTGATTGCACTGAGACGATCGGGAATTCCTCAGAGAATCTCCCTTTCAAATCTGAGAGGGAGTCTCTGAGGAAACAAGGAGAAATCCTACTCGAATCCTTGATGGAGTAGGACTCCTCCACTATAATGGCAGAGTTACCTAATTGCAAAGAATGGCGTGGAAGCTAGGGGGGTCTCTGAAAGGTTTTCAAAAGTGGGGGCATAAAAGTAATTAGGTTGAACTGTTTTGTAAAGTAGGTCAAGGTGAACTCCCCCTAGGTCCAAATTTTGGTAGAACCATAATTCGGACACAAGGAATCAAATGGTGAGGTCAAATTTTAGGTTTGACCATGTTTGACTAGGCATTTTACATAAAAGCCCAATTTAGGGCAAATATTTAGTTAGGACCCCTATTTAGGTCAAAATAGGTTCTAAAGGCCAAATTGAAGGTTCTAAACCGTAGAGGATATTTTTCTATGAATTTTATAGGGTTTAGTTGAATTTTATCCTGACTAGAGCCTTGTTGAATTAAGTGGGTCTGTTTTAGGGTTATAGGATGTCATTTAATTCCCGGATCTCACATTAAACCTTTTATGATTGAACCATCCCACTTTTTATCTTTTTAAGACCATTTGACCTGTGTTTAGCCCTTGAGAAATTCTAATGTTGCACTGCAAAGGTAAAATTGCAGTTTTACCCTTTGTTTCTTACTTTTCTATCAAAATAGTTATTCCTTGAATTAGGCCCTTCATTTGGTTATGTAGGAGCTTTTGTTCACTTTTCTAGGTCAAAATGAGCTAGTTAGGGCTCATGATGGAATTCCCATCATACCCCATGCCTATCTTTTGCTAGTCCCTTAGCAAAATTTTAAGGTTTGAGCTTCTGTTCTAGACCATGAGTTCCTTTTCACACATTTTGATGAGTGCTTTTTTCTTTATCTTTTGATTAGGTTAGAGTGTCGACAGTAGGCCTAGAGGTACTCAGGTACCAACCAAGGTTCAGACTTGACCAGCTCTAGCCTCGATTCTCCGTGAAGGTTTTTAAGGCCCGTAGGAACTATCCTAAGGTTCTTTGGACTCTTCTGTTAAAGCACCCATGCTTGAGACATATTTTAGCCTTGGTTCATTTTGCAGTGCATTTTTTGCAAGAGAGACAGAGGATTTATTTGTTTGTAGAGTTTTCTCTCTCTTTTCTTTTTATTTCCTACTTTAGATTGGCATCTTAACACGGTCTGTATCAGATTCCTCGTCCCCATCATCAATCCTCAAAGGTCCCTAGTAATCGAAGCTTCGTGATAGCACCGCCCATGGAAACCCCCAAAACCCTAGCTTTTGACATTTCGAGATAATCCCTGATGAGTCCATTGAAATGGACTAATATTAAGCCTATGTATCTTCAATCGTACAGTTTAGGTGTGTTAATAATTGCAATTAAGTTGTAGAATATTTGTACGCATCATGATTTACGTTTATAACATTCTATAACTTAATCATTTGGTTGTTTTTATGTGCAGGTAATAATATTCAGAAAGAATAAGGGTGGGGGGATAAAATTCCACAACACATAACAGCCGCAGCTCTTTCGCCCCTCCCCTGCAGCACATGGGGTTAATCTTCCTCCGCCCTCCTTCAACTGACGAGGCCCGAAATAGTTAAGGGATTTGAAAATCCCTTAACTCACGCACGTAGGAGTAGAGAGGATTAAAAGGAGAGGAGGTTGAGAGAAGGTAGCGATCATAATCTTCCCCCTTGCAGGGAATAATCCCAGCGTGCACTGTGCAACTTCAGCCATCCAAATCTTCCCCCCCTTTGCGGGGAAAGGCTCTACGTACTCATCGCACCCAACCGCTCCTTCTCCACCACTCCTCCACAGCATGCACTACGTACTCATTGCACCCAACCGCATCCACCTCCAGCCGGCCCTGAAGGCACCAGCAAGTGCACACCGCTCCACCTCCAGCCACGCCCGCAGGCGCTCCCAACTGTGCACCTCACTGCAGTGCGCCTCCCTTCAGAACGCCCGCACGCCGCACCGCTTACCTTCCTCCAGTGCAATCGTAGGCACCCCGCACCAAGCCTACAACCGTTCACCTCCCTCCAGCACGCCCTGCTGCAGGCGTTCATGCCACCCCGCCCGCGTGCCTACCTCCGTCCATCTGCAGGCGCACCCACAGGTGCACCCAACCGCGCGCCTCACTGCATCTGCACCTCCCGCAAGCCCACATTGCCTGCCCTGCAGCAACATCTAGCATCTGCAAGCACCTGCCCGCACACCTACAGCTTCAGGTGCAGCACCACACCATGCCCGCACCAAGCTTCCCCGCAGGCACACGCCCAGCAGCACACCCACAGGAGCCAACTGCGGAGCACTGTCTCGCCTCTCAATGCCAGGCGCGCACCCACACACTCCACCACCAGCGCGCCTCACTGCAAGCGCACATCGCCACCCACACCCGCCGGCGTGCACCACACCTGCCAGCGCCTTCACAGCCAGTCGTGTAGTTGCAGCAGTCTCCAGCCACCTCCGCCGACTACCGCCGGCCATCTCCGGCCACACCGCTGCCACCGTTGCGTAGCTCTCGTCAAGCTGCATCTCCCTGCCGACCCTCGCAGCCAACCGTGCAAGGCCGCACACGCGAGGAGGAGAGAGGAGAGATCCTCTCTTTCTACTCTATTAAAAATTACATTCAATGCCATTGTCAAGTTTATATTAATATTTTATTCTGGCCACATCGCACTGATGCACTCAGATTTTATTGAAGTTATTTTATTTGTGTTATGTGCATGTTTCTATCTTGAATTTCAAATTAGAATTGCATGAAAGTTGAATTCACATGATAAGCTATTACACGTACATCTTACACATATTTTGAGGCTTAATTTCTAATTTGAAAATTGCATAAATGATGAGTCCATTAAATTGGACCAATATTAAGCCTAAGAATATTTAATCATGTAGTTTAGGCATGTTAATAATCGCAATTAAGTTATAGAATAATTGTACACCTCATGATTTAAGTTATAACATTCTATAACTTAATGATTTTATTATTTTTATGTGCAGGTAATAAAATGCACAAAGAGCAAGGGTGGGGGGTAAAATTTCCCCAAACAGCCGCAACTCTTTCCCCCCTCCCCCGCTGGACATTGGGGTAATCTTCTCTTTCGCCGCCTTTCTCAACAACTGTGACCGGGGATTTGGGAAAATCCCTGAACTCACGTACAAAGGGAGGAGTTAAAGAGAGGAGGCGGGGAGAGAGGAAGGGATCTTTTCCCCTCGCAGGGAACTGCTTCACTGTGGAAACGGCGAACCCTATGACCCACCGCGTGCACTGTGGGCCAAGCACCATCTCGCCTCAGCCTCCACCAACCACAGCGCCATCACCAAATTTTGCACAGCATCTTCCAGACCCGCGCCTTAGCCTGCAGCAGCGCCCGTAGGCATGCGCCTTCAACTCCTACACTGCAGACCTTCCAGCGCTCCCCGCTGGTGTGCACCATCTCACCTCAGCCTGCAGCCGCACGCCTTCACCACTGCCGCACCCTCCTTCTTGCAAGTGCCTACCCGCGCACACCAAGCCTGCGCCTTCACAGTGCCTCTCCACCCTGCAGGCATGGCCGCAAGCCTCATCGCAGCCAACTTTTCCAACGTAGGCAGCGCACCCCACCGCCTACCCGCAAAGCACGCGCCTGCACCCTACCGCTCACCACCTCCAGCCACTGCAGGCACTCACGCCCGCAACCCCCGCGCGCCTCTCCCTTCAGCGCCATCAGCAGGTGCACCACTCCACCTTCCAGCAGACCGCCGCTATCCTCTACAGCGGACAACCGCGCGCCATCTCCCTCCAGCCACTGTAGACCGCACCAGAGCGTGCACACCCGCACATGCACAGCTGCAGGCACCGCAGCAGCACCGCTGCCATCTCCTCCAACAGGCCAACACTCTGGCCACCTCCGTCGGCCGCCAGCAGCCACCTCCGGCCACGCCACTGCCACCGTTGCATAGTGCTCGTCAAGCCGCACTTCCCTACTGATTCTCGCGGCAAACTGTGCATGGCCGCACACGCAAGGAGGAGAGATCCTCTATTTTCCTCTCCATTAAAATTTACATTCAATGCCATTGCCACCAATTTGATTTTTTTATTATTATTATATTGTGGCAGAATTGCATTCAAACACTCATAGTTATTTATAATTGCATGGTATTGATATTGGCTAGTTTAAAGATTGATTTTTGGACTTAATTTAAGTGCTAATTGTCTTTAGTACACATCACATGAAAACTGCATGAATTCATCCTAAATTTTTTGAGGATTTTTGTGAGGAAAAACTGCACTTACACCCTTAGCTTTTTAGGTTATTGCAAATTTACTTTCCTTCACATTTTAAGTCTGATTTGAAAAGGGATTTTGCACTATCCGAAATAACATTAAATAATTAAGTATTGATTGCATCATTGCCTCCCTGTGGACACGACCCGCTCTTCTGCGTGTGGTTATTTTCATTATTTTTTATTAGTCGATTTTTCCACCACTTAAATACTATAACGCTAAGGGAAAAGTCGTTTATCAAAATTGGCGTCGTTGCTGGGGAGGCAACAGACGCAATAGATTTACTTTATTGTTTTTAAATATTTTGAGTTGCGAAATTATCTAATCATTTTTATTATTGTGCAAGGAATCTGACACAGCAACGAGGCGCAGCAAAGCGACGACTTTGAACATGAACAACGTGCACGGCGGAGACGATCTTTTTGGTGGACCTTGACACCCCCTAGAGGACGACAACAGGAACACGTGGGCCTTGATCTCACACATTTAGGCTTACGGAGAAGCCTATTTCTGATTTAGGCAGTAGGTCTTAGTTAGATTTAGTTAGATAGACATTAGAATTTAAATTACTATCTTTTGGGCCCTTGTTGGGTATTTTTGGGAATGTGTTCCCATTATTTTGACTATTGGATTATTTGAACTATTTTAAATGCATTTCAGTTAGTTAGTTAGATTAGGTCTGTTGGTTATTATTATAAAAAAAAAAATCGAACTGCCTACTAGAGCTGCATATCTGTAAGACGACCATCTAGGACAGAATGAGCAGCATCTAGTTTATTTTTATTGCACTGCATTCATTATTGCACGAAGAAAGCTAGAGTAAGGTACATCTTCTCTTGGGCATTAATTACTTGTCATGCATATGCATTGAACCTAAATCTAAGACCACAAAAGTGCGTGAATCAAATTAATTCAGTGGTCACTTTAAACAAATTAGGACTGTTAAGAGGTTGGACTTTAAAATCTGTGACTGAAAATTGTGTGCAAAAGGATCCTGTTTGCGGAATTTCAAAAAATCAAAACACGATCGTATGTTTGCACACTTGAGACACTGTGCACCTCACATAAGGTCACTAGATAAATTTCTACCTCTTCTCTTTTGCACCACAAGGGAAGTTAGTCTGAAATCAACAAGCCTATCCACCAAGTTACTTTGATTCCTCGTGTGTGGGCTCGATTCGAGACTTCCATCCCTTTCGAGTAGGTTATAGGCACAAGCGAAGGTTGGCCTAGGTAGCGTAATTTTTGCAAAACTTGTTTGGCCACCAACTAAACATATAACTCTAAGACCTGCAATCTACTAAAAATAGATCCTGTTGAATTTGCGTTTGCTGTGACAATAGGACTCTTTAGAAAGTTTTCTGCTGAATCCTAAGAAAATTATTTTGCTTAAAGAAATGGATTATTCTTACTCCTATCATTCAGATTATCAGAGTCAATACTTCCCACCTTTTAATCAGGATCCCATGCTCCAAGCGTATCCATACTTTGATGGGTACATTGATAATTCATGGGATCATTCTCATTCTTACCCTGGGAGTACTAGCTTGATAACTCTCACTTTTGTGCAGAGCCTAGGAGCGAGATTTTCCAATCCTAAAATCCCAACTTCCATGCAAACACCCAACCCTCCCACCCTTCATGATTTTCCGTATCGAGGTTGTACCGATATCCCTAGGAAACCAGAGCATGAAATTGACTATCCTCCCCAACCTGATAATAGTAGCCTCTCCTCTTTTATGATAGAAATGCAAAAACAACAAAAGGAAATAATGGAATCAATGGGAGAGATGTTGAGGAATAGTCAACAATTAAATGAAGAAATAAGACAACTTAGCTACACGGTTCCCAATAATCTTGATCCCTACCCATCCCATCATGATCATGAAAATAATTCTGAGGTACTTAATGACAATTGGGATCCAATTTCATGTAGCGATCACTTAGACTCTCCCAATGAGACACAACCACTAGAAGACAACAATCATAGTGATTATCCACCTGAACTATATTGGAGTCAAAAGCAAGAGAAGATTATTGTTCCTATCACTTCCCCTCTAGATTATTTGGTGGAATCCCATTCTACTCTTAGTGAGCCTACTCCTGACCCTCCACTTAGGGAATTAACACCTATCATTCAATATCCTAAGGATTTAAATGCACCTAATGAAGGTGACCCTAAGGGAATAAAGGATGATCAATTCTAGTCTTAGGGTTATGAAGAGTCTAATTCAGAGGATGAGGATGCCCCAACAGAGGAACATGGACTAAAAATCTGGAGTGAATCATAGCAGAATTATTTATCATTTGAGGATTTAGCTCCAGAGGATAGAAATAATATGATTAAATCCAGATTCCTCCTTTCTTTTGAGAGTCATCCTCCATCAAAACAGGAGTTGATATTAGAGGAGGACAAACAAAATGAGAAGTCTATGGGAGACTCTCGGGGACAAAACACGTCATTTGAGGATTTATGCCCCAAGAACAATAACGAATTCAATGATATAGGCTTCCTCCAAAATATTAAAGCTGATCCTCCTTTAGAAATAATTGAGGATATTGATCCAACTCCTAATGAATCACAGATACACCCTGATAAATATCTGAGTGAACCAAACAAATCTGGGGATGAGCTGAATGATAATGATTCTTACATTTTGACCCTGCCATCAAAAGGTTGTAATTTGGTCTCTACCCTTGATTCAAATATGACTCCAATCATTAATGCTAGGCAGGATAACTTGAAGTTGTCTACAACTGTTAGGGAGTCTACACAATCTGAATCATTGTTGGAATTGGACCCAACTAAGCCCTCATTGGACTTAACCATTACCTTCCAACACTACAAACAATCCTTAAACTCCCTAACTGATCCCTGGCTCAGATCTCTGCTCATGTACATTCTTTCTGGAGAATATATCAGGCTAGTACATCCTAGGGTAGAATGGCGAGTATGGATTGATGCTTGTACTTTTACTCTCGCCATTCAAGGGTTTGAACTAATAATGATTATATCCTTTAAAACCCATCCTACTTTGGAGGACCCTTGTTATCCTCCACTTATTCTGTTCTGGGAGGTCCCTTTTCATATTCCATTTATTATCCCTAGACCTCCCAAGGTAGCCAACGAGGTTTTCCGCTTTCATATCTTCTGGCGAGCATTTAGAATTACATTGCATCATCAGCTCGCCAACATCCGTGGTTACCTATTTTCTAGGCCTGCATTGTTATGCATATTCTTAGGGCCTAACCTTTTCTGTTTGGAACCAGGCTTATAGGTTCCGTCCTAGTCTGGCTGCTGACAGAAAATGCAGCGCTTGTTGGGAGGCAACCCAGCAGACCGTGTCATGTGATTTCTTTCCTTTCTCCTCCTGCTTTAATTTTACAATGGGGACATTGTAGGATTTAGGCATAGGGGAGTGCATTTGCATTTTAGGTGCATTTAGGTTAGCATATAAAAAAAAAAAATTTCACTTTTCTTCAGCTGATTGGGTTAGTCCCTAGCAGAATACCTTTGTCATTGGAGGTTTTTCTTCTTGAATTATTTCTTAAGTTTAGAATCCAGTACATTTATTTCACGTGCACGTAGATTTGGTAATGGATCCTTGAGGAAAACCAATGAGCATTTGTAGTCTACTGAACCCTTGGATTGTTCATAAAGAGTCAGGCATATTATCTTCTAGTAAATCCACCTCATATTTGTGAGAAGAAGTAGAGAGATTACTGGTGCACTAAGTCTAGTGCAAGGACTATTAAGTTTTGGATAATTAGATGATGATACTTCAGAGTTAGGCGCAGTTTTCACTCTCTATTCCTAGGCACGTACATTGAGTGAATTCCTGAGAGTCACCAAATAAGGCAAATACACAGAGATTGAGTCTTAATAAAGCTATAACTATGGTGGATGGTTAGGACCGTCCTTCATAGAGTCCTCAGCTGAAGCAGGGTAATAGTGTCAAAGGTCAGAAATACTGTCCTATCCTTTCCTTCTCGGTGTCGAGAATAGGCACTTCCACCAAATAAACCACACAACTTCCTATTGACCATCATCATCCCTAATAATGCCTCATAAATAAAAGTCCGTATCGTGTTGCGTTGATTGAAAAAGAAACAAAAATAAGAAGAAATAAGAAAAAAAAAGAATAAAGGAAAAGAGAAAAAGAAGAAACAGAAAGAACAAAAAGAAGAAATAGTTATATTACAAAAAAAAAAAGTATGAGTGCATGATGTAACACTGTTTCTGAGGCAGCAAAACACTTATCGCGTTCCACCAAATATGACCCATACCTACCTTCTAGTATTTCTAATCGCCTGAATACTGGTTGAGAACTCTAACTTAGTTATAGAGTTATTAGGATTTTAATTGAAGTGTAGATGCCATGTGAGGCCACCAAATAGTGAGTACAATTTCTAAATCTGGCAAGATTTGTGATCTCAGAAAGAAAACAAAGAGGGAGTGCCCAGGAACATCAAGACAGTATAGTTGTGTAGCCTCTCTTTGAGTTGGCTTGTCTAATAGTCTAGAGATCTAGAGTTTGCAGTACTAGACTATATGTAGCACCAGTTGAGTGTGTGCCACCAAATACAAATCCATTCAACTTGATATCTCCTACCTAAGCCAAACACCGGGGTCAAATTATAGATTATCGTCTGCTTTATCCCCAAGGGAAGTAGTTGCCTATCTCAACAGAAATTTTTGCTAAGGGTGGTGTACGAACTCCTAATGCGAATCATCTCCTTCACTTGGATCTGTTATCTAGGCTATCAGCACTTCACATTTGTCTGGATTTCTAAAGTTTTGAAATAAGAAAAGAAGTCTTCTGATTACTTTTATTATTCATTTTTGCTAGGGACTAGCAAATCTTAGGCATGGGGGTATTTGATGAGTCCATTAAAATGGACTAATATTAAGCCTAAGAATATTTAATCGTATAGTTTAGGTGTGTTAATAATGGCAATTAAGTTATAGAATAATTGTACACCTCATGATTTAAGTTATAACATTCTATAACTTAATGATTTTATTGTTTTTATGCGTAGGTAATAAAATGCACAAAGAGCAAGGGTGGAGGGATAAATTTTCCCAAACAGCCGTAACTCTTTCCCCCTCCCCAGCCGGACATTGGGGTAATCTTCTCTTCCGTCGCCTTTCTCAACAACTGTGACTGGGGATTTGGGAAAATCCCTGAACTCACATGCAAAGGGAGGAGTTAAAGAGAGGAGGCGGGGAGAGAGGAAGGGATCTTTTCCCCTCGCGGGGAACTGCTTCACCGTGGAAAGGGCAAACCCTGTGACCCACCACGCGCACTGTACGCCAAGCACCATCTCGCCTCAGCCTACACCAACCACAGCGCCATCACCAAATTCTACACAGCATCTTCTAGACCCGTGCCTTAGCCTGTAGCAGCGCCCGCAGGTGCGGGCCTTCAACTCCTGCACTGCAGACCTTCCAGCGCTCCCCGCAGGCGTGCACCATCTCGCCTCAGCCTGCAGCCGCACGCCTTCACCATTGCCGCACCCTCCTTCCTGCAAGCGCCTGCCCACGCGCAACAAGCCCACGCCTTTCCAGCGCACCCTTCACAGTGCCTCTCCACCCTGCAGGCACAGCCGCAAGCCTCACCGCAGCCAACTTTTCCACCGTAGGCAGCGTGCCCCACTACCCACCTGCAGACTCTGCGCCTGCACCCTACCGCTCGCCCCCTCCAGCCACTGCAGGCGCTCACGCCCGCAAACCCCGCGCGCCTCTCCCTTCAGCACCATCAGCAGGCGCACCGCTCCACCTTCCTGTAGACCGCCGCTAGCCTCTGCAGCGCACAACCACGTGCCATCTCCCTCTAGCCATTGCAGACCGCACCAGAGCGCACACGCGCATGCATTTACAGCTGCAGGCACCGCAGCAACACTGCCGCCGTCTCCTCCAACAGGCTAGCGCTTCGGCCACCTCCGGCCATGCCATTGCGACGTTGCGTAGCGCTCGTCATGCCACACCTCCCTGCCGATTCTCGCAGCAAACCGTGCACGGCCGCACACGCGAGGAGGAGAGAGGAGAGATCCTCTGTTTTCCTCTCCATTAAAATTTACATTCAATGCCATTACCACTAATTAGATTTTTTTATTATTATTATATTGGATAGAATTACATTCAAACACTCATAGTTATTTATAATTGCATGGTATTGATATTGGTTAGTTTAAAGATTGATTTTTGGACTTAATTTAAGTACTAATTGTCTTTAGTACACGTCATGTGAAAACTGCATGAATTCATCCTAAATTTTTTGAGGATTTCTGTGAGGAAAAACTGCACTTACACCCTTAAACTTTTTAGGTTATTGCAAATCTACTTTCCTTCACATTTTAAGTCCAATTTGAAAAGGGATTTCGCACTATCCGAAATAACATTAAATAATTAAGTATTGATTGCATCATTGCCTCCCTGTGGACACGACCTGCTCTTCTACGAGTGGTTATTTTCATTATTTTTGATTAGTCGATTTTTCCACCACTTAAATACTATAATGCTAAGTGAAAAGTCGTCTATCAATAAACACCCCTGAACATTCAAAGAAATTGCAAACTTCATTTAAAACAGCATTTTCCATGCATTAAAGTTGCAGAAGAGTTTGTGAACTGTGAATTCTTTGACTCGTTAATTTATTAGGCTAATTCCTCCCTGTGGAGACGACCTAACTCTTCGTGGTTAGTTTTGAAAATTTAAATGTTTTGAAAAGTGATTTTCGACCACGCGATTAAAAACGACACATCATTTTATGATAAAGTTTTCAACGAAAACGAAGATCGCTCTTTTAATGGCGCCGTTGCCGGGGAGGAAAAATACCTATTAATTTTTCAGGAATTTTATGTTATTTTTATGCTATTTTGAAAACTTTTCTGAATTATTAACTATGGATTTTCTTCTGTGCAAGAACACGCGATGAATGCGACGGGCGCGTATGGCGGAGACAATCTTTTTGGTGGACCTTGACGCCACCTGGAGGATGGGAACAGGAACATGTGGGCCTTGATCCCACATGCATAGGCATACAGAGAAGCCTATTTCTGATTTAGGCAGTAGGTCGTAGTTAGATTTAGTTAGATAGACATTAGAATTTAATTTCTATCTTTTGGACCCTTGTTCGGTAATTTTGGGAACGTGTTCCCAGTGCCATCTTATTTCTGATCACTCTTGTATGTGGGAGCATATTTTCTAGAGCGTGCTCCCATTTGTTCAGATTATAGGATTATTTGAACTGTTTGAATTGAATTTCGATTAGTTAGTTAGATTAAGTCTGTTTGTTTCGTATAAAAAAAAAAAAATTGAATTGCTTTCTAGAAGCTGCATATCTATAGGACAACCATCTAGGATTGAATGAGCAGCATCTAGTTTATTTTTATTGCATTGCATTCATTACTGCACGAAGAAAGCTGGAGTAAGGTACGTCTTCTCTTGAGCATTAATTACTTGTCATGCATATGCATTGAACCTAAATCTATGACCACTAAAGTGCTTGAATCAAATTAATTCAGTGGTCACTTTAAACTAATTAGGACTGTTAAGAGGTTGGACTTTAAAATCTGTGACTAAAAATTATGTGCAAAAGGATCCTATTTGCGGAAGTTCAAAAAATCAAAACACGATCGTATGTTTGCACACTTGAGACACTGTGCACCACACATAAGGTCACTAGATAAATTTCTACCTCTTCTCTTTTGCACCACAAGGGAAGTTAGTCGGAAATCAACAAGCCTATCCACCAAGTTACTTCGGTTCCTCGTGTGTGGGTTCGATTCGAGACTTCCATCCCTTGCGAGTAGGTTATAGGAACCAGCGAAGGTTGGCCTAGGAAGCGTAACTTTTGCAAAACTTGTTTGGCCACCAACTAAACATATAACTCTAAGACCTACAATCTACTAAAAACAAATCTCGTTGAATTTACGTTTGCTGTGACAATAGGACTCTTTAGGAAGTTTTCTGCTGAATCCTAAGAAAGTTAAAAATGTTTTACTTAAAGAAATGGATTACTCTTACTCCTATTATTCAGATTATCAGAGTCAATACTTCCCATCTTTTAATTAGGATCCCATGCTCCGAGCATATCCATCCTTTGATGGGTACATTGATAATTCATGGGATCATTCTCATTCTTACCCTAGCAGTACTGGCTTGATAACTCCCACTTTTGAGCAGAGCCTAGGAGCGGGATTTTCCAATCCTGAAATCCCTACTTCCATGCAAACACCCAACCCTCCCACCCTTCATGATTTTTCGTATCGAGGTTGGACCGATACCCCTAGGCAAACAGAGCCCGAACTTGATTATCCTCCCCAACCTGATAATAGTAGCCTCTCCTCTTTTATGATAGAAATGCAAAAACAGAAAAAGGAAATAATGGAATCAATGGGAGAGATGTTGAGGAATAGTCAACAGTTAAATGAAGAAATAAGACAACTTAGCTACATGCTTCCCAATAATCCTGATCCCTACCCAATAAACCATGATCATGAAAATAATTCTAAGGAACCTAATGACAATAGGGATCCAATTTTAGGTAGCTATCAGTTAGACTCTCTCAATGAGACATGGCCACTATAGGATAACGATCATAGTGATTATCCACCTAAATTATATTGCAGTCAAAAGCAAGGGGAGATGCTACATCTTGAGGACCTTGACCCCAATGACAATATTCTCCTTACCCCTACCAACCTGGGTCAAGGTTGTATTATTCCTATCACTTCCCAAATTAATTATTTGGTGGAATCCCATTCTACCCTTAGTGAGCCCACTCCTGACCCTCTACTTTGGGAATCAACACCTACCCTTCAGCATTCTGAGGATTTAAATGCACCCAATGAAGGTGACCCTAACGGATAGAGGATGATCAATTCTGGTCTCAGGGATATGAAGTCTAATTCAGAAAATGAGGATGCCCCAATAGAGGAACCTAGACTAAAAATCTGGAATGAACCACAGGGGAATTATTTTGAGGATTTACCTCCAGAAGATAGAAATAATATGATTAAATCCAGATTCCTTCTTTCTTTTGAGAGTCATCCTCCATCAAAATAGGAGTTGATATTAGAGGAGGACAAACAAAATATTGAGAAGTCTATGGGAGACTCTCGGGAACAAAACACGTCAATTGAGGATTTATACCTCGAGAAGAATGACGAATTCAATGATATAGGCTTCCTCTAAAATATTAAGACTGATCCTCCGTTAGAAATAATTGAAGATACTGATCCAACTCCTAATGAATCACATATACACCCCGACAAATATTTGAGTGAATCAAATGAATTTGGAGATGAGCGGAATGATAATGATTCTGACATTTTCACCCTGCCATCAAAGAGTTCTAATTTGGAGTCTACCCTTGATTGAAATATGACTCCGATAATTAATACTAGGCTGGGTAACGTGAAGTTGTCTACAACTAAGGAGTGTACACAATTTGAATCATTGTTGGAATTGGACCCAACTAAGCCCTCATTGGACTTAACCATTACCTTCCAACACTACAAACAACCCTTATACTCCCTAACCGATCTGTGGCTCAGGTCTCTACTCATGTACATTCTTCTGGAGAATATATCAGGCCAATACATCCTAGGATAGAATAGCGAGTATGGATTGATGCTTGTACTTTTACTCTCGCCATTCAAGGCTTTGAACTAACTATGTGTATATCTTTTAAAACCCTTCTTGCTCTGGAGGATCCTTGTTATCCTCCACTTATTCCGTTTCGGGAGGTCCCTTTTCATATTCCGTTTATTATTCATAGACCTCCCAAGGTAGCCAATGAGATTTTTTATTTTCATTTCTTCTGGCGATCATTTGGAAATACATTGCATCATCAGCTCACCAACATCCGTGGTTACCTGTTTGCTAGGCATACGCTATTACGCATATTCTTGGGCCTAACCTTTTCTGTTTGGAACCTGACTTACAGGTTCCTTATAAGTCTTGCTATTGACAGAAAGTGCAGCGCTTGTTGGGAGGCAACCCAGTAGACCGTGTCATGTGATTTCTTTCCTTTCTCCTCCTGTTTTAATTTTACAATGGGAACATTGTAGGATTAAGGCATGGGGGGGTGCATTTGCAATGTAGGTGCATTCATGCATTTAGGTTAGTATATAAAAAAAAAATTCTTGAGCTAATTGGGTTAGTCCCTAGCAAAATACCTTTGTTATTGGAGGTTTTTCTTCTTGAATTATTTTTTAAGTTTTGAATCCAGTACATTTATTTCACGTGCACGTAGACTTGGTATTGGATCCTTGGGGAAAACTAATAAGCATTTGTAGTCTACTGAACCCTTGGACAGTTCATAGAGAGTCAGGAATACTATCTTCGAATAAATCCACCTCAGTTTTGTGAGAAGTAGAGAGATTACTGGTGCGCTAAGTTTAGTGCAAAGACTCTTAAGTTATGGATAATTAGATGATAATATTTCAGAGTTAGGCGTAGTTTTCACTCTCTGTTCCTGTGTGCATACTTTGAGTGAATTCCTAAGAGTCACCAAATAAGGCAAATACACAGAGATTGAGTCTTAATAAAGCTATAACTATGGTGGATGGTTATGACCGTCCTTCATAAAGTCCTCAGCTGAAGGAGGGTAATAGTGCCAAAGGTCAGAAATACGCCTGTCCTATCCTTTCCTTCTCAGTGCCGAGAATAGGCACTTCCACCAAATAAACCACACAACTTCCTCTTGACCATCATCATCCCTAATAATGCCTCGTAAATAAAAGTCCGTATTGTGTTGTGTTGATTGAAAAAGAAACAAAAACAAGAAAAAAATAATAATAATAAAAAAATAAAAAAAAGAAAAGACAAAAGAAGTATTAAAAGAAGAAATAGAAAAAAAAAGAAGAAATAGTTATATTACAAAAAAAAAAGAGGTCCAAGTTTATGACGTAACATTATTTCTGAGGCAGCAGAACACCTATCGCGTTCCACTAAATATGACCCATACCTACCTTCTAGTATTTCTTATCGCTTGAATACTGGTTGAGAACTCTAACTTAGTTGTAGAGTTATTAGGACTTTAATTGAAGTGTAGATGCCATGTGAGGCCACAAAATAGTGAGTACAATTTCTAAATCTGGCGAGATTCGTGATCTCAGAAAGAAAGAAAAGAGAGTGCCCAGGAACATCAAGAGAGCACGATTGTGTAACCTCTCTCAGAGTTGACTTGTCTAATAGTCTAGAGAGCTAGAGTCTGCAGTACTAGACTATATGTAGCACCAATTGTGTGTACCACCAAATACAAATCCATTCAACTTGATATCTCCTTCCTAAGCCAAACGCCAGGGTCAAATTACCGATTATCGTCTGCTTTATCCCCGAGGGAAGTAGTTGCCTATCTCGATAGAAATTTTTGCCAAGGGTGATGTACGAACTCTCAATGCGAATCGGCACTTTCACTTGGATCTGTTACCTAGGCTATCAGCACCCACATTTGTCTGGATTCCTAAAGTTTTGAAGTAAGAAAAGAAGAAATCTTCTGATTATTTCTATTATTTTTCATTTTTGCTAGGGACTAGTAAATCTTAGGCATGGGGGTATTTGATGAGTCCAATAAAATGGACTAATATTAAGTCTAAGTATCTTTAATCATACAGTTTAGGTGTGTTAATAATTGCAATTAAGTTGTAGAATATTTGTACGCATCGTGATTTAAGTTTATAACATTCTATAACTTAATGATTTTGTTGTTTTTATGTGTAGGTAATAATATTCAGAAAGAACAAGGGTGGGGGGATAAATTTCCCCAACACATAACAGCCACAACTCTTTCCCCCCTTCCCCGCCTCACATGGGGTTAATCTTCCACCTCCCTCCTTCAGCTGACGAGGCGAAAAATAGTTAAGGGATTTGAAAATCCCTTAACTCACCCACGTAGGAGGAGAGAGGATTAGAAAGAGAGGAGGTGGAGAGAAGAGAGGGATCATAATCTTCCCCCTTGCGGGGAACAATCCCAGTGTGCACTGTGCAACTTCAGCCATCCGAATCTTCCCCCCATTGTGGGGAAAGGCTCTATCTTCTCCACAGCTCCTCCACCGCATGCACTGTGTACTCATCTCACCCAACCGCATCCACCTCCAGCCAGCCCTGAAGGCGCCCGCAGGCGCACATCGCTCCACCTCCAGCTGCGCTCGTAGGCGCTCCCAACCGCGCGCCACATGCAGCACGCCTCCCTTCAGCATCCCTCATGCCTCACCGCTTACCTTCCTTCATCTCAATCGTAGGCACCCCGCAGCAAGCCTACAACCGTTCACCTCCCTCCAGCGCCCCCTGCTGTAGGCGCTCATGCCACTCCACCCCCGCGCCTACCTCCATCCATCTGTAGGCAAACCCACAGGCTCTCCCAACCACGTGCCTCACTGCAGGCGCACCTCCCGCAAGTGCACGCCGCCTGCCCTACAGCAACCTCCAGCCTCTGCAAGTGCCTGCCCACGCACCTACGCCTTTAGGCGCAGCACCACACCGCACCCGCACCAAGCTTCCCCGCAGGCACACGCCCAGCAGCACACCTATAGGCGCCAACTGCAAAGCGTCGTCTCGCCTCTCCACGCCAGGTGCGTGCCCGCACGCTCCACCACCAGTGCGCCTCACTGCAGGCGCACACCGCCACCCGTACCAGCCGGCATGCGCTGCACCTTCAAACGCCTTCACAGCCAGCTGTGCAGCTGTAGCAATCTCCGGCCACCTCCACCGGCCGCCGCCAGCCATCTCCGACCACACTGCTACCATCATTGCGTAGCTCTCGTCAAGCCGCACCTCCTTGCCGACCCTCGCGGCCAACCATGCGCGGCCGCACACGCAAGGAGATAAGAGAGATCCTCTATTTTTACCTCTATTAAAAATTACATTCAATGCCATTGTCAAGTTTATATTAATATTTTATTCTGGCCACATTGCACTGATGCACTCAGATTTTCTTGAAATTATTTTATTTGTGTTATGTGCATGTTTCTATCTTGAATTTCAAATTAGAATTGCATGAAAGTTGAATTCACATGATAAGCCAGTACACATGCATCTTACACATATTTTTGAGGCTTAATTTCTGATTTGAAAATTGCATAAACACCCCTGAACTTTTAAAGAAATTGCAAACTTCATTTAAAACAGCATATTCCTCGCATTAAAGTTGCAGAAGAGTTTGCGAACTGTGCATTCTTTGACTTGTGAATTTATTAGGCTAATTCCTCCCTGTGGAGACAACCTAACTCTTCGTGGTTAGTTTTGAAAATTTAAATATTTTGAAAAGTGATTTTCTACCATGCAATTAAAAATGACACATCATTGTATGATAAAGTTTTCAACGAAAACGAAGATCGCCCTTTCAATCCCACCCACGGCATTTTGTAGCCAAATCCAGACCTTGGCAATCGACATTTCGTGATAATGCTACCCATGGCATTTGAAGTAGCAGGGTCCTTACATGTCCCCAGTAGGATATGTAAATTTCCTAGGAGACAAGCACCGAGTCGATATGTTACGCATCTTCGAGGGGAACTTCCCACCACTCCATGCTGGGAACTCATCCAAATCAACTTGTGTTGATCGGCCACTGCTAATCTAGGCACTTTTTAAGAACATTTAAATGCTTTTGGGTGATTTTGATAGTTATGCACACTGAACCAGACTGTGTGTGAATTAGGGTGCTTAGGTTACCAAGTCCCGCAAATCGAAGGTCAGTTAACGAGGTCGAATACTCCCTAAGCCTTAGATCTAATACTTAAGCTTCGCATTTTCCCCAACCTCTTGAGGATTATCCAGATCTTAGCGGATACTTGAATTTTTAAGCCTAAGAGTCTAGCCTAAAAGGCCTAAGATCAGCGTTCCTACTAATCCTTTTTTGTGTCTCACTAGCACCTTTTCCTTCATTCTTTTTCTTTTGATGTGGTCTAGAACTTTGGTTAATCCCTTAATTTCTTACTAATGACTATCTCCCTTTTATTTTTCATTTTGTACTCCTTTTGTCATTTTGCTCTTTTCCTCATGTTTATATGAACTCAAAATTTTCTTCCCCCTAATTTTTTTGTTCCTTTTCATAATTTTCTATTTTTTTTTTGTATTTTTGAAATATGTGATTTTTTTGTGAGAATCCTCCTAACTTTTCTTGATTTATGTATGTTTGCACTTTAACACCTCCCCATGCCTAAGTTTTGCAATGTCCTCATTGTAAACGGAGGATGTGAAACAGTGTTGTGTTTAGGGACTTAGAACAGGATTTGTCGGGTGGGTGAATGGGTCGAGAATGACTGATGCAGACGATTTCAAGCTCTGGCACATGTACCAGAGGTGGGATTGACTGTTCAAGGACTGAACTCAGGGTGCAGTAGATGTGACGTACATACGGATAATCAGACGGATCTCAGGTTTTTGGAATGATAGGTTGCCTCCCATTAAGCGCTAAATTCAACACCTTCAGCCAAACAGGAAATGGGATGGAGTGGGAGTGGTCAAATTAGTAGAGTTTTGTAGAACAAGCACCTTGATTAAGAGCCTGGTTGGTCCAACCAGGTGCTTATTCATATCAACAGGCTGATGATGCAGCGCAAACCCTATCAATCTAGTGGGTTGATAAATGCAGATCAAGAGATTTGAAACCCACCATATGCTATGAAGCTCGAATGGATGTGGAAGTATGAATTTGGGGTTCGGCTAAGTCGAATCAGCCTTGTCAGAGTAGGTATCTGTAAAATAATCAGTGAATGCACGGAAACCCTACGGGGGTGTTCAGAGAATGATGGAGCATGGTCTTCTGTCTGATCAATGTTTGAAACTTGGTATGGATGTGGAGTTGAATCATTTGCAATCGGCTTAGTGAGAGGGGAAGCAGAATAGAAATTGAGTCCGATTGTAGGTCGAGGTTGAAAACGGGTTAGGCTAGGTTCTGTATGTGTGGAAGAGGTGGCTTCAATGAGAATTGTGCATGAGGGCACTTCTAGAAAGAAGTTACAGGTGGTTTTATGTACGGAGTCCTCATAGTAGCTCTCAAATTCAAAAGTGAATGCCTGAAGAGTGTTTATAGGATGCGGGAAAATTGAGTCGAGAAAAGATTCGAACTCTAGGTTGTAGTTACTCTCGACATTTTTTGGTTTTGATTCCTAAGGATTGAAAAGAAATGATTCCATCTCACTGGAACCTGAACTTACATCAATGATCTCGGGAATCAACACCTCAGAGTCGAAGTCGAAGAATGAATCATGTGAGCTGAGGTCGTAGATTGGCTCTATGTATTTAGGCAACAGAAGTTCTCCGAAGTCATGATAAGATTTGAAATTATCGGAGATATTGTGAAAATCAAATTCTGAATGAGATTCAAGATCAGGAGTTCCACCACAGAATAAATCATATGATGTAGATTGAGCAGCCTAACTGGGGTCTAGCCTATATGTAAATTATGAGCTCAAAAAGGTGTCCTTATTTGGTCTAGGCTCAAGTTCTAGGCTTGTAGGAAAGATCCAATTAAAACCCCACTCGTCCAACTCCTCGATTTCTGTATCGTAGATTGGCGTGACTTCTGAAAAATCGATTTGTATCTCTGAGGATGTTGGAGAGGGATATTCATCAAATAGATGTTCGGAATCATACCCTTTATTGAAAATCTGATCTTTGTTATATGGGGCCTCGCAATCTTCCCATTCAGATCCAGATTATAGGATGAGGATGTGGGTTGAATCTCTAGAATATAGATCAATGTTACCTTCGACGATCACCTTATCAGCATAAGGGGCTGGATTTACACCCTCGAGAGGTGCAGTTCCAATTTCATCAGTGCAGGAGTCTTGAAATTTTAGGCTTGGTGATCCAGTTTCTAGGGCTGGCTCTAAATCATGTTCTGTAATTGGAACTTCCCAACCTAATTCAAGATCTGACCTGTTGTATTTCATCTGGGTTGGGAATCCATAACAATTCTACGCCTCAAACTTGAGATTTGGGAAATCGGATTGTTCCTCAATAGTATTCCAAGATGGTTCATCATCTGTTTGGGGTGTGTATGGGTATTTCTAATCAATAACTTGTTTCAATAATCTCATCATCTCCTCATTTTTCAAGATCATCTTGGTGTTGTTCCCATAGTATAGGATTTGTCATTCACTGAAGGTACTCAAAATTATGCAAATTTTCTATCTCAATGTATCCTGTTATGAGCATGTCTCGAGTTGATCCTTTCGTGGCTTTTGTCAGTAATACTTGGGCACAGTTTATGATGAAAGTTGTTGTTGGTACACTAATCTGAATGTCTTGTACTGGTGTTGAGGTTTTGTATTCAATTTCTTAGAATTCAAGGGCATCGTCAATCATCCTATCTCTCATGGATCTCTGTGATTCAGGTTTTTTGAATGGTAATCCTAAGTAACCAGGTTACATGTTTGGATTAGATGGTGGAATCAAGATGTAGAATTAGAATTCTGATCAAGATGTAGAATCAAGTTGTGAAGTGATTAGATCATAATAGAGAGTCCCACTAAAAATCTATGTGAGTGCTCTAAAGAGGAGGGATGAGGGACTGAAGGTGTTTTTGACCCAATCAAGGCACCCAAAGATGTTTGGATAACTATGGAAGTTCGGGGCGGATGATACCCCTGGATCGGAAAGTCATCCACCTGAGAATTACCTGGGCAGCCAGAGAGGGAGAGTCCCGTAAATACCCCTACACGGTAGAGCATCCCCACAGGTTATAGGGTTTCCCCCACCCAACCTCTCTTGTGACTGAGATTCTAGGTAGACCAAAATAGGGAACTTGACCTCTTATGTCTACCACTTTTATTTTTAAGGTGCTTAGGGTTTCACTTGAACTTTAGATGTTTCGATTTTGTGACCAAATTTGGAGGTTGGTTGACCCAACAAGGGGTCAACTTCACCTGACTTGTCCTAAAGATGGCATATTGATTCTAGGTAAAGACCTTTAAATCACCCTGATTTGACTCCCAGGTTATTAGGTCCAAGGTTTTTAAGGTTCAAGTGATTTTAAAGCCTGATTTGAGGATTTGTCTTGCTTAGATCCTTTCAATCAAAGGCTTGGGTAGCACACAAGTGGGGGTGAGTTTATTTCCTTTTATGCAAGCACATGTGAACTAGCACTCCAAAACCCTACTGTGAAACCCTAATGTGGTTCTATTTCCAATCCTTTTTTACTTTTCGCAAAAGTTCTCTTTGGACTTCAAACAAGAAGTGTGTAGTCCACGGAGATTTAGAAATTAAGCGTGATCTCTAAATAGGCACAATAATTTTGGGTAGGATATCAAGAAATTGCTTCAACTTCAATAAGATTTGAAAAAATTTTCGCAAAATCAGCAAACTTTTGCCTTAAAGATGGTAACTACTATAGAAAGAAGGCAAGTGATTCCTATTTTGATTGCTTCTTTTTGTCTTCCCAAGTTAGGAGATGGATTACGGAAGAAAAGAGAATTTACCTACCCTGGAGTGGTTGATTTGCGTAGGAGATCTCCACGTGGAATACCTTGCAAAAATCATAGCAAAAACAAATAGGGCAAGTTAGTGTTCAAATATAATAAAAAATAATGCAGGGACTGGTGATGAATTGTGTGTTGCTCCCCAGAAACGGTGCCAAAATGTTTGATAGAGGCCAAGATCGATGTTTAAAAGATAAATGTTGCATCATAGTATAGTTGAAATCACCTTGAAAACAAATAAATTTTCTTACTCGAATTTTAAGTTTGAGGTCGAACACAGGGACCAAATGGAGTTCATACACTAATCTCAATAATAGATGCAATTTGAACACATAAAATTACTTAAAACGTAATTCAGAATGTAAAGCAAGAAGTTATGAATAATAAAATGTAGCAAAAGAGAGAAAATTGGAAGAATTGGATAAAAAGTGTTTCTTTTGCTTCTTCTCTAGTTTCTTTTCTCTTCTCTACCTTTTTCTTCTTTCTCTAGCTCTTCTTTGGCTTCTCTTCTTTCTGATGTCTTCTACTTTCTTCTTCCTTCCTTGGCTCTTCTTTCTTCTTTAGTCGAGCCCTCTCCTTCCTTGGCTCTTCTTTCTTCTTTTTGCCTTCTCTACTATAGTGCCTTCTCCTTCCTTCCTTGGCATCCTCTGCGGCTTCTTCTGCCTTAAGCCCTCAGCTCCTTCTTCTTCTTTCTTCAAGTTTGCCTTCAGATCCTTAGCTTCCTCTCCAACTCCTCCTACCCTTACCTTCTTCGACTTCAGCTTCGTCTTCCTTCTCCCTTTCCCTACACACAAGAACAAAACCTATCCCTACTCGCCCCCGCGAACTCTCTCTGCCTTTTCTCTCTTAAGTTCACTCTCCTAGAGACATTCATGGGTATACGGGTCGGGCAAGCGCACCCGGGTACAGGTGCACCGGCATGGGTGGTGCACGAGGAGTGCAAGGTAAACGAGTCAGGAAAACTAGGTTCGCGTAGCGTAGGTATGGACAAGGCGAGTGTGTTGGCGAGGGGACCTCACCCCATGCTCGGAGGCAACGAGGATAAATCACAAAAATAATTTAAACTACTTAACTGCTTCTAAAGTTTTCGAGATGGGACTAAAGTCCCACCTGCTTCTTCGCGTGCATCCGCAGGTAGTCTCCACTGATTGCTACAATTGCGGTGTGGTGTGGCTTCAATTACTTGGTGAAAGAGGATCGCGAAGTGGTTTCGCGCACCTGGGACTTGGTCTCCTGGAGCGGGGCTGCCAGGAGCAAGCTTGCGAGCAAGCTTTGCTCCTGCTCTAATGGCAGCTAGGAGTCAAACCTGTCAGTCATGAATACGGCCTCACGGTCCTATCAAAGTACTTAGAAAGCTAAAGCTTCGCCATCTCACAGCGAAGGTGGCACGATGGGTGGCGTGGCACGGGATGGCCTAGGGGTGCGTGCCTAGGTCGGACTTTGGCCGTGAAGGTGCGGTTGTTCGGGGGGAGATTGTGGATGTTATGGCAGTCGATGAAGATTTGGATGATGATCAGTGGACGATGGTGAACCTTCTGTGGTAGTTGGCGAGGCGTTTGGGTGTGTGGAGTGATGGATGTGCCTTTGCCGGTGGTTAGCCGGAGTTGGAGAAGATGGTGGTGGTTTGCTGTGATCGAGGGTTGAAAATGGAAATAAAGAGTGGGAAAATAAAGAGAGGAGAGAGGGGAACGTATCTAACCTAATTTAGAGATGAAAGGAGAGAGGAGGGTGGTCGGCTCATACCTGTCGCCACCGGAGACGAAGGTCTAGTGGAGGGGGACGACGATGACGAAGAGGGTAGTTGACGCATGTGCAGGTATGGCGCGATGCGGACGACAAAGGCAGAGATGACTCTACCACTTGTATTGTGGTAGAGCAATGAGAAGAGGGAGAATATGTTGCTAGAGCTTGGTAGATACTTGGCCAGAGGAGAAGATACGAAGTTGAGGGTTGTTCTCCAGCCAAACCAAGCTAAGAATGATCGGCCGGGCTTGGGGCTTCTTTTATAGGCACAGGCAGAGAGCCTTGTGCTTGGAACACAAGCTTCCAAGCATAAGTACCCTCATCAGACATGGAATGTGAGAGATACCCAAATCTCTCATGCATTCGCATGAGAGATTCGGTGATAATTAGGGCTTGTGATTGCATTCAGACGATAGGAAATTTCTCAGAGAATCTCCCTTTCAAATCTGAGAGGGAGTCTCTGAGGAAACAAGGGGAAATCCTCCTCGAATCCTCGCCGGAGTAAGACTCCTCCGCTGTAATGATGGAGGGACCTAATTGCAAGAAATGGTGAGGAAGCTAGGGGGGTCTCTGTAAGGTTTTCAAAAGTTAGGGGCATAAAAGTAATTGGGTTGGACTGTTTTACAAAGTAGGTCAAGGTGAACTCCCCTTAGGTCCAAATTTTGGTAGAACCCTAATTTGGACGCAAGGAATCCAATGGTGAAGTTGGACTTTAGGTTTGATAATATTTGAATAAGCATTTTACACAAAACCCAATTTAGGGCAAATATTTAGCTAGGACACTTATTTAGGTCAAAATAGGTTCTAAAGGCCAAATTGAAGGTTCTAAACTCTAGAGGATATTTTTCTATGAATTTTAGAGGGTTTATTTCAATTTTATCCTGGTCATAACATTGTTGAATTAAGTGGGTTTGTTTTAGGGTTACAGTATGTCATTTAATTCCCAGATCTCACAATAACCCTTTTCTAATTGAGCCATCCCACTTTTTATCTTGTTAAGATCATTTGACCTATGTTTAGCCCCTGAGAAATCCTGATATTGGACTGCAATAGTAAAATTGTAGTTTTACCCTTTTTTTCATACTTTTCTCTCAAAACAGTTATTCCTTGAATTAGGTCCTTCATTTGGTTATGTAGGGGCTTTTGTTCTCTTTTTTAGGTCAAAATGAGCTAGTTAGGGCTCATGATGGTGTTCCCATCAATCACTGATGACCAAATATTGGGTGTCACACCGAATCTCTTCTCCTTACCACCCCCAAACTAATGGTCTAGATGAGCTATCAAATCGGGAGATCAAGAAAATCCTCTAGGTTACTGTTTGACATGACAAGAAGGACCGGTCATCCCGACTTCCGGAAGCTTTGTGGGCTTATAGGACTACACACGAAACCTAATTAGGTATGTCTCCCTTTATATTTGTGTACGGGAAGGCATGTTACCTCCCCATCGAATTGGAGCACAAAGCCTATTGGATAGTACGAAACTGCAACCTAGAACTTTCTAAGGCAGGAACCAACAGAAGGCTTCAAATGAGCGAGATCGATGAATTATGCCACGACGCGTATGAGAACTCGCAAATTTACAAAGAGCGGGTTAAAGCCTTTCACGACAAGCACATATCTAGAAAGATCTTCAATCCTAGTCAAAAAGTCTTACTCATTTATGCCAAGCTTAAACTGTTCCCAGGAAAACTATGATTAAAATGGATCGGACCTTACCTCGTCCGACGAATCTTCAAAATGGAGCCATCGAGATCAATCCACTCAGCTATGATTCATAACCTTTCGTCATGAACGGACAGAGACTCAAACCATTCATTGACCTGACCAATACAAATTTGGCTGAGATATCTTTTACCCTTCATTCTCCCTGAGCTCATTGCACCTAGCCGATGGCATAAAACTCAGCTCTTAACGGGACGCAACCCATCATTTTTGCCCAAAACCTTTCTTGACATTCCTACGCTGAATTTATATTGCACTTTAAGGTTCACCCATTAGAACAGCCGACCCCACCTCAAGTACCCGTACCCAAGTTTTGAAATCGGTCGCAATAGTCACCTCGACCCATTTGCCCACCCAAAAACCTATTCTAATGAATGATCTAAGCTAAACTCAAACCCACCTAATTTACAATGGGGACATTGCAAATCATAGGCATGGGGGGGTATGAAAGTGCAAAACGCCGTGAAAACTCATCTCACAAGAAAAGGTTTCAAGAAAAAATTCACATACCCAAAAACACAAAAAAAGGAAAAAATTATAGAAAAATAACAAAAAAATTTTGAGGGGAGAGGAAATTTTGAGTCCATACAAATCATGAAAAGAAAAAATGGAAAAGCGAAAAACGTCAAAAAAAAGGAGCATAAAATGAAAAGAAAAAAGAAGAGATAGTCATTAGTAAGAAATTAAGGGATTAACTAAGTTCTAAACCATAGCAAGGAAAGGAAAATGAAAGGAAAAAAATTGTTAATGAGAAACAAAAGAGATTAGTAGGAATGCTGATCTTAGGCCACTTGGGCTAGACGCCTAGGCTTAAAAATTCAAGTATCTACTAAGATCTGGATAGTCCTCAAGAGGTTGGGGAAAATACGAAACTTAAAGTATTAGGTCTAAGGCTTAGGGAGTATTCAGCCTCGTTAACTAACCACTGACTTGTGAGACTCGGTAACCTAAGCATCCCAATCTACACACAGCCTGGTTCAGTGCCAATAAGTATCAAAATCACGTAAATGCGTTTAGGTTGTTCTGAAAAAGTAGCCTAGATTAGGAGCGGCCGATCAACACAAGTTGATTTGGATGAGTTCCCAGCGTAGAGAGGTGGAAAATCCCCCATGAAGATGCACAATAACATATCGTCTCCTTGGTGCTTGTCTCCTAGGATATTTACATATCCTACTGGTGGCATGTAAGCACCTTATGCTGGTTCAGATGCCATGGGTAGCATTATCATGAAATGTCTATTACCAGGGTCTGGATTTAGTTACAGAACACCATGGCTAGGATTATCTCGAAATCTCGAAGGCCAAGGTTCTGGGGGTTACCATGGGCAGTGCTATTACGAAGCATCGATTGCCAGGGACCCTTCGAGGATTGATGATCGGGACTAGGAATCCGATAAAGACTGTGTTGAGAAACCAATCTGAAGCTAGGAATAAAAAGAAAAGGGGGAGAAAACTCTCTAAATAAAGAAAATCGTGTATCTCTTTCTTACAAAAAACACACTGCAAACTGAACCAAGGCTAAAATATGTTACAAGAACGGGTGCCTTAATCGCAGAGTCCATTGAACCTTAGGATAGTTCCTGTGGGCCTTAAAAACCTTCGCGGTGGACTGAGGCTAGAGCTAGTCAGGTCCGGATCTTGGTAGGTACTTGAGTACCTCTAGGCCTGTTATCAACATTCTAACCTAATCAAACGAAGAAAAGCACTCATCATAGTTTTTGAACATCAAAGAACTCATGGTCTAAAAGCAAAGTTAAAACCTTAAAATTTTGCTAAGGGACTAGCAAAAGTTAGGCATGGGTGTATGATAGGAACACCATACCCTAACTAGCTCATTTTGACCCATAGAAGAGAACAAATGCTCCTACATAACCAACTAAAGGTCCTAATTCACTGAATAACCATTTTGACAGAAAAGTATGAAACTTGGGGTAAAATAGTAATTTTACCATTGTAGTGCAACAACGGGTTTCCTCATGAGATAAACTTAGGTCAAATAGTCTTAACAAGATAAAAAGTGGGTTGGTTCAAACAGAAAAGTGTTCATGTGAATGTTGGGAATTAAAAGATTTCTTGTAACCCTAAAACAGACCCACTTAATTTAACAAGGTTTTGGTCAATATAAAATCCACATAAACCCTCAAAAAATTATAGAAAAATATTCTCTAGGGTTTAGAACCTTCAATTTGGCCATTAGAACTTATTTTGACCTAAAATTGTGTCTCAAACAAATGTTTGCCCTAAATTGGGTTTTTGCATAAATTTCCCATTCAAACATAGTCGAAGCCAAAATCCAACCTCACCATTGGACTCCTTAGGTGCAAATTAGGTTTTTACCAAAATTTGGAGCTAAGGAGAATTCATCTTGACTGACTTTGCAAATAGGTCCAACCCAATTGCATTTCTACCCCTAGATTTCAAAAACCCTCACAATTAACCCCTTAACTTCTTCTTCATTCTTTGCAATTAGGTCCCACCACTATTATAGCCGAGGGAATCCTACTCTGGTGAGCTTGAAAGGATGATTTCTCCCTGATCTCTCAGAGAATCCCCTTCAAAATTGAAAGGGAGATTCTCTGAGAAATCTCCTCCAGTCTGAACCCAATTAGAAGCCCAATTTGGTACCCAATCTCTCATGCGAACGCATGAGAGATTTGGGTCTCTCTTGAGTTTCCTCTTCCGGTGAACTTGCCATGCTTGGAAGCTTGGCTTCCAAGCATAAACCCAACCTCCAGGACCTATTTAAGAAACCCCAAATCATTCTACATCTCCAAAGCTAGAATTCAGTCGGAGAAACCCCTTAATTTCATCTCTCCTCCTCCGGCCGAACTGCTCATCAAGCTCTGGTGACTTCCCCTACTCTGCCTTGTTGCCTAGCCATAATACCGGTGGCAGGTTCCTCTTCCTCTCGCTCTTCCGCGTCGTGCCACACCAGCCGACGCTCCTACCTCCCCTTCATCTTCGTCGACCTCCCTCGTTGAGCACTTTCGTCTCCGATGTCGGCGATATGAGTCTGTAGCCATCCCTGCCTCCCCCTTCATATCTTCAATCTCAGATAAGTCCTCTCACCCTCTACTTTATTTTTCTATCTTTATTTCCCTCGAACGACCACTACCACACTCCACCACCATCATCCCCTTTACCTTTGGCCACCACTCCGACGAGGCTGCTCCACCACCACAGACCACTTCCCTCCTTACCGATCGGTCCATAAGCTCTGCCTCAACTCATTGAATGTAACCTCCCACTCACAACACTCCGCCACTCACCCACAAGAGCCCCCAAACACACCCACATAAACGACCGTAATATGCCCTAAGCATGCACCCACAGGTGGTCCCACGCCACGCTGACCACCTCAGCACGTTCGTTGCACCTTGGTGAAGCTCCCAGAGCTTTTCAATGTGACCGCGAGGCCATTTGTGTGATTTTAGGTCCAAGGGTTCGTCGCCATTGACGCACAGCTTGAAGCTCCCTTGCAAGCTTCTCCAGGCTGTGCCCGCTCCAGGATCCAGTCCCAAGTCATGCGGGGTACTATTGTAAACCTCTCCAGGTGGCCAATTGAAGGCAAGAGCCATCCTCATAACTATAATCGAGCGATGCTTCTCTGCTGCAGGCATGTGTGAAAGAAGCGGGAAGATAGTCACACCTCGGAAACATCTAGAGCACCAAAGCCGCATTAAAGGAATTTCTGCATTAGGCTTATCACCTCCAACTCACGTGGTGTGGTCCACTCTCACCCAACCCAGCACCTCATCCGCAACCACCCCCCGTGGACCTGGTGACCCAGCCTAACCTCGCACCTTGCCTACCACTGCACGCCGGTGGGCCTGGTCCCGGGCGCGTATCCTACCCAATTACCCGAGAAATTGGCTCTAAGAGAGTGAACCTAAGAGAGAAAGGAGTGAAGAGAGCCCACGTAGGTAGGGGTAGGTTTTGCTCTGCTAGGGAAGGAGAAGAGAAGGACAAAGAGGAAGCTAAGGGCTAAAGCCAAGGAAGGAGAAGGAGGAGGCCGAAGTCAGAAGCTAAGGAAGGAGAAGGGCAACAGTAGAGAGAAGAAGAAAAAGGTGAAGGCAGAAGAAGAAGGAGCTGAAGAAAAGGCAGAGAAGGAAAGAGAAAGAAAGAGAAGGAAGGAGCTGAAGGCATTCGAGATAGAGAAAAAGGCAGAGGAAGAGAAAGGCTAAGGCAAGGAATAAGAAGATAAGGAAGAAGAGAAAGAAAGAAGATTGAAAGCAGCTACCAGAGACTGAGAAAAGAAGGAGAAGAAGAAGAGTCAAGCACTGTAGCATCCACATTTTAAGGCGTTTGATTCATAAATCAAACGTCCAATTTTATGCTTTTTTCATACATTGGTTCCTTTAGTGCCTTACATTTATTCCTATCTTTTTGCACTATAACATTGATTTTTATTGCATATTACATTCTTTCAAACTCTCAAGTTGTGATCTTGATTTCTAAACCCTAATTTGCTCCCTGTGTTCGACCTCGGACTTTCAAGTTCAAGTAATAAATTATATTTGTTTTGAATACTTTTTTGACTGTACTACAACACGACTTTTCTAAAACTCGATCAAGCACTCCAAACACTCATCCTCTACATGGATGACCTCTCCTCTCTTCTTCTCTCATCCTCTCCTCTCACACCTTAATTCCTACTTAGGAAGGACCTGCATTACCTAAAGTTGATCAAGTCCAAAGTAATGTTGCCTATTGTGCAAGAAATCAACAAGGCTCTCGGGTCTTGCTTCCTTGAGGGTAGCTTATTTAGGATTAAAGTACTTATGTTATCAGACAAGACTATCCTCCTGGAGTTTTCAGATTATGCCTTTTGCTTTTCCTTACAAGACTTCAGTAAGAATCTAGCGTATGTGGGAATTGATCCAATAGATGTGAGTAAAATGATTCTTAATTTAAAAGCTTGTAACGAAGATATTCTTGCTACTAATTTCTATTCCGACTTTTTCTATTTTCCCATACAACAACAGCATACTCCCAAATCAAACATTGACTTTCTATTGATCACATTCTTAGTCAAGGGTTTAGATTTCTTATTATGGATCCGAATGGTGCTGACTTGGGATTGGGTGGGACCCTCGTGTCTACTACCACTCCTCAAGGTGATGTTGTTTGTAGTGGCAAAATGTTGTCGGTTTGTGCCTTGTGTAGGGTTGGACAAAATAGGAGATTCCCAATTAATTATAATGGCCAATTGGTTAGCTTTGGAAGGGATTGGGGTAGCCTGATAGATAGCATGAGTGTGAGTGTGTGGCTCCCCATCATTACCAAACTCTTGAGGCCCAATGCCTCAGTTTTATACATTTCTTGAGTTTGATACTAGTTGAGATGGTAGAGATCCGAGCTACCAATTGCTTGCACTAAGTCAGGATTGCAAGGTCACCTGCGAAGTTTTCATTTGCTGCATGAGCTGGATCATCGACCGTTGCATTTCTTCCATCTTCAGGTTCAAATGAACCAGCCCTACGGGTTGTTGGGCATTCCACATGGGCTGATTAACTTGATTCGAGGGTAGCTGATTGTTTGCAAGGCGAAATTGAGGTTTAAAAACTACATTGTAATATAGTCAAAATCTCTTTGAAAACAAATAAATCTTATTACTCGAATTTTAAGTTCAAAGTCGAACACAGGGAGCAATATGGAATTCAAAACTAAAGATCACAATTTAAATCAAGAATAGAGATTGCAATAAGAATAATGTCAGGATCAATATGCAAAATGAATGGAGTAAAATGGTGATTTAAATCATCAATTACTCCTCACAAAAAACACTTAAATCAAAGCCACAAATAGATGTTAATCAAATGTATCAGACATCTTAAATATGTGCTACAGTGCTAGAGACTCAAGGGTCCCTTCCTTTTCCTGTGCAGCTTCCTTCTTTCTTTCTCTGAGCTTCTCTTCTTTTTTTGTTCTTCATCTATTCTTTTCCTCTTCTTGTGCGGTACCTTCTCTTTATCTTCTACTCAAGCCTTCCTCTCTTCTTCTTTCTTTCTCTATTTCTTCTTCTCCTCTTCTTCTTTCTTTCTTCATGCTCAGAGAGCAGCCATCACAAGTTTTGGCTAAGTGTTGCATGGGGCAAAACCCTCCCCTGCCCCACACACTCTCTCTCTTTCTCTGCTCTTAGGCTCTACCCTCCTAGGGCCACTCAGGGTATACTCAGGTAATCGGGTAGGTACGCACTTGGGTCTAGGGTTGTGGCGTGGTCGCAGCGGAGGAGTGGGGTTAGACAGGTCGGGTGTACCAGGTCTGCGGGGGATAGGTCGCAGATGAGGCACTTGAGTGGGTGAGCGAGGACCCCACCCCTAGTGTCTGAGGCAAATAACCTAAAACACAAAAATAATTTAAGCGTTGTGGGGCACTCTTCAGCTGACGATGTCCGACTATCTGTGTCCATCTCCTTCGCGTGTCTACAGCAGCAAGTCTTCCTTCAATTGCCTCAGCTAGCATGGTCAATGCATCCAATTGCCCACCTGGACGCGTTCGTGTGCTATTTCCACGCAACTTGGGGATAGAGCCTGGAGCTCGCACTGCAAGAACATAGCTCCAAGCTTGCTTTGTGCTCCTTCGTTAATGGCGGTGAAGGATGAAACCTGAAATCAAGTAAAATGGCCTCTCGGCCCTATCAGAAGGATCAAGAAGGATCGTCGTGGAGTGGCGAATGTGACAGTGGTGGTTGTGAGGCGTGGCGAGGTCCGTGCATGCGTGGCAGAGTCAGACTATGTGCGTGAGAGTGGGTGTGTTCGATGGCACTAAGGAGAGGCTAATAGCCTCAATTATCAGAGGGCTTTTGCTCTCTAGGATACGGTAGAGGTGTAGGGATGAACGGTGGCTAGGTTGGTGGAGCGTAGTGGCCATGTGAACTCGTCGGAGGTACGCCTGTGAGGTGGAAGATGGAGGGTGTTTAGGGTGAGTCGGCAGTTGAGATGAAGTTGTGACTATCTGAGAATGATAAGCAGAAGATGAGGCATTGATAAGGGTAGCTAGCGGATGAAGTAGGGCAGAGACGATGCTGGTTATGGTGTGGTCGGTGCCAGAGATGAAGGTGCTCCAGTGAGGGAATGTCGGCAACGATGGAGATAGAAGCGTCCACTGGTATGGAACAATGCGGAAGAAGGTGAGGAAGGGGGTTCTACCACTGGAATTGCGGTTAGATGATGAAAAGAGACATGGAGGGTGACTAGATCTCAAGGAGCTTTTCAGCTGAGTTGAGAGAGAGGAATTCAGGGGAGATCCCAGTCGAAATTGAGCTTGGGGGGCTTGGCCTGACCTAGGTTCTCTTTTATAGGGTTCAAGAGGGAATCCTAATCTTAGAATTTTCACCGGAGTAGGAAACCCAAATTTCTCATGCATTTGCATGAGAGATTGGGTAGGTTATGGGGCATGGGATTTGGCTCATAAGGAAGGAAATTCCTTGACTAACTTCCCTTTCAAATTTAATGGGGATTCGTCAAGGAATCATGTAGTTCTTGCCATTGTTAGGTCGCCGGTGCTTGTAGGAATAGGAATAATGGCAGCAGGGACCAAATTGCGAAGACGATGAAGGAAGTTTGGGGCCTATTTGTAAACATTTTGAAAGTTAAGGGCTTAAATGTAATTAGACAAGACCAACTTGCAAAATAGGTCAAGACAATTTCAGCTTGGGTGAAAATTTCGGTACAAACCTAATTTGGACCTAAGAAATCCAATGGTGATGTTGGATTTTGGTTTTGACTACTTTTGATTGGGTAATTTATGCAAAAACCCAAATTAGGGTAAATGTCTGTCTGAGACTTTGGTTTGGGCCAAAACAGATTCTGATGGTTAAATTGAAGGTTCAAAACCCTAGAGAATATTTTTCTATGAATATTAGAGTGTTTACAGGAATTTTATCTAGTCCAGAACCTCAGTTAATTAAGCGGGCTTGTTTTTAGTGTTTCACAAGTCATTTAATTCTTAAAACACGTGCAAACCCTTTTCTATCTGTTTTAACCCACTTATTATCCTTTTAAGACCATTTGACCCTCATTCAACTTCTAAGAAAACTCATGATTGTAATGCATTCGTGATATGATGGTGAAACTACAATTTTAACCCTATTTTCTTATCTTTCTCTCATAATGGATTTGCAGAGACTTATGGCTCCCTAGTAGTTATGTAGGAGCATTTACTAACTTAATTGGATGAAAATGTGCTAGTTATGGCACATGATGGTGTTCCCATCATACCCCCATGCCTAGCTTTTGCTAGTCTCTTAGTAAAAGTTTCGAGGTATTAACTTTAATTCCAGACCATATGCCTTTCTATGATTAAAACTCTGATGTGTGCTTTCTTTTGTAGATTTAGCATGCCGGTAGTAGGCCTAGAGGTACTCAAGTACCAACCAAGATTTGGACCTAACCAGCTCTAGCCTCAGTCTGCCGTGAAGGTTTCTATGGCCCACAGGAACTAACGTAAGGTTTGTTGAACTCTACTGTTAAGGCACCCATGCTTGTAACATATTTTAGCCCAGGTTTAGTTTGTGGTGCATTTTTGTAAAAGAGAGATAGAAGAAGTTCTCTTTATTTTTGGAGAGTTTCCTCTCTCTCTTTTTTTTTATTTCTAGCCTCGAATTAGCTGTACAACACGGTCTCTATCGGATTCCTAGTTCCCACCATCAATCCTCGCAGGGTCCCTGGCAATCAATGCTTTGAGATAGCACCGCCCATGGCAACCCCCAAAACCTTGGCTTTCAAGATTTCGAGATAATCCTCCCCATGGCATTCTATAGCTAAATCCAGATGCTGGCAATCAACATTTCGAGATAATGCCACCCATGGTATCTGAACCAGCACAAGGTGCTTACATGCTCCAGGTAGGATACTTAGATATCCTAGGAGATAAACACCGAGGAGACGATATGTTATTGCACATCTTCGAGGGGAATTTCCTGCCTCTCCACGCTAGGAACTCGTCTAAATCAACTTGTGTTGATCAGCTGCTCGTAATCTAAGTAACTTTTCATAATAGATTTAACACATATGCGTGATTTTGATACTTAAGTTCACTGAACCAGACTGTGTGTGGATTGCGGTGCTTAGGTTACCAAGTCCCATAAACTAGAGGTTAGTTAATGAGGCTGAATAATCCCTAAGCTTTAGACCTAATACTTAAGCTTCACATTTTCCCCAACCTCTTGAGGACTATCCAGATCTTAGTGGATACTTGAATTTTTAAGCCTAAGATTACAGCCCAAGAGGCCTAAGATCAGTGTTCCTACTAGTCTCCTTTTGTTTCTTTAGCACTTTTTGTCTTTCATTTTCTTTCTTTTGTTTTCGTCAAGAACTAAGTCAATTCCTTAATCTTTTACTAATGACTATCTTTCTTTTCAAATTATGCTCCTTTTTGACATTTTTATCTCCTCTGCTTTTCTCCTCAACAAATGATATCAATTCAAAATTTCCTTCCCTCTCCCATTTTTGTTCTTTTTCAAAACTTTTTTATTATTTTTGTTGTTTGGAATATGTGATTTTTTTTTTGAAACCCTTTCTTGTGATGTGATTTTCACGGCATTTTGCACTTTAATACGCCCCCATGCCTACGATTTACATTGCCCTCGTTGTAAATTAGGTGGGTTTGATTTCAGCTTAGATCATTCATTAGAGCAGGTGTTGGGCCAGTGGATGGGTTAGGGTGACTGTTGCGAATGATTTCAAGCACGGGTACAGGTACCAGAGGTGGAGTTGGCTTTTCTAGTGGATGAACCCTAAAGTGCAATATGAGTTTAGCATAAGATGTGTCAAGAAGGGTTTCAGGTTTTTCCAAAAGATGATGAGTTGCCCCCTGTTAAGCGCCGAGTTTAACGCCATCAGCTAGGCACAATAAGCTCAAGGAGAATGGAGATCAAAAGATACCTCAGCCATGTTTGCATCAGTGAGTTCAAAGAACGGCTTAAGTCTCTGACCATTCAAGACAAAGGGTTCTGAATTAAGGCTAGGTTGGCTGGTTTCTACGGCTCGGTTTCCAAAGATTCATCAGATAAGATATGGTCTAATCCATTTTGATTTGAGTTTTCTTGGAAACAATTTGAGTTTGGCATCAAAGAGTAGGACTTTCTGACCAGGGTGAAAGATCTTTCTGGATATGTGCTTGTCGTGAAAGGCCTTAACCTGCTCGTTGTAAATTCATGAGTTCTCATACGCATCATTGCATAATTCATCGATCTCGCTTATTTGACGCTTTCTGTGGATTTCTACCTTACAAATATCTACATTACACTTCCGTATTGCCCAATAGGCTTTATGCTCCAACTCGACGGGGAAGTGACATGCCTTCCTGTACACTAATATGAAATGAGACATGTTTAATTAGGTTTTGTGGGCGATCCTATAGGCCCACAAGGCCTACGGAAATCAGGATGACCAATCCTTTCTGTCAGGTCCGACATGACTTGAAGGATTTTCTTGATCTCCTTATTCAATAGCTCAGCTAGACCATTGGTTTGGGGGTGATAAGGGGTAGAGATTCGATGCGACACCCCGTATTTGGTCATTAGTGATCTGAACTGAGAATTTGTGAAATGGGCCCCTCCACCAGAGATAATAGCTTGTGGAATTCCAAACCGAGAAAAGATGTTCTGATGAATGAATTTGATTACAACCTTATGATCATTGGTTCAGGTTGGAATGGCTTCAATCCAATTGGACACGTACTAAATAGTGAGAAGAATGTATTTGAAGCCATCCAAAACAGGGAAGGGTCCCATGAAATCAATCTCCAAAATATCGAAGATTTCGCATACGAGAATTGGTTGTAAAGGCATTGATGAGAACCTCATCATGAGCCCTAAACTAGCACCATTTAACCCTGATTTGCAGGAAAAAGCTCCTACATAACCTTAGAAAGGCTTGGCTCAAAGAGATTCTGAGTTTGCAAAGAAAACAGAAACTAGGGGTAAAAATGTAATTTCCCAATCCAATCTGAAAACAGGGTAACTCAGGGTCCAAACATAGTCAAAACAACCTAATAAGAAGGAAGTGGGATGATCTGATCCAATAAGGGCTGCAGCAATTCCAAGGAACTAAATGATAATCTGTAACACTAAAAATAAACCCACTTCAATTCACGTGGTTCGAGGCAAGGTAAAAATTGACTAAACCCTCTAAAATTCATAGAAAAATAATCTCTAGGGTTTAGGACTTTCAATTTGTCCTTAGGAACCCATTTTGACCTACATTGAGAACCATGCCCAATTAACAACTTAATTTGGGTTTTTGAGTAAATTGACTGGTCAAACAAGGTTTAATCTAGAAATGAAATTCACCATCAGAATCCTTAGGTCCTAATTAGTCATATATAAAAACTTGGGCCTAAGAAGAAACCTTCTTGACCAACATTACACTTTGGTCCTCATATATTTACATTTTGACCCTCAACTTTTGAACCCTCACATTCTGGCCCCTAACTCTCCTTCATTATTTGCGTTCGGGTCCCTCCTGCAAAACCTGAGCAGTGCCATGCTCCGTCGACCTTGCGCGGAGCATGGCGCCGCGTAGGGTGAGGGAGGGGCCCTGGCAAGTCAATGGGGGGTACCCTGCGTGGTCAGCCACCGCAGGGACACCCCCCTGAGCGCTGCACCCACCGATACTGGCCTTGTGAACGCACGGACGGTATGGGTCTCCACTTCCGGCGTCCTCCGGCGAGGGAGAAACGTCGTCTCCCTCCGCCCTCCTCTCTGATTCTGCCCCTATAAATACCCCCGTCTCTCCGCCGTTCTTCCCAGCTCGATTCTGACGGAGAACCACCCACAACTTTCTTCTCTTCCCACTCCGGCAGACACCCAGTGAGCTTCGGCGAGCTCCCTTTCCTTTCCTCTTCGCTCTGCCACAAAACCAATGGTAGAGACTTCTTCCTGATTCTCCTCCGCGTCGCGCAATACCCGCGCGTGCTGCTTCAGCCCCGTCGTCGTCGCCGTCCGCCCCCACTGGGTACCTTCTTCTCCGGCGACAGTCGACACGACTGCTGCCCTGCTCCTCCTCCTTCGTCCCTGCAAGTAGGTAACCGTTACTTCTCTTCCTTCCCTCTTTCTTTTCCCTATTTTAGTTTGCTCAATCAAACCCTCGACCGACCCGACCACCATCATCTTCCACGCCTCTGGCCCACCTCCGGCGAGTCGCTCCCATCATTCCGCCACACCACACGACTCGCCGCCCGACCCAAAACCTCTGCCCCGTCACACTGAACCGTTTCCACCCGTTCACTGCCACTCCTCGCCTCCACATCACTCCCCCGAACAAACCCATTCCCCCAGCCACAGTCCGACCTAGGGCAGCCCCTACACGCCGCCACACTCCTCGCCACCACCCGCACGAGCTTCGCCGCACTCCGGCGAAGCTCCCTGCACCTTCTGACTTGGCCGAGAGGCCGTATCTCTGTGCACAGGTTACCCGCATTTCACCGCCATTGCCGAACAGAAGAAGCTGCTTCAACCTGCAGCTGCAGTTGCGCTTCCGCCCAGGCCTGCGCTCCAGGATGCGCGGATTGCGACCACGCAGCTACCCAGGCCTTCAGCTGAAGAGAAGACCTAGCAGCAGCCGCGAATGCCTGCAGCTTTCTCAGCTGCAGGCGCCGAATTGGGGTGGGACATTTAGTCCCACCTCGGAGGATCCTGGAGCCGCGCACCCCTTTAAATTATTTTTGTGAAATCACCTTATCGCCTCAACACACGGGGTGAGGTCCATCTCACACCGCTTCACCCGACCCGTCCGCGAGCTCATCACGCGGATCCGGCCAACCCGGCCCGACTTGACTACCACTCCTCGCCCACCACCGCACCCCTGTGGGCCTGGACCCGGGCGCGACTCGTACCCGATTACCCGGTTGCTCTGGGAGAGCTGTCCTAAGAGCAAATTCTGAGAGAGAAAGAGACGCGCGTGGGAGGGGGGTAGCGTAGGTTTTTGCCCTCTGATGCTGAACTCTTAAGCGTGCAGGCATAGGTGAAAGAAGAAGAAGGACTACGGAAGAAGAACTGAAACGACACTGTAGCATCCGCGGGTTAAGTCATCTGATTGAGAAATCAGACGAAGTCCTGAAGACAGGTGAAGGCAAAGAAGAAGAAGGAAGGCAAGGCAGAGGAAAGAGAGGAACACAGAGAAGCCAAGTGAAGACTCTGCAGAGATCAGAAGACAATGAAGAAGAAGAACAGAAGAGAGAAGGAGCAGCCAAGTGAAGAAACAGAAAGCAGAAGAAGAAGAGAAGCAAGAAGAAAAGAAGAAGAAGAGCACGGGAGGAAGATCTGAAGCAAGAAAAGAAGAAACAAAGAAAATGGAAAGAAGAAAAAGACAGGATCGTCCAACCAAGAAATAGAGGAAGAACACGAAGAACAAAAGCCAAAGAGGAGAGAAGACAAAGAGGAAGAAAGAAGAGAAGAAGAAGAGCCAAACTTTCATCTCTCTCTCTTTATTTTTGTAATAGAACATGTATATCTCTAGAATACGACTTTCTCCCTGAGTTCGACCTCAGGAGAACTGTATTTTCCGAGTAACAAATATTAGCAAATGATGGCAATAACTATCTGTACTACAACGACTTAAGAAAAGCTAGTTGCTGCCACCGTTCGCCAGTTGGCGCCGTCGCCGAGGAGCAACGGCTATTCTAGAGCTACAGGAAATCAAGAACACAAGCAACCGCACGATAACCACTTCGAGGACAGATAATTTTTTTTTCCTCTCGCTATTAACCCCTAAACTCTAAAGAGGAACAAAAGAAAAGAAAAGAACAAGCAATATAGGGCTAACCTGTCTTCTATACTTAGTAAACCATAAAAAGTTGCATGTTTTCAACCCATTATTGCTGCACACTATTAAAGGTATTTAAGGGCTAACACATTCTTGCTTGAGCCCTAATTACCCAACAAAGAACTAACTAGACCAAATAGAGCCAACATAAGATTCAACATTAGGGTTTTAGAGACACACTACTTAAATCAAGAATGGAGAAAATCCAAAAGAAGTGTGCCTAAACCATTGATTGAACATACTTATTCAGAGAAATCCTAAACAATTGGCTCTCTAAACACTTGAACCCAAAAAGAAAGGACCCAAAAGCTCTCAAAAGAACAAGAGGTAAAGTTGACCCCTTGGGTCAACCAACCTTAAAATTAGGTCACTTTCTCACTCAAAATACCTAAGAGTTCAAGTGTAACTTTAAGCACCCTGATCTTAAATTAAAATTGGTAGACTTAAGAGGTCAAGATCCCCATTCTGGTCTACCTGGAATCTCAATGACAAGAGAGGTCGGGTGGGGGAAACCCTGTAACCCGTGGGGACGCTCTACCGTGTAGGGTTCTTCGCGGGACTCACCCTCTCTGGCTTCCCAGGTAATTCTCAGGTGGTCGATCTTTCTGATCAAGGGGTCCATCTGCCCCGCACCTCTATAGTCACCCAACACATTTTTGGGTGTCTTGATTGGGTCCAGCACCTTCTAAACTCATCTCTTCCAACAGTACATGTACAGTAGGAGGTCCTTAAGACCACCCTTAAGACCTCCTTTAGAAATTCACTCTCGTCAAGGCCAAGCCTCGATGCCTGTGTTTGTGCAGCAAACCCCTCACATTATTCTCTCTTCTGATTCAGAACCAAGTTCTTCTTCTTCCCCCATCATGGCTCAGCCAGTTGAGGAAGAAAACAATCTGGAGCACCAGCTCCAGCGACTCAACGACCTCTTCCAAAACTTTGTGCACCCACCGCAGCATCCCATGATGCGGGACCATTATAATCCTGCTGCGGTGGCCACCGAGCCTCAAGTCAGAATCCCAACAGGAGGACCTGATTCTGAATTAAAGCCCAATATGATTCATGCTATACCTAAATTCCATGGGCTTAATTCTAAAGATCCCTTACAGCACATCAAACAGCTAAAGCATCTGGCCCAAACTTTCGGGTCAGATGCACAAAATCGGGATATTCTTCTCATGAAAATGTTCTCCTTTTCTCTTATGGACAAGGCCGCCCATTGGTATTAAACTCAAACCCGACCGATCAATAATTGGGAAGAACTTCAGTCCGAGTTCCTAAAAAAGTTCTTCCCTGTTGGACGGACCAACGCCTTGCGCCATCAGATTACACATTTCACCCAACAAACAGCGGAACCTCTCCATGAGGCATGGGATCGTTTTCAGGATCTCATGAGAAAGTGCGCCCATCACGGAGTTCCTAAATGGGAACAGGTCCAATCTTTTTACCAAGGACTCCGTGAGGACATCCGTCTTTTCGTCAATGCAACCTGCGGAGGAAATATCATGGGTCAACATGAAGACACCGTGTGGGAGATTCTCGAAAACATGTGCGAGAACTCCATCAACAATGACTCCATGGGATTATTCGACAGGACGAATACCCGCGCAGCGACGAATCTCAGGGGAGCACACGAGATGCAGGGCCTATCCGCATCAGTCGACTTGGAGTTAATGGTCAGTCGATTGGACAAGGTCTCGATTATCGAAAAGAACGTAGATGAGCTAACTCAGCATCTACAGCGAGCCACCTCTGCGCATAACCCTTTCGCACAGCCTCCTTCCACAAGGGAAACTATGCAAAACATTCTCCATCGATCTTCTCCTAGGATGGACCCATCATCTAAATATTTGCCCGGAGGTCCTTCCGATTCCTTCTACACCTGCCAGGGGAATTCCATTCCCTCTTTCTCTAACTCTCTGGAGGTTCCTCAGACCTACGAGGACCTCAACGCCATCCAGAACGACCCATTCTCCAACACCTATAATCCTGGATGGCGTAACCATCCTAACTTTCAGTGGGCGGGAAATTCCCAAACCCAAAGACCATCCTTCCAACCCCGCCCACAACCTCCACGTCCTTACCAGCCGCTTCAGCCTCGGCCCAACCCTACTTATCCATTTGGGCCAAATCAAGATCAAATGTCCCTTATCCTTCAGACCCTGGCTGACATTCAAAGAACGAATGCGGCTATCCAGAAACAACACAAGGACGAACTTACAGAGGTCCGAAACCAATTGACCCAGTTGGCAAACTCTCGCCAGCCAGGTACTCTTCCTTCCTAACCTCTGCCTAATCCCAATAACGTGCCCACCCAGCGGCGTGTTATCAACCCAAACCCGGGCCATGCCCATATGATTTATCAGGCCCCCTCTGTTCCTTCACCTGACGGGATAGAGGCCTCCACTTCTTTTGCAGATTACCAGCAGCAAGCTATCTTACCCAATCCCAACCAAAACCAGGCAGGACTTAATTCCGTAACGACCGGTAGTGGTAAGGAAACCCAAGACCCACCTCATCCGAACCACTCCAAGCTTGGTAGTGATCCCAAGCCTAGGACAGTAATCCAGGACGTCCCCACCCCTATCCCAGATCCGCAACCTGGACCTATCCTAGAAGAACCACCCAAGATCCCGTTTCCCGAGGCCTTGACCAAAGGAAAGAAGACAACCAAACCCGTGGCACCTGAGGAGGACCTGGTCGAGCTCTTTAAGCAGGTCCACATAAACATCCCCTTAATGGATGCAATCTGCCACGTACCAGCTTACGCACTATTTTTAAAGAATGTGTGTACACCCCAGCGTAAGCCGCGAACCAAGGGTGGCAGCCCAATTGTTCTGTCAGAGCAAGCCAGCTCTGTAATCCTCAGTAAACTCCCACCCAAGGAAAAAGATCCTGGTACTCCCCTGATTTCCTGCAAGATAGGTGATACCCAATTTGATAGAGCTCTGCTAGACTTGGGTGCATCCATAAACCTGATACCCACATCCTTACTTGACCATCTAGAAGAATCTGAGCTAAAACCAACTGAGGTGACATTACAATTGGCAGATTGGTCTATAAAGTCACCAAAAGGGGTTCTCGAGGATGTTATCGTAAGAGTGCGGGATTTCTATTTCCCAGTGGACTTTATAGTCTTAGATATGGATGCACCTAAAAACCCTAGGGATACACCAATCATTCCAGGGAGACCTTTCTTGGCTACTGCTAGAGCCAACATCAGCTGTAAGGAGGGCCAAATAGAGCTTAAATTTGGAGATCAAACCTTAAAAATTGATATATTTAAGGCCCAACAAGGAATTAATTGCGGTGTCATCGAACAGATTTGTGATGTTAGGATTTTGGTTGATGAGTCACACCTCCAGAATGACTCGATTATGCCTCATCAACCACAGAAGGATCTTGACCCACGAACAGAAGAGTCGAATCCAAACATACTCAACCCAGTAACTCCTACCCTTGAACCTCACATCTACACTGAACCACCCGCTGCTGCTGATAACCCTATCCTCGAGTTAAAGCCTCTTCCTGCTCACTTGAAATACATCTTTTTGGGTTCCAATCAGACCCTCCCTGTGATTATCAATTCCAACCTCAATCCCGAACAGGAATCCCGTCTGATTGCTGTCCTCCAGCAACATCGCAGAGGCATCGGGTGGACTCTCGATGATTTGACTGGAATAAGCCCCTCTTATCGTACTCATCATATCTATTCAGAAGAGGGCGCACGACCTTCTCGTGAAATGCAGAGACGTTTAAACCCTAATCTGCAGGAGGTCGTGAAAAAGGAGATCATTAAGTGGTTAGATGCCGGGATCATCTACCCGATCTCCGATAGTCGTTGGGTGAGCCCAATTCAGGTTGTGCCTAAGAAGGCAGGACTCACCACCATAACGACTGAAACCGGAGAAATCATTCCTACCCGAGTAGCCAATGCGTGGAGAGTCTGTATAGATTACCACCGACTCAATTCCTCCACGAAGAAGGATCATTTCCCACTACCCTTCATTGATCAAATTCTCGAGAAACTAGAGGGAAATAGGTTCTTCTACTTTCTTGACGGGTACTCCGGTTATAACCAGGTGGCAATCCATCCTGAGGACCAAGAAAAGACCACATTCACCTGCCCCTTCGGAACGTACGCTTTCCGAAGGATGCCTTTCGGTCATTGCAATGCACCTGCTACCTTTCAACGATGCATGCTTGCCATATTCTCAGATATGGTAGGTGATTTCCTGGAAGTCTTCATGGATGACTTTTCAGTCTTTGGAGAATCTTTTGATGATTGCCTCCAACACTTGGTCCAGATACTCAGGCGATGCATTGAGGTGAACTTGGTTCTTTCCTGGGAAAAGAGCCATTTCATGGTGCCTGAGGGAATTGTCCTGGGACACTCAATTTCGGAAAAAGGCATCCAGGTGGATCGAGCTAAGGTTGATCTGATTTCTCGCCTTCCTGTACCTAGCTCGATCAGGGACATCCACTCCTTTTTAGGGCACGTCGATTTTTACCACCGTTTCATTCCAGATTTCTCGAAAATCGCGTGCCCCTTGACTTCTCTTCTCTCTAAGGATGTACCTTTTGAAATCTCCAAGGAATGCACGCTAGCATTTAAAAACCTGCGTGACTAAGTCACCCAGGCACCTATCCTACAATCCCCTGACTGGTCTCAACCCTTTGAGATCATGTGCGATGCGTCTGACTTCGCTGTAGGAGCGGTCCTGGGACAGAAAGCTGACGGGAAACCCGTGGTCATCTACTACGCTAGCAAGACACTTGACGAGGCTCAGCGTAACTATACGGTTACGGAAAAAGAGCTGCTAGCCGTAGTATTTGCCCTTGAAAAATTTCGATCATATCTGCTGGGTTCCTATGTCATCATTTACTCGGATCACACGGCTGTAAGGCATCTCCTTGCCAAGAAGGACGCGAAGCCCCGATTAATCCGTTGGATCTTGCTGTTGCAAGAATTCGATCTTGAGATTCGCGACAAGGCGGGAAGGCAGAATGTGGTAGCCGACCATCTGTCTCGTCTTCCTTCTGAGATCATCAACCCTTCCGGACCCATCACGGAGCATTTTCCGGATGAGCACCTGCTTTCTGTTGGTACTAGACTTCCATGGTTTGCTGATATAGTAAACTACTTGGCATCTCATCAGACACCGTCTGATTGGCCGAAGGCCAAGAAAGACAAATTGCGTTCTGATTCCAAGTATTACATTTGGGAAGACCCGTACCTTTTCCGCATAGGTGCTGATCAAATTATTCGAAGATGCGTCCCGGAAGAGGAAATCAGCAATATCCTATCTTTCTGCCATGACCAGGCATGCGGTGGCCATTTCTCAGGGCATAAAACCGCATCCAAAGTCCTCCAGTGTGGCTTCTACTGGCCTACACTTTTCAAAGACGCATACAATCACTGCAAGGCATGCAGTCGTTGCCAGACTTTGGGCAACATGAACCATCGTGACATGATGCCTTTGCGGCCGATTCTCGTATGCGAAATCTTCGATGTATGGAGGATTGATTTTATGGGCCCCTTTCCTGTTTCAGATGGTTTCGAGTACATTCTGCTTGCGGTGGACTACGTGTCCAAATGGATCGAAGCCATACCGACCCGAACCTGCAATCACAAGATTGTTGTTAAGTTCATACATCAAAACAATTTCTCAAGGTTTGGGATTCCCCGTGCTATTATCTCTGATGGGGGGACCCATTTTAGAAACGCTCAGTTTAGGTCACTGATGGCCAAATATGGGGTGTCTCACCGAATCTCTACTCCTTACCACCCCCAAACAAATGGTCTAGCTGAGCTATCAAATCGGGAGATCAAGAAAATCCTGCAAGTCACTGTTCGACCTGACAGGAAGGACTGGTCGTCCCAACTTCCGGAAGCATTGTGGGCCTATAGGACCGCCCACAAGACCCAATTGGGCATGTCTCCCTTTAGACTGGTGTACGGAAAGGCATGTCACCTTCCCGTAGAACTGGAGCATAAAGCCTATTGGGCAGTACGGAACTGTAACCTAGATCTTTCCAAGGCTGGAACCCACAGAAAACTCCAAATCAACAAGATCGATGAATTACGCCTAGACGCGTACGAGAACTCGCGAATCTACAAGGAGCAGGTTAAAGCCTTCCACGACAAGCACATCTCGAGGAAGATCTTTCATCCTGGTCAAAAGGTCCTACTCTTTGATGCCTGACTCAAACTTTTCCCGGGGAAACTGAGGTCCAAGTGGGTCGGACCGTATTTACTCCGACAGGTTTTTGGAAATGGAGCAATTGAAATCAGTCCACTCAGCCATGATTCCAAACCTTTCATCGTGAACGGTCAGAGACTAAAACCGTTCATTGATGTGACTTCTACTGATTCGGCTGAATCATCCCTTACCCTCCATTACCCTTGAACTTACTACGCCCGGCTGATGGCGTAAAACTCAGCGCTTAACGGGTGACAGCCCGTCATTTCTTGAAAATCTAAAACCATTTTTCTGACACCATTGTGCACTTAAGGTTCACCCTTTAAGACAACCGACTCCACCTCAGATGCTTGCATCTGAGATTAAAAATCGTCCGCAGAATTCATCCCGACCCATTCACTCACAAAAATATCTGTCTTAAGGAATAAATTAACTAAATAAAAACCCCTAAATCACAATGAGGACATTGCAAGTCTTAGGCATGGGGGGGGTATAAGTGCAAAACTTGTAGAAAAAAAGGTTTTAAACAAAAAATTCACATATGCCAAAAACACCATAAAAATTAAAAATTTTTCGAAAAAAGAGAATAAGAGGAGAAAGGAAATTTTGTGGAGAAACAAAATGAAAAGGAGCACAAAAAGATGAAAGAAAATAGTCATTAGTAAGAAGCTAAGGAATTAACCTTAGTCTAGACCATTTTTCAAGAAAAGAAATGAAAAGTGCTTGGTAAGATTAGTAAGAATGCAAATCGTAGGCATTCTTGATATACTCTTAGTACCCATTAAGATCTAGACAATCCTCAAGAGGTTGAGGAAAATGGAAAGCTTGAGTACTAGGTCCAAGGCTTAGGGAGTATTTGACCTCGCTAACTAACTTCTGGCTTACGGGACTCAGTAACCTAATCACCCTAACCTCACACACAGCCTGGTTCAGCAAGCGTAAAAATCAAAATCACGAAGAAGCGCTGAAAAAATTCTGAAAAGTACACCTAGAATAGGAGCGGCTGATTAACACAAGTTGATTTGGATGAGTTCCCAGCGCAGAGAGGCGGGAAATCCCCTCGAAGATGCGTAACAAAATATCATCTCCTCGGTGCTTGTCTCTTAGGATATTAACATATCCTACTGGGGGCATGTAAGCACCCTGCTGGTTCAGATTCCATGGATGGCATTATCACGAAGTGTCAACTGCCAGGGTCTGAATTCAGCCACGGAACACCATGGATGGGATTATCTCGAAATCTCAATAGCCAGGGTTCTGGGGGTTGCCATGGGCGATGCTATCTCGAAGCATCGATCGCCAGGAACCCTTGAGGATTGATGATGGGGGCAAGGAATCTGATACAGACCGTGTTGAAAAGCCAATCCTAAGCTAGAATTAAAAAGAAAAAGAGAGAGAAAACTCTCCAAACAGAAAAACTTTCTATCTCTCTCTTATTAAACGCACTGCGAACTGAACCAGGGCTAAAATCATTTCAAGCACAGGTGCTTTAACCACAAAGTCCAATAGACATTAGGTTAGTTCTTGTGGGCCTTAAAAACCTTTGCTAAGGACTGAGGCTGAGGCTAGACAGATTTGGATCTTGATTGGTACTAGAGTACCTTTTAAGCCTATGGTCAGCATTCTAACCTAATCTAAGTTTAAATGAAAAAGCACTTATCTGAAGCTATTAAGAACTTCATGGTCTAGAACAAGGGTTGAAACCTTAAGTTTTTGCTAAGGGACTGGCAAAAGCTAGGCATGGGGGTATGATGAGAACCTCATCATGAGCCCTAAACTAGCACCATTTAACCCTGATTTGCAGGAAAAAGCTCCTACATAACCTTAGAAAGGCTTGGCTCAGAGAGATTCTAAGTTTGCAAAGAAAATAGAAACTGAGGGGTAAAAATGTAATTTCCCAATCCAATCTGAAAACAGGGTAACTCAGGGTCCAAACATAGGTCAAAACAACCTAATAAGAAGGAAAGTGGGATGATCTGATCCAATAAGTGCTACAACAATTCCAAGGAACTAAATGATAATCTATAACCCTAAAAACAAACCCACTTCAATTCACGTGGTTCGAGGTAAGGTAAAAATTAACTAAGCCCTCTAAAATTCATATAAAAATAATCTCTAGGGTTTAGGACTTTCAATTTGGCCTTAGGAACCCATTTTGACCTACATTGAGAACCATGCCCAATTAACAACTTAATTTGGGTTTTTACGTAAATTGACTGGTCAAACAAGGTTTAATCTAGAAATGAAATTCACCATCAGAATCCTTAGGTCCTAATTAGTCATATAGAAAAACTTGGGCCTAACAAGAAACCTTCTTGACCAACTTTACACTTTGGTCCTCATATATTTACTTTTTGACCCTCAACTTTTGAACCCTCACATTCTGGCCCCTAACTCTCCTTCGTTCTTTGCGTTCGGGTCCCTCCTGCAAAACCTGAGCAGCGCCATGCTCTGGCGACCTTGCGCGGAGCATGGCGCCGCGCAGGGTGAGGGAGGGGCCCTGGCAAGTCAATGGGGGGTACCCTGCGTGGTCAGCCACCGCAGGGACACCCCCCTGAGCGCTGCACCCACCCATACCGGCCGTGCGAACGCACAGACGGTATGGGTCTCCACTTCCGGCGTCCTCCGGCGAGGGAGAAACGTCGTCTCCCTCCGCCCTCCTCTCTGATTCTGCCCCTATAAATACCCCCGTCGCTCCGCCGTTCTTCCCAGCTCGATTCTGACGGAGAACCACCCACAACTTTCTTCTCTTCCCACTCCGGCAGACACCCAGTGAGGTTCGGCGAGCTCCCTTTCCTTTCCTCTTCGCTCTGCCACAAAACCAATGGCAGAGACTTCTTCCTGATTCTCCTCCGCGTCGCGCAATACCCGCGCACGCTGCTTCAGCCCCGTCATCGCCGCCGTCCGCCCCCACTGGGTACCTTCTTCTCCGGCGACAGAAGACACGACTGCCGCCCTGCTCCTCCTCCTTCGTCCCTGCAAGTAGGTAACAGTTACTTCTCTTCCTTCCCTCTTTCTTTTCCCTATTTTAGTTTGCTCAATCAAACCCTCGACCGACCCGACCACCATCATCTTCCACGCCTCCGGCCCACCTCCGGCGAGTCGGTCCCATCATTCCGCCACTCCACACGACTCGCCGCCCGACCCAAAACCTCCGCCCCGTCACACTGAACCGTTTCCACCCCTTCACTGCCACTCCTCACCTCCACATCACTCCCCTGAACAAACCCATTCCCCCAGCCACAGTCCGACCTAGGGCAGCCCCTACACGCCGCCCCACTCCTCGCCACCACCCGCACGAGCTTCGCCGCACTCCGGCGAAGCTCCCTGCACCTTCTGACTAGGCCGAGAGGTCGTATCTCTGTGCACAGGTTACCCGCCCTTCACCGCCATTGCCGAACAGAAGAAGCTGCTTCAACCTGCAGCTGCAGTTGCGCTTCCACCCAGGCCTGCGCTCCAGGACGCGTGGATTGCGACCACGCAGCTACCCAGGCCTTCAGCTGAAGAGAAGACCTAGTAGCAGCCGCGAATGCCTGCAGCTTTCTCAGCTGCAGGCGCCGAATTGGAGTGGGACATTTAGTCCCACCTCGGAGGATACTGGAGCCGCGCACCCCTTTAAATTATTTTTGTGAATTCACCTTATCGCCTCAGCACACGGGGTGAGGTCCCTCTCACACCGCTTCACCCGGCCCGTCCGCGAGCTCATCATGCGGATCCGGCCGACCCGACCCGACTTGACTACCACTCCTCGCCCACCACCGCACGCCGGTGGGCCTGGACCCGGGCGCGACTCGTACCCAATTACCCGGTTGCTCTGGGAGAGCTGTCCTAAGAGCGAATTCTGAGAGAGAAAGAGACGCGTGGGGGAGGGGGGTAGCGTAGGTTTTTGCCCTCTGGTGCTGAACTCTTAAGCGTGCAGGCACAGGTGAAGAAGAAGAACTGAATCGACACTGTAGCATCCGCGGGTTAAGTCGTCTGATTGAGAAATCAGACGACGTCCTGAAGACAGGTGAAGGCAAAGAAGAAGAAGGAAGGCAAGGCAGAGGAAAGAGAGGAACACAGAGAAGCCAAGTGAAACTCTGCAGAGATCAGAAGACAAAGAAGAAGAAGAACAGAAGAGAGAAGGAGCAACCAAGTGAAGAAACAGAAAGCAGAAGAAGAAGAGAAGCAAGAAGAAAAGAAGAAGAAGAGCACGGGAGGAAGATCTGAAGCAAGAAAAGAAGAAACAAAGAAAATAAAAAGAAGAAAAAGACAGGATCGTCCAACCAAGAAATAGAGGAAGAACACGAAGAACAAAAGCCAAAGAGGAGAGAAGACAAAGAGGAAGAAAGAAGAGAAGAAGAAGAGCCAAACTTTCATCTCTCTCTCTTTATTTTTGTAATAGAACTTGTATATCTCTAGAATACGACTTGCTCCCTGAGTTCGACCTCAGGAGAACTGTATTTTCCGAGTAACAAATATTAGCAAATGATGGCAATAACTATCTGTACTACAACGACTTAAGAAAAGCTAGTTGCTGCCACCGTTCGCCCGGTATCATATCACGGTGGCTCATGTTGCCCAAGGTCTGGCAATGATTGCGTGCCTTACAGTGATTGTATGTGTCTTTGAAAATCGTGGGCCAATAAAAGCCACACTGGAGGACTTTTGTTGCTATTTTATGCTCAGAAAAGTGTCCACGATAGGCCTGGTCATAGCAAAAGGATAAAATGTTATGGATTTCTACTTTTAGAATGCACCGTCTAATGATCTGATCAGCACCAATACGAAAGAGGTACCGATCTTCCCACATGTACTACTTGCCATCGGAATGTAATTTGTCTTTCTTGGCCTTCGGCCAATCGAACGGGATCTGATGTGATGCCAAGTAGTTTACAAAATCAGCAAACCAAGGAAGTTCTATACTAATAGTCAGAAGGTGCTCATTGGGAAAATGTTCTATAATGGATTCGGAAGGGTCGATACCATCAGAAAGAAGGCAGGATAAGTGGTCAGCTACTGCATTCTTGTTGGAACCTTGTTCCATATCATGTTTTGGTGTTAACAAAATTATTATGGATTAATGTTTGCATTAAGTTCTTTTCAGGTTTAGGTAAAGATCAAGGCAAACAAGAAATGATGGAAGCATGATGATGATGACAAGGAGGATGCAAGATGACAAGGATGGATCGAGAAGAAGATCATCTTCGAACTTAGTTTCTGCAGTTTAGGTTTTATTTTCATAGATTGTATGCCTCTTAACAAGAGAATGTAACTTAGATCGTAAAATCAATTAGAGATAAATTAGTATTTATATGTATTTTCATAGATTGTATGCCTCTTAACAAGAGAATGTAACTTAGATCGTAAAATCAATTAGAGATAAATTAGGATTTATATAGCATTCATTTTCAAAGAACATAATGAATTAAAATACTTAAAACAAGTACTTGTAAGCAAGTACCGGTACTGTTCATCAGTACTGGTATTCGCAAGGCACAAGTTTGAGAATTCATCTCAAATTGTGAACAACAAGTACCGGTACTAATCGTGAGTACTAGTACAAGTTGGTCACAGGTTGAAGGCTTTATTCTGGCCTGAACCTTATAAGTACCGGTACCCATGATGAGTACCGATACAAGTAGGTTACTGTGCCCATAGAATTCCAAACTTAGGAGTCACAAGTACCGGTACCCATGATGAGTACCAGTACCAGGACTCATGTACTGGTGGCAATGAGCTACTAGTACCGGTACAGGTACTTTGGTACCGATACTAGGCAGCCGTTGGCTTAATTTTGAATGGCTAGAAAATTAATTCCAACAATGTGAACGTTGGGAATTATTTCCCAACGTCTAGTAGACGGATATCCTAGGTCCTAAACTCTATAAAAGGATCCTAGGACTCTTTGTTTGCATACAAGAAAGATTAGAAATACAAGGAAAATTCCTAGAGCTATATTTCCCAAATTTCCACCATATTTTCAAGAGAGAAAGAAAAAGCTTGTCATTCACTCTCTATATTCTTGCATGTTCAACGATGTGATTTCTTCACACATTGTCAAAGCGATTCATGTTCTTTCTAGGCTCTCAAATCGGTAATATTATTCTATATATTGTTGAGGCTTAGGAACTTAGTTGTAAGATTAGTCTTTCTTACACCTATACCTCTTTTGTATTTGAGCATTTGCTCGTTGGGTTGTAACAAACCCATTGTTGTACTTAGGTTGAGGTAACCCGTTAATTACCACGATTAGTAAATTGATTCTCTCGGGGTTGAGAGAATCAGGTTAAAAACCCTAAGTTGAGAGGCTTAGATAGTGGAGTAACCAAGGGACGGGAACCACTATACATTTTGTGTAAATTTGTGGTTTCAATTGATTGTGCATATCTTTCTTGTTATTACTAACATTGTGATTAAGATTGTATGCACGTAGATAGCCATTTACATATCTTTTGATCCTCTATCAAGTGGTATCAGAGCAGGTTGCGAGAAGACGTAACAAATAAACTTGCAATGGCATCTACAACAAGGCGCATGGAAGGACAATCTTCTACCCGTCTTCCCTATTTCGATGGGACAGATTATGGTTATTGGAAGAGGAGGATGCAAGTCTTCCTCAAGGCAATGAATGAGGAGTCGTAGACACTCATTCAAGAGAAATACTCAGTTTCGGAGCCGCAAGAAGGAGTGGCATGGACAGCAGATCAAAAGAAGAAAATTGCTAGCAATGCAAGGGCAAACACACTTTATTGTGCATTGTCAAGGGAAGTGTTCAACCGAATTTCAGCATGTGAATCTACATACGAAGTTTGGAACACTCTCGAGGTCACCTATGAAGGTACAAATAAGGTTAAAGAAACCCATATTTCTATTCTAACCAAAGAATATGAGTGTTTTAGGATGACGAAAGGAGAGTCAAGCAAAGATATGTACACGAGGTTTGGAGAGATCGTGAGCCCCATGAAGAATCTTGGAATCAAGCTCAAAGAAGAGCAACATGTAAGAAGGGTTTTAAGATCACTTACAAGTGATTGGTCTCCAAAGACCATAACCATCCAAGAGGAGAAAGACCTTTCTACTCTCTCCATGGATGATCTAATTGGAAGCCTCATGGCATATGAAGTCCAATTGGAGAATATGAAGAAGAACAAGGAGAAGGCGACAAGCAAGAAGAAGAGCATTACTTTTAGAGCAATCAAGGAGGACTCAAATTCAAGCACCTCGGAATCTGAAGATGAAGAGATGAAGATACTCACAAGAAAGTTCCAGAAATTTCTTCAGAAGCAAGGTAAGAAAGTGAATAAAATTTCATCTGATATTGTTTGCTATGAATGCAAGAGAAAGGGTCACCTACAAAAGGATTGCCCCGTAAACAAATAGAAGGAGGACAATAGGAAAGAAATAAAGGAGCTCAAGAAGAAGAAGAAAAAGAAAGTGTTTAAAGCGACATGGGATGATAGCGACTCTGACATGGACACCGACTCCAGCAAATCGGAATCCGAAGACGAGGTTGCACATCTTTGCTTGGTGGCAACTTCAGAAGATATGGACAACGAGGTAAACCCTGATTTTTCATTTGAAGAATTATTAGAAGCATATGAAGAGCTATATCATAAAGAAAGGTCATTTAAAAAAGAAAATAAGGTTTTAAAGAATAATTACCAAACATAAGAATTAGAAAAGTCATGTTTACAAATAGAATTAGAAACATCAAAAGAGACTAACTCACAATTGCATGCAAAAATAGTATAACTAGAGGACATTTATGAACATTTTGAGGGAACTTTAAATAATTTAAAAACAACAACTAGGTTAAATACAGCATTTTGTGATGATCTAAAAGCAAGGTTTAAAATTAGAAAGAGTACACAAAATCAATCACATGCACCTAGGCATGCATGGATGTACCAAAAGGTCAAAAATCCTAAGAGTTATAGATCTAACACAAAGTGATATATAAATCTCAAGGTTTGAAAAGTATTAACTTGAAAGGACACAAGAAAATGGGTACCTAAGAAAGATATTTTACATTGTTTTGCAGGAATAGATCAAAGAGATGAGTGGGTGTTCAAGGCACACAGCGGAACATTTCAACCTTTCTATAGGTTGAATAAAGACCAAGAACGATGGCCTAACGGAGCTTGGTTTCCACATTCATCATTCTACTATTGGTAAATTTTATAGTATGATATTTCTTCATTTTTTGTTATTGACAAAAAGGGGGAGAAAGATAAAGGGCAAATAGTAATATTTTTAGGGGGAGCTTATATTGAGGGGGAGGATTAAAATGAAAATTTCTTCCTCCATATAACATTGTTAAATTTTTAATTATCTATTTGCAAGATAGTTTTATCAACACCAAAAGGGGGAGATTGTTGGAACCTTGTTCCACATATTGTTTTGGTGTTAACAAAATTATTATGGATTAATGTTTGCATTAAGTTCTTTTCAGATTTTGCTAAAGATCAAGGCAAACAAGAAATGATGGAAGCATGATGACGATGACAAGGAGGCAAGATGACAAGGATGGATCGACAAGAAGAAGGTCATCTTCGACCTTAGTTTCTGTAGTTTAGATTTTATTTTCATAGATTGTATGCCTCTTAACAAGAGAATGCAACTTAGATCGTAAAATCAATTAGAGATAAATTAGGATTTATATATATTTTCATAGATTGTATGCCTCTTAACAAGAGAATGTAACTTAGATCGTAAAATCAATTAGAGATAAATTAGGATTTATATGGCATTCATTTTCAAACAACATAATGAATTAAAATACTTAAAATAGGTACTTGTAGGCAAATACCGGTACCATTCATCAGTACTGGTATTTGCAAGGCACAGGTTTGAGAATTCATCTCAAACTATGAACAACAAGTAGCGGTACTAATCATGAGTACCGATACATGTTGGCCATAGGTTGAAGGCTTTATTCTAGCCTGAACCTTAGAAGTACCAGTACCCATGATGAGTACCGGTATAGGTAGGCTACTGTGCTCATAGAATTCCAAACCTGGGAGTCAGTATGTGTATCCATTATGAGTACCGGTACCAGGACTCATGTACTGGTAGCAGTGAGCTGCTAGTACCGATAGTAGGTAGCCATTGGCTTAATTCTGAACAGTTAGAAAATTAATTCCAACAATGTGAATGTTGGGAATTAATTCCTAACGTCTAGTAGACGAATATCCTAGGTCCTAAACTCTATAAATTGACCCTAGGACTCTTTGTTTGCATACAACAAAGATTAGAAATACAAGGAAAATTCCTAGAGCTATATTTCCCAAATTTCCACCATATTTTCAAGAGAGAAAGAAGAAGCTTGTCATTCACTCTCTACTTTCTTGCAAGCTCAACGACGTGATTTCTTCACACATTGTCAAAGTGATTCACATTCTTTCTAGGCTCTCAAATTGGTAATATTATTCTATATATTGTTGAGAGGCTTAGGAACTTAGTTGTAAGATTAGTCTTTCTTACACCCGTACTTTTGTATTTGAGCATTAGCTCGTTGGGTTGTAACAAACCCGTTGTTGTACTTGAGTTGAGGTAACCCGTTAATTACCTCGGTTAGTAAATTGATTCTCTTGGGGTTGAGAGAATCAAGTTAAAAACCCTAAGCTGGGAGGCTTAGGTAGTGGAGTACCTAAGGGAGGGGAACCACTATACATTTTATGTCAATTTGTTGCTTGAATTGATTGTGCATATCTTTCTTGTTATTACTAACATTGTGATTAAGATTGTGTGCATGTAGATAGCCATTTACATATCTTCAGATAATCTATCAGTTCTGCTTTCTCGCTTTACGGCGCATCTTAAGATCAAACTCTTACAACAGCAAGATCTAGTAGATTAGTCGAAGTTTCGTGTCCTTCTTCACAAGGAGGTGCCTTACTGTAGTGTGATTTGATTATATAACACAATAACCCAAAAGATATGATCTGAATTTTTCCAAGGCAAATACAACAGCTAGCAGCTCTTTCTCAATAACTGTATAGTTACGTTAAGCCTTGTCAAGTGTCTTGCTAGCGTAGTAGATGACCACGGGTTTCCCATCTATTTTCTGCCCAAGCACTGCTCCTACAGCATAATCAGATGCATCGCACATGATCTTAAATGGTTGAGACCAATCAGGGGACAACAGGATAGGTGCTTGGGTAACTCCATCACGCAGGATTTCAAATGCCTGAGTGCACTCCTTGGTGATTCCAAAGGGGACATCCTTAGATAGAAGATTAGTGAGGGGGAGCACGATTTTTAAGAAATCGGGAATGAATCAACGGTAAAAATCGATGTGCCCCAGGAAGGATCGGATGTCTTTGACCGAGCTAAGCATAGGGTGTTTGGAAAACAAAATTACCTTGGCTCGATCAACCTGGATGCCCTTTTCAAAGATGAGATGTCCCAAGACAATTCCCTCAGGTACCATGAAGTGGCTCTTTTCCCAGGAAAGAACCAAGTTCACATCGATGCATCGCCTAAGGATCTAGACCAAGTGCAGGAGGCAATCATCAAATGACTCACCAAATATCGAGAAGTCATCCATGAAGACTTCAAGTTATTCACCTACCATATCTGTGAATATGGCAAGCATGCACTACTGAAAAGTAGCGGGTGCATTGTAGGGATCGAACGGCATCCTTCGGAATGTGTATGTTTCGAAGGAGTAGGTGAAGGTGGTCTTCTCTTGGTCCTTGGGATGGATTGCGACCTAATTGTAATAGGAGTACCCATCCAAAAAGTAGAAGAATCAATTTCCTATTAGTCTCTCGAAAATTTGATCAATGAACGGTAGTGGGAAATGATCCTTCTTCGTGGAGGAATTGGGTCTTCTGTAATCAATGCACACTATCCAAGAGTTTGCTATACGGGTCGACATGGTTTCTCCGATTTTAGTCGTGATGACGATGAGCCCTGCCTTCTCAGGCACAAATTGGATTGGACTTACCCATCGACTGTCGGAGATCGGGTAGATGATCTCTACATCTAACCACTTGATGATCTCCTTTCTCACAACATCCTGTAGATTTGGATTTTGGCTTCTTTGCATTTCATGGTATGGTCGTGAGCCCTCTTTAGAGTAGAGGTGACGTGCGTAGTATGAAGGGCTGATAATAGTCAAATCATTGAGAGTCCATCTAAGGGCTCTTTGATGTTGCTAAAGAATAGAAATCAGGCGTGTTTCCTGACCAGATGTTAGTTGGGAGTTGATAATCACAGGAACCATCTGATTGGAACCCAAAAAGATGTACTTGAGATAATCGAAAGGAGGCCTTAATTCCAAAATCTGGTTGTCAGTAGCACCGGGTGGTTCAGGGTTGGTGTCGGGAGTAAAGGAAGGAGCTATGGGTGTGTCTAGGTTGAGTTTGGGCTCCTCTAATTGCTGGTTTTGATCCTCTTGAGGTTGATCAGAAATAGTCAGGTTTTCCATGATAAAGTCGTCAACCGCTGCTTTGATATTGAAAATCTATTCTATGACTCTGCAATTAATTTCTTGTTGGGCCTTAAAGAAGATCTTTAGTATCTTGCTCCCAAATTTTAATTCAATTTGGCCCTCCTCACAATTGATATTTGCCCTGGCAGTGTCCAGAAAAAGCTCTCTAGTATGATCGATGTATTCTTCACATTCTCAAGAGCATCCATGTCTAAGAAGATAAAATCCACTAGGAAATAGAAATCATATACCCTAACTAGAACATCCTCGAGAATTTCATTTGGTGACTTAATTGATTGGTCGGCTAGCTGTAAAAGTCATTTCAGTCGGTTTAAGCTCAAATTCTTCGAAGTAGTCTAGTAGGGATGTAGGTATTAAATTTATGGAGGCTCTTATGTCAAATAAAGCATGAACAAATTGTATATCACCAATTTCACAGGAGATTAGTGGGGTGCCTGGGTCTTTTGCCTTAGGCAAGAGTTTGCTCAAAATGACAGAGCTGGCTTGCTCTGACAGTACGATCGGATTCCCATCTTTGGTTCATGGCTTACGCTTAGGTGTGCATACGTCTTTTAGAAATTGTGCGTAAGCCGGTACGTGGCGTATCGCATCCATCAAGGGATGTTTATATGGAACTACTCAAAGAGCTTAACCAGGTCCTCCTCAGGTGCCACAATTTTGGTTAACCTTTTTCCCTTGGTCAAGACCTCTGGAAATGGAACCGTAGATGGTTATTCTAGAATGGGTCCAGGTTCTTGATCTGGGATAGAGGTGTCCTGGATGACTATCCTAGGGTTAGGGCTTGTACTACCAGGCTGGGAGTGGCTTGGATAAGGTGGATCTTGTGTTGTTTTGCCAATGCAGGTAGTAACAGAATTTAATCCTACCTGGTTCTAGTTTGGTGTGAGTAAAAGAGGTGTTTGCTGCTGGTAACCTGCATATGATGTCGAAGCCTCCATCCCGTCGGGTGATGGAGTAGAAGGGGCCTGATAAACAAAGTGAGCTTGGCCCAGATTTGGGTTCATAATGTGCCTTTTGTTCGGCACGTTATTTGGATTAGGCAGAGGTTGTGAAGGAAGTGTACCAGGTTGGCGAGGATTTGCCATCTAGGAAAGTTGATTTCATAGCCTCATTCATCTTCTGAATGTCAACCAGAGTTTGCAAGATAAGAGTCTTTTGATCTGTATGAGTCGGCCTAGATTGATAAGTTGTGTTAGGTCGAGGCTGAGGCGGCTGATATGGACGAGGAGCTTGTGGTTGGGGCTGATATTGAGGTCTCTAATTTTGATTATTGCTCGCTTGATGTGCATACATATAAATAGCCAAAAATGTCTATTAATGCATGTTCTTAGTGTCATAGTAGCATCATGCATTGTAAATTTTGCATAACCTGGATAATTTCCCATTTAGGACAAATTGTATAAATTGTATAGTAATTGTCTCCTTTTATGGTCAGGGATAGGGCGACTTTTAATCAGGGCCTCAGATCGAAGATCCAACCATACGGATCTAATTAGGGTGACGATTGGAGTTCAACGACTCCAAGATCGCCCTGATAGGACATCTGTAGCACCAGATAGAGATCGAATAAGCCTAAAGATCAAGGGCCAAGATGGTGCCAATCCACACTTCAAACGACAAATCCGGCCATATGAATGGGTTCAGATTGATGAACGCAACCTAACAGCATGAAAATCGACTCAATCCAACATCTGTGGCACCTTCTACATGTCACAAAAGATGGATGACCATGATGGTGCCATGTGGTGACATCACAGCCACCCAAATCGGCCGTAGCACCGCTACCCATCTTCTGAAGGCATGGCAAGGTGAGATATGGGACGTTGTATCTTGGTCCAATGGCTGTAAAGTGCATGCACTTAAATCATAATCGGGATAAAGTAGCGCTGCTAGCACAACGGTAGAGCGATGTCACGCGAGCACGCCATGCATGTTCGACTCACCATCTACAGCGTGCGAGTGATTAATCGTAACTGCATAGTTGGCTGTGAGCAGCTCAAATCATCTAATCGCCCGCACGCACGATCAAACGCACAGCGCGGACGCCCGATCTTTCGCGGGTGCGCGATTAAGTGCAGATGAAGGCGCACGCGAGAAGCAATCTAAGAGATCGGACGACTGAGATTTCGAGAACGTGGGCATGCATTATGTGTGCAACAGAGTTGGAGGCATGTGCAACGTGCGCAAGTCGCCCACGATTACACTTTTAGTAACGGATAATCCATCACTAAGGACATAATTTTAATGCTTTAAGCTTGAAATGGCGATTTTGCCCTCAATTCCTACAACTATAAAAGGTGACCCAACCTCCACTTCTTCTTCATCCCTTCCATCGCTTCTCTCCCTCTCCAGAGCTCAAGAGAAGCTTGTCTCACACCCAGGATGCTACTGTAGAGCTAAACCCAATTTTCTTGCCCCTATTCCGGAAGTGGATCCCACGACGAAGATGACGTGCTGCTTCATTCCCATTTCTTCCTACTTCGTCCTCCTTCCCGCTCTGTCCTCCATCTTCCAGACGTCGCTCCATCCAGCTTATCCTCCAAGCATTCATCGAGGAGGATAACACCTCTCTCCCTTCTTTTTAATCGCTTTCTGGAATAGAATTTTCTGCTTTCTAGTTGTAATCATTTCTTGCCTTGTAGTTGTAAAAACATTCTAATTATATCAAGTGATTGTTCTCTCTCGCTCGCTTATTGTTTATATCAATTCCATTGTAATTATTTCATTTTCAAACAAAAATACAAAAAAATATAAATCATGGATTTTAGATTGACATAGCCTCCCTGTGTTCAACTCGAAATTCTTAAAATTTCAGTATAAATTTATCTATTGACAAATTTCTTCACAAATCGAATTACAACGATGTGTTTTTCAAAGCCAACTTCGATCGCGTAGTTTTCCACAGTCAACAATTTGGCGCCATTGCCGAGGAGGCAATGATTTTTTATTTTCTTTCTACATTTTCACACACTTTATTATATTCTAACTTGCTTTATTTCTCATCTATTGTTTTGCAGGTACCTTAACATGTATTTTTCAAGTGGTAGATAAATGTAAAGTGTAGTTGAAGACAACTTTAAGTGCTCCCCATTCTTCCCCCTCCATAGATTCCATTTCACCACATTAATTCAAACACTAATTAACCTAGGTGTTTGCATAAATCCTAAGGTTAGTTTGGTTGCTTGGATTTCCACTTACTGTCATCTTACCTGCATATAAAAAATAACAAAAAGATATTTCTTGTTGGGTAAATCAACATACACAATACATACACCCACATTCAAGGCACTTAACTTAATTGATTTTCATCTACTCAACTAGATTCTGATCTGTGGAATCGATACACGCAAATCAACATAAAAGAGAGTTGAAATTAGTCTAGGTTAATCATTTTGTATGCCTAACTCAGTGGTGCAATCTTGGTCAATTGTTTGAGTTGTTTGGGCCTCACCACTTAACCTAAAATCAACTCACCAAGTAACTTTCCCTTAGCGTTTTCAATTTAGGTCAATACCAGGCACTCCACTTTATTTTTGATTTCAGAAGGAAAGAGATCTTCACCCATGCTTGAAAACCTGGTTTGCCTCCAACTTGATTGAATTAAACCTAATTCCAAACCATAAAAGCTACTAAAGCAAGATTTGAACTTTAAAATCTACTCATTACAAATAATCTTGCTTGAAAACCCTGGTTGTGCATGCACTCACACATACTAAACTGATCATTAAGGGCACAACCTATCTTAACGGCCCACCACATTCCATAAGCACTACAATCGCAGGCCTAAATAAACTCAAGTAGATGTTGGCCTTAAAGACTGATTCACTCTTCGAGGTCCAATCTAAGATTGTTTACGATTAACCTTCTTGTACTAATCAATCTGATGTCTAGCTAGGGTAGTAAAATGAAACAACCGCAACTGGGGGGTGCACTAGTTACCAGAGGCGCAAGCCGAAGGAAGAACCTTCTCCCCAGTCCCTCCTTCTAACTTGTTGGATTGATTGGATGCAAGTAGAGTAAATCATTTATAATCCTAAGGTGGATTCCGAGAGTTTGTAGATCCTTAGGCTACCCCACTTAAGGATAGGGTTGTTTTGTTGTGCTGTAGGGTTCTTATCCCCAGTCCTTCCAACCTCTTCCTAGTTTATGCTAGGAAGGAGGTCATTGAATCCCTGATTGGAAGGACCACAAGAGTATTCTAGGAGGCATAGTTTAGATTTTGGCCAAATTAATCCCATGGCCAATCAACAACCTCCTCTACCTCAGAATCCACAGGAGGTATTTCAAAGGTAGCTGGAACAAATACAGAGAATGCACGGCGCTTAGCCCTTGAAGGATTTTTATGATCCTTCAAATTACACAGAACGTCCCGACATCCAGATTCCTACCGATGATGTAGAAATCAAGCCCCAAGTGTTAAGCCTGATCAAACATTTCCATGGACTTGGCTCTGAAGACCCATTTCAGTACTTGGAGGACTTGACCACTTTGGTCTAGACCACCAAGGCATAAAATGTGAATGAGGAGCAGATGATCATGAGGCTCTTCCCTCACTCTCTTAGGGATAAAGCTGCTCATTGCTATAGGACTATAGGAAGGCCAATTGCAACTTGGAATGATTTGAAATCGGCTTTCCTGAAGAAATTCTTCCTTGTCGGATGTACCAATGCTTTGAGACGGGCGATTACTACCTTCACCAAGCTACTAGGGAGTAGTTTCGTGTTGCTTAGGAGTTATTCCAGGACTTATTGCGGAGGTGTCCACACCACGAGGTGCCGAAATGGCAGCTTGTGCAGATCTTCTACCATGGGTTGAGTAATCAACTCAGAAATCATGTGGAAGCTTCTTGCGGAGGCAATTTCCTCAATAAAGACGCAAATAGCACGCATGATTTGTTTGAGGAAATGAGTGAGAATTCAATAAATCATGCCTCCATGGATACTTTTAACCAGTCCCAACAACCCAGATCGAATGTTATTGAAGTCCACGACTCTCATTCATTCGATATGGAATTCATTTGCAATAAACTAAATAAGGTGGACTTGGTTACTAAAAGAATGGAGGAGTGGATGCCTGGAAACACAATGAACAATTCTCGATCCACTCAATCCTAGAATTTGGGAGTTCGTGAATCAACTTGATGCGGCTCAACCTATGAGTCAGTTTTATTTGGAACCCCACGGGTTCCAAACTGGGGCCTTTCATCCCAATTTCTCTAATCCTTCTCTTTCTTTCTCTCCATCCTCACCTTATGAGGATGGTCCAACCCTTACTCCAATGTTTACAATCTGGGTTGGAGGAACCACCCTAATTTCTCTTGGAAGAACCCAAGGTAGCAGACCCAATTCTGACCCAGCAACTATGCTCCGTAAAGACCAATGGGTCAGTGTCATGTTTACACTCAGCTGCCCACCAATCAGGTCAATCAACCATCTTGGAATGCCCGTCAACCCGTAGGGCAAGCTGATTTGAACTGACAGATAGTAGAAATGCAAGGATCTGTGCTCCAACTCATGCATCAAGTGAAAACATCACTGCACAACATGCAAACTGGGTTCATTAGTAATTCTCGTCAACCCAGATCTCTGCCATCTCAACCAATACCCAACCCGCATAATATCCAGAATCCAGGCAATCAAGCCCAAGGGTACGGGAATCAGAGGGACCCACACGCACATGCTTCTTCTTCAAATCAAAGGTTTTTTTCTAATGAAGCCCCTCCAATCTTCCCTAACCCTTCCCAAGACCCAAACCCGTATGCATTAGTTAATTTTGTTACTTTGGGCAGTAGAAAACAAACAAAAGATCCACAATCGCACTGTCCTAATCTACCAAATTCTGGAAAGTCTGAGGAGAGAAAGGAGAACTTCGAAGAAGAGATGAAGGCTCAGGAACCTGATTATGAAGAATAGACTCATGTTCCTTTCCCTGAGGCCTTGATTAAACCTAGGAGGAAGAAGCCTGTTGATAGTAATGAGGAGCTCTTGAATATATTCAAGAATGTCGAGATCATTATCCCTCTCCTCGACACTATCAAACACATGCCGGCTTAGGCTAAATTTTTGAAGATTTTATGCATATAGAAGCGTAAGTCGAGGGAATATAGTCTGAGAAAGGTGGTACTCTCTAAGCAGGCTAGTTCTGTTATCTTGCATCACCTTACTCAGAAAAAGAGAGATCCAGGTACTCCTTTGATTTATTATGTCATCGGAGATTACCCTTTTGATAGAGCACTTCTAGATCTAGGTGCATCTATTAACCTAATTCCAACTTCTCTTTATGAGAAGTTTAGATTAGCTGAACTTTGGCCGACTTCAATAATGCTGCAGTTAGCAGACTGTTCGGTCAGAAATCCGCGAGGCATTATTGAAGATGTTATTGTTAAGGTTAAGAATTTCTATTTTCCTATAGATTTCCTTGTCCTTGACAAGGATGTACCAGAAAGTCTAAGGAACACGCCCATCATTCTGGGGCATCTATTCCTGGCACTGCTAAGGCCAATATCAACTGTGAAAGCAGTAGCATGGATATCGCCTTTGGGGATCAAAAATTGAAATTGGATATTTTTAAGGTGATTAACAAATTAGAGGATTGTTGATTTATAGAGGAACTTGAGGATGATAACTTGAATATTGAAACTTGTATGGCAATTTCTGCAATTGAAAGTTCCTCTTGTTGTGATGAATTTGACCTACAACCCTCTATGGCAAACCCACCACATTTTGAGGAGGTTATTGATTTTATTCACTTTCAACCTCTTCCGTTTGATGAATCTTCTTCATCATCATCTTTATCCTCAATCCAAAACCCACCCTAGCTCGAACTGAAACTATTGCCTAAGAATTTGAAATATCAATTTTTGGGACCTCAGATGGTTCCTCTCCTCAACACAGTTAATTAAGTTAATTATTATTAATTATGTGTAGAAGAAAGTAACTTAGGTTAACTTGAATTTGTGTCGATTGAGTAGTATAGGGTCAAGTTAACCTAGCATTTTAGATTTTATTTCTTTTAACTGGTTGAGTCTAGGTCCTTCGCTGGGAGGTATAGCTTATTTAGAATTCACCAATCAATCTAAGCTACTCATAGAAGGTATAATTAAGTTTCTTTTAAGAACATGAACTTTTCCTAATGATTTCAAAGAAAAGAAGTATGCAAAATTCCATAAGAAAATATATTTACACAAATGATCTTCTTTAACAACAAGTAAACATGTTAATTGTCTTTGTATTTCAAAGAGATTAAGGCAATATAAAGTTTTACTAATAAAAGTATGCCTTATTACAGCATTAAAATCAAAAAGGAATGAAAAATAATGCAAGAATTTAAACCATTTCTTCTCTTTGTATCTTTGTCTTCAGCCTCTCTCTCTTTCTTCTTCTTTTACCTTTTCTCTTTCTACTCACTTTCCCTTTTTACTTATCTTTTAATCTTCCCTTAATTTTTTCCTTATCTTTCACTTTATTGTTTCTCTTAATTTTTCTCTTATCTTTCTCGAGCTCTTCTCTTTCACAAGTCTTCTCTTCTTCCTATCTTTTCTTTCTTTCTTCTCTGCCTTGTCTCTTTAGTATATGTTCAGTCTTCCTTTCCTTCTATGAATTCTCCCTGTCTTCCTTCTCTTCCTTTACTTTACTCCTTCTCCTTCTTAGCCATAGCATCTTTCCTTCTCTTCCTTAGCATCCTTCAGAACCTTAGCATCCTCGCATTGCCTTCTGAACCTTCTTTCTTTTCTGAACCAAACCAGGTCTTTTTCCTTTTAACCAAAAATTAGGTTTATTTATTGGCGTCTTGGACCAATCTGGGATACACAGCACCTATCTCAAGGTTAGACAAGACCCTACTAGGTCCAAGCCTGGTTCATTAAGCTTCAGTTTATTTCCGGTTCATAGTTTCGAGCTAAATCAGCTCACGACCTCCCAGGCCTCGCTCACTCCCTCCCAAGGCCCACACTCACACGCCCACAGGCGCACGCACACAGGGGCACAAACACGCCCACACACACCCAATATGCTTGTTCGGGTTCTTTTGCGCCATGCACTGTCGACTAAAGAGGTAATATAACAAAAACCTTTTATACCTATGCAGCCGTTCAGAACTTTCCGAGGTGGGATTAAGTTACCCCCTCCCAGACCAAACTTCAAGTGATGATTTCTCCTATCTCAGATCTCCATTCCAAGCAAATAAAAGCTTGTTGGAAAGCTCTTGAGTTGCTCTTCAGGATTGAAGTGTCAATTTGATTCAAAGGGGAAGGTAAGCTCTTCGATTTGAAGGGTGAAGATTCTAGTTTGTCTACATCTATTATGGCCTGGAAAGTGGATTTCTCAATTCTAAGTCCATAGACTGGACTTTGCCTTCCAGCTAAAGTTCTAAATAGGTCCTGAGGTTATTTCCACAGCTACTGTAGATGTTTTGAGCTCTCAAGAGCTTCAGGAGTGGTGCAAAAGCTCAAAGCTTCTTAGGAAGCTTCAAAACTATAAATTACACTTTGAAAAGTCCTAACAGAAAACTAAAGACCTGTTTAATCGATTAAAACAACTTCTAGAGGTTGTTCTAACTCCATCTGGGCAGAGTTTGCATTCAAATCTCTTCGAAAATCCACTGTCATCAGTTTGGATTCAAAAACAACCCAAACTGGTAGAAATCAAATCCTATCAAATTATATATCAGAGCTCATCCAAAACTCATCTAAATCTTTCACAATTATCTCAGAAGCAATTTGAATCCATCAATTCGTCTAATTGAATCCAGAACTTAAGAATTAAACTTAGGTTTGACAAATAAGCCTCATGTTTTGACTTTCTGAAGTTGGCTATTTCACAGGGAATTAAAACCTTAAATGTCTTCTATTCAATTACAGTAACAGGTTCAAGCCCATAGATAGGTGTTTCAACTAGAGTTCCTAGGGTTTCAGGCTCATTGCTTGAGCTTCAAAATATGTTTGTTCATCAGGACAAACCAGAGGTTGTTACACAAATTGGATCATAGAAATGGACTCAGGATTCAATAATGGTGTTTCCAAACTTCTTAAACGCAACTTTGACCAAACTATCGGACTTCTCCAACTCTACCAGAGTTGGAGAAGATGAAGACCTATCACAAGCTCCAGACACTCAAACCTCAAAGAAACAACCTCAACATAATCAATGATCCTCAAATCATTAATCTGGAGCTTCACACCAAGTTCTACAGGCTGAAGAACTTATTTTGACTCGCCGGAGCTCACTGGAGTCTGGTGAGTCCAGAAAAAGGTGGAATTGTGTACAGATTAAGGAATTATGCCATTAAAGATTTAAAAAGGTTCCTGAGGTCACAAGGAACCTCAAGATCAAGTAAATTCCTTCAATTGTTCATTAGAGTAAAGATTAACAGTGAAATCATTTTATATAGAATCTGAGTTGGATTAAGCTCAGGACTTGTTTTCCACTCAATTGAGTAAAGGAAACAAGCCAACAGATAATTACGATAATAAATATATAGTTAATTAATGATTTCAACTACTCCTGAGCTACCATTGATAGCGAGCTCAGGAGCTTAATTAAGATTGGGCATTTAGGTTATATGTGGTAATTACTCGAATTAAAGTGATGATTAGGATCCTTAGGAGATGAATAGGTGATGGAGGACCCAGTGAAGGTGGAAAATAGGTCAAGTACTGCTGCCATGGATAGTAGAAGTAGTCGATGGAGGTGGAGTGGTTTAGGCTATTTAATGATCAAATTAGTAATTAAAGGCTATAGATATGATCATGGAAGATAGAGGAATGTGGACAGTGACTTAAAAAGACGAAATTATCGCTCCTGACAAGCTCAAGGAGCTAGCTGGAGTTGTGGATGACGAATGCGAATTCTAACATTACAGCTACCTAAGTTACCTAACTAACTAACTAAACTAACCTGCCTACCTAGTCTACTGTTACCTGGATGAAGGGGATAGAGGATCTCCGTTGAAGGCTCATGATGGAACAGGAAATCAGAGGGTTGCCGAAAGATCTCCGACAAGTAATTGTGAGGTGAAGCAGAGGATAGCTCCTAGTCAACACTTGTCAGAAGATGCGGCTGACTTCGGCGGAGATCCAGATCTATTGCAGATGGATGGAGGAAGTCGGATGAGGCGGAGGAAGTTCGCTGAAGTTTTCGAGAGAATAGCCTATCAAAGTAGGCTTCAGTGAAGAAGAGGGAAGGGAGCCAACTTGGTGGAAATCGAGGGTGTGAAGGGGTATTTATAGGTGACGGCGACTGAGACGGAGGTGGAACCTGAACGGATTAATGGCTAGGAGAAGAATAACCACCGGTGTCTTCTCCAACGCCGGTGAGGTTATCTCCAATCCTAAAATAGGATTTTGGCATCATCCAGACAGGTGGACGAAAAGGGGATGGTGAGTGCAAGCTCCAGAAGCATGGAGAAGAAGGGATGATGTCGGATTGGCGGTGATTAGGCAGTGGATGCACTTTCAGTCGTTAGCTGTCCAGATGGATGAAGAAGAGAAGAAGAAGTCCAGGGACTTATTCATAATGAAACCCAAGGACCTGGGTTGAATATAAGGACCCGATTGAAATAAAATGTAAGGACTAAAATGTAAACTCAAGTTTTCAAGGTTTATTTTAATTTAAATCGTTTTCAACATTTTATATATGATTATAAATAGGACGATTATTATATTTAGACCTTGAATTTACATTTTTTACCTTTTAAGATTAATTTATTTAATTAAGTAATGTTACTTAAGTTATTACATACTTAGATATATATTATGCTTTAGTTAGCATATTAATTAGATGAGTTATTGATAATATTTTGAGTCCAATTATTAATTAGATTATTAATAATATTAAGTGGATGATAATATAGCATTTTTGACTTATTTTATGGTCCTTTACTATTTATCCCTTATTTAACAATTAACCCATATATTCACATGTTTCTAGCTAATTAACCAGGAAGACTAGTTAATTTGGGGTAATTAGACATCATGATGAGCATCTCATCATACTCCCAAGACATAGTTTTTCTAGTCCCAAGAAAAATTAACTAAGAATATGATGATTTACAACATTGGGTGTAAATTAATATAAATAAGAACCAAGTAGAGGAAAGCTTAGGTCAAAGAATTTTTTTAGATTTAATATAAATAATTAATATACAAAGCATTCTATGAAAATTTTCTTACTTAGACTTATACTCAAAACATCTTCAAAACACACTTTAAAAATAGTGTTATTAACAAAAAGTTTATCAAAAATTATAATCTCAAAAATCTGTTATTCTTTGTAACCATTCTTAACCCTTAAAACTTAGAATTCAAAGTATTTTAAGAAAACAAAACCTAAGAGTTGGAAATTAAATTTTAACTCAAAAACTCAATAGACTTAATTTAATCCTTTGTTTATGATATTTGATTTTTATCAATCTAAGTTTAAGCAAATTAATCAGATATTCATCATTAATCAGACTTAGAGTAGTAAAGCTTTTAAACTACTAGCCTACAGCACTAAGGACAAACTTCTAGACCTAGGATTTTGTCAATCCTTCTCCTTCAGGTCTCAACTACAAATCCTTAAAACCTGATTTCTTAGGCTTCATTGCCCAATACCAAGGTTCATTAGCTATGATTTTAAAACAACCATGCTTTGTGAAGAGAGTTGTCCTAAAGGCAACCAAATTTGCAAAAATCCAGATCCTTAGACATCAATTACCAATCTAGATTATTCCAATTCAAGCCTTTGGCTTGGCCATACTCAAGTTTGGTTGCTTTCTCCTCACCAGTTTTCTATCATGAGGTCAACACTTTTTATGTATATCTCCCCGGTCGACCAATGGGTCTCTTATTCCTAATTTTTTATCTCCATACTTTTTTTTCAATATTCTATATAGGTTAGAACACCCATATGCAATGAGGTGTTCTTTTATTTGATGGAAGGAAGTGTAGCATCTATTTATACCGAGATGCTTTATTTTTATGGAAAAACTATATAAGTGCCCATTTAAAGCGAGGAACTTAACTGCAGGTGACTAGCCCATATTCGTGGGCTATTTAAGTATATAAATGTCTAGACATTAAATTAATTTTAACATTTAGATAGCATACATTAGGATGTAAATAAATTTATTCATATTTTTAGCATAAGTACATAATTCATGCATTTAGAATTAACCTAGGGTTGAATACATTTAATTAATTAATTAGATGCACTATTTTAATTAACATAGAAGGTGATTTATGTATAAATAACCCTAATTATTTTATTATTTTATTCTTTTTCTCCTTTGCATAGGTAACTCCTTCGGCTCTGCCTCCTCCTCCAGCGCATCACATTCATGCTACAGCATTTTGAATTTCAAATCAGTGTGGCCGTGGCTACAAAAGAAGGAAGAGCTGTCGTTGAGGGGGAGGCCACCACCCTTTGTTCCTCACTGTGCTTAGAGGACCTTGCTCCTCTTCCATTTCATACCACCGGCCTCACTGCGGCAGAATGACTCACCACCGTAGGCGTGTGGGGTGACAGCCCACATCGCCAAAGAGTCTCTGCAACTCCTCACCTCAGCCAGCAACTCACGCCAGCCTCTGTGCATCCCACCTCCAGCATCCCACCTCTAGCACACGCGCCATCTGCCACTACGCCTTCACCACGCCCGTGCACGTTCCTCAGTGCCTCCTGTCCTCGCCAGCCTGCACGCATGTGCGCTCTTACCCTCGCCGCACGCAGGATGCACAGCAGCACACCCTCTAGCACCTCCTGCACCCACTTCTGGTGTGTGCACACGCCGCCTGCAGCAACTGCCGCACATGCCACACAGCAGCACTTGGCCTTGCCACCAGCAGTGCATGCATAGCATGCTTCACTCCAGCCAGCTCCTCCTTCTTCATCTTCTTCTTCTTCTCTGTTGACGAAGGTACCCAAAGCACCCACAAACGCAGCCATCAAATTTGGCCTCGAAACTTCATGTTGGGAACTCCATCGGACTTGTCCCGACTCCCTGAGCACAACAACGCTTCCAACCACACCAATCGACCACCCGATGGCCGGCTGGGGAGCCTCACCATCGGCGGCCTCTTCTACTCTGGCCAGCAACAACCGACAACCGTTCGAAGTGCTACCACCATCATCGGAAAGCTCTCGTCATGCTTATCCTTCTTCGAGATTCCCGCAAACCGCCATTGCCTCCTCTTCATGCACGCACAAAGGAACAAAATCCTATGTTTTTAGGTTAATTAATATTTACATTTGAATGCCATTGCCATGAAATGAATTTTGAATTATGATTATTTTATTATGGTGAAATTGTGACTTCATACTCATACTTTCTTATAATTGCGTGCATTTTGTTATTCACATGCTTTAACAATGGATTTGGATTAAAATGTGCACAAATTTTCTCTAATGCATGTCAATTGGAAATTACATAGATTCATCACATATTTATTGAATATTTTAGTAATAAAAAATTACACATATACGCTTACATTTTTGAGTTATTGTGTATCTTCTTTTCATTGCATTTCATGTCAGATTTGACTTGGGATTTCGCACTTGATTGAATGAATACGAGAAAAATATTCATGATTTTATTTCATCATTGCCTCCCTGTGGACATGACCCACTCTTCTGTGAGTGGTTTAATTTTAATTTTAATTATTTTGTTAAGCAGTTTTCCACCACTTTGATCCTACAATGATAAATCATCTTAATACATTATTCAAAAGCGAAAATCATCTTATCAAATGGCACCGTTGCCAGGGTGGCAATAGCCGCAATAATTTCACCTGATTTCATTTCTGATTATTTCTCATTGCATAGTGATCTGACCATTCATTATCTTTTCTATGCGAGGAATTTGTGCGAGGAATTTGAGAGAGGTGACAGGCACATCGGGGAGAAGACGTCGACCATGAGTGATGCCTACACGCAAGGAAGATGAAGGAGACTTGGATTCCGCCTCTATAGGAGATTCTCCATTTCATATGTTTTATTTTTGTTTTCTCACCCTTGTAGTAATTGGGGCTGATTTTTAGGAGCCTGTTCCCTTTTCTTTACATTTAGGTTTTTAATTTATTTTGTTGATTGTTTACCCTTTAATTTGCTTGTGCATAAGTAGATAAAAAAATACTAAATAAAAAAATGAGCTACCTGCTAGAAGCTGGCTGTCCTTAGGTCGAATCATTTAGGACTGAATGAGCAACATCTAGACCTAATTTCCAATCTTGCATATTGCATGAAGAATGCTGGAATCAGGCATGTATTTCTAACCTCACATTTCTACCTGTCATGCAAATGCATTTGAATTAATTTTTAGACCATATAATTTGTCTTGAAGCAATCTAACAAGTGGTCACATATATTCTTGAAAAAGGACTAATTAAAGGAGGGACATTTAAAAATCAAGGACTTAATTTTCAAATGTGGTGTGCGATTTAAAATTCAAAATCTTTTTGTGGTGTATGCACACTTATATCTTTTGCACCACGGCATGCATTTAGACACCCCTAAGTCCTGGAACGACTAGGACAAGAGCCCTCCTACCATTGGATTCTGAAGTGTTCGAAACTTGAGATCAAAGGTTTTGTAAATCCAAAGAGGGGGATACCCTATCACAGATTTTTGGGGGTAGTTGAGAAGCACCGCGAAAGCACAGCTTCAAAGGAAGGCTTAGGCCTACTTGCATCCCTCGATCTTCCATCTTTGGATTTGCTCTACCATTTGAGATTTAGGGAAGAACACCTAAGCTCCAACTAGGTCTTTTTAGGCATTTCGAAGGTTGACAATAGGCACATAATTGATTGAGCAACTTGCTTTGTCACCTACAATTTGAACTAAAGTCAAAAGCCTAAATTTGTAAAGTCCGAACAAGTCCTTTTGAATTGTGTTTGTAGTGCATGCATGGTAGGCATTCTCTTAGGAGACAACTTGTGTTTGATCCTAAACCTAAAAGTATCTTAAGAAGAAACCTTCCAAGGATAGAAATGGCCAGTCAAAGGAGCCTTAAGGAATATTTCATTCCAACCAATCAAGCTGGCCCTACACTACGCAGACCTGGAGAGGACAATCCTTATGAGATCAAAAGCAGTAACATATCCTTGCTACCCTCTTTTTATGGTACTGCTAGGGAAGACCCTTACAGGCATATAGAGGAATTCACCGAGGCTTGTTCCATGGTGAAGCTACAAGGCATTACTGATGATGCTCAAATGCGGACCCTTTTTCCCTTCTCCCTTAAGGACAAAGCCAAGTATTGGTATCACACCCTTGATGATATTAACACTTGAGATGCCCTAAAGAAAGAGTTTTTGAAGAAGTACTTCCCCATGAGCAAAACCATTCACTTTAGGAGGGAAACTATGAGTTTTGTTCAAAAGGATGGGGAAGCTTTCCATGATGCGTGGGAGCGCTTTAATGACTTGCTGAGACTTTGCCCACATCACCAGGTACCTAAATGGCAACTGGTTGAAAGGTTCTACACCAGACTTAATGATTCCAATAGGCAAACTATGGATGGTGCCTGTGCAGGAACCTTTCTATCTAAGACTGAGGATGAAGCTTGGAACCTTTTTGACACTTTGAGTGAGAATTCTATTCACTTGAATTCTGCCTACATGGATAGAAAGCCCACTCTCATGGAAAGAAAGTTGGAGGCGAATGAGGCAAGGGACACCTAGAATTTAGCTTATCAGATTCAATTATTGAATCAAAACATGGAAAGGCTTAGGTTGAGCCCGAGTCCATTCATATTTAACACCTCCACATCCCAAGCTTCCGAATGCTCAATTTGCCAAGGCAATACACACACCACTGTGGATTGCCACTTGGCCTCCCAATTCCTTGAGCTTGTACAAGCGGATCTGAATGCCACTCAAGGGTTCCATCCTAGACCTCGTAATGACCCTTTTTCCAACACTTATAATGAGGGATGGTGGAACCACCCAAACTTTTCATGCAGACATGGAAATGTCTCAAATTTAGGGAATTATAAATCACAATCCTTTCAAAACCATCAAATGAACCAACCTCAGACCTTTGCCCAACCTAAAACCCCTGAGATGGATGAATTGAAGGCAATGTTGAAAACTATGCAAGAGAGTCAAAGTGCCATCATCCAATCTCATGATAAGGCTATACAAGAGATGAAATCACAAATAGGACACCTTGTTGAGGCCGTTAGATAGAGGGAAACTAGGAAGCTCCCCAGTGCTGCTGAGGAGAATCCTAATGGATAAAGGATTATCTTTAGGGAGCATGCTCAGGCGGTGACTATTCTGAGGAGTGGGAAAGAAATTTCGAAACCTGATGCTCCTATAGTCTCACCCCCTAAAAAACCATCCACCCCGACTTTTACCCCCACCAAAGAAGACTTGCCCAAATCTTCTCTGCTTGAAATCACCTCACCGGAAGAAGTTGCCCCCGTTCCACCCCTTACTCGACATGACAACCCTTCCACCCAGAGATTAAGAGTGCCCTTTCTAGAGTGCTTATCCACCTCTGGGCAGACTTCTGCTAGCTCATCTGGAACCATAGATAAGATGGATGAGATCATGGAAACTTTCAAGAAAGTGCAGATTAACCTACCTTTGCCTGAAGCTATCAGGCAGATTCCATCTTATGCCCGCTTCTTAAAGGACTTGTGCATGAAAAAGCGACAATCTAGGAAATAGGTCCAATCAAAAGTTGTCCTACCTGATTCTGTTAGCTCAATTGTTCAACATGGCACACCCCCGAAACTTAAAGACCCAGGAGCCCCATACATCTCTGTGGTAATTGGTGATTTACAAATTGATGAGGCTCTACTTGATCTGGGTGCTGGGGTGAACATCCTTCCAAGCTATGTGTATGAACAACTTGGGGGAGGCAATCTAAATCCTAGCCCTGTAATCCTTCAAGTTGCAGATCAATCACTTATGACACCACTGGGAATTTTGGAAGATGTTCTCGTAAGAGTGGAGGATTTCTTCCTTCCCGTTGACTTCTTAGTCTTGGACACTAACCCTACCAACAAGCCAACCAAACCCTCCATCATTTTGGGCCGCCCCTTCCTTGCAACTTTGCATGCTTCAATCAATTGCAATATTGGGGCATTGAAAATGGGCTTTGGGAATAGGAAAATCCAGCTTAATGTGTTTGATGCTTACAAACAAGCCGGACTTGAGGATTGTTCCCAAGTTGGGGTGATAAATGACCTGATTGAAGAGGAAACCCCTGCAATGTTATGTGATGACCCCCTTCAGCATGTCATGCTAAATGAGCATTCCCATCTCTTGGAGGAATGTGAAGGGGATATACTAGAACTTGAGGAATTGCTGGGTGTTTCAGCTGAGTCTCTTCTCCCTTCATTTCTACCTAAGGTAGATCGACTACCTGAGATGGGGACATCTATTATGAAACCCTCAACCATACAAGCCCCCGACATTGAGTTGAAACCCCTCCATGGCACTCTCAAGTATGCCTTCCTAGGTGCCAATGATATGCTTCCTGTTATCATTTCGGCTGTGCTATCTGAGGCACAGGAGGGAGTCCTGATTGAATGCTTGTCTAGGAACAAGGAAGCTATTGCTTGGAGCATTACTGACATTAAGGGTATAGACTCTACACTCTGCATGCACCACATTTATACTGATGATTCCATCAAGCCATTTAGGGACATGCAGAGACGTCTAAACCCTAATATGAGGGAGGTGGTTAAAAAGGAAATCCTGAAGTGGTTGGACGCTGGGATCATATATCCCATTGCAGATAGTAAATAGGTAAGTCTTATTCATGCGGTACCAAAGAAGGCAGGCTTTACTATGGAATTCAACGATCGAGGTGAACAAGTTGTCACTAGACACTTAACTGGATGGAGGGTCTATATTGATTACCGCAAGTTGAACACCGCTACCCAGAAGGATCACTTTCCCTTGCCTTTTATTTATCAAATTCTTGTGAAATTGGCAGGGAATAGGTACTATTGATTTCTCGATGGATATTCTGGGTACAACCAGGTGGTCGTCTTTCCTGATGACCAGGAGAAGATGACATTCACGAGTCCTTGTGGTACTTTTGCATTCAAGCGTATGTCATTTGGATTATGTAATGCCCCTGTAACCTTCCAGTGGTGTATGATGTCTATTTTTTCGGACATGATTGATGAGTGTGTTGAAGTGTTTATGGATGACTTCTCCATTTAGGGCCCGTCTTTCGACCAATGTCTCCTGCACTTGGAGAATGTGTTGAAGCGATGTAAGCAGACTGGTTTAGTCCTCAGCTGGGAGAAAAGTCATTTCATGGTACAGAAAGGAATTATACTTGGGCATGTTGTATCCGAGCGAGGTTTGGAAGTAGATAAAGCCAAGATTGATTATATTTCCAAACTTCCATTGCCCACGAACGTCAAATAGATTAGATCCTTTTTGGGCCATGTCGGCTTTTATAGGCACTTTATTAAAAATTTTAATAAAATATCTTGGCCACTTTGTGACTTGTCGGTGAAGGAATCTTCAATTTTGATTCAAAATGTGCCAAGGCCTTTCAAACTCTGAAGGAGCCTTGATCTCTGCGCCTATTCTCTGAGCTCCTGATTGGACACTCCCATCAGAGCTGATGTGTGATGCTTCGGATTATGCAGTGGGAGTAGTCCTTGGACAAAGGGTTGAGGGAAGACCTAATGTGCTGCATTATGCCAGCAAGACTTTGACCGAACCTCAGCTAAACTACATCGCCACTGAAAAAGAATTACTTGCTGTAGTTTTTGCTCTAGAGAAGTTTAGGTCTTATCTGCTTAGGTCTAGGGTGGTTATTTTTACTGATCATGCGGCAGTGAAACATCTCATTGCTAAGAAAGATTCTAAGCCATGTCTGATTAGGTGGATCCTACTCCTTCAAGAATTTGACTTGGAGATACGTGAAAAGAAAGGAGTAGAAAATATTGTGGCTGACCACCTGTCTCGCCTTCCACTTAATGACTCTCCTTCTGGAGACATCCGTGAGACATTTCCTTATGAAACTCTGATGGCAGTAACACCAACTTTACCTCGGTATGCAGATATCGTAAATTACTTGGTCACTAGACAAACTCTTTGCTCTTGGGATGAGAAGAAAAGAAAGAGATTCATTTCCCAAGCAAGATATTTTCATTGGGAAGAGCTGAATTATTTAGAATTGGACAAGACCAAGTATTAAGACGTGTACCTGAAGGGGAACAAGAATGTGTGCTGAGTTTTTGCCATGAACTTCATTGTGGAGGACACTTTGGTGCTAAGAAAATTGCTTTTAAGTTTCTCCAATCCGATTTTTGGTGGCCTTCATTATTTAAGGATTCTCAATTTTGTTAAGGCTTGTATTAGATGTCAATGGACTGGAACAATTGGGAAGAGGAATGAAATGCCTCAAAACCCTATTCAATCTGTTGAAATTTTTGATGTGTGGGGAATTGACTTTATGGGCCCCTTCCCATCGTCCCATGGTTATGAATATATCTTGGTAGCAGTTGATTATGTCTCTAAATGGATAGAGGCCATCCCTACGCGCACAAATGACCACTTTGTGGTGTTGAAATTTGTGAAGACCAATATCATATCTCATTTCGGCTGCCCCAAGACCATTATAAGTGATGGGGGACCTCATTTTCGAAACCACCACTTCAATTGGCTAATCAGGTGTCTAGGAGTGACTCACAAGGTCGCTGCCCCTTACCATCCTCAGACGAGTGGCTAGGTTGAAGTGTCGAATAGGGAGATAAAAATATTTTAGAAAAGACCGTTAGACCTGATAGGAAAGACTGGTCCCAAAAGCTCGATGATGCTTTGTGGGCATATCGAATGGCCTATAAGACCCCTTTGGGTACTTCTCCCTTTCGGATTGTGTATGGAAAAGCGTGCCATTTACCTGTTGAGTTGGGACATAAGGCACTTTGGGCTATTCGAAGTGTTAACATGGATTTAGAGAAGGCAGGTAAGGCACGACTTCTGGAATTAAGTGAGCTTGAGGAGTTGAGGAATGATGCTTATGACAACTCTCAAGCTTATAAAGAAAGAACTAAGGTCTTGCATGATAAGTATATACTTCGAAAGACCTTTGAGTCCAACCAACAAGTCTGGCTTTTCAATTCTAGACTTAAGCTTTTTCCTGGGAAATTAAAATCTTGTTGGGATGGGCCTTACATAATCACTAAAGTGTTTCCGCATGGAGCTGTGGAGATTAAAAGCCCTTCCTCTTCAGCAACTCCCTTTATCGTCGACGGTCAACGGTTAAAACCATACATTAGTTTGGATGGCCATCTGGTTGACAAGGTCACTCTTGAGGAGCCTTAGCTCCTACCATCCTCTGCCTCAGGTAATATCTTCCTTTAACTATTTTTATTTCCAATGAGGACATTGTTTGAACCAGGCATGGGGGAGAGGACCTGAGGCATTTTGTTTATAGCATGTCTACATTTTGCATTCATTCATGCATATTACATTAAAATAAATAAATAAGTAAATAAAATTAAAGAAAAAGAATTGAGCTTAACTGGCTAGGTCCTGCACTCTTAATCAAATCAAAACTCTAGGTGAGACTAAGTTGGTTCTAGGGTCAAACTTTAGAAGCTAAGTGAGCTACTAGCTTTAGACCTTTAGGGTCCTTAGTGAACTTAAAAACTTAAGTAGGAGTTAAGTTACAGACCTTTCCATAAGATTTTGAGGAAGGAAAGCTAGGGATTGAGTTAAAAGGTGGGGTAGTACCTAGAATCTTATTCTACCTTTTGGTTTACGGGTCCTTGTAACCCAAGAATCCAAATTTAACACGCTTGCTCTTGTGTAACTATTCACCTTAATTCATTTCTTAAAAGAAATTTGGTTCTCTTAGTTTTGACTTAGGAGAGGCTTGAAAACACAATTTGATTGGAAGAGTTCCTATCGCAGGAGAGGTGGAGTATATACTCACCTTGTGCGATGAAAATATATTACCTCCTCGACACTTGTCTCTTAGGATATCCATCCTACTGGGGTCATGTAAGTGCATTGTGCGGTTCAGGTACCATGGGCGGCCCTATCTTGAAGTACTGATTGCCACAGGCCTGGATTCGCTTAAGAAATCCATGGGCGATACTATCTCGAAGTGTCGATTGCCAGGAGTTCTTGGGGTCACTATGGGCGATGCTATCTCGAAGCATCGAAAGCCAGGCACCCTTCAAGGTACGGTGATGGGGACAATGAATCCAACACTGACCGTGTTGATAACTGATCCAAGGTTAGACTTAGAGGAATCAAACAAAAAAATATATATATTATTCAAACAAAAAATCCTTTTTCCTTTAACTCAAATAACTCAAACCAATGCACATGCACGGATGCTTTAATCTCAGGGATCAATAAACCTTAGGGTAGAGTCAGAAATCAGGAAAACTTGTGCCTGCAACTCATCTTTAACTGACCTAGTCTGTAACTTAACAACTACTTAGGAACCTTAGGTCTAAAGTCTAAACTTAATATATTTCTAAAGGAAGGCCGATTGGGTTGGCCAGTCTACTTGGAGTGCTAGGTTTTGCTTGATTTTGCTAGGGACTAGCAAAAACTATGCATGGAGGTATTTGATTCACCCATATTCGTGTGCTATTTAAGTATCTAAATGTCTAGATATTAAATTAATTTTAACATTTAGGTAGCATACATTAGGATGTAAATAAATTTATTCATATTTTTAGCTTAAGTACATAATTCATGCATTTAGAATTAACCTAGGGTTGCATACATTTAATTAGTTAACTAATTAGGCGCACTATTTTAATTAAAATAGAAGTTAAGGAGTTATGTATAAATAACCTTAATTACTTTATTCTTTTATTCTTTTTCTCCTTTGCACAGGTAACTCCTCCGACTCCACCTCCTCCTCCTGCGCATCACATTCATGCTTCGGCATTTTGAATTTCAAATTAGTGTGGCTATGGCTACAAAAGGAGAAGGAAGAGCTGCCGTTGAGGGGGAGGCCACCACCCTTTATTCGTCACTATGCTTAGAGGACCTTGCTCCTCTTCCATTCCATACCATTGGCCTCACCACGGCAGAACAACTCACCATCATGGGTGTGTGGGGGTGACAGCCCACACCGCCAAAGAGTCTTTGCAACTCCTCACCTCAACCAGCAACTCACTCCAGCCTCTGTGCATCCCACCTCCAGCATACCACCTCCAGCATCCCACCTCCAGTGCACCACCTCCAGCGCACCTGCCTCTAGTGCACCACCTCTAGCACACCCACCTCCAGCGCACACACCATCTGCCACCGATCCTTCACCTTCACCGCGCCCGCATGCGTTCCTCAGCGCCTCCCGCCTGTGCTAGCTTGCATGCACACATGCTCTCACCCCCACCGCTCACAGCACGCATAGCAACACACCCTCCAGCATGTCCCGTGCCTGCTGCTGCTGTGTGCGCACGCCACCAGTAGCAACTGCTATGCATGCCCCGCAACAGCACGCGGCCTCACCACCAGCAGCGCACGCATAGTGTTCTTCACTCCAGTCGGCTCCTCCTTCTTCTTTGTCTTCTTCTCTGTTGATGAAGGTACCCAAAGCACCCACAAACACAACCATCAAATCCGGCCTCAAAACTTCGCGATGGGAACTCCATCGGACTCGTTCCGACTCCCCGAGCACAACAACGCTTTCGGTTGCACCAATCGACCACTCGACGGTCGGCTGGAGAGCCTCACCGCTGGTGGCCTCTTCCACTTTGGCCAGCGATAACCGACAATCATTTGAACTGCCACCACCATCATCGAGAAGCTCTCGTCATGCATATCCTTCTCCGAGCTTCCCGCGAGTCACCATCACCTCCTCTTCACACACGGTCAAAGGAACGAAATCCCCTATTTTTGGGTTAATTAATATTTACATTTGAATGCCATTACCATGAAAATGAATTTTGATTTATGATTATTTTATTATGGTGAAATTGTGACTTCATACTCATGCTTTCTTATAATTACATGGCTTTTGTTATTCACATGTTTTAACATTGGATTTGGATTAAAATGTGCACAACTTTCCTCTAATGCATGTCAATTGGAAATTACATAGATTTATCACATATTTATTAAATATTTCGGTAAGGAGAAATTACAAATATACCCTTACATTTTTTAGTTGCTGTGTATCTTCTTTTCATTGCATTTCATGTCAGATTTGACTCGGGATTTCGCACTTGATTGAATGAATATGAGAAAAATATTCATGATTTTATTACATCATTGCCTCCCTGTGGACATGACCCACTCTTTTGTGAGTGGTTTAATTTTAATTTTAATTATTTTGTTAAGTGGTTTTCCACCTCTTTGATCCTACAATGATAAATCATCATAATACATTATTCGAAAGTGAAAATCATCTTATCAGTAGAGTGTTTTATTATTATTTTTATATTTTTCTCCCCCTTCTCATTTTTCTTACTAACTTTATTCTCCAAATCCTTTTTCTAGGTGAGTGGCACATCCTTCACCCTTTCAAGAACTGCCCTGCGAAAATCCATGGACTAAAGAGCATTTAGAATCAATCTCTTTACCTCTACGTTTTCATGATCTCAGATGCCAACAAGACAATTCTTTGTGTGTGAATTTTAGATGTTTAGTTTATTTAGCTCTCAAACTAGAGCTTGGACAACAAAGCCATTCACTCTCAGGTTCTTTAAATTTTTAGTTTCCTCCTATAGGATCTGTCAAGACAAAAATTACCAAGTCTAGCCAAATGTCCTTTAGTTGATTAGGCTAACTATAGCTTGATAGACTTGTAGACTAAAATTCTACTAACTCTCTACTTAATTATCTCTGAATATCTGACCTTTTTACTTAACTTTATGGTAAAATCAAATATTCAAAAAGCAAAAGGATTACTTAATCTAATTGATTAAAAAGTTACAATTTAATTCCAAAACTTAAGTTTTAAACTTAATACACATTAGTTTCTTAATTTCAGGGTAAGAATAGAAAAAGAAAGCTTAAAGATTTAAAGATTCTAATTCAAATAAAATCTTGTTTAAAAATTTTGAAAATAAAAGTGTGCATTTACAAAATGTTATAAGTAAAAATCTAAATAAGAATTTAATGCTCTCATATACTCTATATGTTCTTTATATATTTTCTAAGTTTTTACCCCAAAAGAAAAATTAAGCTCTGAATATTAATATAAATATATATATTCTTCTTTTCTTCTTTATTATAGATGAATATACCCTTTTTATTATTTTTTTAAATTTTCCATTTTCAATTTTTTTATTAATATATTTTTGTTTTTATGTTTTATAAAATTTTACAATTTTTATGAATTTTTCAAAATTTTTCAAATTTTTATGAATTTTTTATTCTTTTAAAATTTTAGAATTTTTGTATTTCTATTTTTTTAGAATTTCATGGATAGTTAATTTTTATGTGTTTTTTTATGCACACACTTGACGTGAAAATTTCGCTTCACACCCCCAAGCCAAGATTTTACAATGTCGTCATTGTAAGAAGAGTGAAAAGATATTACACTTCATTTAGTATAGGGTGATGGAAGGAGTTGGATAGAGGAGATCATAGATCTCTGTATAGATGATTTCAAGTCTAACCAAAGGTCAGAGTGGTCTATGGGACTAAATGAAGGTAATCAATATAAGATGAAGTGAAAAAATCAGAAAAGTGTATAGGGAAAGAAAAGTGTAGAAAGCAGGAAACAATTATGTACAAAATGGATGGACAGTGGAAAACCCTAGTGGAGCGTGTAATAGTCTCCAACAAGACCTAAAGGATGTGATTCCAAGAAAGGTTTTAAATGTTGACCATTAACTTTGAAGGGTTGATCCTTGTTAGGTTCAGTGATTTTGACAGCTCCGTTGTTAAAGACTCTAACAACAATAAATGGCCCTTGCCATTTAGACCTAAGTTTCCCATGGAAGAGCTTCAAACAGGCATCAAAAAGCAACACTTTCTGACCAGGTGTAAAAGATTTGCGGGAAATATATCTATCGTGGAAGGCTTTAAGTTTTTCCTTATACAGCTTTGAACTCTCATAGGAATCATGATGCAATTCCTCAATACTACAAGAAATTAGGGTTTTGGTCACGGCTAAAAACCACGACCAAATGGCTCATAACCGTCACCAATTAGCGACAACAAAAGTTGAGTTGCGGAAGGGTCTTTGGTGACGGTTCAACGCAAAACCATTACCAAAGGCTTTGGTAACGGTTCCACCCAAAACCGTCGCCGAAGTCGCGGGGTTTTGGTGATGGTTTTGGTGGAATCGGCACCAAATCCCTAAGCTTCGGTGACAGTTCCACCCAAAGCCGTCATCAAAGCCTGCCGTTAGCTACGTTCTATAACTTCTGTCATGGGGCTTTGGTGATGGTTTTAGGTGGAACTGTCACCAAAGCCCTATGCTTCGGTGCTAGTTCCACACAAAACCGTCACCGAAGCGCACTGTTAGGTAGGCTCAGCAGCTTTGTTCACAAGCCTTTGGTGATGGTTTTGGTGGAACCGTCACCGATGCATAGGGCTTTGGTGATGGTTCCAACTTGCCACCATCACCAAAGCCTACTGTTAGCTACGTTCTGCAGCTTTAGTCATGGTTATAAACTGTGACCAAAGACTTTTAGTCACAGATGTAAAACCGTGACCGAAGAGTGAGCTTTGGTCATGGTTAATAAAAATGGCCAGAGGTTGGAATGGAAGAAGGAAGGTTCCTTTGGTCACGGTTCCCTAATCATCACAAAAGGGTCATTGTGACCAAAGGAATTACCTTTGGTGATAGTTAACCAACCATCAAGAAAGATTCTTTTTGGTAAGGCTAGTAATTTTAGCTTTCTTACTAAAAATGGGCTAGTTATTGTGCACCAAGGAGGGTCTTTAACAAAATCAGATAAGATGCAAGTATTTCCCAAATGGTAATTTTTGGGAATATAAAAAGTATGCTTTTCAGCAATGTGTTATGGTTAGTTGGAGATGGGGAGAATATAAATATTTGGAGTGATCCATGGTTGAAGGCTGAAGAGTAAAAGTTGATTAGATAGAGTATACTCTAGGAATTAAAGGCAGTAGATTTGATAAATGAACAAAATTAGAACAAGAATGAAGAAAAAATTTCCAGTAGCTTTGCCTGTAAGATTGTAGAAAAAATTTTAGGTACTCCAATAGACATGGGACAAGACTTACTAATATGGAAACCACATCCTAATGGGAAGTTCTCAATTAAGTCTGCGTATATGACCTTGCTAAATGAAGAGGGAATCAACTCTAGTCTTACAGAGAAACAAATATCCTATTGTAAAAAGGTTTGGACTATGAAGGATATAGCTTTGAAAACAAAGTTATTCCTCTTGGAGAGTAGTGACTGATGCTCTGCCTTTAAAGGGAACATTATTGAAAAAATTTCAGATTGAAGACTCATTGTGCCCCTTTTATCGAATTGATAAAGAGGATTGGGTGCATATGATTATAAATCACCCCTTTGCAAAGGCAATTTGGTTTTATTAGGGTATAACAGCATGGCCTGAGCAAGATGGGTGGATGGATGGGATGGAAAAATTGATCGAGCTATTCCAACTGGTAGGGCTTAAAAAAGAACTGATAGTATATTTGTTGCACCCCTTATGGATACATAGATGCAAAGTTGTGAGAGAAGGGGAGACTATTTCATTAATGGCAGTATAATTCTTAGTGTGCGGGGTATTTTATCATGTCGCTAAATCAATGCAAGATGTCATGTAAACAATCAACATAATGCAAACGGCATTTCAAATGAAATGGTTTTTTCTTGAGCATGGAACTTCCAATAAAATTCAAAATCCAAAAATACATTAGGGAAATATATCCTTTTCTATTTTGAACTAAAAATCAACATCGAATTAAGAATAAAATTTCATACTAACCATTGTAGCATCAAATACATAAAGTTTCTCCCCTGAAGGAATGTGAATTGTCTTTGGTCCTACTTCACCCTTTAGCTGCTTGTTAACAAGGCGAATATTGGCAAATGTAAGTTGACTTGGGATCCCATGAGTATAGCTTCGACTCTGGAACTTGTACCTAATTCCACGTTGGGTTGCCCCTTGTGATGGCCTCATAGGCGCTTCTGAACATGTCTGGTGGGACACTGGACTAAACTACCTGCAATTAGAGATATCATGCCAAGAATGATCCTTTAAAAAATCCTCATGCCAAGAACGAGCTCCATCCAAAAAAATAGAACTTAAGATTTTGGTGAACTACTACTGGAGCTTCCACTTCCAGCTACATCTACTGCTGCTATTGCTACATTTGCTACTAATGCTGTTGCATCTACATCTACTAGTGCTATTGCTGCATCTACTACTACTACTACTGCTGCATCTACATTTGCTGTTGCTACTGCTGCATCTGGAAAGGCGACTCCTTATGGAATAACGATGGAAAAGAAGAAAAAATATATAATACCTATTAGGATCCAAAATCTATCTATCTACCTAGGAAATAGATAACTGAAAAGGAGGAGCATCTCTGCCACATCTCTACTGCTGCATTGCTGAGTTGAATGCTATGAAGGAGGAGCTGAACGCTGCAAACGAGCACTTGGTCGATCTGGAAAAGGAGTAGGTCTAGCAGCATCAGCAGGTCCAGCAGCAGCAACAGTAAACTAACTTGGGTCCTGCATCATCATGTAATATGTTTGATTAACCAAGAAAGTTAATTTCCAGCCTGGTGTTTAGCACCTCTACTTCTGAAGCCTTTATTGGCCAGCCTAGCAAATCTACTTCAAAATATCCTGTTGTAATCCCTATTATACAAACTGAACCACTCTTGGCAATGGTCCCAGGATGAAGACATTGAGCAGGGTCAGGACCTACCAAAGGCTCTCTCCCCCTTCAGCAATAGCATATCACTCCTTCCTGGGGAGCAAGAGCACCTCCTAGTGGCCCCATCCTACCCCTCCTCTAGACCAAAAACCACCTTTCTCCTCCCTCACCACTTGCATTCTCCCTAAATCCCTCCAAATGTACAATATCCTAAGTTGAGCAAGTAGTATGCATCTTTTACTCCATGTGGACAAGGAGGAGACATTGTCATATTCTTAAAATATGGGGGATCGTGGATGTAAGTTGAGTTGGGATCCTATGAGTATAGCTTCAACTCTGGAACTTGTAGTGTGACTCAAGAAAGGGAGAAAGAGGTAGGCAAGGCTTGCTTAAGGCAACGATGCGATCCCCTAGGTAAAGAGCCTCACCTTTGAGGCAATGGGTATGTTCCTTGCCTCACGCAGTTGCTTGGTTGCCTCGGGCGACAACCTCAATAGCACTGACAGGTCAATTAGACTTCAGGAACCAGAAAATGTCAGTGATGAATCCATGCACAAACTACTCAATCATCTCATTAAAATTTAGTTTGCTATTTTCTTAAAGGAGTAAACATATCTAAGGTTGACAACCTATTATAGCTAGGCAGGTATTGCACATAGAACTATGTTTTGGAAACACAAATTTTATGAAGAACTAGCAAAGCATTTACTAGTCAGCTACAAAGCCATGTCCTTTTCCTTGAATTATCTCAGGAGGTAAAAAATCTGCTACCCTGCATACAATAAAAGTCTAATCCTTGGCTAATTTCTTTGCAAATCTAAAGTATATAAGCTACATTTTTGGACAAAAACATGATCAGAGGAGAAAAACTATTTCCTGTTGCAATACCAAAGTAAGTTTGTTAAATATAATTGAAATATAGACCTGTAGATGTCCACATTGGTCAAGCATTAAGATATCAGGAGAAACACCTCTGTAAAGAGCTAAATTATGAATTGAAAAAAATGTAGCCATAAGTGTATTGCACCATAACACTACAACTCCATCAAACCAGTGAACCAAATGTCTAAAGCACACGGAAGTTAGAAAATGTCAATAACCTTGTGTAATTCTTCCATTTCAATTACAATTGATGCTGCACAAAATCGTGCAGATGATTCATCAAGAGGTGAAGCGAGTATTGAAGCAAGTGGGCAAGCCAGACAAGTGCTTAGCAAAATTCCAGCATGAAACTTATCAGAACATGTGTGCAATACTTGTGGCACACAAGAAGATGGGCTCAAGCTCTTAAACAGATCTCTCCCTTTCAAAACCTATGCTTCTTTTGCAAGCTGCTTGACTTTCCTCTTGGAATATCTTTTCAGGGTATGCAACTTTTCTGCTTAGCGATCAGGGAGAAGCCATGAACATGTCAAAACCATTCACTGGATCATATTCCATATATTTTTTGAAAAAGGAAAGGGTGATCATATTCCATATAGGTGGTAGTCATTTTGGAAGAAAATATAAAGTCAATTATAATCTGTTTCTCAAAGGAGAAGATGGATATCTACCTGATCCTTTGGGTAGCACGATGCCTATCTCTAAATAGTCGGTTGAATACAAAATCATTTTCCATTCCTTGGTAGAATAATAAGTAGATTAATGTGCCAGCAATTCTAAACACAAGAAGATACATGATTGAACGCACTGAAAACATACCAAATCAGACAATTCAATGTTGGTGAATCTGTAAGCATCGTCCTTGATGGCCTGCCCCCCAAAAGGAGGTGCTAAAGAATCTTTCGACCCGATAAGCAAATACAGAACACAAACAAGTGAGACGAACATTTTCATTCTAAACCCTTCTCTCAAAGTACCAACACTACATGGTAGATGCTTCTAATTTCCACTGCATAATTAGTTACGTCATTGACATACTTTCTGTCATCCTGCTATAGCTTGGACAACAAGCCGATAGCTGAATCAAACTTCTCCTTTGTAATGACTATACAAGTTACACTGCCAAGAGCAACTACACATATTGAAGGAATCTGTTCACCAAGAAGTTCCCACTCCCCAAAACTACTCCCTTTTGAAGGCTCCATCTCACGCTCATTACTGTCTTGGGAATGACAAAATTCAATAGCAGAGGATGAAAGACTGCTAAGATGCAGATTTCCTATGAAATCTGCATTGTAAGTCAGTCACACCTATCCCTTTTGGCTGATATACAAGGCAGATATAATGTCATTCTGCAGCAGTCAACAAACATGAGAACATCAATGAGCAAAACATTTGAACTCTTATTGTCAAAACCTTAAACAGTCTATGGATCTAAATCCCTCCAAATGTACAATATTCTCAATGCATCTGTATTTCTTTTTTTTTAATAAAAAAGAGGATCAATGCATCTGTAATTTAACAGGAGTGACATGTTAGGCTACCTTTTTTTATTGACCTGGAATCTTTGACAGAGAAGCAAACTAAGGGGAATGGACAGGGTAGAGCAGTATGGAATGGTGAGACCAAAAAGGTGAAAGCACCATAATGTCAAGAAATCTCCGCAATAGCAGAAACATGATGGAGATAACATGATAGGGAATCATGATCCTTTTCTATCTTGAACTAAAAGTCAACATGGAATTAAGAATAAAATTTCATACAAACCATTGCAGCATCAGATACGTAAAGTTTCTCCCATAAAGTAATGTGAATTGTCTTTGGTTGTACTTCACCCTTTAGAAGCTTGTTAACAAGGCGAATATTGGCAAATGTAAGTTGACTTTATGGAATTGTCCTTGGTCATACTTCTACATTTGCTGCTGCTACTACTGCATCTGGAAAGGCGACCCTTTATGGAATAAGGGTGGAAAAGAAGAAAATATATATAATACCTATTAAGCTCCAAAATCTATCTATCTACCTAGGAAATAGACCACTGAAAAGGAGGAGCATCTCTATTGCATCTCTACTACTGCATTGCTGAGTTGAATGCTATGAAGGAGGGTCACCACACAAGGTACTGATTGGCAGAGTCTGGAGATAAAAATGGGCAGAGTCTAAAGATAAAATCGCTACTCTATGCAACAACTTTGACTAGAATACCTACCAATAGCTTTGAAGAACATACTAAGTTCAATAGTAGTAAGAGGAACTGTAGCAACTCAGCAATGATCTAGTCAGCACAATAAACATTAGATTGATTCACCATACTTTGAACTTGATAGGATTCCACCAAAATCTTGCATATTTCTTTAGATTGTTATCTTGATTGAAAAGAGGATTTCAATTAAGATTTCTTTTCCCAAAGACAGGTCAATAATTGAAATATTAAATCAGTAATTTAACCTGGTATCAACCTGCCATATCAAGAGTAGTCATAAAAGATCCTGTGTACACTCTTGTCAACTGCAACTCTATGTTCTAGTTGAAGCTGTGCAGCTGCCTCCCGAATAGCAATCATCAACCCCATTAAGGGTGTTGCACCTAATCTGCGATTTTACCAATAAAAAATATATTAAGTTCCCTATATATGCTTAAGAGATTCTAATTATGCTTTGTAGAACCTGGAAAAGAATACAAATGTATGATACTTTAGATTAGTTCTTGAAATAGCAAAAAACTCAGAAATTAGGAATAAAAGAAAGGGAATGTAGATGGTATATGGAAGTATACCATAATAGCAGGAAAACTAAATCCAAAATTAGTCTGTCACATCAACTTGGAAGCAAGGTTATTGACTGGAGAAGAAAATGGAATGTAGATGGCATATGGAAGTATATAACAAATCCATACAAAGGACAAGGATCAATAAAATTGGTTATAGATGAAATACTCAGTTCGATAGCAATCTTCAAAATTTTATACATTTAACTAAGTCTTCAGCTTTGTTTTGATCTTTTCACCTTTACTTAAACGAATTTTAAAGCTTTCAAAGAGAGACTTTACTGTGAAAGTGCATCTTCTACTGTGAAAGCTCAAAGTAGAGAAATAAACAGCAGACATAGATATAAGTAGACATAGATACACAACAGAGAAATACCAATTTTCCCAGTAGGTTCACTTAAAGGTGATATCATAAAGTAGCAATCATAGATATAAGCAATTTTAAGGGGTAAACATAATTGGGAAGAGGTACTGATTGGCATGCAGTACCTCTTGGTCAACTTATAAGCTATGGTAAAGAGATATAAGCTATGGTAAAGAGATAATTGAATGCATTATTGAGTTGAATTCTACAATAAACCACACAAGGTACTGATTGGCAGAGGTGCACACTCTTGGCCAAATGTGGGAATCAGTAAATACCAAGATAAAAAGCTGATATACCAAGATATGGTCCTATATCGATTTATGTTGTTTTCGAACAGAAAATTCAAGAAGATATAAAATATAAGTTGGATAGATTAACAAGTAGTTTGATAATGTTCGGTGCCCATGACAGGAGAAATTGGGATGAACTGAAAGCTCCAAATCCAAAATTGGATAGAACACAAGTTGGAAGGTGCATTACAGTTCTCATGTATGCATAGTTTCTAAGGTAGAATATGGATTACTTTGCAATGTGTAGATGTAGTTAACAAAATAATAAGAGTTCTATATAATAACACCTATGCTGGAAAACCCCCATTGAAAGCTGCAGGTTCAAGTCTCATGCCCCCTGCTGATACTGCATTGAAAATTATATGTTTCAAGAAAACAAGTTCAATGAACTCTTAAAATTCTCCCTTAAAAATCTCCAAAGGAGGAATATTGGCTATTAAGATGATCAGCCTTCAACACACTCTTCCATGCATCTTTTTCCCCAGCAACAAGTGGAAGGAGCAGAACAGTTGAAAGATGGTATATAGATAGAACTTGTTTTTTCCTTTACCCATCAAATAAACAGAACTATGAGTTTAAAATTTCAAATTACATAAATTCAAAGCAAAAGTCCACATAGAGGAGGGTGGACTTCTCAAGGAAATATATGCTTAGAAGGACCACATACAGGAGGGTGCATTTTCTAGTGAAGTTACAAAGCAAAGAGAGGTAACAAGCAACTACATGGAATTTTTTCCCTCCATTTAGATCTATTTTGTGTCATCAATGTCACAGTTTCTGCTTCCCTCCCTCTCTATTGTGTGTGTTTGCGTGGTTGGGGGGCAGGGGAGGAAATGTCAGAGAATTTATCACAAAGTTTGTTTAGAAATGATCCACCCAACTTTAAAGTCATTAACCATATCAAAGCATTCCTAGCTTACCCCCTTGAAATTCATAAGAAGATCCCTCACACTAGTTGAAAGACCCATCCAACCTTTTGTCATGAAAAATTAAAACAGCATCCATATTTAACTTCTGTTCAAGATTACTGAGCTATCTTTTTTCAAAGTAATAAAAAGAATAATGTTATGGTTCTTGGTTAACTGTAAACTAACCTAAGTTTTACAGGTTGTAGTGACACATGAATTATTTGAGACCAACAGAGAGAACTCTGATCAAATTAAACCTTGCATCATAAATCCTGATCTTCTTGGAGTGATGGACAAGCCTGTGTGCTCACATAAATTCAAGAACATGCCAACTGGTTAGAGTTCATGTAGAGACAAGATAGTGTTACATGTAGAGTCATAGACATTAAGATGTGGTTAATATTAATAGATAGGGTTTCTCCACTAAAGCCAACTAGTACGAGTTGGATGCTCTTGCATGTCATGGCGGCCACAACAATCTAAGGTCAAGATTAAACTTTATGTTGCCCATCAATGTCTCCAAATATTGGATCATACAAACAAGCAGTAAAGGAGAAATGAAAACAATGGTGATATAAATAGAATCTATATAGACTTGAATCATAGACCTTCATGGTAAAATGAAAAAAGCTAGTTAGTGCACAAATGATTTGCACCGTGTCAGAGACCCAACATGCATTTGCACTGTGTCAAAGAAGCTATACATTTTAGTGGTATTGGAACGAGACTCATAATTTTTAAATTTTAGTAACAAAGGATAGGGTATATAATCAATGCAATGTGAGTCTTGACCTTTTCATTCCTGGTGACGTGTCAGATCTCCAGCCAAGGCAACCCGAGCTGGTACATAAATACATAAAGAAAAATGTCAAATAACCACATGAGTAGGTTTATAGTTAAGCATTTCTTTATCAAACAGATCGAGCATGAATATTACTTTAGCACTACTTGAGAGTAAACTAATGCACAATATGACAAATCAACATACACAACTATTGGAAAACATGATCACAAAGGCAATGGAAAGTATCGAGCAAAGGGAGTTGGCTCCCTCGTAATGCAGATAAGCAAGCCCTCGACCCATCCCAAGAATTATGTTGAATCTTTGTTTCCAGTTAGGGATCCATGTTGTTCACCTATTATGTAACTGCTACAAAAAGAACAACACCACAAATCAGAGTTATTATGTAAAAAGGGGTGAATGAAGGAACAAATGGTAGGTAGATCTGATACCTGAGCTCTTTATATCATTATTATGGTACTTGTCTCATACATTCACACGAATGCAAACATACTGATATCATTACCTCCCAAATTCATATACTACAAATGCAAACATAGTCATATCATTATTTTCCACATTCATATACCACAAGTGCAAATATATATTATACCATTCATATATATATTCCATCATTCACCACATACATGATACTCATTCATAAATAAAACACATGTATATATCACATGTTTTGAAATGTAAACATAAAAGTAGACGTGAAAATAAAAAAAGAAATCCAAGCAACTATGTACTGGTTTCTATGCCGCCAGTTCCAGAACCTCCGCAGTCATCATTAGGTGGATGAGGTGGGAAGTGAAAAGAAGCATGATCTGCACCACCTCATCCCAATGCACTTAAGATTGCCTGAAACTATGCTTGCATCTGTGCTTGCATCTTCTCTCGTTCTTGTTATGATTCATGTCTCTGTCGTTCTAGTATATCATTTGTCTTCTCCAATTTCGATGTAACATCATTTAGTTTTTCTTGAAATGTCTCCACCTGTGTCTGTAACTGTTGCAACCTCTCTAAACCCCCCAATCCCTTTCTTCCATACCAACTAGTAATAGCCTCACTCGCACCAACACTACGAACAAAACCACCATGCTCGAGAGGCATAACTGTCCTAAATGCTTGCTCTGCTGTCATAGGCTGTAATGGGCCAATATCTAATTACTCATCCATATAATCACTAGAAGGATGCATCAACTCCATCATGCGACCCTACACATAGTTGAGCTTATGGTAAGTTCTGCTAAATGTTTATCACTAAGTTATTCATTACTTGTTTGACCGAGCTTACATATCTCACTTGATATAATTGATCAATCCAAACATGGGGGCCATCAGCATTAGACTTGCTATGACTCCTCTCATAGATCGAAACATGATCAAGTTGTACACCGTTATGGGTATCTAACTACATATTTGAGATGTGGTTATGAATTAAGTTATCCTAAATTTAAGCTTCTCTTATTTAAATCTCATACTTGTAAGTCTTATAATAGATATTATAATCAATAAGCTTTCTATCGTTAATTAAGCCGATCAAAATTTACTTACATAAGTATCCCTGAAGGTATCTATGCTCATCCTTCCCAAGTAGTGGGTTGGAGTCGGAGCTTTCACCCTATTAGCTTTATTTTTCTTAGCTTGCTCCTATAACAGCAAATTATGGAAATTGGTAGTTAATCATTTTTTTGTTAGGATAGAAGTTATCAATATAAAATATTAATTACCTTCATGTTTTCCTGAACCCAATATTCGTAGCACTCCACCCAATGAGCAGCTTGTACTCCTGATGGCACATCTCTCAGTGCATCCTCATAATTCTTACCAATAAAGAACCATTTATACATATAGAAAAGTCAGCAACAACTAAAAGTAAATTGTGTTATTATGAATTATAAATCTATGCTTATGTCTTACTTGGCTTTTAAGCTCTTCTCTCCAACTACGAAGTACCCTCCCTGCTGCTTGGAGAATATGTGCAGTCGTCATTGGATTTGTTCCCCAATCTTACGTCAATTGCATTTTATATTATAATGAATAAATAGATTGAGGATTTTAAGTAAAACAAATAAATGACATAACAACAATATCATATTAATACCCCTAGCTCACGAATGAACTCATCCTTATGTTGCTGAGGGACCTACCTCCAATCAAAAGAACATAGGGGTATCAACAGTCTCACAAGTGTAGGGATCCTACTATTAAAGGGTGCATAATGTGAACATCTTCCGCTACAATTTACATCAACCGTTATTCGAGTCCCTTCAGTTAATTTTCTCAATTCCAAATTCCTTGTCTTTCCCCTTGGCTTTGATTTTATATCTTTAGTAAACAAATAGTCAAAATAAAATTGTTATAAATAATTAATATCATAGAAAATTAATGTGGGAATTTATAAACCATTAGACCTTACTTGACTTTGCTCCAGAGATTGGCTCCGAGACTGACTCTGTGGTTGACTATTCTGCTGAGATTGGCCATATAACTGGATTTGAGGAGGGTCTACAAACTGAGATGGTGCCTGGTGTTGGGATCGACTCTGGGGAGGGTGTAGGGGCTAAGATAGTGCTTGTTGCTAGGATTGACTCTGGGGAGGGTGTATGGGTTGAGCTGGTGTCCACTGTTTGTACTGGCTCTAGGGAGGGTGTAGGGGCGGAGCTAGTGTTTGCAGCTAGGATTGGCTTCGAGGAGGGCGTAGGGGCTGAGCTGGTGTTGGCTACTGGGACTGGCTCTGTGGAGGGTGTAGGGGCTGAGCTCGTGTCCATAGTTGGGACTGGCTCTAGGGAGGGTGTAGGGGCTAAGCTGGTGTTGACTGCTTGGACTGGCTCTGGGGAGGGTGTAGGGGTTGAGCTGGTGTCCGTAGCTAGGACTGGCACCAGGGAGGGCATAAGGGCTAAGCTGTTGTCCGCTGCTGGGACTGGCTATAGGGAGGGTGTAGGGGTTGAGCTGGTGTCAGTGATATGTCAATTCTTCACTTTTAAAGTCGTTTGTCACATAAAAGGATGCGTCGTTTGTAGTTCTATGTGGTAGAAAAATCAACTAATCAACAATTAAAATAACCACTCGCAAAAGAGCGGGTCATATCCATAGGGAGGCAATGACATATTTAAACGCACACCATTTAAAAACATATGTTCATGGTTAGTTTTGTTGAGAAATCGAGCCAAATCTACCTTCAGATTAAGAAAACAACAAGAGAACATGCTGAAATGGCATTTATGAGAAAGAGGGAAGTCACTTGCATAAATTAGCCACAATATTTAATTAATAAATTCAAAATAAAAGAGTGGCAATGGCATGTGAATGTAAATATTAATTCAGTAAGAAACAGAGCATTTTCTCTCTTTGTGCGTGCGCGATGAGGAGGTCGCAATCAGGTGTGCGGAGCTCTAAGGTGGTTGGCCACGACGAGGGCTACGCATGGCCAGTGACGGCACATCAAACTGCTGCCGGTGGTCTCGCCTGAGACGAGGAAGGCCAGCAATGATGGCGGTGGCTCACCAGTGAGGGCGGGCTATTGTCGGCCTTCAGAGTGTGTGGCCGAGTTTCTGAGGTCGAGGCGAGTTCATTGATGTTGGTGGCGCGAAGCTCCGAGGCTAGATGAGGTGGCTACACAGAGGAGGACTATGATAAGTTTGGGTTCTATTCAGTCTGTTCGAGGAGAAGACGAAGAAGAAGACGATGGGTAAGTGCATGGGTGGCGATGCCAGCTAGAGTAGTGCATGCTTTGCACATGCTGCTGGTGGCGCACGCCTACTGCAGTGGAGGTTCAGTGCACGCGGACCGGTGCTGTGAGTGGTAGGCATGCGAAGGGGTGCGGATGGGGCGCACGAAGGCTAGTGGAGCGCAGATGCATGGCGTGATCTATTGAAGGTGGCACGTTGTTACTGTTGGAGACGAGAGAGCGAAGGATGCACGCGGGCACTAGGGGCTGCAGGCGTGAGCGGGGTGCGGGCACGTGGAGGAGCGGCACTCTATGGGTGCAAAGGTGTGTGCAGGTGGATTGGAGATGAAGATGTGGGCAGGGTCTGATGGCGTGAGGCAGGATGTGTAGGCGTGGAGGCTGTTGCCACTCGGGTGGACTGCTGGTTGAAGTGAAGACGCGTGGTGATAGGCACAGGGAGGAGAGGTTGCAGCTTTTTGTGCTGCAGTGAAGGTGTTGCTGCGCTGCATGGGGTGTGGTTTCTATGCGTGTTGAGGACTGTAGGAGGTGTAGGGAGCTGATGAAGAAGAAGCATGGTGATGGAACAGTGGCAAGTCGTGCATCAGTAGATGCACTCATGGTAGGCGAGCTTCAAGGAGCTCGTACATGGTGGCGACCAACTCCATCCCCTTGGCGCAGTGGTCTGTCACCCCACCAGCCCACGGTATGACGGAGTTTGGCCGTGGAGGCCCATGGAGATGAAATGCTGCATGGAGGTGAAATGGGATGATGGCCTCCACGAGCTCGGCTGCCTCCTCCTCTCCCTTGTAGTCTCAGCTGCCCCGACCATATCCAACACACCTGCTCCTCCATGAATTGGGTCTTGAGTGCAGGCAAATGGCGAAGATTGAATGCAGGCGGAGGAAGTGGATTGGTTGCCTATGAGAAGAGGAATAATTAATAAAATGAAATATTTTGATTATTTATACATAAATCCTTAAGTTTTATGTTAATTAAAATAATGCATGTAATGCACCTAATGCCATTTTAAGTCAATTTCAAATGCCTTTAGTTATGAATGCAATGCATGAATTATGTAATTAAATCAGAAATATGAATTAATCTATTTACATCCTAATGCATGCTAAATAAATGTTAGTATTAACTTAATGTCTAGGCACTTAAATACTTAAATAGCCCAAAAATATGGGCTAATCAAATACCCCCATGCCTAGTTTTTGCTAGTCCCTAGCAAATCCATGCAAAACCTAGCACTCCAAGTAGACTAGCCAACCCAATCGGTCTTCCTTTAGAAACATATTAAGTTCAGACTTTAGACCTAAGGTTCCCAAGTAGTTGTTAAGTTACAGACTAGGTCAGCTAAAGACAAGTTGCAGGCACAAGTTTCTCGGATTTCTGACTCTACCCTAAGGTTTATTGATCCCTGAGATTAAAGCATGCATGCATGTGCATCGATCTGAGTTATTTGAGTTAAAGGAAAAAGGATTTTTTTTTTTGAATAATATATTTTTTTTATTTGATTATTCTAAGTCTAACCTCAGATCAGCTATTAACGTGGTCTGTGTCGGATTCATTGTCCCCATCACCGTACCTCGAAGGGTGCCTGGCTTTTGATGCTTCAAGATAGCACTGGCCATAGTCACCCCAAGAACTCTTGGCAGTCAACACTTCGAGATAGTATCGCCCATGGATTTCTTAAGCAAATTCAGGCCTATGGCAATCGGCACTTCGAGATGGGGCCGCCCATGGTACCTAAATAGCACAATGCGCTTACATTCCCCCAGTAGGATGGATATCCTAAGAGACAAGCGCCGAGGGGGTAATATGTTATCATTGCATCCTCAAGGTGAGTATATACTCCACCTCTCCTGCGGCAGGAACTCTTCCAATCAAATTGTGTTTTCAAGCCTCTCCTAAGTCAAAACAAAGAGAACCAAATTTCTTTTAAGAAAGGTGATCACTTACTTACATAAGACCAAGTGCGTGAAATTTGGATGCTTGAGTTATAAGTACTCGTAAACCAAAAGGTAGAACAAGACTCCAGGTACTATCCCAACCTTTTAACTCAATCCATAGCTTTCCTTCCTCAACCTCTTAAGGAATGATCCGCAACATAACTCTTACTTAAGTTTTTAGGTCCACAAAGGACCCTAAAGGTCTAAAGCTAGTAGCTCACTTAGCATCTAAAGTTCGATCCTAGAATCAACTTAGTCTAACCTAGAGTTCTATTTTGCTTAACAATGCAAGGCCTAGCCAGTTAAGCTCAATAATTACAATTTCTTTTTATTTTTTATTATTATATTATTATTATTATTATTTTCAATGCAAATGTATGCAATGCAGAATGCTTTAATTAAATACATGAATGCACTATGCTATGTATACCCCCAAGTACACCCCCCTTGCCTAAAAACTGCAATGTCCTCATTGCATAGAAGGATATTACTTGGATTAGAGATGGGCTATCATTCTTTTCTTAGCGGCAGACTAGCCAAAGAACCTGCAAATCAGGTTCAAGGATCACAGAAATAGGCCCTAATAATGAGCAAAGTAATGCCAGCATAGAAAATAGGTAACCTACGATGTTGGCGAGCTGATGATGAATCTTGATAGCAAATTCTCGCCCAACCAGGATGGGAATAAAATCTTCCCAGGTCACCAGAAGAGGTTCTAAAGGATAAACTGGCATAACAACCTCCAAAGGGGTAGGGGGAGGATGACAAGGATCCTCCAAAAGGAATGGCGAAGGAATGGTGCAGAGATAAACCCCCAGGGCAAAGGACTGACTAAAGAAATCATCAATCCATACCCGATACTCCATTACAGGAAATATTGGTTTGTTAAACCCTCCGGTCATAACAAAAGTGAGCAAATCTCTAAGGCAAGGATCGTCTAGGGTGTCCAAGTTTCGAGGTTGCGAGATGGCCATAAGATCTAGGTTGGGTTTAATAAGCTCGGTGCCCATCCTTAACACTCTTTCCAAATCCTCAATTGCATCCCTAGCATTCCCTACACTATCACCAGTATCTTCCTGCACTTCATCAGGAGTCAAACTTTTGCCTTCAGACATAAGCTAATAAGAGGGTGACTTCAAAACAAATGAACGCAGGTTGGAAGCAATAGATCTAGGAATTATCCTATCAATGTCATCCCCGGGTTCTTATTCTTTACTCAAATCTTCCCCAAAGTCTAGATGTGAATCCACATAAATCTTAGAAGTTCCTTCCAAATTTTCCATCATTTCATCATAAGGAGAAATATCATCAATGGATGTGCCAAGGAAACCTAATTTGGTCAAATTTGTGACATCCGCAGGGGCTAATTCTTCAAATAAGACAATCACCCTTGGTGTCACTCCAAATCTTGAATGTAGGTTCTCATATAATTCATCCTTCTCCTCATCATATGATTCATCATATACCCAAGGTCTAGAATCATTTAATATCTCAGTAGATCCCCAAGGGTACTCTATCTGAGGTAAATGGTTTACACTAGTAACATCAGACTCCTCAGATAGGTCAATTTCTTCAGGGTTAGGTTCCCTAAGGGTGGGCTTGAGTTCCATCTCATGACCAGAAGGGAGGGCAGGATTAACAACATGACTTCGTGCCACTTCATCAAATGTCACGAAAATACTATCATTTGGGTTGAGGTCATCCAATGGTACCATCATTACCTTCTTTTGACCCCAATATAATTTAGGTGGATACTCAACCTTATAATCATCTTGCTCGGGTTGCCACCTTTCTTCATCCAATGCGTAGCTACTTTCATATGTATCTTCCTCCCACTTAAGGCGTGAATCTCTCAAGGAAGTGTCATCTAATGGGAAGGTGTCAAAATCGATCCTCGAAAAGTAGCTATTCTCCCTTACATAATCACCAAAATTTCCCTCCAACTTAAAGTGTAGCTCTTCCACGGGAGATGCATCAATTATAGATGGGTGTACTTCTTCCTCAATTTGGTAGATTGGGTGGTTAATTTCATCTCTTTCTTGTTGGCCTGCTCTCGAAGATTTTCCTAACAATTCAATTATTTCATCTTGCATTTTCTATATTTCCATCTTCAAGGAGGAGAGGTCATTTCTATCATGAGAAAAGTCAGGCTCAAGCTTATATTACCTAGGAGTGTCCGTCCAACCATTATAATTATTCAGGGAGGGTGGGTTGGGTATTTCTATGGTGTATGGGATATTGGGCAAAGCAAATTCCACTGCTAGGTTCTGCTTGCTGATTTGGGGTTTAACTAGGCCAATACTCCAATATAGGAGTAAAATGGATCCCAATGATTGTCATTATGTCCATCAAAGGATGGACCATCTTGTCGCATGGGATCGAAGAGTGCAGAGTGGGGGTGATGGTGTGTGCAAGATTTGGAAGGATGAAAATCCATGTGGTCCATTCTAACTTACACCTCAATCAGAATTCCCCAAGCAAAACACAATTCAAAAAAGACTTTTTAGGTATTTCCCAATTTAGGCTTTTGATTTAAGTCAGATTGCAGGTAACAATACAATTTGTTCAATCAATTTATGCGCTTATTGTCAACCTATGGGTTGCCTAAGAAGACCTGGTTGGAGCTTAGGTGTTCTTCCCTAAATCTCAAATGGTAGAGCAACTCCAAAGATAGAAGATCGAGGGATGCAAGTAGGCCTAAGCCTTCCTTTGAAGCTGTGCTTTCGCGGTGCTTCTCAACTACCCCCAAAAATCCATGACAAAGTATCCCCCTCTTCGAAGTTACAAAACCTTTGATCTCAAGTTCTAAATACTTTAGAATCCAACATTAGGAGGGCTCTTGTCCTAGTATTTCCAAACCAAAGGAGTGTCTAAAAGCGTGCCATGGTGCAAGAGCAATAAGTGTGCATATACCGCAAAAGATTTTGAATTTTTAATCTCACGCCAAGTTTGAAAATCAAATCCTTGCTTTTTAAATTGTCCCTCTTTTAATTAGTCCTTTTTCTAGGAAATATGTGACCACTTGTTAGATCTATTCAATACAGATTAGGTGGTCTTGAAATTAGTCCAAATGCATTTGCATGACCGGTAGAAATGCAAAGTTAGAAGTGCATACCTGATTCCAGCATTCTTCATGCAATATGCAAGACAAGAATTAGATCTAGATGCTGTTCATTCAGTCCTAAATGATACAACCTAGGGGAAAGCAGCTTCTAGCAGGTAGCTCGTGTTTTTTTTTTTTTCAGTTTTTTTATTTTTTAGCTACTTATGCACAAGCAAATTAAAGGTAAACAATCAACAAAATAAATTAAAAACCTAAATCTAAAGGAAAGGGAGCAGTCTCCCAGAAATTACCCAACACGAGCCTAAAACAAAATCGGGGAAGAAACCCCTCAACTGTACCCCAGAACATGGGTTTCAAACTAAATGCGCAATGAAAAATTAAGTCTAAAGTCTTAATTCTACTCTAATCAAATCAGCGACTAAATGTGCAGAGATGATCGTCGCGTCCTCATCCTTCCCCTCCTAGAAATCTGGTTCCTTGCAAGGTAGCTCAAATAATTTCTCCTCTGGTGGTGTCAATGGTCACCTCTCACAATGGCTGGTGTGATTGCAAGTCCTAGAATGTGTGTCACAGATCGTTGCACTCGCATTTGGAAAAGAAAAATTCAGAGTCAAATATGATTCAAAATTTAAACCAATGTGAACGAATGAATGAATGAATGCAATTTAATTAAGCCTGTTGCCTCCCCAGCAACGGTGTCATTTGATATGTCAGTTCTTCTCTTTTAAAGTCGTCTGTCACAAAAAATGATGCGTCATTTGTAGTTTTATGTGGTGGAAAAATCGACTAATCAACAATTAAAATAACCGCTCGTAGAAGAGCGAGTCATATCCACAGGGATGCAATGACATATTTAAACTAGCACTGGTTAAAAACATATGTTCACGATTAGTTTCATTGAGAAATCGAGCCAAATCTGCCTTCAAATTAAGAAAACACCAAGAGAACATGCTGAAATGGCATTTATGGGAAAAAGGGAGGTCACTTACAGAAATTAGCCAAAATACTTATTAATAAATTCAAAATAAAAGACTGGCAATGGCATGTGAATGTAAATATTAATGCAGTAAGAAACAGAGCATTTGCTCCCTTTGTGTGTGCACGATGAGGAGGCCGCGGTCGGGTGTGTGGAGCTCGGAGGTGGTTGCCCACAACGAGGGCTACGCGTGGGCAGTGCGGCACATCGAACGGCCGTCGATGGTCTCGCCGGCAACGAGGAAGCCCGGCAATGGTTGCGGTGGCTCGCCGAAGCGGGCGGGCTATTGTCGGCCTTTAGAGGGTGTGGCTGAGTTTCTAAGGTCGAGGCAAGTTCATTGATGTTGGTGGCGCGAGGCTCCGAGGCCAGATGAGGCGGCTGCACGGAGGAGGACTATGATAACTTTGGGTTCTATTTGGTCTATTGGAGGAGAAGATGAAGAAGAAGACGGGCGAGTGCACGGGCGACGGCGCCGGCTGGAGTAATGCATGCTCTACACGTGCTGCTGGTGGCGCATGCTTACTGCGATGGAGGTGTAGTGCGCACAGAGAAGTGCTGTGAGTGGCAGGCTTGCGCGAACGGGTACGGATGGGGCGCACGTGGGCTGGTGGAGCGCAGGTGCGTGGCGTGATCTGCTGAAGGTGGCACACTATTGTTGTTGGAGACGAGAGAGTAGAGGATGCATGCGGGCGTTGGGGGCTGCAGGCGCATGCGAGGCATGGGTGCGTGGAGGAGCGGCACTCAATGAGCGCAAAGGTGCACGTGGGTGGACTGGAGATGAAGATGTGGGCAGGGTCTGATGGCGTGAGGCAGGATGTGTAGGCACGAAGGCTGTTGGCATGTGGGTGGACTACTGGCTGAAGTGAAGATGTGCGGTGACAGGCACAAGGAGGAGAGGTTGCAGCTCTGTGTCCTGTAGTGAAGGTGTTGCTGCACTGCAGGGGGTGTGGTACCTGTGCGTGGTGAGGACCGCAGGAGGTGCAGGGAGCTGATGAAGAAGAAGCACGATGATGGAACGGTGGCAAGTCATGCATCAGTAGATGCACTCACGGTAGGCGAGCTTCAAGGAGCTCATACATGGTGGCGACCAACTCCATCCTCTTGGCGTGGTGGTTTGTCACCCCACCGGCCCACGGTATGATGGAGTTTGGCCATCGAGGCCCACGGTGGTGAAATGCTGCACGGTGGTGAAATGGGATGATGGCCTCCACGAGCTCGGCTGCCTCCTCCTCTCCCTTGTAGTCTCAGCTGCCCTGACCAGATCCAACACACCCGCTCCTCCATGAATGGGGTCTTGAGTGTAGGCAGCTAACGAAGATTGAATGCTAGTGGAGGAAGTGGAATGGTTGCCTGCGGGAAGAAGAAGAATAATTAATATAATGAAATATTTGGATTATTTATACACAAATCCTTAAGTTTTATGTTAATTAAAATAATGCATGTAATGCACCTAATGCCATTTTAAGTCAATTTCAAATGCCTTTAGTTTTGAATGCAATGCATGAATTATGTTATTAAATCAGAAATATGAATTATTCTATTTATATCCTAATGTATGCTAAATAAATGTTAGAATTAACTTAATGTCTAGGCACTTAAATACTTAAATAGCCCACAAATAAGTGCTAATCAAATACCCCTTGCCTAGTTTTTGCTAGTCTCTAGCAAATCCAAGCAAAACCTAGCACTCCAAGTAGACTAACCAACCCAATCTGTCTTCCTTTAGAAACATATTAAATTCAAACTTTAGACCTAAGGTTCCCAAGTAGTTGTTAAATTACAGACTAGGTCAGCTAAAGACGAGTTGCAGGCACAAGTTCCTCTGATTTCTGACTCTACCCTAAGGTTTATTGGTCCTTGTGATTAAAGCATCAGTGCATGTGCATTGGTCTGAGTTATTTGAGTTAAAGGAGAAAGGATTTTTTTTTTGGATAGTATATTTTTTTTGTTTGGTTCCTCTAAGTCTAATCTCGGATCAGCTATCAACACGGTCTGTGTCAGATTCATTGTCCCCATCACCGGACCTCGAAAGGTGCCTGGCTTTCAATGCTTCGAGATAGCATCGCCCATACTCACAGCAAGAACTCCTGGCAATCAACACTTCCAGATAGTATCGCCCAAGGGTTTCTTAAGCGAATTCAGGCCTGTGGCAATCGGCACTTCGAGATAAGGCCGCCCATGGTACCTGAACTGCACAATGTGCTTACATGCCCCCAGTAGGATGGATATCCTAAGAGACAAGCACCGAGGAGGTAATATGTTATCATCGCATCCTCAAGGTGAGTATATACTCCACCTCTCCTGCGGCAGGAACTCTTCCAATCAAATTATGTTTTCAAGCCTCTCCTAAGTCAAAACAAAGAGATCCAAATTTCTTTCAAGAAAGGTGATCACTTACTTACACAAGACCAAGTGTGTGAAATTTGGATGCTTGAGTTACAAGGATTCGTAACCAAAAGGTAGAACAAGACTCCAGGTACTATCCCAACCTTTTAACTCAACCCTTAGCTTTCCTTCCTCAACCTCTTGAGGAATGGTCCGCAACCTAACTCCTACTAAAGTTTTCTAGTCCATAAAGGGCCCTAAAGGTCTAATGCTAGTAGCTCACTTAGCATATAAAGTTCGATCCTAGAATCAACTTAGTCTAACCTAGAGTTCTGATTTCCTTAAGAATGCAGGGCCTAGCCAGTTAAGCTCAATAATTAAAAATTTTTTTTAATTTCTTTATCTTATTTTATTACTATTATTTTTTTTTCAATGCAAATGTATGCAATGCAGAATGCTTTAATTAAATGCATGAATGCACTACACTATTGTTGAACGATTTACGAACCTACGCTAACGTGTTTGGTTTTGGAAAACCCGTCGTTGTAGTTCGAAAGCGAAGGATTCGTGTTCAACAAATAAAATTTATACCGAAATTAAAATTCCGGGTCGAACACAGGGAGGCGGACGTTTGATTTAAAAACTTCGCGTTTCGTTTTTATTTTGTCATGAAGAAATTCAATTTAAACTATCTAAGTATCTACAACAAATAAAAGAGAGAGAGGGAGTAAGAGAGAGAGAAAGAATACTACACATGGAAATCAAAATGAGATGTAGAATAGACAAGGAATTTATCATAAAAGAGTTCGTTCGTTACAACTAGAAAACATAAAACAATTACTCTAGAAAGCATTAAAAGAATGGAGGGAGAAATGTCCTCCTCGACAATCGCCCGGAGGACGAATAGACTACTCTAGAAAGCAGTAAATCTATACTAGAAAGCAGTAAAAAGAATAGGGAGAGAGAATCCTCCTCGACGGTCGCTTGGAGGACGAGCCGGACGGGACCACGCCTGGACGAAGGAGAACGAAGCGGGATGAAGGAGGACGAAGCAGAAGAACGGGAACGAAGCAGCACGCCGTCGTCGTCGCGGGATCCACTTCCGAAGGGGGACGAAAATTTGGACTTTATCTCGCGAGAAGCATCCCGGGTGTGGGACAAGCTTCTCTTGAGCTTTGGAGAGGTAGAGAGGAGAAGGAAGGGATGCAAATTTCGTATGGAGGGGGTCTCCTTTTATAGTTGCAAGGAGTGGGGGCAAAATGGACATTACATCTTCAAAATAATAAATAAGGGGTCTTTAGTGACGGATAAACCGTCGCTAAAGCTCCCACGTCGCCGTCGCCGCCGCGCCCACGCGCGCCCGCTCGGCTGGCCATGCGCGTAACGCCTACGCACGTCGCTTGATTTTCAGCCGTCCGATCGCGAGATCGGACGGCTTAGATCGCGTCCGCGCCCGCTGCGTAGCGCGCCCGCCCGGGTGCGATCGCGTGTTACGCCCGGCGTCCAATCGCGCGTCGTCCCGATTGAGCGCGCGCAGCCGTTGGATCTTCATCTGACGCTCGTGCGCGCCCGCTCGCCCGCGCCTTCCACCCCCTCACCGCGGCTCGAACCCGCGACCTCCGCTTCGCCCGCAGCTGCGTCGCCGCTGCGCTACGCGGGCGAAATGGTCGCGCGGACGTTTTTAAGCGCGAGCGACCGCAGCCGTTGGATCGAGATCCAACGGCGGAGAGGAGACGGTGCGCGGTCTTCACCAGACACGTGCGGCCGATTGGGCGGCTGAGATGGCGCCACGTGGCACCATCTTGGCCGTCCATCTTCTGGAAGTTGTAGATGGTGCCACGGATGTCGGATTGACTCGATTTTTGTGTCGTTGGGCTGCGATCGTCGATCCGAATTCATCCGTGTGGTCGGATTTGCCATCTGAAGTGCGGATTTACACCATCCTGGCCCTTGATCTTCTAGGGTTCCCCGGTCTCTATCTGATGCTACGGATGCCTGATTAGGGCGATCTTGGAGTCATTGAACTCCAATTGTCACCCTAATCATATCCATACGGTTGGATCTTTGATCCGAGGCCCCGATAAAATATTTGCCCTGTCCAAGCACATAAAAGGAGACAATTAACCTCCATTTTATTCAAACTACTCTAAATGCAAGATGATGCATGTAATGCAATATTTATATCATGAAATGCAATCCTATGCTTAAGAACATGCATAAATAGACATTTTAAGTAGTGTAAATGTGTTTACATCATACCCCCATGCCTATCTTTTGCTAGTCCCTAGCAAAAACTATATGCTATTTATAAAAGAATTAGGTTAGATTATTTGGACCTGAGTTATTTTCAATCATTAAGAAATTGTCTACTTAAGAACTGAACTTTCAAAGACACAACAGTGCCCGGGTATCAGCCAAAATGCAGACCGCCTCAAGCCTCGCCTTATTCAAAGAAAAATTTCTTTTTCTGTTTTTACTCTTTTTTTTTTTTTTTTTTTTTTTGAATTTTCAAATTTTAGGGTTTAAGAGTGGCTTTCTACGGCCATTCAACTCACCCAAGATTTGATGAGAATCCTAAGTTTTAGGCATCTTATTGTGATTGTGATAGACTCGTTGACCGGCAATTAGAACGGACTTCGGATTTCTACGCCTCTAAGTGACCTCAAAAAGAATTCTGCCTAAAGGTGTATCTTTACAACCGGTAGCTTTCTCCCTACTTTTATTGTGTTAACGGGGTCAACACAAGGGTGAATCCAGTGTATATCTCCCCGGTTTATTCTACTTCTCCGCTTCTTCCTGAGTGTTTTGGGAATTTTTAGTGCATTTTCTGAGCTGGGTTCTGGACAACCAGTCGATGAGCTGTTACCACCGACAACTTGCCAGCCATACTCGTGCGGCGAAGTGTGGCTTATTTCTTTTTGTTCTTTTCTCCTTTTTGATTTTTTTTTTTTCTTCTTCTTTTTTTTTAAGTAGGTGGCTTCCCTGGTCTAAGATTTACCTAAAGGCAGCAAAAAGAGAAAGGTCAGTGACTGGGCTCTGGACAACCTACCTATGGGCTGTTACCCACGATAACTTGCCAGCCATATCACCCTAGAAGGTTCATTAGCTACCCAATTTCCATTAAAATCGCCAAATAACTAGTCAGTGCAAAGAAAGTGTGTAGATGCTTAAGACTCAAAATTCCCTCACATCAGAGGGCGGGTTGATAAGTCGTGTACTTATCACCCAAACTTATTTACTCCAATTAAAATGAAATTCAAGTTGGCGAGAACTCGAAAAACAAATCCGCATTTTAGTGGATATACGGGCTGATTAAATCCAAAGACCTGAAGGGTCTTTGTGTTCAGAACATAATATAGTATTTCTTAAGATCGAAAATTTTCTTAAACCCAAATTCTCTTTCCTAATTTTGATTTTTTTTTTTTATATAAAATAAAATAAATCTACGGAGCTGACGAATGAATTCAAAGATAAATATCCATTCCCCCATGCCTATCTAATGCAATGTCCTCATTGTATTAAAAAGACATAAAACAGAGTGGAAAAGCGTAGAAAGCACCTGAATTGCGTGGATATCGGGTCCGCTCCGAGATGAAAATGAAAAAGAACTGTATATGTGCTGAGTTTAGTGCCTTCAGCTAGGCACACTATACAAAGAAAAGAAATGAAGAATTCACATGTGCAGGTCAGAATTAGAATGAACAGAAGAATCCTCTGACCTGTCAGCAGAGGTCCACAGATGTGGACCAGATTGTGGTGCAGACCCACACCCCATAATCGAGAATATCTTAGGTTCTAGATAAAAATTACCCAAAACCTAAAATCAGAATGCAAGCGGGGTCGGGCCTGCGATTTGTGAGGATGCAACCCAAGGCCAAAATGTCGGGTTACAGAGAATTGAAGCTCAAAAGGATAATCGTTAAATGTGTGCTTGAGTTTGACATCCTCGAAACAAATGTCGTAAGGGTTCTGATTTGATGGTTTCAGCTTAAAAGGAACCCTTCGACTCAATCTTCCATTTCCTCCAAAATTAACTTCCCAAATTAGAACTTCCCAACTCCTATCCTCCTCATTCGGCATATCAAATTCCATGACCTCTTGTATATTCATCACCCCGTCTGAAATCTCCAAGTCTAGATGATGTGGAAAAATCAAAATTGACTTGGGTTTAATTATCTCAGAATTAGAATCATCAATAAGCTCAACAGGGTGTAACTGATAATCAGGGCATTGAATTGATTCCTCCAGAAAATGCGATTCTGGATCTGTATCGTGTGCCCTAATAAGATCAGTTTCTTCAGTTATTGGGCTATCAAATGATCTATCAGATTCCTCAGGCCCAATCGTCTCACAAAAATCGTGATCTGAAAACTCGTGTGAGACTTCGCAACTTGAATCTTCACCATCAAAGAAATCAGGATCCGTATCAATGTATGTTCCAAAATCAGTTGTCACTTTGTGTTCCCAGGAGACATACGTTTTCTCGTAACCCGGCTCAGGGATCTCAGGTGAAGAAATCAGATCATCCTTAATTGGTTGCTTTAATTCAATCTGGTCAGCCTCGTAACACATGTTCCCCCCAACAGGTGTCTGAGCGGGTTCTGTCATTGGCTTTCCTGAAGAGGGTTCATCCTGGGAATCATCCCAAGATTGAATCAAAGCAACCACGAATCTCATCCTCAATTTCGCTAATTTCCCGAGTAGAAACTCACCCGGGTTCTTATCATTAACATCCTGGAGCCAATCCAACAAAGACTTGTTTAAATCATCAATCATTTCAATCAAGGGCTCCAATCTCTCAATGCAAGGTATTGGCTGAACTTCTAAAGATTGTATGATATTTCTCAAGTTAGCCAGAACCTTATCTTGAACCTGATTAACCTGAACCAAATGAGTTGGTTCAGGATTGGGCGGGTTTGACATCAAAGCAGAGGAATTAACGAATTGAGATTCGTTATACCCTTCCTGAAAATAGGTCATTTCAGAATGTTCAAAGGATGGTGATGACCTAAAGGCAGTGAAATCAGAGGATGGGTAAGGATCAGTGTATCCTTCTTGATTGTAGATCGTATTAGGTTGTTCATGAAAGGAGGACGATCTATAATCGATGTAGCTCTGAGAAGAATAGAAATCAGAATCAAACTGTTCAGGGTTAGACCCTAAACACGGAGGTCTGGAATTGTATCCCCAATCCGAATTATCCCAACTAACTGATGGTCGATTACAATACGAGTTGGGATAATTGTCATGTTGAGGATAATTTACAACAGGAGGGAAAGAGCGGGAATGCGTGAAATATGTGGAAGGATTCATGAGACACGGGAGGAAGAAAGGTGCCCTACAATACAAACAATCAAACCTGTCCTTAAATGGGTTAGCCTACAGACCTACAGACTCCCAAAACCCGTCTTGAGATAAAGGAACGATTTGATCTACTTCTGTCTGTTCAATCCAACCAGTTAGAAGGAGGGACTGGGGAGAAGGTTCTTCCTTCGGCTTGCGCCTCCGGTTCCTAGTGTACCCCCCAGCCGCGATCGTTTGACTCTGCTCCCCTAGCTAGACATCAGATTGAACAGTAGAAACAGACTAATCGAAAATAATCTCATTCTGGGTTCTGAAGAGCGAGTCCAATCCTTAAGGCCAATGTCTACTTTGTTTTATTTAGGGCTAGGTTTGAATGTGCTTTGGAATGTGACGGGCCCTTTAAATGGGTTGTGCCCTTAATAATTGATTGATTTGTGTGTGAGTGCACAACCAGTGATTTTCAAGCAAGATTATTTTTGATGTGGTGAATTTTAAGGTTCAAATCTTGCTTAGTAGCTTTTAGAATTCAACTTTAGGTGTTTTCAATCATGTTTCATTGGCACACCAGGTTTTGCAAACACAGGTGAAGATATTTTCCTTTAAAGTTTAAAAAGAATGTGGAGTGCCTGGTAGATCCCTAAGAGTTGAACCTAATTGGCAGCTACTTGATGAGTTGATTTTATTTGAAGTGGTGCGGCCCAAACAACTCAAACAACTGGCCTGATGCACCACCTAATTAGGCACACAAATGATTACCCAATCTGATTTCTACTCGATTATGTGTTTGGATGTGTGTACCGGCTCCTAAGATTGGTTTACCGGTTGAGTTAGAAAATCAGATGAGGTTGTGTACCTCTGTGAGATTTTTTTTTATTTTTTTCTTTTTTTTAATGTGGGGGTTGGAGTGAGTATGGATGTCAAACAACAAACAATCTGACCTTAGAGTTTATAAGAACACCTAGGTTGATTGATGTTTGAATTATTATGTGATGAAATAAAATCTAATGGGTGGGAGGTGGGGGATAACTTACAAAACCTTCCACAGCACTTTACTCCGATCTACCGCTTTTGCCTGTCTCGAAAGAGTACCTGCAATTACAATAAGAAAGGAAAAAAGTGAGGTAAATGATTTGTAAGTTACAAAACGCGAAGAGAAATCAAAGAGCGTTGCCTCCCCAGCAGCAGCGCCAAAATGTTGAACTTATTTACGAACCTACGCTAACGTGTTTGGTTTTGGAAAACCCGTCGTTGTAGTTCGAAAGCGAAGGATTCGTGTTCAACAAATAAAATTTATACCGAAATTAAAATTCTGGGTCGAACACAGGGAGGCGGACGTTTGATTTAAAAACTTCGCGTTTCATTTTTATTTTGTCATGAAGAAATTCAATTTAAACTATCTAAGTATCTACAACAAATAAAAGAGAGAGAGGGAGTAAGAGAGAGAGAAAGAATACTACACATGGAAATCAAAATGAGATGTAGAATAGACAAGGAATTTATCATAAAAGAGTTCGTTCGTTACAACTAGAAAACATAAAACAATTACTCTAGAAAGCATTAAAAGAATGGAGGGAGAAATGTCCCCCTCGACGATCGCTCGGAGGACGAATAGACTACTCTAGAAAGCAGTAAATCTATACTAGAAAGCAGTAAAAAGAATAGGGAGAGAGAATCCTCCTCGACGGTCGCTTGGAGGACGAGCCGGACGGGACGACGCCTGGACGAAGGAGAACGAAGCGGGACGAAGGAGGACGAAGCAGAAGAACGGGAACGAAGCAGCACGCCGTCGTCGTCGCGGGATCCACTTCCGAAGGGGGACGAAAATTTGGACTTTATCTCGCGAGAAGCATCCCGGGTGTGGGACAAGCTTCTCTTGAGCTTTGGAGAGGTAGAGAGGAGAAGGAAGGGATGCAAATTTCGTATGGAGGGGGTCTCCTTTTATAGTTGCAAGGAGTGGGGGCAAAATGGACATTACATCTTCAAAATAATAAATAAGGGGTCTTTAGTGACGGATAAAACCGTCGCTAAAGCTCCCACGTTGCCGTCGCCGCCGCGCCCACGCGCGCCTGCTCGGCTGGCCGTGTGCGTAACGCCTACGCACGTCGCTTGATTTTCAACCGTCCGATCGCGAGATTGGACGGCTTAGATCGCGTCCGCGCCCGCTGCGTAGCGCGCCCGCCTGCGTGCGATCGCGCGTTACGCCCGGCGTCCAATCGCGCGTCGTCCCGATTGAGCCCGCGCAGCCGTTGGATCTTCATCTGACGCTCGTGCGCGCCCGCTCGCCCGCGCCTTCCACCCCCTCACCACGGCTCGAACCCGCGACCTCCGCTTCGCCCGCAGCTGCATCGCCGCTGCGCTACGCGGGCGAAATGGTCGCGCGGACGTTTTTAAGCGCGAGCGACCGCAGCCGTTGGATCGAGATCCAACGGCAGAGAGGAGACGGTGCGCGGTCTTCACCAGATGCATGCGGCCGATTGGGAGGCTGAGATGGTGCCACGTGGCGCCATCTTGGCTGTCCATCTTCTGGAAGTTGTAGATGGTGCCACGGATGTCGGATTGACTCGATTTTTTTGTCGTTGGGCTGCGATCGTCGATCCGAATTCATCCGTGTGGTCGGATTTGCCATCTGAAGTGCGGATTTACACCATCCTGGCCCTTGATCTTCTAGGGTTCCCCGGTCTCTATCTGATGCTACGGATGCCTGATTAGGGCGATCTTGGAGTCGTTGAACTCCAATTGTCACCCTAATCATATCCATACGGTTGGATCTTTGATCCGAGGCCCCGATAAAATATTTGCCCTGTCCAAGCACATAAAAGGAGACAATTAACCTCCATTTTATTCAAACTACTCTAAATGCAAGATGATGCATGTAATGCAATATTTATATCATGAAATGCAATCCTATGCTTAAGAACATGCATAAATAGACATTTTAAGTAGTGTAAATGTGTTTACATCAACTATGTATATGACCTAGTACAGCCCCCCATGCCTAAAATCTGCAATGTCCTCATTGCATAGAAGGATATTACTTCGGTCAGAGATGGGCTGCCATTCTTTTGTTAGCATCTGAGTTGCCAAAGAACCTACAAATCAGGTTCAAGAATCACAGAAATAGGCCCTAAAAATGAGTAAAGAAATGCCGGCCTAGAAAATAGGTAACCTAGGATATTGGCGAGTTGATGATGAATCCTGAAAGCTAATTCTCACCCAACCAGGATGGGAATAAAATCTTCCCAGGTCACCAGAAGAGGTTCTAAAGGATAAACTGGCATAACAACCTCTAAAGGGGTAGGTTGACAAGGATCCTCCAAAAGGAATGGTGAAGGAATGGTGCAGAGATAAACCCCCAGGGCAATGGATTGACTAAAGAAATCATCAATCCATACCCGATACTCCATTATAGGAAATATTGGTTTGTTAAGCCCCCCTATCAGAACAAAAGTGAGCAAATCTCTAAGGCAAGGATCATCTAGGGTGTCCAAGTTTCGAGGTTGCGAGATGGCCATAAGATTTAGGTTGGGTTTAATAAGCTCGGTGTCCATCCCTAACACTCCTTACAAATCCTCAATTGCATCCCTAGCATTCCTTATGCTATCACTAGTATCTTCCTACACTTCATCAGGAGTCAAAATTTCACCTTCAGACATAAGCGAATAAGAGGGTGACTTTGAAACAAATGAAGGCAGGTTGGAAGCAATAGATCTAGGGATTATCCTATTAATGTCATCCTCAAGTTCTTCTTCTTTACTCAAATCTTCCCCCGAGTCTAGATGTGAATCCACATAAATCTTAGAAGTTGCTTCCAAATTTTCCATCATTTCATCATGAGGAGAAATATCATCAATGGGTGTGCTAAGGAAAACTAATTTGGTAAAATTTGTGACATCCTCACGGGGTAATTCTTCAAATATGACATAATCACCCTTAGTGTCACTCCAAATCTTGAATGTAGGTTCCTCATATAATTCGTCTTTCACCTCATCATATGATTCATCATATACCCGAGATCAAGAATCATTTAATATCTCAGCAGATCCCCTAGGGTACTCTATCTGAGGTACATGGTGTACACTGGTAACATCAGACTCCTCGGATAGGTCAGTTTCCTTAGGGTTAGGTTCCCTAAGGGTGGGCTTGAGTTCCATCTCATGATCAAAAGGGAGGGCAGGATTAACAACTTGACTTTGTCCCACTTCATCAAATGTCACAAAAATACTATCATTTGGGTCGGGGTCATCCAATGGTACCATCATTACCTTCTTTTGACTCCAATATAATTCTTGTGGATACTCAACCATATCATCATCTTCCTCGGGTTGCCACCTTTCTTCATCCAATGCATAGCAACTTTCATATGTATCTTCCTCCCACTTAAGGCGTGGATCTCTCAAGGAAGTGTCATCTAATGGGAAGGTTTCAAAATCAATCCTCAAAAAGTAGCTATTCTCCCTTACATAATCCCAAAAATTTCCCTCCAACTTAAAGTGTAGCTCTCCCATGGGAGATGCATCAATTGTAGATGGGTGTACATCATCCTCAATGGGGTAGATTGGGTGGCTAATTTCATCTCTTTCTTGTTGGCCTACTCTAGAAGATTCCCCTAGCAATTCAATCATTTCATCTTGCATTTTCTGTATTTCCATCTTCAAGGAGGAGAGGTCATTTCTATCTTGAGAGAACTTAGGCTCAGGCTTATAGTACCTAGGAGTGTCCGTCCAACCATTGTTATTATTTAAAGAGGGTGGGTTGGGTATTTCTATGGTGTGTGGGATATTGGGCAAAGCAAATCCCGCTCCTAGGTTCTGCTTAATGATTTGGGGCTTAACCAGTCCAATACTCCTACAATAGGAGTAAAATGGATCCCAATGATTGTCATTATGTCCATCAAAGGATGGACCATCCTGGCATATAGGATTGAAGAGTACAGAGTGGGGGTGAGGGTGTGGGCATGATGTGAAAGGATGAAAATCCATGTGGTCCATTATAACTCACCTCAATCAGAATTCCCCAAGCAAAACATAATTCAAAAAGGACTTTTTAGGTCTTTCCAAATTTAGGCTTTTGATTTAAGTTAGATTGCAAGTGACAATACAATTTGTTCAATCAATTTACGAGCTTATTGTCAACCTACGACTCACCTAAGAAGGCCTAGTTGGAGCTTAGGTGTTCTTCCCTAAATCTCAAATGGTTGAGCAACTCCAAAGATGGAAGATCGAGGGATGCAAGTAGGCCTAAGCCTTCCTTTGAAGCTGTGCTTTCGTGGTGCTTCTCAACTACCCCCAAAAATCCATGACAGAGTATCCCCATCTTTGGAGTTACAAAACCTTTGATCTCAAGTTCTAAACACTTTAGAATCCAACAATAGGAGGGCTCTTGTCCTAGTATTTCCAAACCTAAGGAGTTTCTAAAAGCGTGTTGTGGTGCAAAAGATATAAGTGCACGTACACCACTGAAACGCTGGTAGGCAACCGGGTTTTATTGTTATAGCGTTGTAGTATAGGCAGTTATTGCCAACATTTCAAATATAAATTTTTTTACTCGGAAAATAAAAAGTTCCCGAGGTCGAACTCAGGGAGCAAGTTGTATTCTAGAGATATACATGTTTCTTTTACAAAAATAAAGAAAGAGAGAGAGAGAAAGAATTTGTTGTCTTCTTTTCTCTTTGTTTTCTCCTTGTCTCAGATCTTCTTCTTCTTTGTCTGCAGAGGTGATGTTCTTCTTCTTCTTCCAGCTGTTCCTGCTCTTCCTTTTTCTTCTGTCTTTCTTCAGATCTTCTTCTTTCTTCTTTGTTTTTCTTCTTTCAGTTCTTCCCTTGTTCTTTTGTGTTCTCCTCTGCCTCGCCTTCTTCTGTTGTTCTTCAGATCTCCTTCTTTCTTCTTTTCTTTTTCCAGTCAGGACGTCGCCCCTCCTTCTTTCTTCTTTTCCCTTCAGGACGTCGTCTGATTTCCAAATCAGACGACTTAAACTGCCTGTTGCTACAGTGTCTCCCTCAGCTTCCTTCTTCTTCCGCGGTTCTTCTTCTTCACCTGTGCCTGCACACTTCAGAGCTTACGTCAGAGGACAAAACCTACTCTACCCTCTCCCCCCGCGTCTCTCTCTCTCTCTGAGACCACTCTTGGGAAAGCTCTCCCAGAGCTGCCGGGTAATCGGGTTCGGGTCGCGCCCGGGTCCAGGCCCACCGGCGTGCGTGGTGGGCGAGGAGTGCAGGTCAGTCTAAGTCGGGTCGGGTCAGGTCCGCGGGGCGTGAGCGCGGACGAGACCGGGTAACCGGGCGGGTGAAGGGGACCTCACCCCGTGTGCTGAGGCAGTAAGGCTAATGCACAAAATCAATTTAAACAGTGAAAAGGTTGTGAGGCTTACCGATGTGGGACTAAACGGAGACCTCTCTTCGCGTGCGCCTGCTGGGAGACCGCGGCCTAGCTTCTACAGCTACGGCTTCGATTTGCGTAGGTTGCTGGCTGGCTACCTTCGCAAGACTCCCCGTAATCCGCAGCAGCTGGAGACCTGGAGTCCTCAAGCCTGGAGCGCGGGAGAAGCTGCTTCAATGTGCGTTAATGGCGGTCGAACCTCAAAACCTGTCGGACACGAATATGGCCTCTCGGCCTGATCAAACCACTGGGGAACCTTCGCCGTGGCACGGCGAAGGTGAGGAGCCGTGCGGCAAGCCGTAAGGTGGTGTCTGGCGGCAGCCCTAGGTTGGACTGCAACCGGAGGAATGGGTTTGTTCGGGGGAGCGTTACGGAGGTGTGGAGTGGCAGTGGAGGGGTGGGGGGTGCTCAGTGTGATGAGGCGGAGGTTCGGTGAGGGTCGGCGAGGTGTGTGAGGCTGTGGAGCGATGGGAACATCTCGCCGGAGGGTGGCCGGAGACGAAGGGGGTGACGATGGTCAGGGTCGGTCGAGGGCTTAATTGAACAAATTGAAACCGGGGACAGAAAGAGGAGAGGAAGGGGAGTAGTTCTAACTTACTTGCAGCGACGAAGGGGGAGCAGTAGGGCGACAGTCGTATCGACTGTCGCCGGAGAAGAAGATGCTTAGGGAAAGGGGCGGCGGCGAGCAGAGAGCCGGAGAGGTGCCAGCTGGGTACGGCGTGGCTCGGGAAGAGCAGGGGAGGAAGTCTCTGCTGCTGGTATTGCGTCAGAGCGAAGAGGAGGAGGGGGAGGAACCGCCGGAGCTGGTGAGCGTCTGCCGGAGAGAGAAGAGAGGAAAGTTGGGGGTTTTCTCCGTCAGATCCGAGCTGCCCCGGTCTGTGGAGCAACGGGGGGTATTTATAGGGATCAAAACAGGGAGGGAGGCGGAGGGAGACGACGTGTCTCCCTCGCCGGAGGATGGCCGGAGACGAAAACCTATACCGTCCGTGCGTTCGCACGGCCGGTATGGTGGGCTACAGCGACCAGGGGGGTGTCCCTGCGACGGCTGACAACGCAGGGCACCCCCGGTTTACTTGCCAGGCTTTCCCCCTCACCCTGCGCGGCGCCATGCTCCGCGCAAGGTCGCCGGAGCATGGTGCTGGCCGGTTTTGCAGGGGGGACCTGAATGCAAAGAACGAAGGAGAGTTAGGGGCCAAAATGCGACGGTTCAAAAGTTGAGGGCCAAAAAGTAAATATATGAGGACCAAGGTGTAAAGTCGGTCAAGGAGGTTTCTTCTTAGGCTCAAGTTTTTATACATGATTAATTAGGACCTAAGGAATCTGATGGTGAATTTTATTTCTATATTAAACCTTGTTTGACCGGTCAATTTATGCGAAAACCCAGATTAAGTTATTAATTGGGCATGGTTCTCAATGTAGGTCAACATGGGTTCTGAAGGCCAAATTGAAGGTTCTAAACCCTAGAGATTATTTTTCTATGAATTTTAGAGGGTTTATTCTATTTTTACTTTGCCTCGAACCTCGTGAATTGAAGTGGGTTGTTTTAGGGTTACAGATTATCATTTAGTTCCTTGGAATTGCTGTAGCCCTTGCTAGATCATCTCATCCCACTTTTATTCTTATTAAGTTGCTTTGACCTATGTTTGGACCCTGAATTACCCTGTATGCAGATTATACTGGTAAAATTGCATTTTTACCCCTTATGACTTGTTTTCTCCTTAAACTCAGAATTCTCTGAGTTAAGCCTTTCCTTAAGTTATGTAGGAGCTTTTATCCTTTGTATTGGGTCAAAATGAGCTAGTTATGGCTCATGATGAGGTTCTCATCATACCCCCATGCCTAGCTTTTGCTAGTCCCTTAGCAAAAACTTAAGGTTTCAACCCTTGTTCTAGACCATGAAGTTCTTAATAGCTTTAGATAAGTGCTTTTTTATTTGAGCTTAGATTAGGTTAGAATGCTGACCATAGGCCTAAAAGGTACTCTAGTACCAATCAAGATCCAAATCTGTCTAGCCTTAGCCTCAGTCTCTAGCAAAGGTTTTTAAGGTCCACAAGAACTAACCTAAGGTTTATTGGACTTTGTGGTTAAAGCACCCGTGCTTGAAATGATTTTAGCCCTGGCTCAGTTCGCAGTGCGTTTGTAAGAGAGAGATAGAAAGTTTTTCTGTTTGGAGAGTTTTCTCTCTCTTTTTCTTTTTAGTTCTAGCCTAGGATTGGCTTTTCAACACGGTCTGTATCAGATTCCTTGCTCCCATCATCAATCCTCAAGGGTTCCTGGCGATCGATGCTTTGAGATAGCACCGCCCATGGCAACCCCCGGAACCCTGGCTATTGAGATTTTGAGATAATCCCATCCATGGTGTTCCGTGGCCGAATCCAGACCCTGGCAATTGACACTTCGAGATAATGCCATCCATGGAATCTGAACCAGCAGAGTGCTTACATGCCCCCAGTAGGATATGTAAATATCCTAAGAGACAAGCACCGAGGAGATGATATTTTGTTACGCATCTTCGAGGGGATTTCCCGCCTCTCCGCGCTGGGAACTCGTCCAAATCAACTTGTGTTGATCGGCCGCTCCTATTCTAGGTGTTCTTTTCAGAATTTTGCGATGCTTCTGCGTGATTCTGATTTTTACGCTTACTGAACCAGGCTGTGTGTGAGGTTAGGGTGCTTAGGTTACTGAGTCCCGTAAACCAAAAATTAGTTAACGAGGCCAAATACTCCCTAAGCCTTAGACCTAATACTTCAGCTTTTCATTTTCCTCAACCTCTTGAGGAGTGTCCAGATCTTAATGGGTACTAAGAGTCTATTCAAGAATGCCTAAGGTTTGCATTCTTACTAATCTCATTGTGCACTTTTCAGTTATTTTCTTGAATGAGGTCTAGACCTTAGGTTAATTCCTTAGTTCCTTACTAATGACTATCACCTTTTCTTATAATTTTGTGCTCCTTTTTCATTTTATTTCTTTTCTCCTTCACAAAATTTCCTTCTCCTCTTTTCCTCTTATTCTTTTTTTGAAAAATTTTTAATTTTTATGGTGTTTTTGGCATATGTGAATTTTTTTGTTTGAAACCTTTTCTTACAAGTTTTTGTACTTTCCTACCCCCCCATGCCTAAGATTTGCAATGTCCTCATTGTAACCTAGGGGTTTTTATTCAACTAAGTTCATACATTAGGATAGCTGTTTTGATGAATCTCAGATGCAAGCACCTGAGGTGGAGTCGGCTGTCCTAAAGTGTGAACTTCAAGTGCAAAAAGCTGTCAGAACAAGTTTCAGGTTTTCAAAGAGAATGACGGGCTGCCTCCCGTTGAGCGCTAAATTTGATGCCTTCAGCCAAGCGGGAAATGCGATGGAGAGGGGATGGTCAAATCAGCAGAGTTTTGTAAGACAAACACCTTGATTAAGAGCCTGGTTGGTCCAACCAGGTGCTTGTTCAGATCAACAGGCTGATGATGCAGCCCAAACCCAATCAATCTGGTGGGTTGATAGATGTGGATAAAAAGGTGTGGAACCCACCATAAACTATGAAGCTCAGATGGATGTGGAAGTGTAAACGCAGGGTTTGGCTGAGTCGAATCAGCCTGGTCAGAGTAGGGACCCGTAGAATAATCAATGAATGACGCGGAAACCCTACAGGGGTGATCAGAGAATGATAGAGCATGGTATGTAGTCTGATCAATGTTCGAAACCCGATGTGGAAATGCAATCGGCTCGGTGAGAGGTGAATCTGAATAGAACTTGAGTCCGGTTGCGGGTCGGGGTTTGGGAGAGGTTTTGATCCGTTCTATGTGTGCGGCCGAGGTGGCCATTGTGTATGAGGGCTCTTCTAGAAACAGATGATAGGTGGTTTTCTGTAGAGAGTCCTCTGGGTAACTATCAAATGCCGGAAGAGTGTCTGTAGGATGAAAGGAATCGGATTTGAGAAAAAATTTGGATTCTTGGTTGTAATCACTCTTGGCATTTTCTATTTTTGGTTCCTGAGGATCGAAAAGGAGTGATTCTGTGTTATTAGTGATCTCGGGAATCAGGACCTCAGAGTCAGAGTCAGAGTCATGTGAACTGAGGTCGTAGATAGGCCTGGCGTGTTCAGGAAGGGGAATCTCTCCGTAATTATAGTCAGATCTGAAATTGTCGGAGAGTTGGCGAAAATGATCATGAATTCCACCACAGCAAAAATCATCAGATGTGGAATCAGCAGCCTGACTGGGTTCTAGCCTATATGTCACTTCTGGGCTCAAAAAGATGTTCTGTTCAAGCTCTAAGCTGGTAGGATAGACCCCATTAAAACCTTGCTCATCCAACTCCTCAGTTTCTGTATCATAAATTGGCATGTTTTCTGAAAAATCGATCAGATTTCCTGAGGATGTTGGAGAGGGATATTCATTAAATAGAGGCCCGGAATCATATTCTGTAAAAATTTGATCTTTCTCATAAAGGGCCTCATAATCTTCCCAATAAGTTTCAGATCTAGGTTCTAGGCTTAGGATGTGGGTAGAATTATTAGAACCTAAGTCCGAATAACCTTCGAGGGTCACCTTATCAAAACAAGGGGCGGAATTTATACCCTCCAGAGGTTCAATTCTAATCTTGTTATTGCAGGAGTCTTGGAGTTCTAAGCTTGGTGATTTATGGCCTAGGGTTGGCTCAGCATTGTTTTCTCCTACAATTTCCCAACCTATTTTAATGCTATCTTCTATTTGGGTTGGGAGTCGACAACCACCTTGTGCCTCAATCCCGAGGTCTGGGAAACTGGATTGATTCTTAGTACTGTTCCAAGATGACTCATCCTTTGTTTCTGGTGTATACGGGTATTTTTGGTTGATAGTTTTTTCTAAAAGTCTCATCATCTCTACCCGTTTTTCAAGAGCATCTTGGTTTTGTTCCCAAAGTACAGGATTTGTCAAGCATTGAAGGTATTCAGATTTGTGTAATTTGTCTATCTCAATGTATCCTGTTAGGAGAACTTCTCGGGTTGATCCTTTTATGGCTCCTGTCAATAGAGTTTGGGCACAGTTTATGATGAAGGCTGTGGTTGTTGGAACATCAACCTGAATATCTCCTATTGGTGTTGAGGTTTTTTCTTCTTTTTCATAGAATTTTATGGCATCCTCGATCATTTTATCTTTCATAGATCTCCGATATTCAGGTTTCTTGAATGGTAGTCTTAGGTGGTTTGGCTGCATATTTGGATTAGGTGGTGGAATCAAGATGTGGAATCAAAGGCTTCGATGTAGACTCATGTTGTGCCAAGATGGAAGAAGGGGGTATCAGAGGAAAGATTAATGTGGTGGTGCTGCATAAACAAGGGAACTGAGGCCTAACCTCAGGGCAAGTGAATTCCTAAAGGAGGTTTCAAGGACCTCCTTCCAAGCATATACTGAAGGACTGGATGAGATAAGCAGGTGCTGGACCCAATCAAGACACCCAAAAATTTGTTGGGTGACTATAGAGGTGCGGGGCAGATGGACCCCTTGATCAGAAAGATCGTCCACCTGAGAATTACCTGGGCAGCCAGAGAGGGTGAGTCCCGCGAAGACCCCTACACGGTAGAGCGTCCCCACGGGTTACAGGGTTTCCCCCACCCGACCTCTCTTGTCACTGCGGTTCCAGGTAGACCAGAATGGGGATCTTGACCTCTTAAGTCTACCAATTTTAAGATCAGGGTGCTTAAGGTTTCACTTGAACTTTAGGTGTTTTTGTGAACAAAGTGGCCTAGTTTGAAGGTTGGTTGACCCCAGGGGTCAACTTCACCTAGTGGTTTCCTTGAGAAGTTAGGCCTTGTTTTAGGGTTCAAGTGTTTAGAGAGTGCCAATTGTTTAGGATTTTTCTTATTAATTATTTTCAATCAATGGCTTGGGCACACCTCTTTTGGATTTCCTCAATTCTTGATTAGGGGGTGTGTCTCTACTGAAATCCTAATGTTTGACCTTATGTTGGCTCTACTTGGTCCATTTAACTCTTTGTTGGGTAATTAGGGCTCAACCAAGAATGTGTTAGCCCTTAAATACCCTTAATAGTGTGCAGGACTAATGAGTTGAAAACATGCAACTCTTTATGGTTACTAAGTATGGAAGACAGGTTAGCCCTATATTGCTTGTTCTTTTCTTTTCTTCCTCTTTAGAGTTTAGGGGTTAATAGCGACAGGAAAAATTTACCTGTCCTCGGAGTGGTTGTCGTGTGGTTGCTTGTCTTCTTGATTTCCTGCACAAAAGAGAGGAGATTATCAGAAATTAAAAAGAAACAGGAATGTTTACCTCTAGAATAGCCGTTGCTCCCCGGCAACGGTGCCAAAAATGAAACGCTGGTAGGCAACCGGGTTTTATTGTTATAGCGTTGTAGTATAGCCAGTTATTGCCAACATTTCAAATATAAATTTTTTTACTCGGAAAATAAAAAGTTCCCGAGGTCGAACTCAGGGAGCAAGTTGTATTCTAGAGATATACATGTTTCTTTTACAAAAATAAAGAAAGAGAGAGAGAGAAAGAATTTGTTGTCTTCTTTTCTCTTTGTTTTCTCCTTGTCTCAGATCTTCTTCTTCTTTGTCTGCAGAGGTGATGTTCTTCTTCTTCTTCCAGCTGTTCCTGCTCTTCCTTTTTCTTCTGTCTTTCTTCAGAACTTCTTCTTTCTTCTTTGTTTTTCTTCTTTCAGTTCTTCCCTTGTTCTTTTGTGTTCTCCTCTGCCTCGCCTTCTTCTGTTGTTCTTCAGATCTCCTTCTTTCTTCTTTTCTTTTTCCAGTCAGGACGTCACCCCTCCTTCTTTCTTCTTTTCCCTTCAGGACGTCGTCTGATTTCCAAATCAGACGACTTAAACTGCCTGTTGCTACAGTGTCTCCCTCAGCTTCCTTCTTCTTCCGCGGTTCTTCTTCTTCACCTGTGCCTGCACACTTCAGAGCTTACGTCAGAGGACAAAACCTACTCTACCCTCTCCCCCCGCGTCTCTCTCTCTCTCTGAGACCACTCTTGGGAAAGCTCTCCCAGAGCTGCCGGGTAATCGGGTTCGGGTCGCGCCCGGGTCCAGGCCCACCGGCGTGCGTGGTGGGCGAGGAGTGCAGGTCAGTCTAAGTCGGGTCGGGTCAGGTCCGCGGGGCGTGAGCGCGGACGAGACCGGGTAACCGGGCGGGTGAAGGGGACCTCACCCCGTGTGCTGAGGCAGTAAGGCTAATGCACAAAATCAATTTAAACAGTGAAAAGGTTGTGAGGCTTACCGATGTGGGACTAAACGGAGACCTCTCTTCGCGTGCGCCTGCTGGGAGACCGCGGCCTAGCTTCTACAGCTACGGCTTCGATTTGCGTAGGTTGCTGGCTGGCTACCTTCGCAAGACTCCCCGTAATCCGCAGCAGCTGGAGACCTGGAGTCCTCAAGCCTGGAGCGCGGGAGAAGCTGCTTCAATGTGCGTTAATGGCGGTCGAACCTCAAAACCTGTCGGACACGAATATGGCCTCTCGGCCTGATCAAACCACTGGGGAACCTTCGCCGTGGCACGGCGAAGGTGAGGAGCCGTGCGGCAAGCCGTAAGGTGGTGTCTGGCGGCAGCCCTAGGTTGGACTGCAACCGGAGGAATGGGTTTGTTCGGGGGAGCGTTACGGAGGTGTGGAGTGGCAGTGGAGGGGTGGGGGGTGCTCAGTGTGATGAGGCGGAGGTTCGGTGAGGGTCGGCGAGGTGTGTGAGGCTGTGGAGCGATGGGAACATCTCGCCGGAGGGTGGCCGGAGACGAAGGGGGTGACGATGGTCAGGGTCGGTCGAGGGCTTAATTGAACAAATTGAAACCGGGGACAGAAAGAGGAGAGGAAGGGGAGTAGTTCTAACTTACTTGCAGCGACGAAGGGGGAGCAGTAGGGCGACAGTCGTATCGACTGTCGCCGGAGAAGAAGATGCTTAGGGAAAGGGGCGGCGGCGAGCAGAGAGCCGGAGAGGTGCCAGCTGGGTACGGCGTGGCTCGGGAAGAGCAGGGGAGGAAGTCTCTGCTGCTGGTATTGCGTCAGAGCGAAGAGGAGGAGGGGGAGGAACCGCCGGAGCTGGTGAGCGTCTGCCGGAGAGAGAAGAGAGGAAAGTTGGGGGTTTTCTCCGTCAGATCCGAGCTGCCCCGGTCTGTGGAGCAACGGGGGGTATTTATAGGGATCAAAACAGGGAGGGAGGCGGAGGGAGACGACGTGTCTCCCTCGCCGGAGGATGGCCGGAGACGAAAACCCATACCGTCCGTGCGTTCGCACGGCCGGTATGGTGGGCTACAGCGACCAGGGGGGTGTCCCTGCGACGGCTGACAACGCAGGGCACCCCCGGTTTACTTGCCAGGCTTTCCCCCTCACCCTGCGCGGCGCCATGCTCCGCGCAAGGTCGCCGGAGCATGGTGCTGGCCGGTTTTGCAGGGGGGACCTGAATGCAAAGAACGAAGGAGAGTTAGGGGCCAAAATGCGACGGTTCAAAAGTTGAGGGCCAAAAAGTAAATATATGAGGACCAAGGTGTAAAGTCGGTCAAGGAGGTTTCTTCTTAGGCTCAAGTTTTTATACATGATTAATTAGGACCTAAGGAATCTGATGGTGAATTTTATTTCTATATTAAACCTTGTTTGACCGGTCAATTTATGCGAAAACCCAGATTAAGTTATTAATTGGGCATGGTTCTCAATGTAGGTCAACATGGGTTCTGAAGGCCAAATTGAAGGTTCTAAACCCTAGAGATTATTTTTCTATGAATTTTAGAGGGTTTATTCTATTTTTACTTTGCCTCGAACCTCGTGAATTGAAGTGGGTTGTTTTAGGGTTACAGATTATCATTTAGTTCCTTGGAATTGCTGTAGCCCTTGCTAGATCATCTCATCCCACTTTTATTCTTATTAAGTTGCTTTGACCTATGTTTGGACCCTGAATTACCCTGTATGCAGATTATACTGGTAAAATTGCATTTTTACCCCTTATGACTTGTTTTCTCCTTAAACTCAGAATTCTCTGAGTTAAGCCTTTCCTTAAGTTATGTAGGAGCTTTTATCCTTTGTATTGGGTCAAAATGAGCTAGTTATGGCTCATGATGAGGTTCTCATCATACCCCCATGCCTAGCTTTTGCTAGTCCCTTAGCAAAAACTTAAGGTTTCAACCCTTGTTCTAGACCATGAAGTTCTTAATAGCTTTAGATAAGTGCTTTTTTATTTGAGCTTAGATTAGGTTAGAATGCTGACCATAGGCCTAAAAGGTACTCTAGTACCAATCAAGATCCAAATCTGTCTAGCCTTAGCCTCAGTCTCTAGCAAAGGTTTTTAAGGTCCACAAGAACTAACCTAAGGTTTATTGGACTTTGTGGTTAAAGCACCCGTGCTTGAAATGATTTTAGCCCTGGCTCAGTTCGCAGTGCGTTTGTAAGAGAGAGATAGAAAGTTTTTCTGTTTGGAGAGTTTTCTCTCTCTTTTTCTTTTTAGTTCTAGCCTAGGATTGGCTTTTCAACACGGTCTGTATCAGATTCCTTGCTCCCATCATCAATCCTCAAGGGTTCCTGGCGATCGATGCTTTGAGATAGCACCGCCCATGGCAACCCCCGGAACCCTGGCTATTGAGATTTTGAGATAATCCCATCCATGGTGTTCCGTGGCCGAATCCAGACCCTGGCAATTGACACTTCGAGATAATGCCATCCATGGAATCTGAACCAGCAGAGTGCTTACATGCCCCCAGTAGGATATGTAAATATCCTAAGAGACAAGCACCGAGGAGATGATATTTTGTTACGCATCTTCGAGGGGATTTCCCGCCTCTCCGCGCTGGGAACTCGTCCAAATCAACTTGTGTTGATCGGCCGCTCCTATTCTAGGTGTTCTTTTCAGAATTTTGCGATGCTTCTGCGTGATTCTGATTTTTACGCTTACTGAACCAGGCTGTGTGTGAGGTTAGGGTGCTTAGGTTACTGAGTCCCGTAAACCAAAAATTAGTTAACGAGGCCAAATACTCCCTAAGCCTTAGACCTAATACTTCAGCTTTTCATTTTCCTCAACCTCTTGAGGAGTGTCCAGATCTTAATGGGTACTAAGAGTCTATTCAAGAATGCCTAAGGTTTGCATTCTTACTAATCTCATTGTGCACTTTTCAGTTATTTTCTTGAATGAGGTCTAGACCTTAGGTTAATTCCTTAGTTCCTTACTAATGACTATCACCTTTTCTTATAATTTTGTGCTCCTTTTTCATTTTATTTCTTTTCTCCTTCACAAAATTTCCTTCTCCTCTTTTCCTCTTATTCTTTTTTTGAAAAATTTTTAATTTTTATGGTGTTTTTGGCATATGTGAATTTTTTTGTTTGAAACCTTTTCTTACAAGTTTTTGTACTTTCCTACCCCCCCATGCCTAAGATTTGCAATGTCCTCATTGTAACCTAGGGGTTTTTATTCAACTAAGTTCATACATTAGGATAGCTGTTTTGATGAATCTCAGATGCAAGCACCTGAGGTGGAGTCGGCTGTCCTAAAGTGTGAACTTCAAGTGCAAAAAGCTGTCAGAACAAGTTTCAGGTTTTCAAAGAGAATGACGGGCTGCCTCCCGTTGAGCGCTAAATTTGATGCCTTCAGCCAAGCGGGAAATGCGATGGAGAGGGGATGGTCAAATCAGCAGAGTTTTGTAAGACAAACACCTTGATTAAGAGCCTGGTTGGTCCAACCAGGTGCTTGTTCAGATCAACAGGCTGATGATGCAGCCCAAACCCAATCAATCTGGTGGGTTGATAGATGTGGATAAAAAGGTGTGGAACCCACCATAAACTATGAAGCTCAGATGGATGTGGAAGTGTAAACGCAGGGTTTGGCTGAGTCGAATCAGCCTGGTCAGAGTAGGGACCCGTAGAATAATCAATGAATGACGCGGAAACCCTACAGGGGTGATCAGAGAATGATAGAGCATGGTATGTAGTCTGATCAATGTTCGAAACCCGATGTGGAAATGCAATCGGCTCGGTGAGAGGTGAATCTGAATAGAACTTGAGTCCGGTTGCGGGTCGGGGTTTGGGAGAGGTTTTGATCCGTTCTATGTGTGCGGCCGAGGTGGCCATTGTGTATGAGGGCTCTTCTAGAAACAGATGATAGGTGGTTTTCTGTAGAGAGTCCTCTGGGTAACTATCAAATGCCGGAAGAGTGTCTGTAGGATGAAAGGAATCGGATTTGAGAAAAAATTTGGATTCTTGGTTGTAATCACTCTTGGCATTTTCTATTTTTGGTTCCTGAGGATCGAAAAGGAGTGATTCTGTGTTATTAGTGATCTCGGGAATCAGGACCTCAGAGTCAGAGTCAGAGTCATGTGAACTGAGGTCGTAGATAGGCCTGGCGTGTTCAGGAAGGGGAATCTCTCCGTAATTATAGTCAGATCTGAAATTGTCGGAGAGGTGGCGAAAATGATCATGAATTCCACCACAGCAAAAATCATCAGATGTGGAATCAGCAGCCTGACTGGGTTCTAGCCTATATGTCACTTCTGGGCTCAAAAAGATGTTCTGTTCAAGCTCTAAGCTGGTAGGATAGACCCCATTAAAACCTTGCTCATCCAACTCCTCAGTTTCTGTATCATAAATTGGCATGTTTTCTGAAAAATCGATCAGATTTCCTGAGGATGTTGGAGAGGGATATTCATTAAATAGAGGCCCGGAATCATATTCTGTAAAAATTTGATCTTTCTCATAAAGGGCCTCATAATCTTCCCAATAAGTTTCAGATCTAGGTTCTAGGCTTAGGATGTGGGTAGAATTATTAGAACCTAAGTCCGAATAACCTTCGAGGGTCACCTTATCAAAACAAGGGGCGGAATTTATACCCTCCAGAGGTTCAATTCTAATCTTGTTATTGCAGGAGTCTTGGAGTTCTAAGCTTGGTGATTTATGGCCTAGGGTTGGCTCAGCATTGTTTTCTCCTACAATTTCCCAACCTATTTTAATGCTATCTTCTATTTGGGTTGGGAGTCGACAACCACCTTGTGCCTCAATCCCGAGGTCTGGGAAACTGGATTGATTCTTAGTACTGTTCCAAGATGACTCATCCTTTGTTTCTGGTGTATACGGGTATTTTTGGTTGATAGTTTTTTCTAAAAGTCTCATCATCTCTACCCGTTTTTCAAGAGCATCTTGGTTTTGTTCCCAAAGTACAGGATTTGTCAAGCATTGAAGGTATTCAGATTTGTGTAATTTGTCTATCTCAATGTATCCTGTTAGGAGAACTTCTCGGGTTGATCCTTTTATGGCTCCTGTCAATAGAGTTTGGGCACAGTTTATGATGAAGGCTGTGGTTGTTGGAACATCAACCTGAATATCTCCTATTGGTGTTGAGGTTTTTTCTTCTTTTTCATAGAATTTTATGGCATCCTCGACCATTTTATCTTTCATAGATCTCCGATATTCAGGTTTCTTGAATGGTAGTCTTAGGTGGTTTGGCTGCATATTTGGATTAGGTGGTGGAATCAAGATGTGGAATCAAAGGCTTCGATGTAGACTCATGTTGTGCCAAGATGGAAGAAGGGGGTATCAGAGGAAAGATTAATGTGGTGGTGCTGCATAAACAAGGGAACTGAGGCCTAACCTCAGGGCAAGTGAATTCCTAAAGGAGGTTTCAAGGACCTCCTTCCAAGCATATACTGAAGGACTGGATGAGATAAGCAGGTGCTGGACCCAATCAAGACACCCAAAAATTTGTTGGGTGACTATAGAGGTGCGGGGCAGATGGACCCCTTGATCAGAAAGATCGTCCACCTGAGAATTACCTGGGCAGCCAGAGAGGGTGAGTCCCGCGAAGACCCCTACACGGTAGAGCGTCCCCACGGGTTACAGGGTTTCCCCCACCCGACCTCTCTTGTCACTGCGGTTCCAGGTAGACCAGAATGGGGATCTTGACCTCTTAAGTCTACCAATTTTAAGATCAGGGTGCTTAAGGTTTCACTTGAACTTTAGGTGTTTTTGTGAACAAAGTGGCCTAGTTTGAAGGTTGGTTGACCCCAGGGGTCAACTTCACCTAGTGGTTTCCTTGAGAAGTTAGGCCTTGTTTTAGGGTTCAAGTGTTTAGAGAGTGCCAATTGTTTAGGATTTTTCTTATTAATTATTTTCAATCAATGGCTTGGGCACACCTCTTTTGGATTTCCTCAATTCTTGATTAGGGGGTGTGTCTCTACTGAAATCCTAATGTTTGACCTTATGTTGGCTCTACTTGGTCCATTTAACTCTTTGTTGGGTAATTAGGGCTCAACCAAGAATGTGTTAGCCCTTAAATACCCTTAATAGTGTGCAGGACTAATGAGTTGAAAACATGCAACTCTTTATGGTTACTAAGTATGGAAGACAGGTTAGCCCTATATTGCTTGTTCTTTTCTTTTCTTCCTCTTTAGAGTTTAGGGGTTAATAGCGACAGGAAAAATTTACCTGTCCTCGGAGTGGTTGTCGTGTGGTTGCTTGTCTTCTTGATTTCCTGCACAAAAGAGAGGAGATTATCAGAAATTAAAAAGAAACAGGAATGTTTACCTCTAGAATAGCCGTTGCTCCCCGGCAACGGTGCCAAAAATGAAACGCTGGTAGGCAACCGGGTTTTATTGTTATAGCGTTGTAGTATAGCCAGTTATTGCCAACATTTCAAATATAAATTTTTTTACTCGGAAAATAAAAAGTTCCCGAGGTCGAACTCAGGGAGCAAGTTGTATTCTAGAGATATACATGTTTCTTTTACAAAAATAAAGAAAGAGAGAGAGAGAAAGAATTTGTTGTCTTCTTTTCTCTTTGTTTTCTCCTTGTCTCAGATCTTCTTCTTCTTTGTCTGCAGAGGTGATGTTCTTCTTCTTCTTCCAGCTGTTCCTGCTCTTCCTTTTTCTTCTGTCTTTCTTCAGATCTTCTTCTTTCTTCTTTGTTTTTCTTCTTTCAGTTCTTCCCTTGTTCTTTTGTGTTCTCCTCTGCCTCGCCTTCTTCTGTTGTTCTTCAGATCTCCTTCTTTCTTCTTTTCTTTTTCCAGTCAGGACGTCACCCCTCCTTCTTTCTTCTTTTCCCTTCAGGACGTCGTCTGATTTCCAAATCAGACGACTTAAACTGCCTGTTGCTACAGTGTCTCCCTCAGCTTCCTTCTTCTTCCGCGGTTCTTCTTCTTCACCTGTGCCTGCACACTTCAGAGCTTACGTCAGAGGACAAAACCTACTCTACCCTCTCCCCCCGCGTCTCTCTCTCTCTCTGAGACCACTCTTGGGAAAGCTCTCCCAGAGCTGCCGGGTAATCGGGTTCGGGTCGCGCCCGGGTCCAGGCCCACCGGCGTGCGTGGTGGGCGAGGAGTGCAGGTCAGTCTAAGTCGGGTCGGGTCAGGTCCGCGGGGCGTGAGCGCGGACGAGACCGGGTAACCGGGCGGGTGAAGGGGACCTCACCCCGTGTGCTGAGGCAGTAAGGCTAATGCACAAAATCAATTTAAACAGTGAAAAGGTTGTGAGGCTTACCGATGTGGGACTAAACGGAGACCTCTCTTCGCGTGCGCCTGCTGGGAGACCGCGGCCTAGCTTCTACAGCTACGGCTTCGATTTGCGTAGGTTGCTGGCTGGCTACCTTCGCAAGACTCCCCGTAATCCGCAGCAGCTGGAGACCTGGAGTCCTCAAGCCTGGAGCGCGGGAGAAGCTGCTTCAATGTGCGTTAATGGCGGTCGAACCTCAAAACCTGTCGGACACGAATATGGCCTCTCGGCCTGATCAAACCACTGGGGAACCTTCGCCGTGGCACGGCGAAGGTGAGGAGCCGTGCGGCAAGCCGTAAGGTGGTGTCTGGCGGCAGCCCTAGGTTCGACTGCAACCGGAGGAATGGGTTTGTTCGGGGGAGCGTTACGGAGGTGTGGAGTGGCAGTGGAGGGGTGGGGGGTGCTCAGTGTGATGAGGCGGAGGTTCGGTGAGGGTCGGCGAGGTGTGTGAGGCTGTGGAGCGATGGGAACATCTCACCGGAGGGTGGCCGGAGACGAAGGGGGTGACGATGGTCAGGGTCGGTCGAGGGCTTAATTGAACAAATTGAAACCGGGGACAGAAAGAGGAGAGGAAGGGGAGTAGTTCTAACTTACTTGCAGCGACGAAGGGGGAGCAGTAGGGCGACAGTCGTATCGACTGTCGCCGGAGAAGAAGATGCTCAGGGAAAGGGGCGGCGGCGAGCAGAGAGCCGGAGAGGTGCCAGCTGGGTACGGCGTGGCGCGGGAAGAGCAGGGGAGGAAGTCTCTGCTGCTGGTATTGCGTCAGAGCGAAGAGGAGGAGGGGGAGGAACCGCCGGAGCTGGTGAGCGTCTGCCGGAGAGAGAAGAGAGGAAAGTTGGGGGTTTTCTCCGTCAGATCCGAGCTGCCCCGGTCTGTGGAGCAACGGGGGGTATTTATAGGGATCAAAACAGGGAGGGAGGCGGAGGGAGACGACGTGTCTCCCTCGCCAGAGGATGGCCGGAGATGAAAACCCATACCGTCCGTGCGTTCGCACGGCCGGTATGGTGGGCTACAGCGACCAGGGGGGTGTCCCTGCGACGGCTGACAACGCAGGGCACCCCCGGTTTACTTGCTAGGCTTTCCCCCTCACCCTGCACGGCGCCATGCTCCGCGCAAGGTCGCCGGAGCATGGTGCTGGCCGGTTTTGCAGGGGGGACCTGAATGCAAAGAACGAAGGAGAGTTAGGGGCCAAAATGCGACGGTTCAAAAGTTGAGGGCCAAAAAGTAAATATATGAGGACCAAGGTGTAAAGTCGGTCAAGGAGGTTTCTTCTTAGGCTCAAGTTTTTATACATGATTAATTTGGACCTAAGGAATCTGATGGTGAATTTTATTTCTATATTAAACCTTGTTTGACCGGTCAATTTATGCGAAAACCCAGATTAAGTTATTAATTGGGCATGGTTCTCAATGTAGGTCAACATGGGTTCTGAAGGCCAAATTGAAGGTTCTAAACCCTAGAGATTATTTTTCTATGAATTTTAGAGGGTTTATTCTATTTTTACTTTGCCTCGAACCTCGTGAATTGAAGTGGGTTGTTTTAGGGTTACAGATTATCATTTAGTTCCTTGGAATTGCTGTAGCCCTTGCTAGATCATCTCATCCCACTTTTATTCTTATTAAGTTGCTTTGACCTATGTTTGGACCCTGAATTACCCTGTATGCAGATTATACTGGTAAAATTGCATTTTTACCCCTTATGACTTGTTTTCTCCTTAAACTCAGAATTCTCTGAGTTAAGCCTTTCCTTGAGTTATGTAGGAGCTTTTATCCTTTGTATTGGGTCAAAATGAGCTAGTTATGGCTCATGATGAGGTTCTCATCAACCACAAAAGATTTTGAATTTTGAATCGCTTGCCAAGTTTCAAAATCAAATCCTTGGTTTTTAAAATGTCCCTCCTTTAATTATTCCTTTTTCCAGAAAATATGTGAAAACTTATTAGATTTATTCAATACAGATTTGGTGGCATTGAAATTAGTCCAAATGCATTTGCATGACAAGTAGAAATGCAAAGTTAGAAGTGCATACCTGTTTGCACACCAAAAATACGCCAGTAAAGATGCCATCTTGTGTTATTCCCTAGCACTATCATTGAAACTTATGCAGCTGTAATTGCATTTTTAAGTAGATGGCTGCATGCATTTATAGAGAGGGGAGGAGTGTGAATAATTGGCCTTCCATTCCACTACCATTAATTAAAATCTTCATTAATTGCAGCTTTGCAATTTCACCATTTTTTCAATTACTTTGAATTTTTCCTCTTTCACGGTTGTAGGGTAAAGGGCATGCGCGCCTCTTCGCGCCACCTGCCAACAGCGTGGCAGGAGGTGCACTGCCAGCAACATGGATGTGGCATGACTCGTGGAGCATGCACTTACACACCATCAAACACCTTCCGCTCCATAGTCACCCTGGGCCAACCTCCTCCCCACTCCCTCTCCATACACTGTATCTCTTCTCGCTGAGAAGAGACACATTGTGGGGTGGAGAAAACCCACAGTGGTCCCACAACCACCACTGTGAGTTCCTCCACCGCCCAGCTCTTCCGTGAGCCGATGGGCATGGTGGATTCACGTTGCATTTTCACTGCCATCGTCCACTCCGCCAATGCCAGAGCTTCAAGCTCAAAAGCTCCAGTAGCTCTACACGCCAGCCTGCAGCCCACCCAACAACCGTACACGTGCCTGCAGGCCCTACGCAGCTTCTTCTCGCTCGCGCGGGCACTCCACAGCACACCCGCACACGCAGAACCGGCAGCTACCGGTCGCCAGACCACGCGTGCACTGTAGCGCACTATGGCGTGCAATCCACGCGACACTGTAGCCACCGGCTCGTTTCTCACTTAGCCAGTGGCAGTGCTATCTCTCCTCGCCTGCTACCCACGCCAGCCGGTCACCCACACTCGCCCGCACCCGCCCGCAGTGCTGCACGCAGCACTGCGCTGCACTGTACCTCACCGCACCCCCCCGTAAATGAAGAGAGCGCTGCGCTCCCTCCAGTGCACCGTGCACGCTCTCCCTCCTGTGCCCGCGCCTCCTCACGCACCAGACAACGGGGCTGTGCAGCAGAGGGCTTATCTGCTGTGCTCCCCCTCATCCGCCAGCACACACACACACACCCACCTGTACGCACACCCTTATACACTCACACATACGGACATATATATATCCACTCACATATATACTTAAATATATAAATACATACATATATATTTATATATATATACATATATACTTATATATATATATATACACAAATACATATACATATCTATATACATATACAAATATATATATGTATAGTCATAAATATATACATACATATATATATATATATACAAATATATATATATATATCTACATATATATATTTACTTATCTATATACACAACTATATATATATATATTGTTATAGATATATACCTATATATATATATATATATGCTTACATATATCCACCTACCCATATCCATATATACTCATCACCACCCATACTCCTGTGCACTAGTGCCTTCACCGCGCATCATATCGGGGGAATATTTGCACCAGCTGCTGATATCCCCCGATATCTGCACAAAGCAAGCATTTCCACACACACTCCCACACATCTGCTCACAGTTCACGCGGCACAGTGTCAAGTTGGTCCACGTATATTGAAACGCAACCAACAAGACTTAGTGCAGTGTGAAGTGTGAGCAGATGTGTGGGAGTGTGTGTGGAAACACTTGCTTTGTGCGAATATCGGGGAACATCAGCAAATGGTGTAGATATTCCCGCGATATGATGCATGGTGGGGGGACTAGTGCATGGGAGTATGGGTGGTGAAGTGTATATATGGATATGGGTAGGTGGATAAATATGTAAGCATAGGTATATTTATGTGTATATATCTATAACTATATATACATATAGTTGTGTATATAGATATTTAAATATATATATGTAGATATACATATATTTGTGTGTGTATATATATATATATATGTATGTATATATTTATAACTATATATATATGTATATGTATATAGATATGTATATGTATATATGTATATATACGTATTTGTGTGTATATATATATATATGTATATATGTATATATATATGTGTATTTATATATTTACGTATATATGTGAGTGGATATATATATATGTGTGTGTGTATGTATGTGTGAGTGTATAAGGGTGTGTGTGTGTGTGCTGGCGGATGAGGGGGAGCGCAGCAAATAAGCCGTCTGCTGCGCAGCCCCATCATCTGGTGCATGAGGAGGCTCGGGCGCAGGAGGGAGAGCGCGTGCGGTACGCTGGAGGGAGTGCAGCGCTCTCTTCATGTGCGGGCGGGTGCGGTGAGCTGCGACGCAGTGCACTACGTAGCACAGCACGCAGCGTGCAGGTGGGTGCGGGCGAGTGTAGGCGACCGGCTGGCACAGGTAGTGGGCGAGGAGAGAGAGCACACTGCCACCGGCTAAGTGAGAAACGAGCTGGTAGCTACAGTGTCGCGTAAACAACGCGTTACAGTGCGCTACAATGCGCGTGCGGTCTGGAGACCGGTTGCGGCCAGTTCTGCATGCGCGGGTGCACTGTGGAGTGCTCATACGTGCGGGAAGAAGCTGCACAGGGCCTGCAGGTGCACGCACGATGGCTGGCTAGGCTGCAGGCTGGCGTGCGGAGCTGTTGGAGCTTCTGAGCTTGAAGATCCGGCATTGGCGGAGAGGATGACGATAGTAAAAACACATGGTGAATCCACCAGGCCCAGCTACTCACGAAAGAGCTGGGTGGTGGTGGAACTCACAGTGGTGGTTGTGGGACCACTGTGGGTTTTCTCTTACCCACAGTGTGTCTCTTCTCAGCAAGAAGAGATACTGTGTATGGAGAGGGAGAGGGGAGAAGGTTGGCCCAAGGTGACTGTGGAGCTGAAGGTGTTTGAAGGTGTGTAAGTGCATGCTCCATGAGGGAGAGAGCCAGGGGTTTATAAAGAGGCAAGGGCATGCCACAGCCATGCTGCTGGCAGGAGGTGAGCCGCGAAGAGGCGTGCATGCCCCATGCCTTGCAGCCGCCTGAGAAGAAAAATTCAAGGTAAATGAAAAAATGGTGAAATTGCAAAGCCACACTTAATGAAGATGTTAATTAATGGTAGTGGAATGGATAGCCAATTATTCACACTCTCCTCCCCTCTCTATAAATGCATGTAGTCGTCTATTTGCAAATGCAATTATAGCTACATAAGATGCAATGGCAGTGCTAGGGAATAGCACAAGATGGCATCTTTACTGGTGTATTTTTGGTGTGCAAATATACCCCCATGCCTATCTCTTGCTAGTCCCTAGAAAAACATTTTTTATTGTATTTAGAAATGATCTTAAGCTGAAGATTTTCTTCTGAGGCGACAAGGGTGTGTTTATTTGCTGGATATCGTGACAACCAATTGCAGAAAAGACTACCAGTACTTTAAGTCTTACATGACATAGACCATCTCTCGACTAACCTGGACTCTTGATATTTAAACCTTATGTACGATTTCCAGGAATCAGAAGGTTTTGCCGTACTCGGGAGCTCAAGAGATTATGGTTTGTGCACAGTGAAGGATCAAGACAGACCAAATGAACACTAGGTCTCAAGCCCAGCGTTTCACAATTTTTTAACTGTAGGTTGGTCCCAGTTTCAGCTCATGTCTTCGGATTGACCCTTAAAAGGATGATGGGAAACTCAACCCCCATTTTATTGCTTTTGTGGCTCAATGAATATATGGTAGAAACAGGGTATTTGTAACGTGCCCTGAAAAACTTTTAGGGGAGAAGAATTTACAGACATTTGAAAGATATACTGACTTATTTGTAAGGTTTTCTCCCTTTTTTTCTTTTTTGAAACAAGTGTCAGTATATCACTTACAACTTTATTTCGCAGAGCACACATTTTTGGTGGGAGAGTACCTTTTTGGTGGAAAGAGTTTCTCCTAGACATAAGACTAAAATCTGGGATAGAAAGTCTACCTGCGCGCACGGTAAGGACTCCACCTTCCCTAACAAACACTAGGGTTAGATCTTATGTTCACCTAGTCTTTCTTGATTGGTGTAGTGTGAACCAAGATTAGTTAGGCTCTCAAGTAGAAGCAAACCAATGAATCCTGTATTGATGACTCAGGGACAAGAATACGTCCTTAGATAGGAGAGATTTCGATCTGTCTTATCAATGCTCAAGTGAATTAAGCCAAGCCTGAGCGAATAAAGCTTCTTTGGCCTGGAAAGTCTTCAAAACAGTGGTTGAATATCCATAAACACTTATTGTATTCTTGTTTTTGCCTTCACATCATTGCTAAACACCTTTTTTTTTTTTTGAAATAGGCTATGTATATATTTATAGATGGATATGTATAATGGAAGCTGCATGATACCATATAATAATACCCAGATCCTATGGATGCCTATCCACCCCCCCATGCCAAATGATGCTATGTCCTCATATGCATGCAGGGTAAAGCAAGTTCCAAGGATCAGGGAATGAGAGCTGACGTGCAAGGTATATAGCAGGGTGGTAGGGTGGGTGGATGGTGGGTGGTGAAATGAAAAGTGAAGAAGTGCGAAGTGAAGTGACATGGAATTGTGTAAGTGATAGTGGGGGAGTGTTGCTGGGATGCCTCCCAACGAGCGCTGAATTTAATGTCCCAAGCTGGACTCAGAGTGAGGCACAAAGTTAGTTACCCTCCTGCAGGGCAACAGTTTCACCAACGGGGGCAGGTTCATGAGTAAGATAGGGTTTTAACCGCTGCCCATTGACCGTAAATTTTTGCCCAGATTTGGGATCTTCAATTTCAATGGCCCCGTTAGGAAATGGTCTCGAGACCAAGTAGGGACCAGTCCATTTGGACTTCAATTTCCTTGGAAAAAATTCGAGCCGAGCATTGTAAAGCCAAGCTTGCTGTGATGGCTCAAATACCTTCCATCGAATTCCACTGTCGTGAAAGGCCTTAGTACGTTGTTTGAAAATTAAGGCAGAATCATAGGCTTCACGACGGAGCTCTTCCAGCTCCCGGAGTTGGAGTTTCCTATCTCGAACACACAGGTCTGGGTCAAGGTTACATTGGTTAACCGCCGAATAAGCGTGGTGCTCCAGCTCCACAGGCAAATGAGAAGGCTTCCTGTAAATGATTCTATAAGGAGACATACCAAGGGGAGCCTTGAAGGCAGTCCGATACGCCCAAAGTGCGTCAATCAGCTTGTCGGACCAATCCTTACGGTTAGGCCGAACTGTTTTCCGGAGAATTTGCTTGATTTGCCAGTTCGACACCTCAGCCTGGTCGTTCGTTTGAGGGTGATATGGAGATGCGATACGATGGTGAACTCCATATTTCCTCAGAAGTGCCCGAAAAGAAGCATGGCTAAAATGACTTCCTCCATCAGAGGTAATGGCTCGAGGGATCCCAAAGCATGCAAAAATGTGGTCTTTGACAAATTGAGTAGATATGTCATGGTCAGCATGGTGCAAGGGAATAGCCTCGATCCATTCTGAAACATAATCAACAGCAACGAGGATGTACTCAAAACCGTTGGAAGGAAGAAAGGGACCCATGAAATCGATTCCCCAAATGTCAAAGATTTCAGCAGCTAAGATGGGTTGCAAGGGCATCATGTCACAATGTGACATTGACCCTAATGACTGGCACCTAGTGCAATGTTTAGCAAAATTGTGTGCATCTTGGTGCAGGGAGGGCCAAAAGAAATCGCACTGCAACACCTTGGCTGCAGTTTTCCTCCTAGAAAAATGGCCTTCACAGGCCTGATCATGATAGAAGGATAGCACACTGGGGAATTCGCCGTTAGGAATATAGTGATGGATGATCTGGTCAACACCTATTCGAAAAAGTAGTGGATTATCCCAGAAATAATAATTTGCTTCTGCAATGAGACGCTCGCGCTGGTTTTTTGGCCAACCATGCGGAAGGGAACCAGAAGCAAGGTAATTGGCAATGTCGGCATACCAAGGTACGCTTGCCACATTAATTGCCAGTAGGTGCTCATCGAGAAAAACCTCAATAATTGGCAGGGTAAGTCCAATGTGGTCAGGGTCCAGTCTCAAGAGATGATCAGCAACAACATTCTGGGCTCTAGCCTTATCGCGGATCTCAAGGTCAAATTCTTGGAGCAGAGGGATCCAACGAATCAGTCTAGGCTTGGCGTCCTTCTTGTGCATGAGATGACGAATGGCCGCGTGGTCAGTGAATATAATAACATATGAGCCCAGAAGGTAAGAGCGAAACATTTTCAGCCCAAAGATGACCGCCAGTAGTTCTTTCTCAGTGGTTGTATAATTACGCTGGGTCTCGTCCAATGTCTTATTGGCGTAGTACACCACGAAGGGGTGTCGATCACGTCTTTGTCCTAGGATGGCTCCGACTGCAAGGTCGGAAGCGTCACACATGAGTTCAAAGTCAAGGGACCAATCAGGCAGCTGGATAATAGGGGCCTTCGTGACAGCATCATGCAGCTGCGTGAATGCTCATATGTCGTTGGGGCCCATATCAAAGGGTACATCAGTCGATAGGAGATGAGTTAAAGGTCTAGAAATCTTGGAGAAGTCTTTGATGAATCTCCTATAGAAACCGATGTGTCCTAAGAAGGAGTGGATTTGCTTGACAGAGCCAGGCATAGGTAAATCAGCAATCATGTCAAGCTTAGCTCTGTCGACCTCAATACCCCTATCGGAGATGATATGCCTGAGAACAATTCCCTCGTGTACCATAAAATGACTTTTCTCCCAAGAAAGTACGAGGTTCACATCAATATATCTCCGAAGGATATGGGTCAGGTTGGCAAGACAAACATCAAACGAAGGTCCAAAGACCAAAAAGTCATCCATGAAGACCTAAAGAATGTCACCCACCATGTCATGGAATATCACCAGCATACATCTCTGGAAAGTTGCTGGCACATTGCAAAGTCCGAAAGGCATCCTTTTAAATGCGAAGGTGCCGAAGGGGTAGGTAAAGGTGGTTTTCTCTTGGTCCTGGGGGTCAATTGCCACCTGGTTATATCTAGAAAATCCATCCAGGAAATAGAAAAATTTATTTCCCACTAACTGCTCCAGAATTTGGTAAATAAAAGGTAGCAGAAAATGATCTGTCTTTGTTGCAGCATTCAGTTTCCTATTGTCTACACACACTCTCCAAGATGTAGGAGTGCGTGTAGGGATGGATTCGCCCCTGTCATTGGCACGGATGGTGAGTCCCACCATTTTGGGCACGACATGAATTAGGCTCACCCAGGGGCTATCGCTAATCGAGTAGATTATGCCTGCATCAAGCCACTTAATGATTTCCTTTTTAACGACCACCCGCACATTAGGGTTGAGACATCACTGCATCTCGCGGGAAGGTCGAGCCTACTCCTCAGTATATATACGGTGAGTGCAGTAGGAGGGGCTAATGCCAATTAAATCAGATAAGGACCATCCAATGGTTGCCTTGTGTTCCATAAGGACCTTTATTAGTTTTCACTCTTGCTCCTTGGTCAATTTTGAACTAATGATTACAGGGAGCATTTCATTTGGTCCTAAGAAAACATACTTAAGTGTGTCAGGCAGCTCTTTCAACTCTGGAGTGGATGGTGAAATATCTGGCATTTCTTGGGATGAGAGTGTCCTAAGTTGATCAGAAGAAAGAAAGGTAGGAGGAAGAAGTTGGCCCTCAGATTGGCCAAAAAGAGGGGCATCTTGGATTGATGGATCCAATAAGGGATAGCCCCAATGATCAGTATGTGGGATCAAGGTCCCAGTGTGGAGTCGCAATTCTGCCTAATTTGGCAGGAAAGAAAGGGTAATCCGGCCTTCAAGAGGGTGGACCGGCGGTGAGTAGCCCGAATATGACACAGACCACGAGGTATGGAAGCAGAGAAAACCTTGTCAGAAGTCTGGTCAGGAGAAGGTATGGGTAAGGGGAGGGATGGGGGAATGTCACCATATGTGCTAGTCAGGCAATGGTCTGTGTTCAGGGGCAATCCACACCAGTCAGAATAGGTCCCTATAAGTCTGATACACACACTGAAAGCCATGTCCTTGTCAGACGTGTCATCCTCGATGCAATCGCAATCAAAATTCTTGGTTGCCTTGAAGATGTTTAGCTTGAGCTTCTCGGAGCCAACGGCAATCTCAATGCAGCCCGACTCACAGTCGATATGGGCGTGGGCTGTGGCCAAGAATGGTCGACCAAGGATGATCGGACAATCAAAAAGTGAGCTAGGAACTTCCATATCCAAAACAAGAAAGTCAACAGGAAAACAGAGACTATTGACCCTAACCACCACATCTTCCACCACACCCTTCGATATTTTGACAGAATGATCTACCAACTGCAATGTAACAGGGGTGGGTTTCAGATTTCCTAAGGCAAATTTCTCAAGCATGATGGTTGGTATAAGATTGATGGAAGATCCTAGATCAAGTAGAGCACGGTTAAAATTGCAGCCACAGATGCTACAAGAAATAAGTGGTGTGCCCGAATCTTTCTACTTTGGTGGTAGATTTGATAGTATAGCACAAATCGCATGAGGCAAGGGGACCACCGGATTCTTTGTTTTCTTTGACTGTCGCCTGGGTGTAGTGTAGTCTTTGAAAAATCGGGCGACAGTTGGTATATGGTCGATAGCCTCCAACAGGGTACCTTGATTTCAACATCCATGAATAAATTATGCAGGTTATCAAAGGCCTGCCTATCCTTTTTCTTGCCTTTTGGCTCCCTCCGTAGAGCCTTAGGGAATGGGACTGATTCTGGCACTAGTTTGGGTGTATCATCCTCACGAGAATGCAGTGCGTATCCCGAATGAGAGGGCGATGAAAAAGATGGGCCAGGATCATGTCGAGGCAGATCGACAGTTTGCTTATCGCTCCTTGTAGTAATCACATTGGAGGTCACAGGTCCAGTGGGATCATATGGCGGAGGAGGGCTCGCAATAGGGACATAAGGGTGAGGTGTTGCTATGGGATTAGCCTGAAATCCCGATGGAATGCTCGGAGCTTGTAGAATCTAATGAACCTGTCCATTAGAAGGGCATAACTGTGGTTGAGGACCACGGGGTAAAAATTTCGCGGGTTTGGAATAGGTTGGGCTAGAAGAGTGTCCTGAGATCGAGTCGTCATGCGTAGCAGACTGATCTAAGCATTCTGCTACCCCAATTGGTGCTGAAGAGAGGTCATGTTTTCTTCATGGTGCTTAGACATTTTCGTCATCATTCGCATCAGTTTATCATGAGGACTTCATGCACGTTCTGTTTGAGGAATGCAAGGACCCGATGGCAGATTTGCCAAAGGATTAGACTGGGCCCTTAGGATGATGGGTGCGGATGGTCGCATTAGCCCACAGGTAACATGGTTTCACTCAACTCAGTAATTAAGTTAATTTCACTTAATTAAGAGTAGAAGAAGTCAATTAGGTTAACTCAAAGTTGTGCCGGTTGTGTAGTATAGGGTCGAATTAACCTAACATTTTAGAAATTTTTACTGGTTGAGTCCAGGTCGTTTACTGGGGGGTATAATAATTTTCACCAAATTCACCAATTTTCTTTTATTTCTCTATAAGTTTAGGAGGTATAACTAGTTTGATGTTTAAGACATGAATTTTGTCAAAATCTTTAAACTATAAAGAATAAACAAAATTCCATATGAAAAACATATTTACTCAAAGCGAAGTACTTTATTAACAAGTAAACATGCCAGTTTTCCAATTTTCTTTTAAAAGAAATTAAGGTAATTAAAAGTTGTTATATTAAAACATGCCTTTTTACAATTAAGAACAAAAAGTAATGGTGCAAGAAAAAAAATAATATCCTTCATTTATTTTCTTTAGCCTCTCTCTTCTTCTCCTTTTATTTCTCCTCTCTCTCGAGCTCTCTTTCTTATCTCTCTTCTGTTGTTCCTGTCTTCTCCTTCCTTCTTTTCTTCCCTTAGTCTTCTTCCTTTTGTTCCTTAATCTCTTTTCCTACCTTAGTGCCTGTGCTCCTTTGTTTACATAGCCTTCAGCTTCAACACTTCTCTTTCAATTCCCTTAAGACTTTTAGCTGAAGTAGGTTTTTTTTGCTTTTTTAACCAAAATTTATTTTATTTCCAGCGAGGTCCTTTCGAGGATACACAACACCCTGAGATCAGGGTGGGACCAGACCCTACTCGATCCTCGCCTAATCACAATTAGGTTCGTTTTTGATTTATTTCATATTGGTTCATAGTCTCGAGCAAATACAGCTCAACCCGACCTCCCAAACCTCTTGCCCTCCCAAGGAACACACTCGCTCATGCCCCCAAGGGCGCACACCCGCAGGCACACAAGCCTGCACACACACACATGCACATACTCAGATCAGATCGGTAACTGGTGCACCGAGCGCTGACGACTGCAGAGGGTATACAACAAATTGCTTTTATTACCATGCATGCGCTTAGAATCCGATGATGTGGGACTATCTAACCCCTTCCATACCCAACTTCAAATGATCATAACTTTCAACTCAGAGCTCCAAATCGGGTGATTTCAAGTTTGTTAGAAAGCTCTAAGGTTGATCTATGCAATTGCAGGGTCAATTTAAGGTTTTGAAGATGTTTTCCTCTTCAATTTGACAATATGAAATCAGGGGTTCCTACGGGTTATTTTTATCCTGGAATTGAAATTATATCTATAGAGTCCTCAGATGGACTTTTCTCTTCTATTTAAAGGTCTATATAGGTTCTACATGTGACTCCACATCTGTTAGAGTAAGTTTTAAGCTCTTAAGTCCTTTAGGAACAGTAGAGAAGCTCTTCACTTCTCTGAAAGCTTCAGAGTTCAGATCTTCAGACTTCATTATGTGCAACAGACACTTAAGAATGCTTCTAATCAATTTAAACTAATTCTAAGGGTTATAACAAATTAGTCTGGGTAGGATTCATGTTTAAATTTCAACAAAATGGCACTGCTGTTGTTTGGGTTTGAAAGTAACCCAAATTGACAGGATTCAAATTCTCAAACATTTATTCACCTGAGCTCACTTAATTCTCTCTAAAACCATTAAACAAGTTCCCAGAAATAGTTTACACTCCTCAATACCTCAATTCGAGCTCAGATGTCCATTATTAGATTCAGTTTGACTGTGGAAGCATAAAATGTTGACTTTCTGTTCAAAACTTTTCCACAGGAAATCAAAGCCTCAATTAGAGTCTCCTCAACATCCAGAACTTATTCATATCTTCAGGAAGGTGTTCTGATTAGCATTTCTAGGGTTACAGGCTTGCCGCCCGAGCTTGAAAAGGTGTGTGTTTGACAGAGCTAATGGAAGGTTGTTACAGTATTCTAAAGGTTTAAGCAGCTTCGGTGCATTGCACTGAAGCTTCTGAGTTCCTTAAATGCTTCTGATATCTTTTTATCAAACTTCTCCAACTCCACCAGAGTTGGAGAAGATGAAGTTCATTCTACAGCTCCAGTGGCTAAATCCTAAAATAAACATCCTTAAAACAATCAATGATCCATTTAATACCATTCTAGAGCTTCTCAACAGATTCTAGAGGCTGAAATACAAATTTGGCTCGTTGGAGCTCGCCGGAGCTTTGGTGATTCCAGAAAATGTAAAAAGTGTGTACAGATTAATTAAACTTATCATCTTTGATTTATAAAGGATCCTGAGGTTGCAAGGAACCTCAGTATCACATTTAATTCCTCATTATTTCCTTGAATGTAAGATTTGACAGTGAAATCATTTTTTTTAAAAAATTGATTTGAGATAACCTCAGGACTTGTTTAACCACTCGATTGAAAAGTTAAAACAAGTCAACAAGTAATAGTAGTCATAATTATATAATTAATTTAATAGTTTGAACTGTTCCTGAGTCGCCATGGACAGCGAGCTCAGGAACTACATTAAGATTTGGACGTTTAACTTATATGTGGTATTTATAGGTATTATAGTGACGATTAGGGTTCATAAGTTGGGAATAGATCATGAAGAACCCAGTGGAGGTGGAATTAACTCGACTACTGTCACCATGGACAGTGATAGTAGTCGGTGAAGGTGAAATTTGAATTAGGCGATTAGGTGATCAATTACGTATTAAAGTGAATTAGAAATGGTCATGAAAGTTAAAAGAAGGTGTACAGTGAATTAAAAAGTTGAAATTAAGTCTCTGGAGATCTCAAGGAGCTCGTCGGAGTCGGAGAAGATGAAACTAAAATCTGACATTTACTTTAATCTGACTACCTAAACTAGCTAACTGAGCTAGCCTACTCCTACTCCTACTCCTAATCTACTGTTACCTGGATGAAGGGGTCAATAGGGTTCCGCCGAAGGTTCATAGCAGACGACGAAATCAGAGGGTGGAAGAAAGATCTTCGGTGGGTGGATTTGAGGGGGAGCAAATGATTCCTTGGGTCGATGCCTGTGTCAGAGATGCGGAAGACCACAGCGGATCTCCTTGGCTGATTAAGATGGACAGAGGAACTCAGAAAGTGAAATGGAAAGTCACCTGAGTTTTGGATGAATAGCCTATTGAAGTCGGCTATAGTGTTAAATTAGAGGTGTGAGCGAGTATTTATAACCATTAGCGGCGAAGAGAGTGGCCGGGTCAGGCCGAAGAAGGAGCTTGAGGAGCTTAACCTTCATCGTCATCTCAAACGATGGTGAGGTTATCTCCCACTGAAAATTAGGATTCCTGGTTAATCCAAACCAGTGGATGAAGTGGAGGTGGTGAGCGCAAGCTGCAAGAGCTTGGACAAAGAAGGATGATGTCGACAGGGTGGTAATCGCGTGGTGGGGTGACTCTCTGCCGCCAGCTGCTCATTCGGCTGACGAAGAAGAAGACGAAGACGAAGTGGGACTTAAATGAAATAAAACTTAAGGACCCGTGTGAGAAATAAGGACCCAATTGCAATTAATATTAAGGACTAAAATATAAACCCAAGTTTTGAAGGTTTATTTTAACTTAGATCTTTTTCAACTTTTTATATATGTTAGTAAATAAGGTAAATATTATGTTTACACCTTGAATTTACATTTTTGACCTTTTTAGGTTAATTTATTAGATTAATTAAAATTACTTAAGTTATTATATACTTAGGTATACATTATATTAAAGTTACTTATCTTATTAATTAAGGGAATCGTTAATAAAGTTTTGAGTCCAATTATTATCTAAATTATTAATATGTTAAATGAATGATAAAATGTCATTTTTAACTTATTTTAAGGTTCTTTACTAAATATCCCTTATTTTATAATTAACCCATATATATTCATAACCTTAGCTAATTAACTAGGAAGACTAGTTAATTAGGGATAATTAGAGATCATGATGAGTGTCTCATCATACCCCCAAGCCAATGTTTTGCTAGTCCCTAGAAAAATTAACTAAGACTATGATAATTTAAAGCACTTGGGTTTAAATTATTATAAATAGTAACTATGTAGAGGAAAGCTTAGGTCAGAAAATTTTTAAGTTAAATATAAATGATTAATGTATAGAGCATGTGTGAAAATTTTCTTACGTAGATTTATACTTATAACATTTTCAAAACACACTTGAAATAATTTGTTAACAAGAATTTTACTCTGAATTAAAATTCTTCAAAAATCTCTTAAATCTTTGTAATTATTCTTAACTCAAATTAGAATACAAAGTGTTTTAAGGAAACAAAACTTAAGGATTGAGAATTAAATTTTAACTCAGAAACTCAAATAGATTTAAGTTAATCTCTTGTTTATGATATTTGACTTTTATCAATATATGTTTAAGCAAATTAACCAGATACTCATTATTAATCAAACTTAGAGTAGTAAAACTCTAATTTACTAGCCTACAACACTAAAGATTAACTTCTAGACCTAGGATTATGTCAATTCTTCTACTTTAGGTCTCAACTTAAAATCCTCAAAACCCAATTTCTTTGGCTTCATTGCCCAATACCAAGGTTTAGTAGCTATGATTTTAAAACATCTGTGCTTAGTGAAGAGAATTGTCCTAAAGACATCCAAAGTTGCAAAAATCCAGATCTTAAGACATCACTTTCCAATCCTAATTATTCCAATTCAAGCCTTTGGCTTGGCCTTACTCAGGTTTGGTTGCTTTCTCCTCACCAGTTTTCTATCCCGAGGTCAACACTTTTTGTGTATATCTCCCCGGTGGACCACTGGGTCTCTTAGTCCTAATATTTTTTTCTCTTTTTCCATAGGTTAGAACACCCATTTGTAGCAATGTGTTCTTTTTATTTGATGGAAGGAAGGGTAGCATCCATTTGTAATGAGATGCTTTTATTTATTAATGGAAAAATTGCATAAGTACCCATTTTTAACCAGGCACTTAACTGCAGGGTGTTTTATTTATTTTTCTTTTTTTTTTTTGCTTTTCCCCCTTCTCATTTTTCTTACTAACTTTATTCTCCAATTCCTTTTTCTAGGTGAGTGGCACATCCTTCACCCTTTCAAGAACTGCCCCGCAGAAATCCTTGGATTAAAGAGGATTCAGAATTGATCTCTTAACCTCTGTGTTTTCACAGTCTCAGATGTTAACAAGACAATTCTATGTGAGTGAATTTAGATTTTTAGGTTACTTAGCTCTCAAACTAGAGCGTGGACAACGAAGCCCTCTACTCTCAGGTTCTTCAAATTCTTAGTTTCCTCCTATAGGATCCGTCAAGATAAAATTTACCAAGTCTAGTTATTTATCTCTACCTTGTAAGTTTTGTAAACTAAAATTCTACCAACTCTCTATTTAATTAACTCTGAATATCTGGCCTTTTACTTAACTTTATGATAAAATCAATTTTTCAAAAAAAAAAAAGATTACTTAATGTAATTGATTACAAAGTTATAATTCAATTCCAAAACATAAGCTTAAATCTTAACACACTTAGTTTCTTAATTCAAGTAAGAATAGAAAAATAAATCCTTAAAAGATTTAAAAGATTCCTAATTCAAATAAAATCTCGTTTTTAAAAATTTTAAAACACAAAAGTGTGTTTTTACAAAATGTTTAAGTAAAATCTAATTAAGAATTGAATGCTCTTAAATATTTATATATATTCTACATACATTTTAAACTCTGACCTAAAAGAAAATTAAGCTCTTAATTACAATATATATATACTTCTTCTTTTCCACTTTATTAAAATGAACATTCCCCTCTTATTAATTTTATGAATTTTCTTTTCAAATTTTTGTATTTATATATTTTTATTTTTATGTATATAAAATTTTTTTAAATTTTTATGATTTTTTTTAAAAAAGTTTTTGAATTTTTATGAAATTTTTGATTTTTTTTAAAATTTATATCATTTTTAGATTTTAAATTCTTTTAAATTTCGTGGATAACTAATTTTTATGTGTTTTATTTTTTTAACCCACACTTAAAGTGAAAGTTTCACTTCAACACCCTCCCAAGCCAAAATTTTACAATGTCATTATAAGAAGGGTGAAAAATATTACACTTCATTTATTATAGGGTGATGGAAGGAGTCGAATAGGGGAGATTAAAAATCTCTGTGAGGAAGATTTCGTGTCTGACCAAAGGTCAGAGTGGTTAGTCGGACTAAATGAAGGTAATCAATATGAAATATGAAGTGAAATTTTAAAAGTAAGTGTATAAGAAAATCAAAAAGGTCAAAACAGGAAACAGCTATGTATAAGTGCTAAGTTTTACGCCTTCAGCTAGGCGTAAACCCTAGTAAAGAACTCCTAAAAAGAATAGGTATATGGTAAAAACAGAGGAGTTATGAATGAATTAGATCAAAAAGTTAGAAAACAGATTAGAAACCACCAGTCAAAACACGTCCAAAAATTGCCTAGAATAGATCTCGCAAATCCTAGAATCAGATTCTCATGAAAATCTCAAAAAGATCAGAGTGAAAATCATGTGAAGATTAGATCTGATTTAGGTTGAGATGTAGAATGTTAAAGATTAAGGCAATTTAAAAGATGATTCCACCAAGTTCAGAAGATCAGCAAAGGCAGTTTTGGTTCTCAATAATAGGTGTGTCATTTGGACACAAAATAGGTTGCTGATGCGGGTTTGGTGGGTTATTTTCAAGTAATACAGAGAATGGATTATGATTAAAATCAAAGGCCTGATTAATGAAGTGGACTTGGCCTTGGTTTTGCCTAGGATTTGGCAGATTCCTAGGATTCGGAATTAGCTGAGATGGAAGAGTACCTGGCTGACGAGACTCAACCAAAAGCGTGATTTGATTTCGTAAATCAGCCAACTCTACCTTACATTGCCTATGAATCTTAGCAAGAGCTTCAGCATTTTGTCGCTGATCTCAGCGAGAGCTTCAGCATTTTGTCGCTGACTCTCTGACACAACTCTTAATGTCTAATCTAGCTGTGTATCTCTAATAGGCCAAGAGTAATTCTGCATACTCATCGGGCTAGGCCTTCAATTTGATTGCTGAGGAGGAAAAGGAGGTGAGTAAAAATGGGTCTGATTTGGATAATTTGGTCTTTGATTTTGATTTTGATCAGCCCAAGAAAAATTAGGGTGGCTTCTCCATCCAGGATTATAGAAATTTGAATAAAGGTTTGGTCTTGGAATATTTTCCTGTATGGCGGGTAAACCTAAAAGATATGGCATGTTTTCTGCAACAGTAAAGGGTGGGGAAAAGGGTGGGTAAGATTGTGGAACAAAGGTCCCTCCTTGGGTTTGTGAAGGAGTAGATAGAAAACCCAAGGAAGATGGATCTCCAGAATCCAGATTATTCACAAATTCCCTCCCCACAGGAATTTGCAAAATAGGTAAATACGCGGGATTCGTAGCAAGTAGAGGCGTAAGTGTCTTCATTGTATTTCTAACCTCATCGAGATGCTTTGCTATGATATCGACTTTGTCCAGTTTTCCTGCAATAATCTCTAAATCCCTTGAACTGGATGGATTACCGATCTCATGAATGCCCTTATGCAGATTTTGATGATTCGTATTCGCGCCCTGCAAAAATTGCGACATTGATGCATTATTGATCGAGTTTTCCGCCATCCCTTTAAATAATTCATAAGCGAATTCTGCGTCGCGATTTAGAAAATTCCATCCATAAGAGGCATCGACTAGATTGCGAATGCCCTCTTTTAAACCGTAATAAAAGATATGCATGAGTTGCCAATGAGGGATGTCATGATGTGGGCATTTCTGTTGCAATTCATGAAAATGTTCCCACGCTTCATGAATTGGTTCTCCTTGATTTTGATTGAAAGTAGTAATAGCTCACCTTAAAGCATTGGTTTGACCAATAGGAAAGAATTTCTTCAAAAATGCGAATTCAAGTTCTGCCCAAGTAGAGATTGGTCGTGCTATAGTTCTATACCAATAAGCTGCTTTATCTTTAGGGCTAAAAGAGAACATTTTCATTAGTAGGATTTCCCTATTTTGATTTCGAGGACCAAGAGTTTGAGATAAATTTTTAAGATCTTCTATATGTTGAAATGGATCCTCGGATGCAAATCCGTGAAAGTGGGGGATTAAACCTATAATATTTGGCTTTAATTCTGGATCATTCTCCCCAATAGGTATCCTAACATTAGGCTCTACTTGTGCATTAGATGGGTTATAATAATCTCTAAGTAGAGGCCTTGGATGATTGATCAGTAAATCAGGATTTTCAAAACCCACCTCAGGTCGAGGTGAAGAACAGGTTTGAAGAGTCTGTAAATTATTTAAGGCTGCTGTTAATAGATTGATTTGTCTTGTTTGGTCTAGCATCCTAAGATTCTGGTTCAGGAGCGCCTCATGAACATTAAAAGGCGGCATCTCTCCCTGACTAGAAGAAGAAGGGATCTCTGGATTAAGATTCTGCATTGGATCCATAGAAGTAGATGGATCAGATGGGAAAACCATTGGTTGCTTACCTGCAACCGGCCTAGGATCACCAGTCAATGGTGGTGCAAGAGGTGGATGCAAGGATCGCCTCCCATCCATAAATGGAAAATAATGTGCAAAGGCACACGCACACCACCGATAAGAAAAAAGTAGGACAAAAAACCTGCAAAACAACGCAAAAGACGTAGCTTTTGCTCTTCTTTCAAAGGAAAGAAGAAATTCCTAAGATACGCAAAGTAATTTGATGCAAACAAATAGAGTAACAGTATCAAAATACACGTCCTAATTCGTGACTACACAGGTGCGTACCTTAAATCTCAAAGGTCAAAAGTCTAGGATCGAGACCGCTCACTACTGGCTCCCCAGGGCTCTAGTAGTGAGACAGACTTGTTGATCCTCGGTCAAAGCCCTAAGAGGTGCAAAGAGGAGAGATAGAAAAATAGACTCGTGTGACTCTAGTGATCGCACTGTGTGCGCGATAGCATGCAACAGACGATAGCGATTGAAAAACCTGCATGCATTCTGCAAACAGATTTAAGTCACCAATTTTACTTCCTCTTTTTAATTTATCTTATTAAAAAATATATCAATTAAACTACAATGGCCACTTTTTATATCTTTTCAAACAAAATTATGTGGTCTTTTAAATTTCTCAAAGGACAGGGATCTACGTGGGTTTTCTCGTGTTTTCCCACTGATGCGAGAAAAATAATTTAAAAATTTCCCAAGTCAGATCGCACTAATACTAGCAGATAATATGCACTCCTAAGAGTGTATGCTTATGATATGCTGCTGGTAGTCAGAAAAGATGTATTTTTGTATTTTTTTATTTTTAAATGAAACAATACAAAAGATAAAGAAATACTCACAAAAACAAAAATAGTAACACTAATTCCCACCTTCTCCTGAGATCACCTGCAAAGGTAAACCTGAAAAAAAGATAGAAAACAAAAACAAAAACAAAACAAAATACAACAGATTAGAACAAAAGTTAGTAAAAACAAAAATATTTACAAAATACCTCCTAATTAAACAATTAATCCTTTTAAATTTTAGTGAATCAAAATATTACCTCCCCGGCAACGGCACCATTAAAATGGCACTTAGACGAAGTAATGCTAGGGAATATTTTGATGAGAGGAATGAGGCAAAATATTACCTCCCAGGCAACAGCGCCATTAAAATGGTAACGTGGTTTCACTCAACTCAGTAATTAAGTTAATTTCACTTAATTAAGAGTAGGAGTCACTTAGGTTAACTCGAAGTTGTGTCAATTGTGTTGTATAGGGTCAAATTAACCTAACATTTTAGAAATTTTTACTGGTTAAGTCCAGGTCATTCACTAGGAGCTATAATAATTTTCTCCAAATTCACCAATTTTCTTTTATTTCTCTATAAGTTTAGGAGGTATAACTAGTTTGATTTTTAAGACATGAATTTGTCAAAATATTTAACTATAAAGAATATACAAAATTCCATATGAAAAACATATTTACTCAAAATGATGTACTTTATTAACAAGTAAACATGCTAGTTTTCCAATTTTATTTCAAAAGAAATTAAGGCAATTTTTTTTTTTTTTGTAGTGAGGATTGCTATCATGAACCGATAGCAATCCGAAGGGCAGTATATTTCTTATCAAAAGAGTATTACAAAGTAGATTCCCAACTATGTATGAGAGACCAGCACTCTACAATATTCTCACATCTCACCGGTCTCTCCTGAAAGAGTTTGCCACTACGCACCATCCACACACACCACAAAGTAGCTGCCATAGCCCCTAATGGCCGGCCAGGAGTGATGAACCTCTGCCATAGAGAGTCCCAGGAGGGGAGAGGTTCCAAACAAACCATCCTCCAGATCTTGTCGGTGACCAAACATGACGAGAAAATGTGTGCTGCCTTGTCAAAGAACAAGCCACACAGAGGGCAGGCATTCAGGGTTGTCCCTATCCTTTTGTGCCTTAGATCACCAGTGATCAAACCTTCCCATCTGCAAAGCCACAAGAATATCTGAACCTTCAAAGGGATTTTCAAGAGCCAAATCTTTCTGTCAACAGGATCACAATCCACCACATTATTAGATCTAACAATTTTTTCATACGCGTGCTACACTGAGAAGATACCTTGCCATCCATATGTATCCGTTACATTCCTCGTCAGCTGCACCTGCTGCCGACCAGCCAGCAGATTCTGCCTCTCCTCCCACAGCCGAGTGCCAGCCCTGCATTGTTGCAGCTCTTCCAGCCACCAGCAATCTTCAGCATCAGACCACAAGCTACTGACTGTGGATTCCTTGTCTGCAGTAGCCGCATAAGCTCTCGGGTAGGCCTCTTTCAGTATCCCCAAGTCAGACCACCGTTCATTCCACAAGTTGAAATTTCTACCATCTCCGAGCCTAGGATGCAGTAGATGCCAATAACTACTGATTGCACTGATCATTGAACCCTAGAAAGGAGAAGGTTTCTTTGGCTGCAACCTTTGCAGACTGCTGTTTGATCCCCCATAGCTGTCCCTGACCAAATCAGCCATCAGCCCCTCCTTGCAGTCCAAGATCCTGATGGCCCATTTGATCAATAAAGCCTCATTGAAATCTTTGAGTGCTTTAATTCCCATACCACCAATTTCTTTTGGCTTGCAGATCTTGCTCCAGCTTATGGGCTGCATGAAACCGCCTTCATGACCTACTCCTTTCCAGAAGAATCTCTTCCTCATAGCATCCAATCTCTTCCAGATACACTTTGGAGCCCTGAATATGCTAAAATAGAAGATCAGTATGGCTGTAATGACCGAATTGAGAAGGATCAATCTGCCACCCTTAGACAGAAATTTACTACTCCATCCTTTCAGTTTTCCATCAACCTTATCAAACAAGACACTCCAATCAGATTTTTTCAGTTTTGCTACCCTCAGTGGTAATCCTAAGTACTTCAGTGGTAGCTTAGCTCGAGGTGACCCCAGTGTACCCTCCACTTCCAGTTGCTCTTGCTCACTCATGCCAAAACAGATCAATACAGATTTTTCCTTATTCAAACATAAGCCTGGAATATCACCAAATATCTTCACCAATAACCCCAGAGCATGTGCTGCAGGCTTGGATCCTTCAACAAAGAAAATCATGTCATCTGCATACTGTAAAATGGGGGCCTGAGTTCTCCTGTTAGATAGTGAATATCCTTTAATTATGCCCACCTCTGCCAGTTTGCAAGCATACCTTGCAAGCCCATCCACCGCAAGGTTAAAAATCAACGGAGCAAGGGGACATCCTTGTCTAACCTCACACTGAGGCTGGATCCATACTCCACAAGGCTTCCCATTAATCAGTGGAGAGAAGGAAGTGGTAGTGACACACCTTTTCATCCATTGGATCCATAAAGGGGGAAGGCCTCTCCATCTAAAAACCTCCCAGAGATACGGCCAAGAGATCAAATCATACGCCTTCTGGAAATCAACCTTCCACAAGAATGCCTTGATTTTCTTCTATGCCATCCACTGACCATTTCCTGAGCCAAGATAAAGGATTCCTGAAGTGATTTGTTAGGTAAGAAGGCAGCTTGTATTGGATGGATCAGGTCCTATAGAACATTTCTCAACCTATTACCCAAAATCTTACTGATTACAAGATAGATGGATTAGATAGGGAGATCGGCCTAAAGTCTGAGAATTTTTCTGCTCCCATTGATTTAGGAAGGAGGAAGAGATATGACTTGTTAATCCTCTCAAACCCAGCGTTTCCCACCTCAAATTCTTTGATAACATCCATCACTTCCTTGCCCACCACACTCCACATCTCTCTGTAAAAGAAAACTTGTATTCCATCAGGGCCTAGGGAGCCTTACATATTCAAATCCCTGACTGCCTGTAGGGTCTCTTAGTCAGTGACAAGTGCAGTCAGTTGTGCAGCCTGATCACTCGTCACACTAGGACCATCACTACCTGCCACCCTCCATTTCCCCCTCTTAGCTGCCCGAGATGCCTCTCTATAAAATTTAGCAGCTACAGATTTAATCTCCTGAATGGAGGTAACCCTCTGCCCATCCCTGAGAATAGAGGAAATAAAGTTAAGTCTCCGAGAGCTAGCCACAAGGTGGAAAATTTTCGCATTTGCATCTCCCTCCTTAATCCATAATTGTCTTGATCTCTCCCTCCAATCTATTTCTTGTTTCAAATCTTCATCCAGTATCACACCCTGCCATAGTTTCCTTTCAGCCACCTCTTCCTCAGATAAAGGGCCAGCTGCCTCTTTAGAATCCAGCTCCTGGATCTTATTCAGAGCTTCATTCCTCATTTGCTGCCTCATTAAATTAATAGCAAGACCATATTCTTTTAAGATCGTGCGCAAACCTGCCAGCTTGGTTGCTAATCTAACAGTAGCAGACCCCTCCACCATTTTAGCTCGCCACCAAGTGCTGATCATCTGATAGAAACCCGATTCCTTCAGCCATGATCTGTTCATTTTAAAATAAGAGCCAACATGATTTTCTTCCCCACTATCCCACACCAAAGGGGTGTGATCAGAAAAAGGTCGGTTCAATCCACTTACTGGCGACAGTTGGAATCTCATCAGAATGTCCACATTCCCAAAAATCTATCTAATTTGGAAGCCAACCCATTTCCATTGCGCCAAGTAAATTCCACCCCAGAGGATGGAAACTCGCACAACTGCAGTGACTGAACCGTCATCTGGAAGCCTGTAGCCGAACTGTCTCTGTTGCCGTTAGGCCTATCTGCTCCTGTTAATACACAATTGAAATCCCCACCAGTCAACCACATTCCCCCCTGCACCAACTCAGCCACAGCAGCCCATTCCTCCCATAGCACCTGCCTGGTAGATGCAGCACAAGGCCCATAAACCCCGGTAACCTAGATACACTCCTACCCCTGGTGAATCTGAAATTTGCATGTTAGCAAATGCCTAGCTTTGTGCACCTCCAAACATTGAGCCCACCCCTTCCTCCACCAGATAGCAATACCACCCGACCTCCCTTGTGCATCAATCTGCACAAATCATTCAGCCCTGAAGCTAGCAAGTCAGACCAAAGCCTATCAGATCTACCTTCAAAGTGTGTCTCTTGAATGAGCGCACAGCCGGTTCCCCATTCTCTTAAATATCTCATCAAAGAAGCCCTCCGGCTTTTGTCACACAACCCACGCACGTTCCAAGTGAGGACTCTCATCTGTCCTCATCGGATCCCTCCCCCTTGAAGGCCTGGCATTTGCACACCTGCAAAACTCTCGCCACCTCGTCTTCATCCATCAGAGTGGTAGTCTTTGATTTTCTCTGTCGAAGGCTATATGGTGACCTGCCCTTACCAGTCTTGGAGTGAGAACCACCTTAACAATTAAGGCCTTCCTTCTCCTACAAATCTTGTTTATCCTTCAGAGATTCAATCTGTGTGACATGAGTCTCCTGCTCCACGTTCTCCATGTCACCTGCCAGCAAATCCCCTGCCATCGTGGTCGTTGGTCCAGCCATTACCCCCCGCCCAAATCCTCCTCTTCTCCATTCTGATCCTCCCCCATCTCCCCCACACAAAAGTCCTTACGAATTTCGACAGTTAGGGGTTCATCACCGTGAACCGCGCCCAGTTCTTGCACAACCGCCTCCTCATCAGCTACAGGTCTAGATGACTTAAGTTGCTTTGCAACAGTGTCTCCCACCAGAAACCTTAGCCTTAGCATCCAAGAGCTCCCACCACATCTCAGAATCAGATTCTCAGGTACACAGCCAACTATAAATACATCAACCCTTACATTCAGCAGGCGCCCATCGCCCTCAAGTAACCCGACAACCGCATCCTCTGACACTGCTGCAAAGCCTGAGTTCATCGACGAAACGACCTCCTTCAACCTCAGATGTAGAGGCAGCCCCACGATCTCAAGTTTTCCTGATCTGGAACCCCCTCTCTGGGGTGGTCTCTCCGCCAAAGCTCCATCAAAGGGGGAAACCAGTCTCCAAATCACCGTGATCCCATCGTTGCAGGATGTTTGAAACCGCAGCTTCTCAACATCCACCATATCCAATTCAAAGAGGACAAAGCATGTATTTGATAAAAAAGAAATCTTCCAGGAGCTGCTCGAGAGGGAGAGTTTACCAGGGTGCGAACCTTTTCCGCCGTCAGTCTTCCAAACATAACCTCCCCAACCAAAGCTCCGTGCAGGGCCATCTCTGCTGCTCTGATGCTTTCTGTCACGGTAACCTCCACATCAACCGCAAGTCACCCCATCTTGTGCAGAGATGGGGGTGGAGCAGGTATCTGCACAGCTCTACGGTTCAAATGTCCCGAGCGTAGGAAAAGACATTCTTTCATTTGACCCCCTAAAAATCGACACGAGTCTCTTTTGTGACCGAATCCCCCACAGCCCAAGCACACCACGGGAGATCGACAAGTGGTCGCCATATATCCTCGCCGTCGGCAGTAGAAACAGACGGTCTGGTCAGACACCTTTTTTTCCCTACCATCAGAACACCTTGCCTCCATCCCCCTTCTGCCGTGAGCATCAGAGACCCTCTGCTCCTTCCGCCTCCAAACCCTCGACCTCCAAGTACGCCTCCCTTCATCACCCCTACTACCACTGACCACCGTCCTTGAGTCGCCGTCCGTCATAGCTCCTTCCCTCCAATTGCAACCAAGTGTTAATGAGAAAGCTTTCTTAAAAGTTGTTCTATTAAGATATGCCTTTTTACAATTAAGAACAAAAAGTAATGGTGCAAGAAAAAAAATAATATCCTTCATTTATTTTCTTCAGCCTCTCTCTTCTTCTCCTTTTCTTTCTCCTCTCTCTCGAGCACTCTTTCTTATCTCTCTTCTGTTGTTCCTATCTTCTCCTGCCTTCTTTTCTTCCCTTAGTCTTCTTCCTTTTGTTCCTTAATCTCTTTTCCTTCCATAGTGCCTGTGCTCCTTTGTTTACTTAGCCTTTAGCTTCAACACTTCTCTTTCAATTCCCTTAAGACTTTCAGTTTAATCGGGGCTTTTCTACTTTTTTAACCAAAATTTATTTTATTTGCAGTGAGGTCCTTTCGAGGATACACAACACCCTGAGACCAGGGTAGGACCAGACCATACTCGGCCCTCGCCTAATCTCAATTAGGTTCGTTTTTGATTTATTTCATATCGGTTCATAGTCTCGAGCCAATACGGCTCAACCCGACCTCCTAAGCCTCTCACCCTCCCAGGGCACACACTCACTGATGCCCCCAAGGGTGCACACCCGCAGGTACATAAGCCTGCACACACACACACAAGCACAAACTCATATCAGGTCGGTAACCGGTGCACTGAGTGCTGACGACTGCAGAGGGCATACAACAAATTGCTTTTATTACCATGTGCACGCTCAGAATCCGATGATGCAAGACTATCTAACCCCTTCCAGATCCAACTTCAAATGATCATAACTTTCAACTCAGAGCTCCAAATCGAGTGATTTCAAGTTTGTTAGAAAGCTCTAAGGTTGATCTATGTAATTGTAGGGTCAATTTAAGGTTTTGAAGATGTTTTCCTCTTCAATTTGACAAGATGAAATTAGGGGTTCCTACATGTTATTTTTATCCTGGAAATGAAATTATATCTACAGAGTCCTCAGATGGACTTTTCTCCTTTATTTAAAGGTCTATACAGTTTCTACATGTGATTCAGCATCTGTTAGAGTAAGTTTTAAGCTCTTAAGTCCTTCAGGAATAGCAGCGAAGCTCTTCACTTCTCTGAAAGCTTCAGAGTTCAGATCTTCAGACTTCATTATGTGCAACAGACACTTAAGAATGCTTCTAATCAATTTAAACTAATTCTAAGGGTTATAACAGATTAATCTGGGAAGGATTCATGTTCAAATTTCAACAAAATGACACTGCTGTTGGTTTAGGTTTGAAAGTAACCCAAATTGACAAGATTCAAATTCTCAAACATTTATTCACCTGAGCTCACTTAATTCTCTCTAAAACCACCAAACAAGTTCCTAGAAATAGTTTACACTCCTCAATACCTCAATTCAAGCTCAGATCTCCATTATTAGATTCAGTTTGACTGTGGAAGCAAAAAAGTTGACTTTCTCTTCAAAACTTTTCCACAGGAAATCAAAGCCTCAATTAGAGTCTCCTTAAAATCCAGAACTTATTCAGATCTTCAGGAAGGTGTTCTGACCAACATTTCTAGGGTTACAGGCTCGCCGCCTGAACTTGAAAAGGTGTGTGCTCGATAGAGCTAATAGAAGGTTGTTACAGTGTTCTAAAGGTTTAAATAGCTTCAGTGCATTGCATCGAAGCTTCTGAGTTCCTTAAATGCTTCTTATATCTTTTTATCAGACTTCTCCAACTCCACCGGAGTTGGAGAGGATGAAGTTCATTCTACAGCTCCAATGGCTATATCCTCAAATAAACATCCTTAAAATAATCAGTGATCCATTTAATGCCATTCTGGAGCTTCTCAACAGATTCTAGAGGTTGAAATACAAATTTGGCTCGCCTAAGCTCGTTAGAGCTCCGGTGAGTCAAGAAAATGTAAAAAGTGCATACAGATTCAGTAAACATATCATCTTTGTTTTAGAAAGGATCCTGAGGTTGCAAGGAACCTCAGTACCACATTTAATTCCTCATTATTTCTTTAAATGTAAGATTTGATAGTGAAATCATATTTTTTTTAAATTTGATTTGAGATAAGCTCAGGACTTGTTTAACCACTCGATTGAAAAGTTAAAAGAAGTCAACAAGTAATAGTAGTCGCAATTATATAATTAATTTAATAGTTTGAACTGTTCCTGAGCTGCAATGGACAGCGAGCTCAGGAACTACTTTAAGATTTGGGCGTTTAATTTATATGTGATATTTATAGGTATTATAGTGTCGGTTAAGGTTCATAAGTTGTGAATAGATGATGAAGAACCCAATGGAGGTGGAATTAACTCGACTGCTGTCACCATGGACTATGATAGTAGTCGGTGAAGGTGAAATTTGAATTAGGTGATTAGGTGATCAATTACGTATTAAAGTGAATTAGAAATGGTCATGAAAGTTAAAGGAAGGTGTACAGTGAATTAAAAAGATGAAATTAAGTCTCTGGCTAGCTCAAGGAGCTTGACAGAGTTGGAGAAGATGAACTAAAATCTGACATTTACTCTAATCTAACTACCTAAACTAACTAACTAAGCTAGCCTACTCGTACTCCTACTGCTAATCAATTGTTACCTGGATCAAGGGGTCAATAGGGTTTCGCTGAAGGTTCATAGTGGACAATGAAATCAGAGGGTGGAAGAAAGATCTCCGGCGAGGGGATTTGAGGTGGAGCGGAGGATTCCATTGGTCGGCGCCTGTGTCAGAGACGCAGAAGACCACGGCGGATCTCCTCGGCTGATTAAGATGGACGGAGGAAGTCGGAAAGTGAAATGGAAAGTTGCCAGAGTTGTGAACGAATAGCCTATCGAAGTCGGCTACAGTGTTAGAAGAGGGAAGGGAGCCAACTTGAATAAAATTAGAGGTATGAGGGGGTATTTATAGCAATTGGCGGCGAAGAGAGTGGCAGGGTCTGGCTGAAGGAGCTTGAGGAGCTTAACCTTCGTCGTCATCTCCGACGATGGTGAGGTTATCTCCCATTGAAAAATAGGATTCCCGATTAATCCAGACCAGTGGATGAAGTGGAGGTGGTGAGCGCAAGCTGCAAGAGCTTGGACAAAGAGGGATGATGTCGGCAGGGCGGTAATCGCATGGTAGGGTGACTCTCTACCGCTAGCCATTCATTCGGCTGAAGAAGAAGAAGAAGAAGAAGACGAAGAGGGACTTAAATGAAATAAAACTTAAGGACCTGTGCGAGAAATAAAGACCCGATTACAATGAATATTAAGGACTAAAATGTAAACCCTGGTTTTGAAGGTTTATTTTAACTTAGATCTTTTTCAACTTTTTATATATGCTAGTAAATAAGGTAAATATTATGTTTACACATTGAATTTACATTTTTGACCTTTTTCGGTTAATTTATTAGATTAAGTAAAATTACTTAAGTTATTATATACTTAGGTATACATTATATTAAAGTTACTTATCTTATTAATTAAGGGAATGATTAATAGAATTTCGAGTCTAATTATTATCTAAATTATTAATAATGTTAATTGAATGATAAAATGTCATTTCTAACTTATTTTAAGGTCCTTTACTAAATATCCTTTATTTTATAATTAACCCTTATATATTCATAACCTTAGCTAATTAACTAGGAAGACTAGTTAATTAGGGGTAATTAAAGATCATGATGAGTGTCTCATCACCCACCCACGGGGTTTTGACACTACGAGTTACTGGACCAAGCGAAGTTAGGATGATTTTGCCACCCTGGCTTATAAGTAGTAGAGAACGGGTTGTTCCCTAGGGCAGAAGCATCTTCTAAGCCAGAAGACATGTCCGCATGTATATATGCATCCGAGCACGTAGAGGCTTGGTCCTCCGTGTTGAAATACTGGCTTGCAGAAGCCAGATCCACTTGACTTACCGAATCACTCGACGCGATAATCGGTAAGGACAATCTTATAGGGTTTTTGGGAATAAGCCTGGCATTGGAAGGATTAGGATTGTGACGAAGTGGTGAGGTGGAGGTGTTTGCCATAGAGCAGGCGAGATTGGTTAGAAGTTCATCCAACTTCTTATGCATGACGAAGACTTCATCTAATTTGTGTGCAATAAGATTAAGGTCTATGGATGAATGAGAGGGTCTCATGTCAACTTCGTGAACATTACGAGGCAGGCTGGTGCGATTTAAGGCAATAATGGAGGCATTGTTCATTGAATTTTTGCTCATGTTCTAAAATAATTCAAATGCTCCATTCTTGTCTTTGTTCATGAAATTTCCTTGGCAGGAAGCGTCTGCAATCTGCTTCAAAGTTTTATTTAGCCCATAATAGAAGATCTGGGCTATATGCCACTTACGCAGACCATGGTGCAGACACTTCCAGAGGAGGTCATTATACCTTTCCCAAGCTTCATGAAACTGCTCGTCGTTTTGTTGCGTGAAAGAAGTTATAGCTCAGCGAAGTGCATTGGTTAGCCAAATTGGGAAGAATTTCTTGAGAAATGCTGTTCGCATCTCTTCCCAAGAATGGACGGTTCTCCCAAGGGTGCGCAACCATTGCGATGCTTTATCCCACAAGGAAAACGGGAACATTTTCATGAGGACAATTGATAACCCAATGTTTCTTGGTTTAACAGTTTTAGCTAATCGGGTTAATTCTTTCAAATGGATAAAGGGATCTTCACTTGCAATACCATGGAAGTGAAATTTAATCAAGCCAATGACATTAAGTTTTAGTTCATAATCGTCCCCACCCATGGGGACCCGAAATTGCCCTATTTTCTCCATAACAGCGGGATTTTGATAAAAGCTAGGAGACCTAGGCTCCTCCCATTCGAGAGGGTTCTGCATTTCCTCCAAGGTTTCCCTAATGGCTTCAATCTACTCATTATACATTTCCATTTGATCTTGGAGGCGGGTTATGAGGTCTACGGCTCCACCAACACTTGGTGGGATTTAAGGGGGCGGTTTCCTCCCTCGAGATTTGGGGGTGGGCGTGCGGCCATGTTTGTGGAGGAGGATGACGATTCAGTTTCTATTCTTCTAGAATTACCAGACAATTCAAACAATTCAGGCTTTTGTGACCTCCTCCCAAACATGCACTACCGCAGGAAGAATTGGGGAGATAAGAAGGGAAAAGGGGATGAGAGAAATAGCGCTGTATGGGTGCACTTGATGACAAATCAAAGAAATCAATTTTGTAACCTCTACAATGTGCCCTTAGACCTAAAGATCTAAGTTACCTACTATCACAACTTGCGGAACCAAATGAGAGCACCGCGAAACAACCAGGCCAGATTGAAAGGCCGTTTGCCCCAGTTTTAGACACCCGATAGCACGCGGGAGCCTACACCAGCACATAGGCAGTACACGTAGGTAGCTAGACCTCCAATCCTTAATAGGGGTCAAGTTGCTACCAGTTTTAATTTAGAGGCTTAGGATCAAGTGCTTCAGGAATGTGAAGGGCGTTGTATACAGGTAATGCCCAAGTGCGCTGATTTTAAGAGTGTGTAAACCAAGCATGTAACGTGGAAATCTCCCCGAATTGAAGTTTTAGATGGTGAATGGCTTTTAGAATTTCAACCTTATGTAGTATGGATTTTAGGATTCCACTGAGTTACCAATTCAACTAATCTCTGGGTTTTGAGAAAACACAAGTTCTTTTATGCCCAACAAACCCTTCTTCAATGTGAATTAGTTAATGCATGCTAAAAATGCAATGGGCTTCCCTAGATGGAAATTTTTATGTGTGGATGCACAAGTCTATTTTAGATCAATGTGAAAGGGAGCCAAAGCACTTCAATCCAAGTGCTCCCAATCACCAAAATGATGTACCACACAAGGCTCAACCACCAAATGATATAGAGAAAAATAAAATGTTGGGGTTGAAATATTCGGGATCAAATCTAAGGCAATTGAGAAGTCATGGTGGGGTTGGAATCAACTCAATTCCAAGTCTCCCCACCAAAAATGTGATCCCGAAATGTGAACAAATGAGGCAAGGAGGGATGGCAATCAATCAATTTTAACTTGCCTCAAAGAAAAGCTTCACACAAATTTGCTATGCGAAGTTTTGCGGGAAATCAAGGGGCGGTGGGGGTGATAGCAAACAATCAACAAGTGGTTTTTAATCCACTCGCCCCAAAGAATTCCCAAGAAGTGTTTTTAGGTTTCTTTTTTTTTTAGGTTACAAGTTAATCTAAGTTACTAAGAGAGAGACACCTACCTCTTCAGTAATGCGGGCGAAGCTCCAATGCGGCACTGACGACTTCATGCTCTCGCTCCCACCTTGGATTTGCCCACGTCTCCAACTTCTTTTGCTTGTCTCTCCCTTGCAACCGGTTTACCTGCACACTAGCAAACAAAACACTCGTGAAGAGAAGGGTGTGAGAAGAGAAAATCAAAGGAATGAGAATAGAAACTTACCTCAATTTGCACCTCCCCGGCAATGGCGCCAGAAAAAGCGTGGTGAGACTCAAATAGGTTTTGTTAATATGGTGATATTATCATTGAACTTAGTATAGTGAGATAACCTAAAATCTAGTCCAACCAGCTTCACAAAATTTTTTAACCTGGCCTACTTGATTTTATCTTGGTATCTTTTAGGCCTAGGGTCGATCTCAGGGAGGTGGAAATTTGAAAGTTAAGGAGTTTCTACGCCTTTCCTAAAAGGTATCTCTTCCTGGCGTTTATTATGTTTTTGGTTTTTTTTTATTTTTAATATTTTTTTGTTGGTGATAATGTTGTCCTTGAGGTACAGCCTCAAAATCAAGTCCTTGGCCTTGAGCCAAATGGTTCTTGGCTTGTAGCCAACTTGGGATTTCCAAAAATTAGTCCTGTTATTCGCAAGACCGAGCACCCACAAGACAAGAATTATCTTTTCTCTTTTGCTCTTCCTTTTTTTTATCTTTTTAATAGCAAGACATAAAAGATAAATGAAAACAAGGTAGGTTGCTAGAAAAGAAAGAAATACTTAGCTTAGTATATGTATAGATATATAGTAGATACAGTATATATATATGTATATAGTTATATATTCTATATAGGGGTGGAGGTGGAAGTGGAAATGGAGTGTAGCACAGTATCTAGTTGGTCCATGTCTACTAAGACGCAACTAACAGGACATATATATATATATATATATATATATATATATATGTATGTATATATTTATAACTATATATATATATATTTGTATATCTATATAGATATGTATATGTATATATGTATATATATATATGTATATATGTATAAATATATATATATATGTATGCATTTATATATTTATGTATATATGTGAGTGGATATATATATATATATGTGTGTGTGTGTGTGTATGTGTGAGTGTATAAGGGTGTGAGTACAAGTGGGTGTGTGTGTGTGTGTGCTGGCGGATGAGGGGGAGCGCAACAGATAAGCTGTTTGCTACGTAGCCTCGTCGTCTGGTGCGTGAGGAGGCACGGGCGCAGGAAGGAGAGCGTGTGCGGTGCACTGGAGGGAGAGCAGTGCTTTCTTCGTGCGCGGGCAGGTGCGGTGAGGTGCAGCGTAGCCCACTGTGCAACGCAGCACACAGCGCTGCGGGCGGGTGCGAGCGTGGGCGATTGAGTGCAGGAGAGTGCAGCTGACTGGCTGGTGTGGGTAGCGGGCAAGGAGAGAGAACGCTGCCACCTGCTAAGTGAGAAATGAGCTGGTGGCTACAGTGTCACGCAGGCCATGCGCTACGGTGCGCTACTGTGCGCGGGGTCTGGCGACCGGTGGGGGCCAGTTCTGCGTACGTGGGTGCACTGCGGAGCACCTACGCACGCGGGCATAAGCTACGCATGGGAATAAGCTACGCAGGGCATGCAGGCATGCATGCAGTGGCTGGCTGGGCTGCAAGTTGGTGTGCGGAGCTGCTGGAGCTTCTGAGCTTGAAGCTTTGGCAATGGTGGAGAGGACGACGGCAGAAAAAACATATCGTGAATCCACTACACCACCTGCTCACAAAAGAGATGGGCGATGGTGGAACCCATCGACAACCACCACTGTGAGTTCCACCACCACCCAGCTCTTTCATGAGCAGCTGGGCATGGTGGATTTACCCTGCGTTTTTACTGCCGTGGTCCTCTCCGCCATTGCCAGAGCTTCAAGCTCAGAAGCTCTAGCAGCTCCGCACGTCAGCCTGTAACCCATCCAGCCATCGCGCACACACCTGCAGGCCCTACGCAGCTTCTACCCACTTGCGCAGGCGCTCCACAGCACGCCCGCGCACGTAGAACCGGCTGCTACCGGTCGCCAGACCGTGCGCGCATTGTAGCGTATTGTAAAGCGTGGTCTACGCGACACTGTAGCCACCGGCTCGTTTCTCACTTAGCTAGTTGCAGCATGCTCCCTCTCCTCAACCGCTACCCACGCCAGCCGATCGCCAGCACTCGCCTGCCCTCACCTGCACTCGCTCGAACCCGCCAGCACCCGCCCGCAGCACTACACAGTGGGCTGCGCCGCACCTCACCGCACCTGCCCACGCACGAAGAGAGCACTGCTCTCCCTCCAGCACACCGCGCACGCTCTCCTTCCTGCGCCCACGCCTCCTCACGCACTAGACGACGGGGCTACGTAGCAAACAGCTTATCTGCTGCGCTACCCCTCATCTGCCAGCACACACACACACACCCACTTGTACACACACCCTTATACACTCACACATGCACACACATATATATATATCCACTCACATATATACATATATATATAAATACATACATATATATATATACATATATACTTATATATATATACACAAATACATATATATACATATATACATATACATATCTATATACATATACAAATATATATATATATATATATATAGTTATAAATATATACATACATATATATATATGATATATATGTATATATATACAAATATATATATCTACATATATATATTTACATATCTCTATACACAAATATATATATATATATATAGTTATAGATATATACCTATATATATATATATATGCTTACATATATATCCACCTACCCATATCCTTATACACTCTTGACCACCCATACTCCCGTGCACTAGTCCCTCCACTGCGCATCATATCGCGGGAATATCTGCACCAGTTGCTGATATTCCCTGATATCCGCACAAAGCATGCATTTTCACACACACTCCCACACATCCGCTCACACTTCACGTGGCACTCAGTCTTGTTGGTTGCATCTTAATAGACGTGGACCAACTTGACACTACGCTACACTCCATTTCCACTTCCACCTCCATCCCTATATATAAAATAGAACTATATACATATATATATATACTGTATCTACTATATATCTATGCATATACTAAGCTAAGTATTTCTTTCTTTTCTAGCAACCTAACTTATTTTCATTTATCTTTTATGTCTTGCTATTAAAAAGATAAAAAAAAAAGGAGTAAAAGAGAAAGATAATTCTTGTCTTGCAGGTACTTAGTCTTGCGAATAACAGGACCAATTTCTGGAAACCCTAAGTTGGCTACAAGCCAAGAACCATTTGGCTCAAGGCCGAGGACTTAATTTTGAGGGTGTACCACAAGGACAACATTATCACCAATAAAAAAATCTTAAAAATAGAAAAAAACCAAAAACATAATAAACGCATGGAAGAGATATGTTTTAGGAAAGGCGTAGAAACTCCTCGACCTTCAAATTCCCGCCTCCCTGAGATTGACCATGGGACTAAAAGCGACCAAGATAAAATCAAGTAGCCAGGTTAAAAAATTTTGTGAAGCTGGTTAGACTCGATTTTTGGTTCTCACTATACTAACCTCATTGATAATATCACCATACTAACAAAACCTATTCGAGTCTCACCAATACCTGATTCCAGCATTCTTCATGCAATATGCAAGACAAGAATTAGATCTGGATGCTGCTCATTCAGTCCTAAATGATACGACTTAGGGGCAAGCAGCTTCTAGCAGGTAGCTCGTGCTTTTTTTTTTGTTTTAGTTTTTTTCTTTTAGCTACTTATGCACAAGAAAATTAAAGGTAAACATTCCACAAAATAAATTAAAAACCTAAATATAAAGGAAAGGGAACAGTCTCCCAAAAATTACCTAACACGGGCCTAAAACAAAATCGGGGAACAAACCCCTCAACCGTACCCCAAAACAAGGGTTTCAAACCAAATGTGCAATGAAAAATTAAGTCTAAAGTCTTAATTCTACTCTAATCAAATCAGCGACTAAATGTGCAGAGATGATCGTTACATCCTCATCCTTCCCCTCTTAGCAATCTGGTCCCTTGCAAGGTAGCTCGAACAATTCTCCTCTGGTGACGTTAAGGGTCGCCTCTCACGATGGCTGGTGTGATTGCGAGTCGTAGAATGTGTGTCGAAGATTGTTTCACTCCCATCAGAAAAAAAAATTCACAGTTAAATATGATTCGAAATTTAAACCAATGTGAACGAACGAATGAATGAATGCGATTTAATTAGGCATGTTGCCTCCCCAGCAACGGTGCCATTTGATATGTCAATTCTTCTCTTTTAAAGTCATATGTCACATAAAATGATGCGTCATTTATAGTTCTATGTGGTGGAAAAATCAACAAATCAATAATTAAAATAACCACTCACAGAAGAGCAGGTCGTATCCACTGGGAGGCAATGACATATTTAAACTCGCACACTGATTAAAAACATATGTTCACGGTTAGTTTTGTTGAGAAATCAAGCCAAATCTGCCTTCAGAATAACAAAACATCAAGAGAAAATGCTAAAATGGCATTTATGAGAAAGAGGGAGGTCACTTGCATAAATTAGCCACAATATTTAATTAATAAATTCAAAATAAAAGAGTGGCAATGGCATGTGAATGTAAATATTAATTCAGTAAGAAACAAAGCATTTGCTCCCTTTGTGCGTGCGCAATGAGGAGGCCGCGGTCGGGTATGTAGTGCTCGGAGGTGGTTGGCCACATCGAGGGCTACGCGTGGGCGGTGACGGCGCATCGAATGGCCGCCAGTGGTCTCATCAGCAGCGAGGAAGGACGGCAATGGTGGCGACAGCTCGCTGGCGCGGGTGGGCTGCTGTCGGCCTTCAGAGGGTGTGGCCGAGTTCCTGAGGTTGAGGCGAGTTCGTTGATGTTGGTAGTGCGAAGCTTCGAGGCTAGATGAGGCGGCTGCATGGAGGAGGACTATGGTAACTTTGGGTTCTGTTCGATCTGTTGGAGGAGAAGACGAAGAAGAAGAGGATGGGCGAGTGCACAGGCGGTGACGCCATCTAGAGTAGTGCACGCTCTACGTGCGTTGTTGGTGGCGCATGCCTGCTGCGGTGGAGGAGCGGTGCTATGAGTGGCAGGCACGCACGGAGGGGTAAGGATGGGGCGCGCATGGGCTAGTGCAGCGCAGGTGCGTGGTGTGATCTACTGAAGGTGGCGTGCTGTTGTTGTTGGAGACGAGAGTGCGAACGACGCACGCAGGCGCTAGGGACTACAGGCGTGCATGGGGAATGGGCACGTGGAGGAGCGACACTCTGCAGGTGCAAAGGTTCCCGCGGGTGGACTGGAGACGAAGATGTGGCAGGGTATGATGGCGTAAGGCAGGATGTGTAGGGATGGAGGCTGCCGGCATGAGGGTGGACTACTAGCTAAAGTGAAGATGTGCAGTGATAGGCATAGGGAGGAGAGGTTGCAGCTCTGTGTGCTGCAGTGAAGGTGATGCTGCGCTGTAGGGGGTGTGGTACCTTTGCGTGGTGAGGACCGTAGGAGGTGCAGGGAGCTGATGAAGAGGAAGCACGATGATGGAACGGTGGCAAGTTGTGCATCAATAGATGCACTCATGGTAGGCGAGCTTCAAGGAGCTCGTACATGGTGGCGACCAACTCCATCCTCTTGGCACGGTGGTCTGTCACCCCATCGGACCACGGTATGACGGAGTTTGGCTATGGAGGCCCACAGTGGTGAAATGCTGCACGGTGGTGAAATGGGATGATGGCCTCCACGAGCTCAACTGCCTCCTCCTCTCCGTTGTAGTCTCAGCTACCCTGACCAGATCCAACACACTTGCTCCTCCATGAATGGGGTCTTGAGTGCAGGCAGCTGGCGAAGATTGAATGTAGGCAGAGGAAGTGGAACGGTTGCCTACGGGATGAAGAAGAATAATTAATAAAATGAAATATTTGGATTATTTATGCACAAATCCTTAAGTTTTACGTTAATTAAAATAATGCATGTAATGCACCTAATGCCATTTTAAGTCAATTTCAAATGCCTTTAGTTATGAATGTAATGCATGAATTATGTAATTAAATCAGAAATATGAATTAATCTTTTTACATCCTAATGCATGCAAAGTAAATGTTAGAATTAACTTAATGTCTAGGCACTTAAATACTTAAATTGCCCACAAATATGGGCTAATAGTCAACTGCTGGGACTGGCTCTGCGGAGGGTGTAGGAGCTGAGCTGGTGCCATAGCTGGGACTGGCTCTGGGGTGGGTGTAGGGGCTGAGCTAGTGTCCACTGCTGGGACTGGCTCTGAGGAGGGTGTAGGGGCTGAGCTGGTGTCGGTTATTGGGACTGGCTTAGGGGAGGGTCTAAGGGCTGAGGGTGTGTGTGCCTAGGTCGAAGCTAAAAGTGAGGCTACGTATTTTGTTGACGTTTATACTGAGGCCTAGATTTTGTAAGAGTATGATGTGGGATCATAGCATGCCGAGTATGAGATCGAAGTCGAGTATGAGGTAGTGGCATGGGGGAAGGCAACTGGAGTTGAATGTCATGCTGTGAGTGGCGTTGAGGTTCATGTTGGGGCTCAGGCTGGGTGTTGATGCCACCCTCATGTCCTTGGACCTGGACATCTGGCTCAAATGAAGAGTCATCACATCTAGAATCAGGACAACGCTTTTTTTATACCATCAACTTCTTAGGTTCCATCTATAGATGAGAAAGAAATTATTAATTAAAGAAAATACAATAGAAAATTTACTACTGAATGTGACTAACTTATTTGCTCCAACTTGATGCCACTTTATATTAAATTTCACTTTGATTATTCTAATAGAATAATTTCAATTTGATTATACTTCATGCCACTATGTATAGAAAGCACAAAACTTGAAAATAGAAACTTGCTCTTATATGATTCATTAAAAAAAAAAGTCATAACTTTGGTTACATGAAATAAGAGAGGAGCTACAAATTATAAAAGGATGATGTCATACTTTTTATATAATCAACTATAATGAAAGAAGTATGCCAAAGTAAAAGATCAACCCAATACAATAAGAAAACCTACAAGGGAGAAAATATCTGAAAAAAATTTTAAGAAATAATTAAACTCTACAAAATAGCCTAATTGAAAACGTTTACTTTAAATATCAATATCCATTGCACCATGACCTATTCCTCCATCTTGTAGCACATCTTGGTATGCTTTAGAATCAAAGTCAGAATCTTTATCATGTTCTATATCATAATAATCACGCGGCATTGTTCTTATTGGTACTATCCAGCCATTTCTACTATTATCAGGCACGTAAAAAACTTGTTCAACTTGACAAGCTAATGTAAAAGGTTTAGATGCTTGAAGAATTGCACGGTCCTTGTTCAAACTTATGAAACTAGTATCTTTGTCAACTTTAACACCATATCTACTGTTAAAAATATCAAACCAGTCACACTTAAATAACATGACTCGGCAATCATGACTATAGCTGACTTCCACAATCTTTTTGATTTTCCCATAGTAACCATCACAACCAGTTTGTATGCCATCACAATTCACAATAACGCCTGAATGCTATGTAGCCTTCACATCATCAACTGATTGCACTTTAAGTCTGAACCCATTTATTACATATCCAGAGTGATAATGTGCATGACTTAAAGGTATGTTCATCATTACATCAAAATCTTCTATCCATTACGGATCATTGTTTTGTTTCATTTCTTGCACACGAGTTCTGAATCAGTTAATGAAGTCTTCTTCACATCTAGAAATGTGCGAAGATTGTCGAAATTCATTGTAAATATTTGTAATCTTTTTTAATATATATATATGAGCTAATCGTCGATCATGTTTAGACATTGGTTTAAATTCCATTTGTATGATTGGCCTTCCTCGGATATCAAGTACAGAAAAATAATCTTCCACATTTTCACTATTTTGTCTATCATTCCTTTCCAATCGATTGAATCGATTATCTGGACCATCCATATACATCGCACAAAAGTTGATGCAATCTTCTACAAGATATCCTTCGACAATTGAACCTTCTGGCTTAGCCTTATTGAAGATGTAGTCTTTCAATTTTTTCAAGAAGTGCTCAACTGGATACATCCACCTATACTGAACTAGTCCAGCAATCCTTGCCTCATTCGTTAGGTGGAGTATAAGATGTACCATAACATCGAAAAATGCAGGAGGGAAAAGCTGCTCCATCTTGCATAGTGTGATCACAATTTGCTTATCCCAATAGTCTAACAATTGAGAATCCAATCTCTTTGAACATATAACCTTGAAGAATCGACTTATCTCCGTCACAAAGTCAACCACTGGTTGAGGAAGCACTCCACGGATTGCTAATAGAAACAATATCTACATGTAAACATGGCAATCATGACTCTTTAACCCACTAACCTTCTTCAATGGTTCATTTACAAATGTAGAAAGTTGTGACGAGAATCCATCTGGAACCTTGATATTTTTAGGAAGAGATAATATCTTCAGTCCTTGCTCATCCTTCAAAGTATATAATGCCTGGGGAAAGTCATAACTGCCATCATCTTTATGATTTGCGTGCAACTCAGGATGAATGCCCAACATCTTCAAATCAGTACGGGTCTTCAACATGTCTTTTGGACTATCCGTTAAGTTTAGCAGATCTAAAATATAATCCATAACATTCTTCTTGATATGCATCACGTCAAGATTGTGACGAACCGTGAGAACTTGCCAATAAGGGAGCTCCATGAAGAATATGCTTTTCTTTTTAAATCCAGAATTACGTAAGTCTTTAAGATCTTTTTAAAATAGATGACCCAATTGGATATTACCAATCTGTTGTAACTTCTCCATTATCTTTTATCCTGACAACCTGATTGTATCTGTTCTTTGAAAATTTTTTGGATTTTTGGATGAATAGCGGCATGGTTTACCATCAAATTTGTCTTTAAGCCTGGATTGTTGCCAACTATGTTCAATTGGTAGGAATCTACGATGCCCTAAGTAACACAATTTTTTACTTTCAGGTAAACGTAAGTAATGAGTATCATCCATACATTCGAGACATGCCAACTTGCCTTTAGTACTCCAACAAGATAAATTTTCATATGCTGGGAAATCATTAATAGTCCACAACAGTGCTGCATACATCTTAAAAAATTATTCTCTAACTGCATCATATGTTTCAACCCGGTTATACCATAACAATTTAAACTTATCGATGAGTGGTTGCATGTAAACATCGATTGCATTTCCTGGTACCTTCTTCCTAGGGATGAGAAGCATCAGCATCATAAACGAAGATCTCATACACGTCCATGGTGGCAAATTATATGTAAATAACACCACTAGCCATATTGAATATGATGGATGCATATTTTTGAAAGGATTGAATCCATCACTTGCAAGACCAAGCCTAACATTACATGTTTCCTCTGCAAATAGAGTATGTTTGTTATCAAATGCAGCCCACTCGTCAGAATCTATCGGATGATGCAAAAGTCCATCTCATGATTTGTTATTATGATGCCATGTCATCCACTTTGCAGTCTTACTCGACATAAAAAGACATTGTAGCATAGGAATCAAAGGAAAGTAATGCAGTACCTTCCTTGATCGTTTCTTCCCTCATGCATTTGAACTGGTATTTTCTTCATATCTTCCTTCCCCATATTGTAGGCAACTATTCAAGCGTGCATTTTCTTTAGTGTACAGCATACAGCCATTCTTACAAACATCAATCCTTTCACACTTCAAGCCAAGTACGAGAAACTGTTTCTTCACATCATACCACGACTGAGGAAAATCTTTGGGATTATTTAACAACTCTTCTATGAACTTAAGGACATCAGACATTAACTTAGATGTTGCCTTATTCGTTACTTTAATTTGAAACATTCTCAAAAGAAATGACAACCTTGACATAGAATTAATTCCAGGAGCAATGGGTTCCTCTGTTGCCTTCAGTGCATCATAAAAATTATTACAATCTCCAAACATATTATCATTTTCATGACTATTAGCATTTGCTGCTCTCATCTCTTCTAACATCTCTGCAACATTATCACCTCCAATATCTTTAATGCGATTCTCAACATCATTATCAATAGAAGGATAAGTGATTTTTTCTCCATGCGAGTTCCAGATTGTGTAGTGAGGCCACCAACCAGTACAAATTAGATGCTCAAGTACTGTGTTACGATCATATATGAATCCATTCAAATAACTTTTGCATGGACAATAAATTCTCCCATAGAAGTCTCCTCTTCTATATTGCTTCCTATCTTCATGGAATGCCCAATCTAAGAATGAAATCACTCCGCTCTTATATCGAAAATAATCTGAAATCCTCAAACCAATCCAAGAGTTATCCATGGAAACCTATAATCAAATAAACCCACAAACAATGAAAGTAAGTTACTAAAAGAAACATCAGATATTTAAAGCTAAGTTGTGATAAAATTTAAGGTGCTTCTCCAGTATATACCCAAGACTAACCTCAAATAGATTCCTTTAACACCCAATTTAAGGTGCTTAAGAAACCTAGGTAAGTTTAGTTAGTATATCAGAGAAGAGCATAAAGATGTCACCGAGATTTCTCCAAACACAGAGTACATGTAACAAGTAACATCTAAGTTGTGATCAAATCTTCAAGAACCCTCCTTAGTTCGGAACTTTACCAAACGAAGGACGATCAAAACTTATGACATATTATAAAGACAACACATCATACATGTATGTGAGATACACATACATTAACGCATTGTCGGTATGACATGACTATAAGTCTTGAATGACCAGGTATATTAATACAATTTTGCCTACTCTTTCAACTTGTACCTTAAGGGCTATATTTCTTATTGTTTGTCATCGAGTGCATCTAAGGTTGTGCAAGTGTGGATATCTACAAATTGCATAAATGAATACTAACAAAGAAAAGAACAGTAATAACATAAGTCAGCATCATAAACGTACTACTACAAAGAACGGAATATTTTCTTATGTCAATTTGAAGTAGATTTGGTCCAAATCTACTTGTTAAAAGGATGATTATATGGATTCTTATTTAGAATAATATGGCAACTTGACCTAAATTAAAACATCCAAGATTGCTTAACCCTCTCAAGCGTAACACCTCCCATGCTAGTTTGCCCATCCAAGTTGAGCCACTAGTTTACCTAACTCAACCTATCCTACTCAACCAGGATAATGATGCTCTTCTCCTCCACCCTCTCTTCCCAACATTTACGATTCTATCGGGATAATATAAATGTATCAATAACATTCATAAACTTTAAAAAGTTCATGATGTACATTAGGGAAAGAAAAAAAAGGAAACAAGTTCTTTTGTTTTAATTGACCAAAAAAACCCAACCAAATCAAGAAGTATTTGAATTGTATCAAATGATAGGATAAGTTTTTTAGAATAGTGAACACTTGGATCATATTACATGAACTTCAGGGCAAATTGCATTTAGACCTTATAAGAAAGACCAATTTTTCATTTGCATCCAATAAATGATTGCAAGACAGATACCCTTTACCCACAGAATATTAGATGTGTCTTCCACCTTAATGCATATCAAAAGATCCAAGTCAATTTGTCTTTTTTCTTCTACTGCCCAGATGCTCTTCCATAGCCTTATCGATGCAGCCAAGGGACGTTGCCTAGATCCAAGTTTCGAATTACATGAAGGGCCACACTTTCCAAGCTTGAAATAATATTCCTTACATACACCTCCTTGTTGCCACCCAACTTAACAGCCATTCATAGAGACATCACACCCTGACACCCACCTCTTAGCACACAGTAACCATGCATATGATTATCAACTCACGAGAGATGGTCAAAAAGGCCGCTGACAATTTTAATTACTTCTTTGCAGAATGTTCCACTTCTCACAGCTAACACTTTCTTTTTTTGTAGGCTATAAGCTAGCTTCGATTCCTATCTCTCCATGGATCAATGGCATAACATTTTAAGTAGACCGCATGTTTGACTCTTCCATTAACAGCTTTGGAGGTACCATCCAGATTCGTCCCCTCTGGGATCAGCTCCAGCCAATGGAGATCTCCCCTCCTCCCATCAAAATCTCCCTTACCCTTTCGGCCCCCCCCAAACCCTCCACCACCCGTGCATTGCAATTGATCTCGAACTTTATTCCTTTATGCTTTACACCACATTAATTACATGATACATCCATCCACCACGTCCACCAATCAACAACCCCCCTTGGAGATATTTCAAAGCACACACACACACCACCATATAGCAGCAATAAAAGAATCAAACACACAGACCCTTGTAAAGACCTAAGATTGGAAACTCATCATGTGACCTCAAGAAAACTAGAAGAGAAAAAAAGAAGAAGGCAACAAGAGGATTTCCTTGTGGTCATGAGCAACAAACACCCTCATCTTCATCATCTCCACACTAACAAAACACATCAAGGGTAGAGGGATTAACCATCTAATAATGGTCTAGTCTGTGGCAAAACTACCATGGTGTAGATAAGATTATCTAAGAAGCTTCCTAGATGCATGTTGTTTATGACCAAAAAATGCTTCCTAGTTTGAAAACTTGTTCGCATACCATCAAACATCTGGCATGTGTGTAAACCCTTGAGCCAGTCCAAGATCAATAGATCTCATTGAGCCACCGCGTAGCCAATAAATCCACCAAGTGCTGCAACAACAACAATAACAGGACATCAAGATAAGTGCAGTTGGAGGAGGAGGTATGAAATTAGTAAATAAATAAAATGAAGGAAGAGTGGCAGATTAACCCTACTTGTACGTAGCAGTAGCAGTGGTAATGGCGGTGTTGTTGGGGAAGATGAGGGAGGGAGAGAGGTAGTGGTCTTGAGGGGGAGGAGACGTGCTACTGGGGAAGGGATGGTCAGGGGAGGTCCTTCGTCAGGAGAGGGAAGGGGGTTGGGGATGGTCTGGGGAGGTGACATCGTCGGGGATTAAGTTGGACAGTCGACGGAGGGGGAAGGTAATGGCAGCGGGAGTTGGTTTTTGGTGGTGATTGATCTTGAGGTCTAGGCGAGGTGCTGCGGGCAACCTTGAGGGGGAGTCAGGACAAGCACCGTTCTCAGGAGAGGGAAGGAGGCAGGCGATGGTCAGGGGGCTGACGCCGTCGAGGAGGGGGCCAAGGAGTCAGGAATGGGAGAAGGTGATGGGGGTAGGATAGGCGGCAGCAAGGAATTTCAGAGGAGGGTGCGCAGGAGGGATGAGAAAAATTTCAAACCATCGCCAAAGGGAAATGTGGGAGGGGGCAGGTAGGTGAGGGAAGGCTATGTTGATAGTTTAACTTGAAACCGTCACGAAAGGGATATGCAGAGAGGGCACGCTCACAAGGGTAAGCTATGGTGACGGTTTCAAGTGGAACCGTCACCAAAGGTATACTATGGTCACAGTCCCACTTGGAATCGTCACCAAAGCAGAAAGCAAATCTCACTCTCCCTCTATGATCACGGTTTTGAGTGGAACTGTCACCATAGGTTACTTTTGGTGACAATTCCCAAAATCTTCACAAAATATCCATCACCAATTCTCCCTTCCCTAGTAGTGAAGTTCGCTAAGCTGCAACCTATGATGTTCACCAACCTTCGCGAGGTCTAAATTATAGGCTTCAATTGCCCAATAAGCCTTGTGTTCAATTTTTATGGGAAGATGACAAGGTTTCCTGTAAACAAGTATATATGGTGACATGCCTATTGGTGTTTTGTGGGCAGTCCTATAAGCCCACAAAGCCTCATCTAAATGGGAAGACCAATCCTTCCTATCGGGTCAGATTGTCATTTGAAGGATCTTTTTGATCTCCTGATTAGAGACCTCAATTTGCCCATTAGTCTGGGGATGATAAGGTGTAGAAATACAATGTGTAACCCCATATTTTCTAAGTAGATTTTTAAACTAGACATTAATAAAATGGGAACCGCTGTCGGAAATAATGGCACGAGGTACCCCAAAATGAGTGATAATATGACTCTGTATAAAAGGAATGACAACTCGATGATGGTTTGTGCGTGTGGGTATGGCTTCAATCCAACGAGAAACATAATCAACAGCAAGTAAAATGTATTCGAAGCCAAAAGAGGATGGAAATGGACCCATAAAGTCTATGCCCTAAATATCAAAGATTTCACAAAGAACAATCGGGTTCAGAGGCATCATGTCCTTTCGTGACATGCCACCAAGAGTTTGGCAATGACTACATGCCTTACAATATGTCTGTGAATCAGCAAATAACATGGGCCAGTAAAACCCATATTGCAGAATTTTTGTAGTGGTCTTTCGACTAGAAAAATGCTCACCACAGGCCTGGTCATGACAAAAAGAGAGGATAGAATCAATCTCAGAAGAAGTGACACTATGCCTGATGATTTGATCATTACAGATTCGAAAAAGATACGGATCTTCCTAGAAATAGGTTTTGACTTCTGCTTTGAGTCGTGATTTACGATTCCCATCCCAGTCTGACTGGAATTGATGTGTAACCAAATAATTAACAATATCTACATACCAAGGAAGATCTGATGATATAGTTAGAAGATGTTCATCAGGAAAGTGTCTAGTAATTGGAGGAGATGATTCAATAGTATCAGAAGGAAGGCGGGAAAGATGGTCGGCAACAACATTCTGTTAACTTGCCTTATCACGAATTTCTAGGTCAAATTCTTGCAAAAGCAAGATCCATCTGATCAACCTAGGTTTCGTGTCCTTTTTGGATAGAAGGTGTTGGATAGCTGAGTGATCAGAGTACACAATGATTCGAGATCTGAGTATATAAGATCTGAACTTTTCTAATCTAAATACTATTGCTAGTAATTCCTTCTCTATAACTGTGTAATTCCTTTGTGTCTCATTCAAAATTTTACTAGCATGGTAAATTACTATAGGATTCTTCTCAATTTTCTGTCCCAAAATAGCTCCTATTGCATAATCTGATGCATCGCACAAGATTTCAAATGGTAAATCCCAATTAGGTGGTTGCAAGATCGGAGCCTTTGTAACTCTGTCTCTCAATGTTTCAAATGCTGAAATACACTCCTCACTCATCTCAAAAGTAGCATCCTTTGTAAGGAGGTTTGTGAGTGGTCGGGAAAATTTGAAAAATCAAGTATAAATCTTGTATAAAATCCCACATGCCCGAGAAATGATCTAATGCCTTTGATCGAGTCAGGAATTGGAAGATTTGCAATTTGATTGATCTTAGATCGATCTACTTGGATACCTTACTCAGACACGAGGTGGCCAAGTACGATGCCCTCTGGAATCATAAAATGGCTCTTCTCCCAACTGAGAACAAGGTTTAGTTCAATACATCTCTTAAGAACCTTCGACAAATTATCCAAACAAATAGCAAATGTTTCCCCGAAGACTAAAAAATCATCCATAAAAACCTCCATATATTCACCCACCATTTCGGTAAAAATGGCTAACATGCAATGCTGAAAAGTCGTGGGTGTGTTACAATGCCCAAATGGCAATCTTCAGAAAGCAAAAATTCCGAAGGGGCAGGTGAAAGTCATTTTCTCTTGATCTTCGGGATAAATTGCTACTTGATTATACTCGAGGTAACCATCGAAAAAGCAGAAGAACCTATTACCAGATAATCTCTCAAGGATTTGATCAATGAATGGCAACGGAAAATGGTCCTTCTTTGTAACGGTATTCAACTTATGATAAACCTACCATGAATTTGTAATTCGTGTGGGAATGGCTTCTCCATATTCAGTCTTAATTATGGTGAGCCCTACCTTTTTAGGTACCACTTGAATTGAACTCACCCAAGGGCTATTAGATATAGGATAGATAATGTCAGCATGTAGCCACTTGATTATTTCTTTCTTAATGACCTCCTTTAAATTCGGATTTGGACGTCTTTGAGCTTCTCTTGAAGGTCGTGCCCCATCTTCAATATAGATGCGATGAGTACAAAAATTGGGGCTAATCCCGGTGAGATCATGTAGAGTCCACCCAATTGCCTTCTTGTGATCTCAAAGAACCTTGATCAATTTGGATTCTTGTGATTTAGAAAGATGAGAGTTGATGATTACCGGATATGTTTGATCAGATTCAAGATAGACATATTTAAGATTATTAGGAAATGGTTTCAATTCTAGTATAGAGTAGAATCAGCAACAGAATTTGGGGTGGGATTTTTGATTACGAAAAGTGAGTTAGATGATTCATAAGATTTAGATTTAGGATTGAGTAAAGATTCTAACAAAAGTATTTCATTGCTTTGAGGGTATGGGATATCAAAAGGAGTGCTCTCTAGTTCTAAGGAACTAATGTCATCCTCAAAAGCTGTAATAGATTTGATTTCCTTAATCCAATCACAATTTAATCCACTAGAAGCTCTAAATATATCTAAATTAGTTGTCTTCTCCCCAAATTTCAATTCAATCTTTCTAGATTCACAATCAATGTTGGCCTTTGCAGTAGCCAAAAAGAGTCTCCCTAAGATAATTGGGGTATCTCTAATGTGTTCGGGCATTTCCATACCAAGGACAATAAAATCAACTGAGAAGTAAAAATCCTGAACTCCTACAATTACATCCTCCAACATTCCTTTAGGTGACTTAATAGATCAATCAGTTAATTGTAAAGTCACATTGGTAGACTTAAGGTTTTCTATGTTGAAATGTTTTACCTAAGATAAAGGAATGAGGTTAATAGATGCTCCTAAATCTAGAAGGACTCTATCAAAACACTAACCCCCAATTATACAGGAAATAAATGGAGATCCTGGGTCTTTCTTTTTCAAAGGAAGCATACTTGAAATTATAGATCTTACATGCTCTGAAAGTACCACAGTGCTTCCTTTCTTCGACTTACACTTAGGAATACACAACTCCTTAAGAAATCTCACGTAAGTCGGAATGTGTTTGATAGCATCTAGGAGTGGGATATTAATGTGTACCTGTTCAAAAATTTTAATTAAATCTTCATCTAACGTAACAGGTTATTTTTGTTTCCTAGTCTTCTTCAAAGCTTTAGGAAATGGGGCGTGGATTGCCTGTTCTACTGAGGTATTTCCCGGATCTCACTAATTAGCGGGAATTGCGGGATCGAGTTTTGCACGTCTTTTAGGTGTAGAAATAGGGGTTGTTCTAGATGTACTAATGTCTTAGGATAGGTTCCTTGGATAAACTGGATCCCTAATGGAAGTTCCATGGTGGGTTGTAATAGAGTTAATACCCTCATGAGAAGAGGAAGCTGATGAAGAAGAAGATGCTAGTTGATTTTGGAAAGATGAATTAGAGATCAATGGTTGATTTGAAAATGATTGTTGTTTATTAAGATACTCAAAATCATGATTAGCAGAGGGTGGATTTGAATTTTGATTTAGATTTGGATTCAAGGGTAATTTATTAAGGAAATGGGCATGTCCCTGATTCGGATTTTGCACTTCCGGGTGTTGTCTCTACTGGATATTCCTAGGGTTTGGAATTGGCTGGGATGGAAGGGCCCTTAGCTGATGAGATTCAACTATGTGATTTGGCCCCTAAGGTCAGCCAACTCTACCGAACATTGCCGTTGGACTTCAGCAAGAGCCTCAGCATTTTGTCACTGGCTCTCAGTCACAGCTCTCAAAATCTGGTCAAGCTCTGAATCTCTATTTGGCCCTACGGGGTTTTGCAAACCCGCATAAAATGGTCTCGCATTATGTTGCTGAAACAGCAACGTAGGCGGGTTTTGCCTGGTTTGAGTCAGATATAATGGTCTTTGTGAATGGTTAGACCAAAAGAAATTAGGGTGATTACGCTATCCAGGATTATAGGAATTAGAATATGGTTTGATCTTGGTGCATATCCCAGAATGGCGTTCAAATCTAAAGGATAGGGTGTGTTTTCCACAAAAACAGGAGATGGGGAAAAAGGTGGGAAAGATTGTGGGACAAAGGTCCCTCCTTGGGTTGGTGCAGGAGTAGATAGAAAACTCAAGGAAGATGGATCTCTAGAATCCAGATTATTCACAAATTCCCTCCCTGTGGGAATTTGTGAAACAGGTGAATGTGCGGGATTTTGCATAGCAAGTAGAGGTGCAAGAGTTTTCATAGTATTTCAGACCTCATCAAGATGGTTTGCTATGATATCGACTTTGTCCAATTTCTCTGCAATAATTTCCAAATCCTTTGAACTGGACGGATTATCGATCTCATGAATGCCCTTATGTGATTTTTGATGCGCTGTATTCGTACCCCACGTAAATTGTGACATAGATGCATTATTGATCAAGTTCTCCGCCATCCCTTCAAATAATTCTAAAGCAGATTCTGCGTCGTGATTTAGAAAATTCCCTCCACAAGAGGCATTGACGAGGGACCTCATGATGTGGGCATTTCCTTTGTAATTCATGAAAGCATTCCCATGCTTCATGAATTGGTTCTCCTTGATTTTGATTAAACGTTGTGATTACTTGCCTTAAAGCATTTGTTTGACTAATAGGAAAGAATTTCTTCGAAAATGCAGATTTGAGTTCAGCCCAAGTTGAGATTGGTCTTATTATAGTTTTATACTAATAAGCTAATTTATCTTTAAGGCTAAAAGAGAACATTTTCATAAGTAGAATTTCCCTATTTTGATTTCGAGGTCTAAGAGTTTGAGATAGATTTTTAAGATTTCAATATGTTGGAATGGATCCTCGGATGCAAATCCATGAAAATGCAGGATTAGACCTATAATGTTTGGCTTTAATTCTAGATCATTTTCCCCAATAAAAATCCTAACATTAGGTTCTGCTTGTGCGTTAGATGGATTATAGTAGTCTCTGAGTAGAGGCCTTGGACGAGGGATCGATAAATCAGGAAGATCAAAACCTACCTCAGGTTGAGGTGGAGGACGGGTTTGAAGATTCTACAAATTATTTAAGGCTGCTATTAGAAGATTAATTTGTCTATTTTGTTCAAGCATCCTAAGATTCTAGTTTAGGAGCACCTCATGAATGTCAAAAGGTGACATCTCTCCCTAACCAGTAGAAGAAGGGATCTCAGGATTCTGATTTTGCAATTGTTCCATAGAAATAGATGAATCAGACAGGAATTTAAGTGGTTGCTTAGCTACAACCAGTTTAGGATCACTTGTCAAAGGAGTTACAAGAGGTAGATGCAAGGATCATCTCCCGTTCATAAAATGAAAAGAATGTGCAAAGGCACACTCACACCACCAGATAATAGCGACAACAAAAACCCGCAAAATAGCATGAAAAGCGTGGGTTTTTCTCTTCTTTCAAAGGAAATGAGATTCCTAGAATATGCAAAAATACGTTGGACGCAAACAAGTATAGTAACAGTATCAAAATACGCATCCTAAACCTGTGTCTACATAAGTGCGTATCCTTAAAGCTCAAAGGTCTAAGGTCTAGGATCGAGACCGCTCACTACTGGCTCCCTAGGGCTCTAGTAGTGAGACAAACTTGTTGATCTTCGGCCAAAGCCCTAAGAGGTGCAAAGAGGAGAGAGAAAATTCAGACTCGTGTGACTCTAGTGATCGCGCTGTGTGCGCGATAGCATGCAACAAACGATTGCGATAAAACCCGCATGCATTCTGCAAACAGATTTAAATCACAATTTTTATTATCCTCTTTTTTACTTAATCTTTTCAAAAATATGATAGAAAGAATTAAAGTGACCGCTTTTTAAGTATTTTCAAAGAATTTGTGGTCTTGATATTATTTCCAGGATTGGGATCTACGCGATTTTTTTTGCATGTTTTCCCGTTGATGTGAGAAAAATAGTAAAAACTTTCCCGAGTTAGATCGAAAAGAAACTAGCAGATAGATGCACTCCTAAGAGTGTATGCCTATATTATGCTGCTGCTAGTCAGAAATGTATGTATTTTTGTATTTTTTAATTTTTTAGCTAACTAAATGCAATAATTCAAACTAACTAAAGACTAAGAAAAGAATATCTACAATGGTATGTATAACGGAAAACAAAATTAAGAAAACTCACCTTCTTCTTGAGATTACCTGCACCAATAAACCCAAAAAGAAGATAGAAAACAAAACAACACAAATTAATACAAAACACTAAAAAATAGTTAATTAACTTAATTATGCTTAATTATGTGTAGAAGAAAGTAACTTAGGTTAACTTGAATTTGTGTCGATTGAGTAGTATAGGGTCATGTTAACCTAACGTTTTAAACTTTATTTCTTTTAACTAGTTTAGTCTAGGTCATTCGCTGGGAGGTATAGCTTATTTAGAATTCACCAATCAATCTATGCTACTCATAGAAGGTATAATTAAGTTTATTTATGAACATGAGCTTTGCCTAACGATTTCAAATTAAAGTATGCAAAATTCCATAAGAAAACATATTTACACAAATGATCTTTAATAACAAGTAAACATGTTAATTTTCTTTTTATTTCAAAGAGATTAAGGCAATAGAAAGTTTTAATAATAAAAGTATGTCTTATTACAACATTAAAATAAAAAAGGAATTAAAAATAATGCAAGAATTTAAACCATTTCTTCTCTTTGTATCTTTGTCTTCAGCCTCTCTCTCTTTCTTCTTCTTCTTTTACCTTTTCTCTTTATGCTCTCTTGCTCTTTTTACTTATCTTTTAATCTTCTCTTAATTTTTTCCTTATCTTTCTCTTTATCGTTTCTCTTAATTTTCTCTTATCTTTCTCGAGCTCTTCTCTTTCACAAGTCTTCTCTTCTTCCTTTCTTTTCTTTCTTTCTTCTTTGCCTTGTCTCTTTAGTATCTGTTTAGCCTTCCATTCCTTCTACGAATTCTCCCTGTCTTCCTTCTCTTCCTTTCCTTTACTCCTTCTCCTTCTTAGCCTTAGCATCTTTCCTTCTCTTCCTTAGCATCCTTCAGAAACTTAGCATCCTCGCATTGCCTTATGAACTTTCTTTCTTTTCTAAACCAAATCGGGTTTTTTTCCTTTTAACCAAAAATTAGGTTTATTTATTGGCGGCTTGGACAGGTCGAGGATACACAGCACCCCTCTCAGGTTGGGACCAGACCCTACTAGGTCCAAGCCTAGTTCATTAAGCTTCGGTTTATTTCCGATTCATAGTTTCGAGCCAAACCGGCTCACGGCCTCCAAGGCCTTGCACACGCCCTCCCAGTGCCCACACTCGCACGCCCACAGGTGCACACAAACATGGGCACATATGCGCCCATGCACACCCAATATGCTCATTCAGTTCATTTGCGCTGTGCATTATCGACTGAAGAGGCAATATAACAAAAACCTTTTATACCTATGCAGCTGTTCAGAACTTTCCGAGGTGGGATTAAGTTACCTCCTCCCAGACCAAACTTCAAGTGACGATTTCTCCTAGCTCAGAGCTCCATTCCAAGCAAATAAAAGCTTGTTGGAAAGCTCTTGAGTTGCTCTACAGGATTGAAGTGTCAATTTGATTCAAAGGGGAAGGTTAGCTCTTCGATTTGAAGGGCAAAGATTCTAGTTTGTCTATGTCTATAATGGCTAGGAAAGTGGATTTCTCAATTCTAAGTCCACAAACTGGACTTTGCCTTCCAACTGACGTTCTAAATGGGTCCTAAGGTTATTTCCACAGCTACTGGTGGATGTTTTGAGCTCTCGAGAGCTTCAAGAGTGGTGCAAAAGCTAAAACCTTCTCAGGAAGCTTCAAGACTGTAAATTACACTTTGAAAAGTCCTAACAGACAACCAAATTCCTATTTAATCGACTAAAACAACTTCTAGAGGCTGTTATAACTCCATCTAGGCAAAGTTTGCATTCAAATCTCATTGAAAATCCACTATCAACAGTTTGGGTTCAAAAATAACCCAAACTGGCAGAAATCAAATCTTATCAAATTATCCATCAGAGCTCATCCAAAACTCATCTAAATCTTTCATAATTATCTTAGAAGCAATTTGAATCCATCAATTCATCTAATTGAATCCAGAACCTATGAATCAGAGTTAGGTTTGAGTAATAAGCCTCAAGTTTTGACTTTATGAGGTTGGCTATTTCACAGGGAATTAAAACCTTAAATGTCTTCTATTCAATTATAGGAACAGGTTCACGCCCTTAGATAGGTGTTTCAACTAGAGTTCCTAGGTTTTCAGGCTCATCGTCTAAGCTTCAAAAGATGTTTGTTCGTTAGGACAAACCAGAGGTTGTTACACTGATTAGATCACAGAAATGGACTCAGGGTTCCACAATAGTGCTTCCAGACTTCTTAAATACAACTTTAACCTAACTATCAGACTTCTCCAACTCTGCTAGTGTTGGAGAAGATGAAGACCTATTACAAGCTCCAGACACTCAAACCTCAAAGAAACAACCTCAACAAAATCAGTGATCCTCAAATCATTAATCTGGAGCTTCACACCAAGTTCTACAGGCTGAAGAACTTATTTTAACTCGTTGGAGCTCACTAGTGCTCCGATGAGTCCAGAAAAGGGTGGAATTGTGTACAGATTAAGGAATTACGCCATTAAAGATTTAAAAAGATTCTTGAGGCCACAAGGAAGCTCAAGATCAAGTAAATTCCTTCAATTGTTCATTAGAGTAAAGATTAATAGTGAAATCATTTTATATAGGATCTGAGTTGGATTAAGCTCACGACTTATTTTCCCACTCAGTTGAGTAGAGGAAACAAGTCAACAGATGATTGCGATAATAAATATATAGTTAATTAGTGATTTCAATTACTCTTGAGCTGCCATTGACAGCGAGCTCAGGAGCTTAATTAAGATTGGGCATTTAGGTTATATGTGGTAATTACTCGAATTAAAGTGATGATTAGGATCCTTGAAGATGAATAGGTGATGGAGGACCCAGTGAAGGTGGAAAATAGGTCAACTACTGCTGCCATGGACAACAGAAGTTGTCAGTGGATGTGGAGTGGTTTAGGCGATTTAATGATCAAATTAGTAGTTAAAGGCTACAGAAATTATCATGGAAGATAGAAGAATGTGGACAGTGACTTAAAAAGATGAAATTATCGCTCCTGACAAGCTCAAGGAGCTCACCGGAGTTGAGGAAGATGAATGCGAATTCTAACATTATAGCTACCTAAGTTACCTAACGAACTAACTAAACTAGCCTACCTACCAAGTATACTGTTACCTGGACGAAGGGGATAGAGGATCTCCATCGAAGGCTCATGACAGAGGAGGAAATCAAAGAGTTGTCGAAAGATCTCTGGTGGGCGGTTGTGAGGTGAAGTAGAGGATAGCTCCTAGTCAACACTTGTCAGAAGACGTGGCTGACTTCGGCGGAGACCCAAAGCTATTGAAGATGGATGGAGGAAGTCGGATGAGGTGGAGGAAGTTCACTGGAGTTTTGGAGAGAATAGCCTATCGAAGTCGGTTTCAGTGAAGAAGAGGGAAGGGAGCCAACTTGGCGGCAATCGAGGGTGTGAAGGGGTATTTATAGGTAGCGGCGACTGGGAAGGAGGTGGAACCTGGATGGATTAATGGCTAGGAGGGGAATAACCACTAGCGTCTTCTCCGACACCAATGAGGTTATCTCCAATCATAAAATAGGATTTAGGCATCATCCAGACCGGTGGATGAAAAGGGGATGGTGAGTGCAAGCTCCAAGAGCTTGGAGAAGAAGGGATGACGTCGGATTGGCGGTGATCAGGCGATGGACACACCTTCTGTTGTCAACTGTCCAAATGGGTGAAGAAGAGAAGAAGAAGAAGAAGTCTAGGGACTTATTCTTAGTGAAACCCAAGGACCTAAGTAGAAAATAAGGACCCGATTGAAATAAAATGTAAGGACTAAAATGTAAACTCAGGTTTTCAGGGTTTATTTTAATTTAAATCTTTTACAACTATTTATATATGATTATAAATAAGACAATTATTATATTTAGACCTTGAATTTACATTTTTAACCTTTTTAGATTAATTTATTTAATTAAGTAATGTTACTTAAGTTATTACATACTTAGATATATATTATGCTTAAGTTAGTTAACACATTAATTAGATGAGTTATTGATAATATTTTGAGTCCAATTATTAATTAGATTATTAATAATATTAATTGGATGATAATATAGCATTTTTAACTTTTTTTAAGGTCCTTTACTATTTATCCCTTATTTAATAATTAACCCATATATTCACATATTTCTAGCTAATTAACTAGGAAAGACTAGTTAATTAGGGATAATTAGAGATCATGATGAGCTTCTCATCAGTCTCAAAAGATGCTCCCTGTGATTATCAGTGCCAAATTAACTAAGGAGTAGGAGATTAAACTGATAAGGTCCTAAAGGAACACAAGGAGGCAATTGGTTGGACCATACATGACCTTAAGGGGATCGAGTCATCTTACTGCAATCTTAGAATATTTTGGGAAGATGGATCCTGCCCTTCTTGACAAATGCAGAGGAGATTAAACACTACTATGCGAGAAGTGGTCAAGAAGGATATTATCAAGTGGCTTGATGCAGGAATCATTTATCCGATCTCTGATTGTCCTTGGGTAAGTCCCGTGCAAATTATTCCCAAGAAAGTCGGGATTACCATTGTGACTAACGAGAAAGGAGAATCTATCACAACTCATTCATCTTCCTCTTGGAGGGTGTGTATTAATTATAGGAAGCTGAACATAGCCACGAAAATGGATCATTTCCCTTTTCCCTTTATCAATCAAATCCTTGAAAGACTAGCCAGGCAGAAGTACCTTTGTTTCCTAGAAAGTTACTCAGGATACAATCAAGTCCCTATCCATCCCAAGGATTAGGAAAAAATGACTTTCACCTGTCCCTACGGAACCTTTGATTTCCGTAGGATGCCTTTCGGCTTATGTAATGCACCTGTGACTTTTCAAAGGTGTATGCTAGCCATATTCTCAAACATGGTGGGAGAGTTTATGGAAGTCTTCATGGATGATTTCTCTATTTTCAGAGAATTGTTTGATTCTTGTCTGGCTAATCTTGAAATGTTTCTTAAAAGATGCATCAAAACAAGACTGGTCCTTAGCTGGGAAAACAGTCATTTCATGACACAAGAAGGCATCGTCTTGGGTCATGTTATCTTTGAATGGGGAATCGAAGTCGACAAAGCTAAGGTTGATGCTATCTCTAAACTTCCACCTCCCACATCTGTCAAACAAATTCAATCATTTCTGGTTTATGTGGGATTCTATAGGAGGTCCATCAAGGACTTTTCTAAGGTTACTCGCCCTCTGAGCAACCTTTTTGCCAAAGATACATCATTTAATTTCAACGAATCATGCCGTAAGGCATTTGATTTTCTTAAAATGGCAGTCACTTGTGCTCCGGTGTTGCAACCACCAGTTTGGATAGCCCCATTTAAGATCATGACCGACGGTTCTGATTATGCGATGGGGGCTATTTTGGGTTAGAAGATTGACAAGAAGCCCTCTATCTTCTACTACGCTAGTAAAAATCTGGATGAGGTTGAGAGGAATTACACTGTTATTGAGAAGGAATTACTAGCTGTAGTATTTGCTTTGGAGAAATTCAGGGCTTATCTCTTAGGGTCTCACGTCATCATATATACCGACCACTCAGCCTTGAGACATCTCTTGGACAAAAAGGATGCCAAACCCTGACTTATTCGATGGATTCTTCTACTTCAAGAATTTAATCTTGAAATAAAGGATAAATCCAAGGCACAGAATGTGGTGGTAGATCATCTTTCGAGACTTCTTAGTGATGCTTCTTGTCCGTATATTCTGATTGTTGATACTTTTCCGGACAAGACTATCCTTATAGTTTCAGGTGTCCAAACTCCAAGGTTTGCAAACATCGTAAACTATTTGACCGTTGGTCAAATCCCTCAGGATTGGACCAAGCAACAATGAGATAGACTCAAATCTGAGGCCAAAAATTACTTCTGGGATGACCCTGAACTGTATCGCATCGGCTTTAATTACATTATCCGCCAGTGTGTTTCGAAGATTGAATTCAAAAGTATACTTGACTTCTACCATGCATCTGCGTGTGGTGGACATTTCTCCGGGAAAAAGATGGCTGCAAAAATTTTGCAATCTGGATTCTTTTGGCCGTCTTCATTCAAGGATGCCTAAGAATTCTTGAGGTCATGTTCTCAATGCTAGGCACTTGGGAGCATAACCAAGAGAGACATGATGCCTCTAAACACTTCCTCCCGTCGAAATCTTTGATGTTTGGGGAATCGATTTCATGGGACCCTTCCTCCCTTCATTTGGACATCAGTACATTCTCATTGCTATTGATTATGTGTCCAAGTGGATCGTGGCCATTCCCACCCGAACCAATGATCACAAGGCGGTCATCGATTTCATCAAGAAGAACATTTTCAGTCGGTTCGAGATTCCTAGGGCCATCATCAGTGATGGTGGTTCCCACTTCACTAATGCCTAGTTCGATAATTTACTGGCAAAATACAGGGTAAATCAAAGAATCTCGACACCTTACCATCCCCAGACGAATGGATAGGACGAGATCTTCAATCAGGAGATCAACAATATTCTTCAGAAGACGGTTAGGCCTGATCGTAAATACTGGACTTAAAAGCTTGAGGACGCTCTTTGGGCCTACCATACAACATACGAAATGCCTATCGGCATGCCACCATTTCATCTAGTTTATGGAAAGGCGTGCCATTTACCAGTAGAAATTGAACATAGTGCATTATGGGCAATCAAGTAATGCAATCTAGATTTGAGTTTAGTTGGAAAGACTAGGAAACTCCAACTGTCTGAGTTGGAGGAGCTTAGAAATGAAGCATACAAGAATGCCAAGATCTACAAGGCTTGGACCAAAGCTCTTCATGACTAATTGATAACCCGCAAGAGCTTTAAGCCGAACCAAAAGGTCTGGCTCTTTGATTCTTGACTTAAGCTCTTTCCTAGCAAACTTAGGTCAAAATGGAACAACTTGTTCATCGTCGATCATATTTTTCCAAATGGGGCCATTCAGATTTCTAACACAAAGATGGGTAATTCATTCAAAGTCAACAGTCAACATCTAAATCCTTTTATTGACCGTATTCTTCCAAAACCCGTCTCAGACATGGTTGCTCTCGTCATGTTGTGATTTCTTTGGCTGGACTTCACCTAGGTGATGGCATTAAACTCAGCAGTTGTACAGTCTGACTCAGAGCTGACCCGAGCATCATATTCAGGTGATATCTTCTACATTCTACCTTCCTTTCATGTCTTTCATTCTCAATGCGGACATTGCATCAGCTAGGCATGGAGGCGTGGATTCATTTCTGAATCAATTTGTCAACTTTGTGGAATTCTTGTAAATTCTACTTGTTTTCTTATATATATATATATTAAAAAGAAAATTGAATTAGGAAAGAATACCTAGGCATTAGAACCTTTCACTCTAAAGAAATATTACAGTAGGATCTGAATACTAAGACCCTTCAGGTCTTTGGACTTAATCAGGCCAGGTATCTATTAAAATGTAGACTTGTTTATCGAGTCCTCGCCATCCTAAATTCTATTTCAATTTTATTAAATAAATTTGGGTGATAAGTATACGACATATCAACCCACCCTCTAATTTGAGGGAACTTTAAGTCTAAGCATCTACACACTATTTTCACTGACTCGTTCAATGGTTTTAACGAAAATTGGGTATGATGAGAGCCTCATCAGGAGCCATAACTAGCTCACTTTGACCTAATAAAGAGAATAAAAGCTCCTACATGACTTAGAGGAGGGCTTAATTGGAGGAATAAGTGTTCTGAGAAGAAAATATGAAATAAAGGTTAAAACTATAATTTTACCATTGCAGTACATAAACAGGATTTCTCAGAGACAAAACATAGGTCAAATGGTCTAAATGAGATAAAAAGTGGGTTGATGCAATCAAAAATGGGTTCATGTGCAATCCAGGAATTAAATGACATCTGGTAACCCTAAAACAGACCCGCTTATTTCAACAAGGTTTCGGTCAGGATGAAAATCAAGTAAACCCTCTAAAATTCATTGAAAAATATCCCCTAGGGTGTAGAATAGTCAATTTGTCCTTTGGAACCTAGTTTGACCTAGGCTAGGGTCCTAGCTCATCAATTGACCTAATTTGGGTTTTTACACAAAATGTCCAATCAAACATGGTGAAACCTAAAATCCAACTTCACCATTGGATTCCTTAGGTCCAAATTAGGTTTGTACCAAAATTTGGACCTAAGGGGAGGTCATCTTGACCTACTTTGCATTTTAGTACACCTAATCACATTTTGGTCCCTATCATTTGAAAATAATCACATAAGCCCCCCTAGCTTTCTCGCCAATCTTACAATAAAGTCCTTCCGCCATTATTGGGGTAGAATCCTTCTTCGACGAGGATGATAGGGGGGATACTCTCAGATCCCTCAGAGATCTCCCAGAATTGGAAGGGAGATTCTTTGAGGATTCCCCTTCCATCTGAGCCCGATCATGATCTCTGATTCCTATCCAATCTCTCGTGCGAATGCACGAAAGATTTGGATCCCAACCACCTTCCTTGTCTGGCAAGATGGCGATGGCTAAAAGCTTGCCCTCCACTCACTAAAAGCTCGACCAGCACCTATAAAAAGACCTCCGACCCTCTGCGAAATCTCTCAGACTTGTCTTGGCCGTAGAATCCTCCAAATTTCATCTCTCCTCTCTCCGACCAAGAAACCCGCAAGCTCTAGCGATTACCTCTCCTCCTTCTCGTCGCTCTGCTGCCATACCAGCAGCAGAGTCTACTCCGCCTCATCTTCCTGCGTTGCGCCACACCAAGCACATGCCTCCTTGACCTCCTCTTCGTCGTCGTTATCTCCCTCAGGGTTGTCGTCTCTGACGATGGCACAAACGAGCCATCTAACTCCGCTACCCCCTTTCTCTCCCAACAGTCCAGATAAGTTCCCCATCTTCCACTCTTTCATTCCCTCACTTTATTTCACACAATCGACCCTCGATTGTCCCTGTCCACCGCCACCTTCCTCATCTCCAGCCACCCTCCGGCGAGACTCTCCCGTCACTCCGCAGCCCCACACATCTCACTGACCATCGCATAACCTCCGCCTCACCTCACTAAGCACACTCCACTCATCCACAGTCTCGCTACACCACCACAACAACCCCCCGAACACACCCATCCATCCAGCCACAGAGTGACCTAGGCACGCACGCCTAGGCCACCCCGCAACCTGCCACACAGCTCATCACCTTCGCCGTGACACGACGAAGGTCCCCCGGTGATTTGAATAGGCTGCGAGGCTATTATTGTGTTAGACAGGTTTCAGGCTCTTGCCGCCATTGACAGCAACTTGAGCAAGCTCCACGCTTGCTCCAGGCCTCAGGACTGCAAGATTCTAGGTGCTGCGAACTTGGGCAGGTCTTGCGAAGATAGTTGACTCAGCAAGTGACGCCAATAGAGCCTGCAGTTGAGGGAATTGAAGGCACGGTCTACTGCGGGCGCGTGAGGGAAAGCTGTGGGCATTAGTCCCACATCGGTAAGTCACGACGTGCGCGTATCCTTTATGGTGTTTTTGTCACATAAGCCGGTTTCCTCCAGTCACACTTGGGGTGATGTCCCTCACCTTACCACTGCGCCTCGTCCGCGAGTTCACTACGCGGATCTGGCGCAACCCAACTTGACCCTATCCTGAGCACTCCTTGCGCACCACCCTCACGCCGGTGCGCCTGGACCCGGGCGCGCGATCCGACCCGTTTACCCGGCTCTGGGAGAGCATGCTGAGAGTGGTTTACACAAAGAGAGAGAGACGTGTGGGTAGAGGGTTAGGTTTTGCTGTGTGTGGTTCTGTGCAGGACATAGGGACTTAGCCGCTGCAAATAGAGGAAGAAAGAAGGAAGGAGGCTCTGCCAAGGAAGAAAGACAAGGCAGAAAAGAAGAAGAGAGGCCAAAGGGAAATAGAACTGAGGAAGGAAGAAGAAGGAAGGAGGCCCTGCAGAAGAGAAAGAAAGGCAAGGAAGAGAAGAAGAAGCACGGTAAGGAGAACGGAACTAAAGAAGAAGAAGACAAGGGGCAGACAAAGATTCAAGAAGGCAAAGGAAAAGAAAAGGAAGAAGAAAGAGAGAGGAAAGCTAGACCTTGGTCACAAGAAGAAAAGAAATAAAGAAGAGGAACAGAAGTAGCAAGGGAAGAGAAGAAAAGGAGCTCTACTTTAATTGTTTTTCCCTTTTGAGTAATTTCTTTCTATATCACTGAACTAGTCATTTATTCTCATTCAAAAAGTTGTGTTCTCAAGTTTTGAAAGTACTTAGATTGCTCCCTGTGTTCGACCTCGGATACTCTGATTTTCGAGTTATAAATCTTTATTTATTTTCGCGGAAAGTTCGTCTATATTACAATGCAATATTTGTTAAAACAAGATCTAGCTGCGTCAACAGGGTAGCTAATGAAACTTCTAGGGTGGTATGGCTTGCAAGTTATCGTGGGTAACAGCCAATAGGTAGGTGCCCAGAGCCCAACCATTGTTCCAATCTTTTCCTACTGCCTTTAGGAAAATCTTAAATCAGGGAAGACACCTATTTAAAAAAAAGAAAAAGAAAAAGAAAAAGAAAGTCCAAAAGGAAAAAAAAAAGAGAAAACAAAACAAAAGAAATAAGCCACACTTCACCGTACGACTATGGTTGGCAAGTTCTTGTGGGTAACAGCTCATTGGTAGGTTGTCCAGAACCCAGCTCAAGAAATACATGTAAAAATTCCTAAAACACTTAGGAAGAAGCAGAGAAGTAGAATAAGCCGGAAAGATATACACTGGATTTACCCTTGTGTTGACCCCATAAAAATAAAAAGTAGGGAGAAAGCTACCGATCGTATAGATACATCTTTAGGCAAAATTCTTTTTAAGGTCACCTAGGGGCATAGAAACCCAAAGTCCGTTCTAATTGCCGATCAACGAGTCTATCACATTTACAAAAAGATGCTTAAAATTTAGGGTTCTCATCAAGTCTTAGGTGGGTTGAGTAGTTGTAGAATGCCACTCTATAGCCCTAGACTCATAAAACCAAAAAAAGTTAGAAAAGAATAAAAAGGAGAAAAAGAGATCATTCCTTGAATAAGGTGAGGGTTTGAGGCGGTCTGCATTTTGGTAAATACTCAAGCGCTGTTGTGTCTTTGAAAGTTCAGGTCCTAAGCAAAAATTTCTTAATGTTGAAAATGACTTTTGCCTGAGTAATCCAACCCTAATTCTTTTATAAATAGCACGTAGTTTTTGCTAGGGACTGGCAAAAGATAGGCATGGGGGTGTGATGTGCATACATCTAAATAGCCAAAAATGTCTATTAATGCATGTTCTTAGAGTCATAGTAGCATCATGCATTGTAAATATTGCATAATAAGCATAATTACGCATTTAGGATAAATTGTATAAATTGCATAGTAATTGTCTCCTTTTATGGTCAAGGACAGGGTGACTTTTAATCAGGGCCTCAAATTGAAGATCCAACTGTACGGATCTAATCAAGGCGACGATTGGAGTTCAATGACTCCAAGATCGTCCTGATCGAACATCCGTAGCGCTAGATAGAGATCGAGGAAGCCTAAAGATCAAGGGCCAAGATGGTGCCAATCTGCACTTCAGATGACAAATCTGACCTTACTGATGGGTTCGGATTGATGATTGCCGCCTAACAGCATGAAAATAAACCCAACTCGACATCCGTGGCACCTTCTACATGTCACATAAGATGGACAACCATCATGGTGCCATGTGGCACCATCACAGCTGCCCAAATTGGCTGCAACATTGCTCCCCATCTTCTGAAGGCATGGTGAGGTGAGAATTGGGTGGCTGGATCTTGATCCAACAGCCATGAAGTGCACATGCTTAAATCGTAAAAGCAACAAAGTAGCACTGCTAGCACAGGGGTCGAGCGACATTGTGCGAGCGTGCGACGTGCGTTCGACTCACCATCTGCAGCGCATGAGCGATTAATCGCGACCGCGCAATTGGTTCGGGTAGCTCAGATCATCCAATCGCCCACACGCATGATCAAACGTATAGCACGCACGCCTAATCGCACGCAAGCGCATGGTTAAGCGCAGATGAAGGCACGTGTGAGGAGTAATCTAAGCCGTCCTATCTCACGATCAGACGGCTAGGATTTTGAAAATGTGGGCCTGTGTTGTGTGCATGACAGAGGAGGAGTGCACAGCGCGCGCACGTCGCCCATGATCAGACCTTTAGTGAGGGATAAATCCGTCACTAAAGACCTAATTTTAATGCTTTAGGCTTGAAATGACAATTTTTCCCTTAATTCCTACAACTATAAAAGGAGACCCAACCTCCACTTCTTCATCGCTTCCGTCACTTCTCTCCCTCTCCAAAGCTCAAGAGAAGGTTGTCCCACACCCAGGATGTTATTCTAGAGCTAAACCCAATTTTCTCGACCCTGTTCCAGAAGTGGAACTTGCAATGACGATAACATGCTGCCTCATTCCTACTTCTTCCTACTTCATCCTCCTTCTCGCTCCATCCTCCGTCTTCCCGATGTCGCTCTGTCTGGCTCTTCCTCTAAGCATTCGTCGAGAAGGATAACATCTCTCTCCCTTCTTTTTAATCGCTTTCTAGAATAGAATTTTCTGCTTTTTAGTTGTAATCATTTCCCGCTATGTAGTTGTAAAAACATTCTGATTATATGAAGTGATTGTTCTCACTCTCTCTCTTTCTCTCTCTTATTGTTTATATCAATTCCATTATAATTATTTTTTAAGCAAAAACAAAAAAAATATAAATCGTTGACATTAGATCGATGTAGCCTCCCTATGTTTGACCCGGAATTCTTAGAATTATGGTATAAATTTATCTGTTGATAGATTTCTTCGCAAATCAAACTAAAATGATGGGTCTTTTGAAACCAACTTCAATCGTGTAGTTTTCCACACTCAACACCGCCCATGTGAAATTGGGATGATTACGTCATCCAAGGTTGTAACTGTTTGAGAATGGATCATTCTAAATGGCGTTGAGGTCCTTACAAGTCAGAGGAACCTCGGGAAAGTCAGAATATGAGGGTTCAGAGTTTCCCCAAATAGAGTTGGTGGGTCCAAAGTTTCTTTCGAAACCAGAATTAGATGGGGGTGGATATAGGTCCATCCCCTAAGAAGGTCGGTGACAGATGTTGTGCACAACCACCCTACCAGAGGGTGGTTGCGTGAATGTGTTTTCCGTAGAGGTGGCTAGCTGCAAGTGTCGAGTTAGCCATCCACCATCTTCTCAATAATAGAGACCTTGTCCAGATGACTAGCCATTAGTTCCAAGCCGATGGAAGAGGACTGGCCCTGCGTCTCATGTGCTTCCTTTGGATTCATCAATGCATGGGCATTCGTCCGACCGAACATACCCATGGATTCATTATTGATGGAGTTCTCACACATTCTCGAGAATCTCTCACACGGTGTCTTTGTGTTGACCCATGATGTTTCCTCCGCAGGTCACATTGACGAATAATCGAATATCCTCATGGAGTCCCTGGTAAAAAGACTTGACTTATTCCTATTTAGGAACTCCATGGTGAGGGCACTTTCACAAGAGATCCAGAAAATGATCCCATGCCTCATGAAGTGGTTCTCCTGCTTGTTGTATGAAATGTGTGATCTGGTGCCATAAAGCATTTGTCAGGCCAACAGAGAAGAACTTTCTCAAAAACTTGGATTGAAGTTCTGCCCAGGTGTTGATTGGATGCATTTAGGTTTGGTGCCAGTAAGCAGCTTTATCCCTGAGAGAGAAGGAGAACATTTTCATGAGTAGAATATCCCAATTTGAGCTTTTGACCCGAAGGTCTGGGCCAGATGCTTGAGTTGTTTGATATGCTGGAAAGGATCTTCAGAATTATGCCCATGGAATTTGGGAATGGAATGAATCATGTTGGGCTTGAGTTTAGTGTCAGGACCTTCAACGGGGATTTCTACTCGAGGTTCGATTACTACCACGGTAGGATTATAGTGATCTCACATCATTGGACACTGCAGTGGGTATACAAAGGCTTGGAATAGATCATTGAGGTGCTGAAGTTGATTTTCAAGATTATTTTCTTCTGCTGGTTGTGCCATGATGATGGATGAAGGAGAATCAGGTTCAGATAAATCAGAAGAGATATCAATAGGATTGTGTTGTTGCACAAACAAGGAGGTCGAGGCTTGGCCTTGACATGAATGAGTAGCTAAAGGAGGCCTCAACGGTGGTCTTAGAGACCTCCTCCCAAACATGCATCGCTGGAGTAGATGAGAGGTAGAATGTGATGGACCTAATCAATACAGCAAAAAATTTTGGATGACTATAGAGGTTTGGGGTGAATGATACCCCTTAGTGAAAAAGCCGTCCACCTGAGAATTACCTAGGCAGCCAGAGAGGGAGAGTCCCGCAAAGACCCCTACACAGTAGAGCATCGCCACTGGTTACAGGGTTTCCCCCACCCGACCTCTCTTATCACTAATGTTCCAGGTAGAGTAGAATAGGGACTTGGCCTCTTAAGTCTACCAGTTTTAATTAAGAGCAAGGGTGCTTAGGATTTCACTTGAACATTTAAGATGTTTTTGTGAAAAAGTGACCTAATTTGACGATTGGTTGAGCCAACAAGGTGGGTCAACTTCACCTGTATTGTCCTCTTGAGAATTTTAGGTTCGACTTTTAATGTTCAAATGAATTTAGGAGCCTGATTTTTAGGGTTTTGCTTGAATAGATCAATACAGTCAAGGTCTAGGCACACATTGTTTTGGAGAGATAATTTCTTGATTAAGCAAGTGTGTCTCTAAAACCCTAAACTGGAATCCCTAATTGGCTCTACTTGGTCCAATTTAGTTTGTCAAAATGTGGTACCTAGGGCTCAAGCAAGAATGTGATAGCCCTAGATACCTTAGTTTCAAATGGGTGTACAGATCAGGGTTTGAATGTTTGTTGAATATATCAAATCAGGCAACTTGATGATTAATCTAAGAATATAATGCAAGTAGCCCTAATTGATTTCTTCCATTTTTAGTTTTCACAGAGTCATGGGTTTAGAAGGATTTGAATGGAGTTTTACCTATCCCTGGAGTGGTTGATGTCCGGTTGATCTTCTTAATGAATCCCTGTAATAGATCATAGTCAAAAGAGAAAGAGCAAGTTAGTATTGACTCAAATATTGTAATCAAGAGATCTGAATTGTGCATTGCTCCCAGGCAACGGTGCCAAAATATTTAAGCAATAAATTAGTATTTTAAAATTGCTTCATTGTAATATAGTGGAAATCGCTTTGAAACAAATAAATTTTATTACTCAAATTTTAAGTTCGAGGTCAAACACAGGGAGCAATAGGGAATTCAAAACTCAATATCACAATTTAAGTGAAGAATAGAGATTGCAATAATAATAATGTCAGGATCAATATGCAAAAAGAATGGAGTAAAATGGTGATTTAAATCACCAATTACTCCTTACAAATAACACTTAAATCAAAGCCCGAAATAGATGTTAATCAAATGTATTAGATGTCTTAAATATGTGCTACAGTGCTAGAGACTCAAGGATCTCTTCCTCTTCCTGTGCAGCTTCTTTCTTTCTCTGAGCTTCTCCTCTTCTTTTCCTCTTCATATGCAGTACCTAATCTTTATCTTCTTCTGCTCAAGCCTTCCTCTCTTCTCCTTTCTTTCTCTGATTCTTCCTTTTCTCCTCTTCTTTCTTTCTTTAAGCTCAGATGGTAGCCATCACAAGTTTTGGCTAAGGGTTGCATGGGGAAAAACCCTCCCCTGCCCTGTGCTCTCTCCCTCTCTTTCTCTCCTCTTAGGCTCCGCCCCCCCAGGGCCACTCAGGGTATAGTTGGGCAATCAAGTAGGCACACACCTGGGTCTAGGGTAGCGAGCATGGTTGCAGCCAAGGAGTGGGCTTAGGTGGATTGGGTGTACCAGGTCTACGGGTGATAGCGATTTTACGCAGTTTGTTAATTAGGTTGTTGTAACGTGTAAAATCGATCAACTCTTAAATTTATATTCCTAGATAGGGGAGTATCTAGGGTCATCCAAGGAGGCCAAATGATTGCAAAAGTGATTCTCATGCTTGGAATACAAATCTCAACTTTCTTTTTGGTCCTTTTTCAATATATCATTTTTTTTGTTTTTGAATTAAGACAACATGCGAAATGGTGGAGGGAAGGTGATTTACACTTCAAATTTAAAATACTACTTCTAAGTGGCAAGTAGAGCCTCTCCCTAAGCTCACTCTAGGCAAGTGGAGGCCTAAAATAATTATGGAGAGGGAGTGAAGAATGCTAAAAACAAAGCAATTAGAAATGTAAATAAGAAATTGCAAAGAAGGCAACTAGATTAATAAAAAAGTGTTTTAGAAAAAGGCCTAGTAGAGGAATGCTTCTACTACTAGAAAAATTGAAATAAAGAAAAGCAAACACAAATCCTCTAGATAGATGGTGAAGAAGAGGGCTTCTTGCTCCAAGCTTGGTAGCTCCCAGGCTTGACAAGAGTCCTCCAACTCCTTCCTTGCTGTGCTCCGCCAAGATGATGTCCTCCAAGGCAAGCCCTAAGGGGGCGTGCCCTAAGCTTCTCTCCAAGGGTGGACGTCCACCCTAGGTCCTTCTCCTTTGCCTAGCCATCCTCCTTGAAGTGGAAGAGTCCTCCTCCTTGGCGTGGCCCAAGTTGAAGAGAGTGGGGAGAAGAAGGCACCAAAACGGCTGGTGATGTGCCCCTTTAATCTCCTTCTCTACTCCTTCTTCTTGGCCGTAGGTATAGGTGGTATAGGTAGCAAAATACACTAATGGAGGATGCCCCTTTATGGTGGTAGGTGGTGGGTTCTTATAAAATAGGAAGGGGGCAAAGGTGACTCTTGGAATGGAGGGCTAAGATGAAGAGATGGAGGTGGTTAAGGATCCAATGGCCAAGGTTAATTAGCGCCACCTTAAGGGACACCTACTGGGTGGTTATGGGTGTTGACATCCCTTGATATTGGTGCCAAAATGGCTTCTAGAAGGGGGTCTAAGTTGGCACCAAGAAGGGTTCTAGGAGGAGGTGTAGGTGGATGGCTAGGATGGATTATGTTGGTAGGTGTACGGTGGATTAAGGGCTGAAAGTTGGCACCAATATAGAGGTGGTTAGGGGTAGTTTTTGGCATGAACTTTTGGTGTCTTTTGGTGGTGATGATGGGGTGAAGGGATGGCTAGGAGTTGGCGCCAACTTGAGTAGGGTAGCTAGCTTATGTAGGCTTAAGTTGGTGGAGCTAGCCAGGGTTGAATTTGAAGGTGGTGGATGGCCAAGGAGCTGGTTGCTAGCTAAGCTAAGCTAAGCTAGCTTAGCTAAAGGGGGACTAGAGGAGAAGGTGTTGGAGCTAGGGTTTGGAGGGAGGAGCTGAGGAGGAGAAGTCTGGAGCTGGAGCTGGAGCTGGCTGCTGCTGAAGAGGCTGGCATGGGGCTACTCAAGCTGGCTTAGCTTGCTAGTTCTTTGCTAGTTTCTAAGCCAAGCTAAAGTAAGCTAGCTTCTACCATAATGAGCTGAGGTGAGCTAGGTCTGGTACTCCCGGGGAGAATCAAGCTGGTTGAGGCAACTAAAGTAGCTTAGCTCAACTAAGTTGAGCTAAGCTAAGTCCCTGGGAGCTGGACTTGAGTTTCCTGAGCTGGGATGAGTTCTTCTTCAGCTGGCTGGAGTTGAGTGGAGCTGGATGTAGTTGGATTTGAGCTGGGGTGAACTCCTGTCAACTCAGTTGAGCTAGCTAGAGCTCCCTGTGGACTAGTGGGAGCTGAGATGAGCTAGACTCAGCTAAGTTGAGCTGGATCTGAGTTGACTTGAGCTGGGGTGAGCTAAGATGAACTCTCTTGAGCTGCCATTCAACTGAGGTTAGCTGAATGGAGCTAAGATGAGCTAACCCTAGTTCAAGTGAGCTAGGTTCCAACTGTGATGAGCTGGATCAAGCTGAGTTCCAGCTAGTCTTAGCTTCTCCTTCACCATTTGCCTTCCTGAGTGCTAGGGTTTTAGGGATCTGTATATCTGTTCATCCCTAACACTCACAAAAACATATTAAAAAGACATTAAAAAATTGCAATGCATGGCTAATTTATTTTTTGCCTAAATGCAGCCCAAAAACCCATTTGCGGAGTAAAATCCTAAGAGCTAGGTTTGTTTTAATGCATAAGAATGATGATAAACTGGCATTTATCACACCCCCATGCTTATCTTTTGCTAGTCTCTTAGCAAAACGTTAATTTTTTTAGAAAACAGAATTTTTTGGGAAATCTATTTTTTTTACTTTTGAGGAGAAAAAGAGAATAAAGGACCTTGGTGGATTAAAACACAGGAGGTATGGGATTTGTTAAAGATAAACATCGGGATTTGTTTTTGGATTCAATCATTAGACAGAACAGGATCAATATATCCTGCAGAAAATTCACAAATTAACCCCTTGTTAATTCAGATGACTTGAAATGTTTGTTTTTAGGATTTTTCTAGCTCATGAATCTGATTTGTAACTCGCAAAATCCTTTAAAATCTTGTGTCTGTGCTTGTGAAAAGCCAACATTTATAAGGGCGCGTTAATTTATTTATTATTACTTTTTTTTTCTCTCCCCCATGCTTATTTTTAGCTTAGTCTTACAACAGATGTGTCGGGATCATCATTCCTGTTACCATTCCTCGAGAGGGCTCTGGCGCCAGTACTTTGGGATAGCACTGTCCATGACACCACCCAGGAGCTCACAACCCCAAAACACGATGCGATGAAAAGGGGCGCTCCAAGCAAACTCAAGCTCTTGCTCCGACACTATAGGTAGAGTACCGTCCAAGACACTTGAGATGCTAAAATGCGCTTTAATGCTCCATCTAAAGATATGAAATATAGATATGGAGCAGCACCGAGGCGGTAACATGCTGACATCGCATCCTCAAAGGAAGCATTTTCCTCCTTCTCGGCGGTGGGAACTCAAGCCAATGATCTACTTCAGACTTTTACTAAGTCCAAACAAGGGAGTTTTTCAAATTTTTAGTTGATTTTAAGTGGTCTTGTGTGAAAGTTGACACAAGAAGTTTCTCAAGACGCGCAAGTTTTTGAATCAGAAACTAAGTCAAATACCTTCTGTATTACAAAATAGGATCAAGTCACCTGAACTATCATGAGTTCAGGTGAAATTTTAGAGAAGGATATCTGATCTAGTCTAAAATAGACCTTGGAATTCTAATGATCAGATCCATGTCCTCATCCTTAGTTTGTTAAAGATTAAATCCCATTGTACCAAAAGTGAATTTTTTGACCTTAGTCCTGATTTCAAAATTTTTCCTCAAAAAGTTTTCAACAATATTATTATTATTATTATTATTATTTTGGGTATGCAAGCAGAAAATAAATTAAAGGAAATTGCATGTTTTTAGGTTTTGAAAATCCTAAATCGATCGTCAAATTTAAAAACACCCCCCCATGCTTAAGATATGCCAAGTCCTCATGCATTAGGAGGGAAAAGGGATCACCTTAGTAAAGAGCGGTCGGGTTTAGGATGAACAAAACCTGGAAAAAGAAGAAAAAAGGAAAGCAAGAAAAAATGATGGGTTACCTCCCATCCAGTGATATCTTTTACGCCATTCAGCTGGGTGTGAAGGTATGCACGAAAGATGTAAAATCATGTAAATAATTGGATACTTGGATGCCTGCAAAAAAGATGTCTTCTTCTAGATCCCTAGAAAATTGATTAGAAGCAATATTGGGATCAAAGTTGGATGGAAAATGATAAGTGTAGCCCGAGTCTGGCCATGGTTTTGAATTAGGTTAGATGCCAAACTCGGGCGGGGTTGGTGGCAGGTCCATACGAAAAGAGTTGGGGAAGGAATGATGAGGATTGGGTGAAGTTAGTGTGGAAAAACTAGGTGCATGAATGGTGGGTGGGTTAGGGTGCTTAGGGGGGGTATCAGGAATAAATTTGGGGTCAAGACAAGTTTCCGGATCATAGATTTCGCCGACCACTGATTCTGAATCAGAGTCCTCAAAAAAATTGTGGTCGGTAAGGGTATCTATTAACACTGTCTCCTCCACCATATTGGAAATTTCAGTATCTGAGTCCTCAAAGAAGTTCTCATCATGGAATCTCCTGGAGGATTTAAAAATATCTAAAGTGATAGTTTGGCCTGCACAGTTGATATCCATTTTGCCTGTGTGGCAATTGATATTTGCCTTTGCAGTGGCCAAAAAAGGGAATCCAAGGATTATTGGGGAGTCCAGTAATGATTTAGGTGCCTCAATGTCAAGAACCAGAAAGTCTGCATGGAAGACACAATTCTGTACCTTGACTAAAACATCCTCGACAATCCCACGAGGTTTGATTGTAGATCGGTCGGCTAATTGCAGGGTAACCTCGACGGGTTTTAATTCACCGATTTGAAAATCTTCGAATAAACTCGTGGGAATAATATTAACTGAGGCACCAAGATCAAGGAGGGTGCGATTAAATGTAGTGTCATCAATAATTACAGAAATTAAAGGTGCCCCCGGATCTTTCATCTTAGGAGGCAGCTTACTCTGTATGACAGAGCTTACTATCTCCGAAAGATGCACCTGTCCTAGATTTTTGGCTTGCCTTTTAGGAGTACAAATCTCCTTCAAAAATTTAGCATAGGTAGGTATATATTTGATGGCATCTAGGAGAGGAATATTGATATGAACTTGACCAAATAGATCCATGAGTTCTTCTGTAGTGGGCTCAGATTTCTTTTTTTTGGTGGTGGTGGGGTAGAGAGCTTGTGGGAAAGGGACAGGAATCTTGTCTTGAGATTTTTGTATTTCTTTTTCTTCTTGATGGGGAGGTGGGGAGTCAATTTGCACAGGTATTTCACCAGGTTCGTGTGAAGGCCCAGGGTCAGTGGTGGTCTTCCCACTCCTCAAAGTAACTGCATGTGCAGTCGGAGTATTATTTGGAGGAGGTGGGGGGGCCTGTGATTGCAGAAACATGGGCGGCTGCTGAGTTGGTGGATTAGGAGGAGGTTGATTTGGATAATGTGGAGTTCTGCCCATATAATGGTTCCCTTGATGATTAGGGATGGGCATGGGTTGGGACGGAAGATGTCCTGCAGGTCTTTGCGTGGGAGCAACCCCAATCTGATTGTTCAGATTTGTGATGTTGAGGGTTACTTCCGTCATTTTTGTTTGCATATCCTGCAGGGTTCGCAGCATCTGGGCATTGATGTCTTGTTGGGATGGCCCAGGATGGAAGTTTGGATTCAACCCATACCCATTAAATTGATATGGTTGGGGGGAAACTTGATTATTCCAGGAGTAGTTTGGGTAATTTTTCCAATTGGAAGAATTTTTAAAGGGCTCCTGGATGACAAAAATATTTTGAGTGGGGTTAAGATCTGGGTAGTAGTAATTCCCCAGTGAATCATGGGCAACCTCAGAATAATCAACAGGAGTAGTGTTGAGATTGTGCAAATTTTCTATTCGTGGAAAGTTTGGTTGGGTTAGATGTGGGTGTGGAGCTTGAGTTGATGTGGCCAGTCTTTCCTCAATTTTCTTTTGATTAATATGCATTTGGTCGAGTTTTTGAGCGATCAATTGAAGATCGTCTTGGGTGACAGGGATAGATTGAGTGCCTATTTCATGAACACTGAACTGCGGGTTTTGGGTTCTGCAAAATGTGTTCATGGAAGCTTGATTAAATGAGTTTTCACTCATTTCTTCAAATAGGTCGTAGGCACTTTCAGTATCTTTATTTAAGAAGTTGCCGCCACACGAGGCGTCGACAAAATGTCGGATTTGATCTTCTAATCCATGATAGAAGATTTGCACGAGCTGCCATAAAGGAATCTCGTGGTGCGGGAAACTTCTTAAAAGATCTTGAAATCTTTCCCAAGAATCATGGAAAGTTTCACCAGATTTTTGGTGAAAGGTCATAATAGATCTTCGCAAAGAATTGGTACGACCTATGGGAAAGAATTTCTTGAGGAAGGCGCTCTTGAGTTGAGGCCAAGTTGTGATGGGTCGGCCAATGGTCCTGAACCAATAAGCGGCCTTATCTTTAAGAGATAATGGAAAAAGTCGCATCATCCATATGTCTTCTTGCATATTTCGGGAACGGGTTGTCTGTGCAAGAAGAGTTAGCTCTTCAAGGTGGGTGAAAGGGTCTTCCCTAGGAAGGACATGAAAGTGTTTAATTAGGTTCAGGACAGCAGGCTTGATCTCAAAGTCCCCCTCCGGTATGACCACCCTGGTCGTTCCTCATAATAAGACGGATCATAGAAATCTTTTAGAGGAACAACAGGTTGCTGATGGGGTGGTGGGTTTGGCCTTGGATTGGCTAGGTTTTGGATTTTCCTAGTCAATGGTTGTTGATTGGAATTTAATTTATTAATATGATCGGCCATCAATTTTAAAAGATCAGGTAGGGGGTCTTGATGTTGTGTGTGGGGCAACTCAAGATTAGGAAGCTCCAAGTGTGGGAAGTTAATGGTGGGTGGGTTTTGGGAGGAAGGGTTAGAATTAGGGTTAGTGATGGGGTTAGAGTTAAGGTTAGAGGTGGAAGTGGAAGGGTCAGTGGACCCATTTTGTTGTGTTTCCATTTCTTCAGGAGAAGAAGACAGAAAAAGTGGTCTTTTTGCGTAGGGGGCAAAATCAAATGGTCCTTCCAAGTGTGGATTTTGAGACCGTCGCCCGTGCATAAAATGGAAGAACGGGAGGGGAGGAGAAGAGAAAGAGACGAGAGAAAGTGTGCAATTCAAACAAACAGAACTAGACCTAACTTAAATGCGACTCCATTATAATATCCTAAGACTTGGTCTATGTAGGAAATAAGTAATCAATAGTGAATACCCGTTCTATCAACAAATCTAGCCAACTTGCTTAAGGGGAGGTTTGGGCCCAAACGTTTCCTTGGGAAAACCCCAGGTGCTTGTACAAACTCGCACCAGGTCCTTTGACACGGCCCCTCAGCCTGAACACCAGATATAGATGACAGAATTGGTACTAACTAAAGAAAACGTAAGACCTAAATAGCAAGCTTAAGTTGATAAAGCCTTAGGGGTCAAGTTGCTACAAATTTTAATTAGGTCTAGGATGCTATAGTGCACATGGAATGTGGAGGGCGTTTATTGGGTTATTGCCCTGTTATTTTGATTGTTTTGTGTGTGTGCAGGAATTGGAGAGTGGCTCCAATGAAAATCAAGTTGTCACATAATTTTTTTTTTTGTATTTTTGTCTTTTAGGATTTGATTTAATTAAATGTGTTTTAGGGTTTTTCTCTCTAAATTTTCAAACAAATTTGAAATTTCACAGTCAAAGGAAAGACAAGTTGTATTGGTGATGGTTAATTTCCTTTAATGTGAGTCTTTAAAAAGAAAGAAAGAAACCCTAAGTCAATTATCCCTAAGAAAGAAAATTACTACCAATGAATTAATTTTAGGCTTTCTATATTAAGTAGTGGTCCAAACAAGTCCAACAGCACCACTACATTGAAGAAAATCAAAAAAGGATTCCAAAAAAGATTTTTGTAAGATTTTATGAATTTGTTTGATAATTATTTTCAATTTTTAATTGTACTGGTGTTAAAGTCCAGAAATGATACTTGTGGGTATTTTAGACTTTTCAGTATTACCACTGACCTCAGAAAATATTTGTGATTTTATATGATGCGCAAAATTTTACAAGGATTCCAGCAAGCTAAATTTCACAAAAATTGGATGAGTATAAAAAATTCTAAAAATTCGTGGACAGTAGCAAAATAGGAAGATTAGAGGGTGTGACACCTCTGCAGTCCACGAATTTTTAAAAATTAAATACAAATCCAATTGATCTTAAATTTGGAACAGATGTTCCTAACTTAATTGGAAATCACTGTAGAAAATTTTTTGATTTTAGGAGGCCTGTGGTGTTAGGAATCAATTTTTCAATTCCGGATAGAAATCTGGACCCGAAAAATAGAACACCAATACTTGCAATGGAGTGGTGTTAAAGAAGCATTTAAGCAAACAATGGATTTTATATGGGCACCACTCCACTTAATTAAAGTGTTTAGGGTCCTGAAAGCCAAGTTTAATAATTTTTTTGGTAGTCTTTTAGCGTAAATGTGACAAGAAAGGAGAACCAACCTGAGTTTCACGGGAAGAAAAGCATCTTTGAGCTCTCGCTTCCAGATTCCCACTTTCTTCCTGCAATAGTTCCTGCACACACAAAAGAAAAGAAAGAGAAGGGGATGAGATCCACTTCAAGCAAGAGAAGAAAGAATAAGCAAAGCCGTGCCTCCCCAGCAACGGCACCAAAAAGTGATAGCGATTTTACACGGTTTGTTAATTAGGTTGTTGTAACGCGTAAAACCGATCAACTCTTAAATTTATATTCCTAGATAGGGGAGTATCTAGGGTCGTCCAAGGAGGCCAAATGTTTGCAAAAGTGATTCTCTTGCTTGGAATACAAATCTCAACTTTCTTTTTGGTATTTTTTCAATATATCATTTTTTTGTTTTTGAATTAAGACAACATGCGAAATGGTGGCGGGAAGGTGATTTACACTTCAAATTTAAAATACTACTTCTAAGTGGTAAGTAGAGCCTCTCCATAAGCTTAGTCTAGGAAAGTGGAGGCCTAGAATAATTAGGGAGAGGGAGTGAAGAATGCTAAAAATAAAGCAATTAGAAATGCAAATAAGAAATTGCAAAGAAGTCAACTAGATTAATAAAAAAGCGTTTTACAAAAAGGCCTAGTAGAGGAATGCTTCTACTACTAGAAAAATTGAAATAAAGAAAAGCAAATACAAATCCTCTAGATAGATGATGAAGAAGAGGGATTCTTGCTCCAAGCTTGGTAGCTCCCAGGCTTGAAAAGAGTCCTCCAACTCCTTCCATGCTGTCTCTGCGAAGATGATGTCCTCCAAGGCAAGCCCTAAGGGGGCGTGCCCTAAGCTTCTCTCCAAGGGTGGACGTCCACCCTAGGTCCTTCTCCTTTGCCTGGCCGTCCTCCTTGAAGTGGAAGAGTCCTCCTCCTTGGGGTGGTCCAAGTTGAGGAGAGTGGGGAGAAGAAGGCACCAAAAGGGCTGGTGATGTGCCCCTTTAATCTCCTTCTCTACTCCTTCTTCTTGGCCATAGGTATAGGTGGTATAGGTAGCAAAATACACTAATGGAGGATGCCCATTTATGGTGGTAGGTGGTGGGTTTTTATAGAATAGGAAGGGGGCAAAGGTGACTCTTGGAATGGAGGGCTAAGATGAAGAGATGGAGGTGGTTAAGGATCCAATGGCCAAGGTTAATTGGCGCCACCTTAAGGGACACCTACTGGGTGGTTATGGGTGTTGACATCCCTTGATATTGGCACCAAAATGGCTTCTAGAAGGGGGTCTAAGTTGGCACCAAGAAGGGTTCTAGAAGGAGGGGCAGGTGGATGGCTAGGATGGATTATGTGGGTAGGTGTACGGTGGATTAAGGGCTGAAAGTTGGCGCCAATATAGAGGTGGTTAGGGGTAGTTTTTGGCACGAACTTTTGGTGTCTTTTGGTGGTGATGATGGGGTGAAGGGATGGCTAGGAGTTGGCACCAACTTGAGTAGGGTAGCTAGCTTAGGTAGGCTTAAGTTGGTGGAGCTAGCTAGGGTTGAATTTGAAGGTGGTGGATGGCCAAGGAGCTGGTTGCTAGCTAAGCTAAGCTAAGCTAGCTTAGCTAAAGGGGGACTAGAGGAGAAGGTGTTGGAGCTAGGGTTTGGAGGGAGGAGCAGAGGAGAAGTCTGGGGCTGGAGCTGGCTGCTGCTGATGAGGCTGGCATGGAGCTACTCTAGCTGGCTTAGCTTGCTAGTTCTTTGCTAGTTGCTAAGCGAAGCTAAAGTAAGCTAGCTTCTACCATAATGAGCTGAGGTGGGAAAGGTCTGGTGCTCTCAGGGAGAATCAAGCTGGTTGAGGCAACTAAGGTAGCTTAGCTCAACTGAGTTGTGCTAAGCTAAGTCCCCGGGAGCTGGACTTGAGTTTCCTGAGCTGGGATGAGTTCTTTAGTTGGCTGGAGTTGAGTGGAGCTGGATGTAGCTAGATCTGAGCTGGGGTGAACTCCTGTCAACTCAGCTGAGCTAGCTAGAGCTGCTTGTGGACTAGTGGGAGCTGAGATGAGCTAGACTCAGCTAAGTTGAGCTGGATCTGAGCTGACTCGAGCTGGGGTGAGCTAAGATGAACTCTCTTGAGCTGCCATTCAGCTGAGATTAGTTGAATGGAGCTAGGATGAGATAACCCTAGTTCAAGTGAGCTAGGTTCTAACTGTGGTGAGCTGGATCAAGCTGAGTTCCAGCTAGTCTGAGCTTCTCCTTCACCATTTTCCTTCCTGAGTGCTAGGGTTTTAGGGATCTATATATCTGTTCATCCCTAACACTCACAAAAACATATTAAAAAGACAATAAAAAAATGCAGTGCATGCCTAACCTATTTTATGCCTAAATGCAGCCCAAAAGCCCATTTGCGGAGTAAAATCCTAAGAGCTAGGTTTGTTTTAATGCATAAGAATGATGATAAACTGGCATTTATCAGCAGGGGATAGGTTGCGGATGAGGCACGTGAGCGGGTACCTCACCCCCAGTGTCTGAGGCAAACAGCCTAAAACCCAAAAACAATTTAAGTACTACAGGGTGCTCTTCAGCTGATGATGTGGGCTATTTGCATCCCTCTTTTTTGCGCGTCTGCAGTAGCAAGTCTTCCTTCAATTGCCTCAGCTAGCATGGTCAATGCGTCCAATTTCCCACCTAGACATGTTCGCGAGTTGTTTCAGTGCAAATTGGGGATAGAGCCTGGAGCTCGCACCGTAAGGCTCCAAGCTTGTTTGGAGCTCCTTCATTGATGGCGGTGAAGGATGAAACTTGAAATCAAGCAAAACAGACTCATGGCCCTATCTGAAGGCCTAGGAAGGATCGTTGTGGAGTGGCAAGTGCGACGGTGGTGGTTGTGAGGCATGGCGAGGTCCGTGCATGCATGGCGGAGTCAGACTGTGTGCGTAAGAGTGGGTATGTTCAGTGGCACTGAGGAGAGGCTAATAGCCTCAATCACCAGAGGGCTTTTTCTCTCTAGGATATGGCGAAGGTGTAGGGTTGAATGACGGCTAGGTTGGTGGAGCGTAGTGGCTGTGCGAGCTCGTCGGAGGAACGCCGGCGAGGTGGAAGACGGAGGGTGTTTAGGGCAAGTCGGTGGTCGAAACGAAGTTACGACTGTCAAGGAATAAGAAGTGGAAGATGAGGCATCGATAAGGTTAGCTAGCAGATGAAGTAGGGCAGAGGCGGCGCCAGTTATGGTATGGTTGGCGTTGAAGATGAAGGTGGCCTAATGAGGGATGGTCGACAACAATGGAGATAGAAGTGTCTGCTGGTATGGCGCGACGTGGAAGAAGGCGAGGAAGGGGGATCTACTACTGGTATTGCAATCAGACGACCAAGAGAGACAAGGAGGGTCAAAGGAGCTCAAGGAGCTTTTCAACCGATTCGAGAGAGAGGAACTCAGGGGAGATCCCGGTCGAAATTGAGCTTGGGGGGTTCGACCTGACTTGGGCTCTCTTTTATACGGTTCAAGAGGGAATCCTAAGCTTGGAAGCCAAGCTTCCAAGCATGGAATTGTCGTGGAGTAGGAAACCCAAATCTCTCATGCATTCGCATTAGAGATTGGGTAGGATATGGGGCATGGGATTTGGCTCACAAGGAAGGGAATTCCTTGACTAACTTCCCTTTCAAATTTGAAAGGGATTCGCCAACGAATCTGGTAGTTCTTGCCATTTTTTGGTCGCTGGTGCTTTTAGGAATAGGAGTAATGGAGGTAGAGACCTAATTGTGTAGACAATGAGGAAGTTCAAGGCCTATTTGTAATTATTTTGAAAGTTAAGGGCATAAATGTAATCACATAGGACCAATTGGCAAACTAGGTCAAGAGAATTTCAGCATGGGTCCAAATTTTGGTAGAAGCCTAATTTGGACCTAAGGAATCCAATGGTGAAGTTGGATTTTGGTTTTGAGCATGCTTGACTGGGTAATTTATGTAAGAACCCAAATTAGGGTAAATGTCTGTCTGAGACTTTGTCTTGGGCCAAAACAGATTCTGATTATCAAATTGAAGGTTCAAAACCCTGGAGAATATTTTTCTGTGAATTTTGGACTATTTAGGGGAATTTTATCCTGACCAAAACCTCAATTAGTTAATCAGGTCTATTTTTAGGGTTTCATAAGTCATTTAATTCTCAAACCACGTGCAAACCATTCTCTGTCTGTTTCAACCCACTTGTTATCTTTTTAAGACCAATTGACTCTCATTCAACCCCTGAGAAAACCCGTGATTGTACTGCATTCATGATATGATGGTAAAATTGTAATTTTAACCCTATTTTCTTATCTTTCTCTCAGAATGGATTTGTAGTGACTTATGGCTCTCTGGCAATTACGTAGGAGCATATTGACTTAATTGGATCAAAATGAGCTAGTTATGGCTCATGATGGTGTTCCCATCACCGAGTATATACCTACCCCTTACCCATCGATTTTTGTGGTACATAGTTGTTGGGTCGAGATTGGGTCTGCTGCCCCTGATCTCTCCAGGAGAAGTTAGGGTGATTTTTCTAGCCAGAATTATAGGAACTTGAGTATGGTTTGGACTAACATTCTCCTAAACGGCTTGAGAATCCTCATAAGGTGAGGATGAAGGGAAAGAAGACCCAAAAAAATTGGGATAAAAGGCCCCAGTTTGGAACCCATAGGGTTCCGAGAAGTACTGGCTCATAGGATGTGCCGACTCAAGTTGGTTCACAAACTCCCATCCTATAGGAGCTTTTGAAGAATGGAATTCGAGCTCTGGGATTGAATGGATCTAGAAATATTAGAGTTTCTAGCCAGCCACTCTTTCATTTGCTTAGCAACCAAATCCACCATATCTAATTTATACCAGATCAATTCCATATCAATTGTACGAGAATCTTGAAGCTCATTGGCATTTGATCTAGATAGTTGGGATCAGTTGATGGTTTCCATGGAGCCGTGGTCTATAGAGTTTTCGCTCATTTCCTTGAACAAATCATATGCACTATCTACATCTTTGTTGAGGAAATTGCCTCTGCAATAAGCATCCACATCATTATGGAGTTGATCATTCAACCCATGATAGAAAATTTACATGAGCTACCATTTAGGCACTTCGTGGTGTGGACACTTCCATAACAGATCCTGGAATCACTCCCAGGCCCCATCAAATGGTTCCCCTGATCGCTGGGCAAAAGTGGTAATCAGCCATCACAAAACATTGGTTCATCCATTTGAGAAGAATTTCTTTAAGAAGATCAATTTCAGTTCTGTCTAGCTAGCGATCAGTCTTCCTATTATACAATACCAATGTGTGGCCTTATCCCTGAGTGAATAGGGGAAAAGTCTCATGAGCATTTGTTCTTCATCTACATCCCAAAATTTGGTGGTCTGAACAAGTGTTAATGCACTTAACTCAGTTTTAAAATAAGCGTCGTAGTATAACGACTAAAGCAACAAAAACACTTCAATTATATCTCAAATGTGAGTCTAAGGTCATCTTAGGGAGAAATAATCACAATCAACTACTAATCAAGCAAATATAAATTGAACCTCAACAACTTGATATATAAAGAAACATAGTATTCAATGCAATACACTTTATCAAACTCCAAAATATGCATAAGTGTTAGAAGAAAAAAATTTTGGTTTTTCAACTATATGTAAAGCTTCTCAACACTTAGAATTTTCTCAGCCCAAGAGCCTGCACAGACATAGCAACAATCATACCAAAGCTCGACCAAGCAAAACACAGCCCACTCCTCTAGGCCCAATACAATAACTTCCCTCTCAAATCGGATCTGGATCCAAGCCCAAATCCTCCCAGGCATGCAGCAGTGAGCAATATCGTGAGTTAGGCATGCGTGCATAGGGACCCAACCCGTTGTATTCGAGCGATGGACTAGGGTGTGGGTTTCAATTTATGACCAGTTCTAGACCTTCACTAACTGATGTGGGACTAAAAAGTCCCACTCGGTCTTCGTTTTGCTCGCTCAACTTGGTGCTTCAATACATGGAGGTCGACTACTAATTGAAGATTTAATTGGCCATGGGATAGAAGATCCACAGCCAATACTCATTCTCCCACTGATTCTACGTGAGATGATGAGGGTACCCTCATCAACAAGTCATCGGAGCCGTCGGCTAGAGTTTGGGAAGAAACCCACTTCGGTGAGGTACCTACATAATGAAACATGAGCCTTCAGCCTAAATCAATCAAGAAAAGAGGTCTGGCACTACTCACTGGACAAAAGCCCTAACCTAATTGCTAGTGTGGGTGGATGTGGGTGGCCTACGATGCAGCTTCGAAGAAGCTCCACCAGCGACAATGGAGGAGGGTGTGGACAATGATGGAGGGTTCAATTACTTGGTAAAAAGGCATGTGGAGGTGTAGAGGTCCTTCTGCCCTAGTCAATTTGGTTGCAGGAAGCCAGAGGAGATGAGACAAAGAAGGTGGGCGTGCCGACGGTCGTTGGCATTGAGGAAGGCAATAGAGGAGAAGGATGGAGCTCTAATGCTCCCTAGAGCTAATTGGAGGGGAGAAGAAGAGAAGCCCTAAATAAATTTTGGTAAAGGAAGAGGGGAGGAGTGCACCGAGCTCACCGTTCATGAGGAAGACGATGGGGTCGACCGGAGTGATTGAAGAGGTTTCAGAGGCTGAAGCTTCGTGGAAGCTTGAGGAAGAAGATCCCTCTACCTATTGTACATGGTAGAAGGGGATGAAGGGTCTTGGAGTAGCTCTAGTGTTGCATCCAAAGTATGCTGATGATGAGGAAGAAAGGGGGAATCCAGGTAAATTGGGCATGAATTCGTGCTCGAGGATGCAAGGCCCCTTTTTATATAAGTGAATGCAAGGCAAATGACTCAAAGAAGCACAAGTTTTGCTTGCATTTTTGAGCTTCATAAAATTAGGTCACAGGCAAGAAATTTGGCCAATATTGATCTCAAGAAGGTGGTCATCGAATTTGGCATGATCTCTAGATCAACCTCAACAATTTTGGCAAGATTTGGTCATGATTTGATCCTCTAATTTGGAGATCAAATCTCAACGGAGTTGGGTGCTTTGGCTGTTGCATTCCATGTATGGACGTAAGGAAGAACATGATGGTGGAAGGGCACTTTTGGGAGGGAAATCATTTGGTAGGGGGCTAGTTGTAATGAAACGATGAAACTCAGGGGTTTTCATGTGATAAATGAAAGCAGATGGGTTAAAATGCAAACTAGGTCAAGATGAACTTTGATTGGGCTCAAAATTTAGGGTTAACCTAATTTCGATCAAAGGAATCTAGTTGTAACCTGAGATTTTGGTTTTGACATAGTTTGACTGGGTAATTTACATTGAAGCCCAATAATAAAGCAAATTCCTACCTAAGTCTCTATTTTTGGTTAACATGGGTTCCTTTGGTCAAAGTGAAGGTTCCAAACCTCGTAGAATAGTTTTCATTGATGTTTAGTAGGTTTAAATTACATTTATTTACACCAGAACCTATTCAATTGAAGTGAGGCTATAATAAGGGTTTTAATTATTAAATTAATCCTCAAATCGTCGAATGCCCTGATTTGATCAGTGCGATCCCACTTCTTGTAAATTTATCTTCATTTGACCTTAAATCAACCATTGATTAACCCATTAGTTAATCTGCATTTGTGCTTAGGTGTTAAGACAACATAATTAACATGGTGTTAAGACATCAAAACTGTGATCCTCTGATTATTATCAAGGAGAATTTATCACTGAAATTAAGCTAAATTATGCTAGTTATCACAGATGATGGTGCTACCATCATTCCCCCATGCCTAACTTCTACTAGTCCCGAGCAAAATCCCATGGAACAAACTCAATCTCTAGACTAGACTAGTTATTACAAATGATGAGCAAGATCCTCTATAAAAATTATATCAAAATACCAACTCTAGGCATAGGGGTACTCAAGTACCCGTCAAGATATGGACTTGACTAGGATCAGCCTTGGATTTGCAACAAAGGCTTGTAGGGCCTTAGAATCTACGCAGAGGTTTGTTTGCCCCAGCGGTTAAAGCACCCATGCATACGTGCAGTGATGTAAACATGTTTATATCACATAAATCGTCTATTTTTGCATGTTCATAGGCGTAGAGTTGCATCATATAGTATAAATATTGCATAACAGGCATCATCGTGCATTTATGTTATGTTGTATAAAGTTTAGGTTAGCTTTCCCTTTTTGTGGTCAGGTAACAGGGCAACATTTAATTGGTCCCTCGGATTGAAGATCCAACCGTACAGATTTAATCAGGGCAACGATCAGAGTTCAACGACTCCAAGATCACCTCGATCGAACTTCCATAATATCAGATGCAGTTTGAGAAAGATTAGAGGTCAAGGGGCTAAGATGGTGTACATCCATATATCAGACGACAAATCCAACCATACGGGTGGGTTCAGATCGACGATTGCAGCCTAACGACACAAAAATCGATCCAATCCGACATCCGTGGCACCATCTACAAGACATAAAAGATGGACGGCCAAGATGGCACCACATGGTGCCATCCCAGCTACCAAACTAGACCAAGGAACCACCACTGCCCTCTCTCTCCTCAATCATGCAGATGATCTCAACCGTTGGATCAAGATCCAACGGTTGAGAGAGCTCCCACCTGAATGTGTAAACTCGCCTCAAACGCATGTGTAGCCCATTGGGCGAGCGCACGTTTGCAACGCGGAGGTCACCGATTCGAGGCCATGAGCCTCAAATTGAGTTGGGGGAGTGGGCATGGCTGAATTCAGCCATCAGATGTGGATGTGCAATAGTGGGAGTGGCCACATGGCACTCCCAAATGTGTAAGAATACTTTTGTTTGGAAAAGTATCAATAATCAGAATATTCGGATGAGAAGAATCACTTAGAAGTCTCGAAAGATGATCCACCACCACATTCTATGCCCTGGATTTGTCTTTGATTTCGAGATCATATTCTTGAAGCAAAAGAATCCAGTGGATAAGCTAGGGTTTGGCATCCTTTTAGTGCAAGAGAGTCTCAGGGCAGAGTGGTTGGTGTAAATTATGAGGTGAGACCCTAAGAGATAAGCCCTGAATTTCTCCAAAGCAAATACTACAGCTAGCAATTCCTTCTTAGTAACAGTGTAATTCCTCTAGGCCTCGTCCAAAGTTTTGCTAGTGTAGTAGATGATGGAGGGCTTCCTGTCAATCTTTTGACCCAAAATAGCCCCGACCACGTAATCAAAAGCATCGGTCATGATCTCAAATGGGGCTGTCCAGACTGGTGGTTGCAACACCGGAACACAAGTGACTGCCATTTTAAGAAAATCAAATGCCTTACAGCATGATTCGTTGAAATCAAATGGCATATCTTTGGCGAGAAGGTTGCTTAGAGGGTGAGCAACCTTAGAAAAGTCCTTGATGAACCTCCTATAGAATCCCACATGACCAAGAAATGATCAAATTTGTTTGACAGGTGTGGGAGGAGGAAGCTTGGAGATAGCATCAACCTTATCTCTATCAACTTCAATTCCCCGTTCAAAGATAACATGACCCAAGACGATGCCTTCTTGTGTCATGAAATGACTCTTTTCCCGACTAAGGACCAATCTTATTTTGATGCATCCTCTAAGGATCATTTCAAGATTAGCCAGGTAAGAATCAAATGATTCTCTGAAAATAGAGAAATTATCCATGAAAACTTCCATAAACTCTCCCACCATGTCAGAGAATATAGCTAGCATACACCTTTGAAAAGTTGCAGGTGCATTGCATAAGCCAAATGGCATTCTACGGAAAGCAAAGGTTCCATAGGGACAAGTGAGAGTCATTTTCTCCTGATCCTCGGGATGGGTAGGGACTTGATTGTATCTAGAGTAACCATCTAGGAAACAGAAGTACTTTCCCCGACTAGTCTTTCAAGGATTTGATCGATGAAGGGCAAAGGGAAATGATCTTTTTTCGTGGCTATGTCTAGCTTCCTGTAATTGATACAAACCCTCCACAAAGAAGCTGAACAAGTTGTGACTGATTCTCCTTTCTCATTAGTCACAATGGTAATCCCAGCTTTCTTGGGAATAATTTGCACGGGACTTACCCAAGGGCTATCTGAGATAGAATAAATGATTCCTGCATCGAGCCACTTAATTATTTCCTTGACCACTTCTCGCATAGTAGGGTTTAACCTCCTCTGCATCTGGCTAGAAGGGTCGGATCCATCTTCCATGAATATTCTGTGATTACAGTAAGATGGCTCGATCCCCCTAAGGTCATGGATGGTCCAACCAATTGCCTCCTTGTGTTCTTTTAGGACCTTGATCAATTTAATCTCCTACTCCGTAGTTAATCTAGAACTGATAATCATAGGGAGTGTCTTGTGAGTCCCCAAAAACTGATATTTCAAACTCTTAGGCAATGGTTTCAGTTCGAGCTAGGGCGGGTTTAGGATGGAAGGTGAGGATGATGCTGATGAAGATTCATCAAGAGGAAGAGGTTGTAAGTGAACAAAATCAATAACATCTTCAAAATGTAGCGAGTTTGCCACAGAGGGTTGCAGGTTGGATTCATCAAGACAGGAGGAACTCTTAATTGCAGAAACAACCATACATGTCTCAATATTCACATTATCTTCCTCAAGTTCCTCTATAAATCCACAATCCTCAAATTTGTTAATCACTTTAAAAATATCCAATTTCAATTTTTGATCCCCAAAGGTGTTTTCCATGCTATCGCTCTCATAGTTGATATTGGCCTTAGCGGTAGCCAGGAACAGATGCCCTAGAATGATGGGCGTGTTGCTTAAATTCTCAGGTACATATATGTCAAGGACAATGAAATCTATAGGAACATAGAAGTTCATAACCTTGACAATAACATCCTCAATAATGCCTCTCGGATTTGTGACTGAACGATTCGCTAACTGCAACGTTACTAAGGTCGACCGAAGTTTACTTAATCCGAACTTCTCGTAAAGAGAAGTCAAAATTAGGTTAATGGATGCACCTAGATCCAGAAGTTCCCTATCAATGGTGTAATCTTCGATGACACAAGAAATCAAAGGGGCACTTGGATCTCTCTTCTTCGGAGGAAGGTGATGTAGGATAACGAACTAGCATGCTCGAAGAGTACCACCTTCCTTGGAACAGATCCCATTGCCTTATGCTTCTATGTGCATAAATCCTTTAAAAATTTAGCGTAAGCCAATACGTGTTTGATAATGTCGAGGAGTGGGATATTGATTTCAACATTCTTGAATATATTCAAGAGTTCCTCGTTACTATCAACATGCTTCTTCTTCCTAGGTTTAATCAAGGCCATAGAAAAAGGAACATGAGTCAGATCTTCGGAATCAGGTTCCTGAGCCTTATTTCATTTTTAGAGTTCTACTTTATCTCCTCAGGCTCTCAAGGATTTGGTACATCAGAACAAGGCAGTTGTGGGTCCTAGGGTTGCCTTCCACTCCTCACAGTAACAGAGTTTGCGGATGCATATGGGTTTAGATCTTAGGGAGGGTTAGGAAAGATTGGAGGGGCTTCATTAGCCAAAAACATCAGATTTGATGAAGAAGCAGAAAAGGAAGGACCCTACTCAACCACCGGGGTGATAACACAGTCTTCGCTTTCGAATAATATGACTAAGATGATTTGTCATTTTAGTATCAAAGTGGTGAAAAATCGCTTAACAAAATAATTAAAATAAAAATTAAACCACCCACAGAAGAGCGGATTGTGTCCACAAGGAGACAATGATGCAATAAATTCACGAATAATTTTCTCTTGTATTCGTTCAATCGAGTGCGAAATCCATAGTCAAATCTGACATGAAATGCGACGAAAAGGAGACACATAATAACTCGAGAATGTAAGGTTATATGTGCAATTTTTCCTCATTGAAATATTCATTAAAGATATGATCAATCTCTGTAATTTGCAATTGCACATGTATTAGAGAGAAATTGTGTACATCTTAATCGAAACCAACGCCAAAAGATGTGAATAACAAAAGCCAAGCAATTTTAAGAAAGCAAGAGCATGAAGTTGCAATTTCACTCAATATATAAAACATTAAAATCAAAAATGGAAATTTGGTAATGGCATTCAAATATAAATATTAACTAACCCAAAAATAGAGGATTTGCTTCCTTTGTGCGGGTGTGAAAAGGAGGAAATGGCAGGCCATGGGAAGCACGAAGGAGGATAAGCACGACAAGAGCTTTCCAATGGTGGTGGTGGCACTCTGAACGGCCATTGGTGGTCACCAGCTGGAGTGGAAGAAGCTGTCGGTGGTGAGGCTCTTCGACCGGCTGTTGGGTGGTCAATTAGTGCAGCTGGAAGCGTGGTTGTGCTCGGGGAGTTGAGGCAAGTCCGATGGAGTTCCCGACGTGATGTTTCGTGGCTAGATTTGATGGCTGCATTTGTGGTGGCTTTGGGTACCTTCGGCTGGCAGAGAAGAAGAAGAAGTCGGCCATGTGCACGGGCGACGACGTCAGTTGGAGTAGCGCATGCTCTGCGTGCGCTGCTAGTGGGTGAGGGTTGGTTACTACTGCTGGGCACGCGACTTTGGCTGCGAGGAGCGTGTGATGGTTGCTGCGGGTAGAGGTGCGTACACAGTAGCAACAGGTGTGGGAATGGTGCTGGAGGGCACGTGGCTATGCGTGGTGCGTACGGCAGGGGCTGAGGCATGGGCGGGTCCGTACGCACGCAAAGGGGCAGGCTGCTGCTGCGGGTGTGCGGCGGGGGAGCGCACCGGTTGGTGGAGCATGGGTGCACGTGAGGTACGTGCTGTAGGAGGTGCGTGGGTGGGGAGTTGGCGAGGTGCGTGCAACAGCTGGGAGCTGTGTGTGGAAGGGAAGATGAAGCATGGTGATGCAGGGACTCTTGGTAGTGTGGGCTGTCACACCATACGCCCATGGTGATGGAATCGCGCTGCCGCAGTTGAGGCCGGTGGTGAGGAGTGGATGAGAAATGAGGTTCTCTACACAGTGAGGAAAGAGGTGGTGGCCTCTCCAGCACAGCTACCTCCTCCTCTCCCTTGTAGTCACCACTGCCCCTGACCAGATCCATCTCTTCCGCTCCTCCATGAATGGGGTCTTGAGTGTAGGTAGCTGGCAAAGATTAAATGCGCAGGAAGAGGAAGTGGAGCGGTTGCCTGTGGGAAGAAGAAGAAGAATTAATAGAATAAAATATTTGGATTATTTATACACAAATCCTTAAGTTCTATGTTAATTAAAACAATGCATGTAATGCACCTAATGTCATTCTAAGTCAATACCAAATGCCTTTAATTATGAATGCAATGCATGAATTATGTAATTAAATCAAAAATATAAATTAATATATTTACATCCTAATGCATACTAAATAAACGTTAGAATTAACTTAATATCTAGGCACTTAAATACTTAAAATGTCCACAAATATGGGCTAATCACTGAGCATGTGTGTGTAGGTCCCTCTAATTCCCAAACCCTTGGGCTTGATTGCCCGGATTCTATATATTACACGGGTTGGGTACGGGTTGAGATGGCAGAGATCCAGGTTGGCAGGAATTAGAAATGAACCCGATTTACAAGTTGTCCAGTGAGGTTTTCATTTACTACATAAGCTAGAGTATAGATCCTTGCATCTCTACCATCTGACGGTTCAAATCAACCTGCCTTACAGGTTGACAGGCTTTCCAAGCTGGCTAATTGACCTAATTTGGCAGTAGGTAAGTATAAAAATGACCTTAACCCATTGGTCTTTGCGGAACATAGTTGCTGGGTCAGAATTGTGTCTTCTACCCCAGGTTTTTTCAAGAGAAGTTAGGGTGGTTCCTCCAACCAGGATTATAAGCATTGGAGTAAGGGTTGAAACTAACGTTCTCCTATACAGCATTGATGGGAACGCCATCATGAGTCATAACTAGCTCAGTTTGATCTGATTAGGTCAATAAAAGCTCCTACATATCTTTTAGAAGGTCTTAAGGGCACATAACATTCATTTGAGAAGACAAGAATACAAGGTTATTTCTATAAATTTACCATTCTATCACAAAAATAGAATAACCATAGGTTTCCTCAAGGGTTGAACAAGGGTAAAATGTGCTTTAAAGTCTATTAAGAGGGTTCATATAGAACAAAATGGGTTTTCATGCATTGTAGGAATTAATGGACATTTGAAAACCTAAAAACAGACCCGCTTAATTAACTAAGGTTCAGGTCAGGATAAAATTCACCTAATGCCTCTAAAAATCATATAAAAATATTCTCTAGGGTTTGTAAGCTTTAAATTGACCATCAGAACCTGCTTTAACCTAAAAAAGAATGTTAGACAAACATTTGCCTTAATTTAGATTTTTGCATAAATTACCCAGTCAAGCTAGGTCAAAACCAAAATCCAACTTCACCATTGGATTCCTTGGGTCCAAATTAGATTTTTATCAAATTTTGGGCCCAATTTGAGTTGACCTAGTTTGAAATTTGGTCCAAGTCTGACTTTCTTTATCTCCAATAGCTGCTCAACTTTGAATTTCCTACGCAAAACTCCCCCCAGCTTTGTTGTCTTCTTCACAAAAAGGTCCCTGTCGCCTTAGAATCCTAATCCTAAATCTCCAGCGACCTTCAAATCGGAAGATTCCTTGAGGATTCCTCTTTCCAATGAATTAGATCCGAAGCCCAAAAACCTTCCCAATCTCTCATGCAAACACATGAGAGATTCAGGTATCCCATAGATTTCCACCTCCGACAACCTCTAAAGACCTATAAAAGAATCCCCAGATCAAACCAGTCTCCCCAAGCTCGATTTCGACTGGATCTACCCCAATTTCTTCCTTCCTAATTTGGTCAAAAGGCTCCTCGAGCTCCGGTGATCTTCTCAGGCTTCTCTCATCGCCTGACGGTAATATTGGTAGCAGATACTCCTTTCTTGTCTTCCTCTGTGTCACGTAATATTGGCTAACATCCCTATCTCCATCATCACTGTCCAATCCCCACTGGAGCCATCTTCGTCTCTGGTGCTAGCCAAACAGCAACCAGAGACAACTTTGATCCCCGTCGTTCGCTACCTATCTCTATCGACTCCTCAGCTTCTACATGTATTGACAGCACCTCCAACACTACGCTTTGACTTCTGCATCGCCCTCCACAACTTCATCTTCTGCCTCGCCGATGTACAACTGGCGAGCTCCAGCAGCCACCACAGACCACCTACACCACCACATCCATGCTCTACACCTCCGCCTCGAACTTAGGATCAAAAGCCTTAACTTAGTTAGGTCGATTGCTCCTTTAAATCCTTTGTTGAACTCACACTCCTCCATCTACCCTCCGTGAGGTCTACAGGCCTCATCGACCACCTTCACGACATGTCGCACCCACTTTCGTACTCGTCGTTCCACAGCGAGGCTTCTGAACTTATTTGACAGGGCCGAGAGAAGTATCTTCGATTTCAGATCATCAAGTCATCTCCGCCATTGATGAACGATCAGAGCCTCATCATGAGCCATAACTAGCTCATTTTGACCTAATAAAGAGAATAAAAGCTCCTACATGACTTAGAAGAGGGCTTAATTGGAGGAATAAGTGTTCTGAGAAGAAAACATGAAATAAAGGTTAAAATTACAATTTTACCATTACAGTACATAAACGAAATTTCTCAGAGACAGAGCATAGGTCAAACGGTCTAAATAAGATAAAAAGTGGGTTGAATCAATCAGAAATGGGTTCATGTGCAATCTAGGAATTAAATGACATTTGGTAACCCTAAAACAGACCCGCTTAATTTAATAAGGTTTCGGTAGGGATAAAAATCAAATAAACCCTCTAAAAATCATGGAAAAATATCCCCTAGGGTTTAGAACATTCAAATCGGCCCTTGGAACCTAGTTTGACCTAAATTAGGGTCCTAGCTCATCAATTGACCTAAATTGGGTTTTTACGCAAAATATCCAGTCAAACATGGTCAAACCTAAAATCCAACTTCACCATTGGATTCCTTAGGTCGAAATTAGGTTTATACCAAAATTTGGACCTAAGGGAAGATCATCTTGACCTACCTTGCAAAATAGTCTTCCCAATTACATTCTGGCCCCTAACATTTGAAAACCCTTATGAAAACCCCCCCAACTTTTGTTGTCACTTTTTGCATTCCGGTCCCTCTGCCAACGCAGCAGAAGACCCATACTCCGGCGAAGTCTCGAGGATGATTTCTCCTCGCTTCCCCAGGGAGCTGCTCTCAGATGTGAAAGGGGGGTTCCCTGTGAAGTCCCCTACCGCCTGAGCAGCTCCCCATGCCCTGTTTCGCACCATACCTCTCGTGTGAACGCTCGAGAGGTATGGGTGTTGTACCTGTAGTGACCTCTGGTGAGAGCTTCGCTCACCCTCCGTGCATCTGCCCCTCTGCTGACGCCTTTAAAAGAAACCCCAGGACCAGCCACTTGAAGCAGACTTGTCTTGGCGGAGAATCCCTCAAAATTTCCTCTCTTCCCTCTCCGACAGGAAACCTGCAAGCTCTGGCGGCCACTCCTCCTCCTTCTCGTCGCTCTGCTTCCATGCCTACAGCAGAGTCTACTTCGTCTCGTCTTCCTACGTCACGCCGTACCAAGCGCACGCCCCCCAGCCCACTTCCTCGTCGCCGCTCTCTCCCTCTGGGTGTTTCCTCTCCGGCGACAGTCGATACGACTGCCCACCTCTCCGGCCCCCTTCGTCCCTGCAAGTAGGTTACAATTACTCCCCATCTTCCCCTCTTTCTTTTCCCCACATTATTTCATTCAAATCGACCCTCAACTGTCCCTGACCACCATCACCTTCCCTATATCCGGCCAACCTCCGGCGAGTCACCCCCGTCATTCCGCAATTCCATACAACTCGCCGACCGTCGCAAAAGCTCCACCTCATCACACGGAACATCCTCCGCCCATCCACTGCCACTCCACACTCACGCAACACGCCACTGAACACACCCATTTGTCCGGCCACAGGACGGCCTAGGCATGCGCGTGGCCTGCTGCACTTCGCACCACCATCGCCGTGCCACAGCGAAGGTCCCCTAATGGTTAGATTAGGCCGAGAGGCCCTTTTTGTGCTAGACAGGTCTGCTGCCCCGGCCGCCATTGGCGATGACTTGAGAAGCTCCCAAGCGTGCTCCAGGCTTCAGAGCTCCAGGCTATCAGTTGCTGCGAAGGCGGGCGAGTCGTGTGAAGGCAGGCAGCTGGCGAGCGAGGGGAATCGAGGTTACAGCTGCTGAAGCAAGGTTGCGGTCTTCCTGTGGGCGCGTGCGAGGAGAGGCAACCATTTAGTCCCACATCGTAAGTTCTCGAAGCGCCGCACCGATTTAAATTGATTTTATGCATACAACTTATCGCCTCCGAATGCACATGGGGTGAGGTCCCTCGCCCATCACACCGGCCTCATCCGCGGATTCACCTCGCGGGCTTGGCGGATCCGACCCGACACTACCTTGCACTCCTCACGCACCACCCACGCTGGTGTGCCTGGTCCCAGGTGCGCAACCAGACCCGTAAACCCAGCTCTGGGAGAGCTTCTTGTGAGTGATTTGCAGAGAGAGAGATACGTGCGGGTAGAGGGAAGGGTTAGGTTTTGCTGTGCCTTGTGTGCAGAAATAGAGCGCTGAAGGAGAGAGACTAGAAGAAAGAAAAGGCAAGGCAGAGAAGAAGCAGAAGAAGAGAGGCCGTGCAGAAGAAAAGAGAACTCAGAAGAAGAAGGCTCGCCAAGGAAGAAGCTCTGAAGAGAGGCTGAGCAGAGGAAAAGGCAAGGCAGAGAAGCAGAAGGACTCAGAAGAAGAGAAGGAGAAAGCAGAGCAAGAGAAAGAAAGAAAAAGAAGATATTGAAGAGGAAATAGTAAGAGGCAAGGCAGAAGAAGAAGAAGAGAGGCACGCAACAGCCAAAGAAGAAGAAGACTTTCATTTTAAGACATCTGATACAGAAATCAGACGTCCAATTCTATTTTTTTTAGCAATTCATTTTTATAATTCTCATTGAATCAATTATTTTCTCAAGTCTTTAAAAGTACTTAGATTGCTCCCTATGTTTGACCTCGGATACTCCGATTTTCGAGTAATAAAAATCTTTGAATGTTTTGAACGTTTTGTCGGCTATACTACAACGTGACATCCTTTAAAAACCCGATGAAACATGAGCGAAACATTTTTGGCGCCGTTGCTAGGGAGCAAAGGGCACTTTTAAAGCTTTTGATCAGAACTTTTGATCCAATATTTGATCTAATTCATCTCTTTTATTGTGCTTATCTCAGGGAAAGCAGAGAAAGGAAGAGCAGCTGCACAATAGACACTCCAAGGAACAGGTAATCTTCATTAACCCTCTCTTAACTCCCTTAAAGTCTGAAAAGGAACAAAAGAAGAATCAACTTAGGGCTACCTGTTTCATACTTAGTAATTCATCAAAGTTGCCTAATTCTTCATTTCAACACATTTTCAACTGCTCATCCAACTAAGGTAACTAGGGCTAAAACTTTCTTGATTAAGCCTTAGATACTAAACTTTGAGGCAACTAAATTGGACCAACTAGAGCCAACTCAAGGATTGAAAAGCTAGGGTTTTTAGAGACACACCTTCTCTTAAAAGAGAAAAAAGTTTTTTTCAAAAAGAGGTGTGCCTAAACCTTGTTTGAAAAGAACCATACAAAGGGAACCCTAAGCAAATCAGGCTTTTAAATCCATTTGAACCTTAAAAGAAAGGACCCAAAAAGCTCTCAAAGGAACAAGAGGTGAAGTTGATCCCTTGGGTCAACCAACCTTAAAATTAGGTCACTTTTTCACTCAAAATACCTAAAAGTTCAAGTGGAACCTTAAGCACCTTGATCTTAAAGTAAAAAAGGTAGCCTTAAGAGGTCAATGTCTCCATTCTGGTCTACTTGGAATCACAGTGACAAGAGAGGTCGGGTGGGGGAAACCCTGTAACTCGTGGGGACCCTCTACCGTGTAGGGGTCTTCGCGGGACTCACCCTCTCTGGCTGCTCAGGTAATTCTCAGGTGGACGATCTTTCTGATCAAGGGGTCCATCTGCCCCGCACCTCTATAGTCACCCAACATTTTGGTAGTCTTGATTGGGTTCAGCACCTGCTAAACTCACCTTCTCCTTCAGTGTATGTTTGGTAGGGGGCCCTTGAAACCTCCTTTAGAAATTCACTCTCCCCGAGGCCGAGCCTCGGTGTCCTAGTTTGTGCAACCAATCATTCACACAGCCCTTTTCCTTTGATTCTGAACCAAGTCCCCCTTCTTCCAACTTGGCACAACTTGAGTCTACATTGAACTTCTGATTCTATATCTTGATTCCACCATCTGATTCAAATATGCAACCTAATTACTTAGCATCACCCTTCAAGGGACCTAAATCTCAAAGATCCATGAGAGATAGGATGATTGAGGAAACCCTTGAGTTCTATGGAATCAAATATAAACCAATAGAAAACATTCAGGTTGATGTCCCAACAACCACAGCCTTCATCATAAACTGTGCCCAAACTCCATTAATAGAAGCCATAAAAGGATCAACCCGAGAAATACTCCTAATAGGATACATTGAGATAGAAAAATTACACAAATCTGAATACCTTCAATGCTTGACAAACCCTGTACTTTGGGAACAAAACCAAGATGCTCTTGAAAAATGGGTAGAGATGATGAGATTACTAGAACAAACTATCAACCAAAAATACCCGTATACAACAGAAACAGAGGATGAATCATCTTGGAACAGTACTAAAGATCAATCTGGTTTCCTAGACCTCGGGACTGAGGCACAGGGTGGCTATAGATTCCCAACCCAGATAGAAGACAACATTGAATTAGGTTGGGATATTGCAGGAAAACACAATGATGAACCAACCCTAGACCATGAATTGCCAAGCTTAGAATTCCAAAACTCCTGTAATAATGAGATCAGAACTGAACCTTTTAAGGGTATAAATTCTGCCCCTTATTTTGAGAAGGTAACCTTCGAAGGTTATTCAGACTTTGATTCTAGTAATTCTACCCACATCCTAAACCTAGAATCTCGATCCGAAACTTATTGGGAAGATTATGAGGCCGCATATGAGAAAGATCAAATTTTTAAAGAATATGATTTCGGGCCTCTATTTGATGAATGTCCTTCTCCAACATCCTCAGGAAATCTGATTGATTTTCCAGAAGATATGCCAATTTACGATACAGAAACTAAGGAGTTGGATGAGCAGGGTTTCAATTGGGTCTATCCTACTAGCTTGGAGCTCGAGCCTAGACAGAATACCTTTTTAAGCCCAGAATTGATATATAGGCTAGACCCCAGTCAGGCTGCTGATTCCACATTTGATGATTTATGTTGCGGTGGAATTCATGATCATGAATCTCATTTTCGCAAACTCTCCGACAACTTCGGATCTAACTATAATTGCGAAGAGACTCTCCTTCCTAAACACACCAAGCCCATCTACGACCTCAGTTCACATGACTCATTCTTTGACTCTGACTCTGAGGTCCTGGTTCCCGAGATCACTGATAACACAGAATCATTCCTTTTTTATCCTCAGGAACCAAAAATAGAAAATGCCAAGAGTGATTACGACCCAGAATTCAAATCTTTTCTCGAATCAGATTTCCTTCATCCTACAGACACTCTTCCGGCATTTGATAATTACCCTGAGGACTCTCTACAGAAAACCACCTGCCATTCGTTTCTAGAAGAGCCCTCATGCACAATTGCCCCCTCTTCCACACAAACAGAACTTATCAAAACCTCCTTTCAACCCCGACCAGCAACCGGACTCAATTTCTATTCAGATTCACCTCTCACTGAGTCGATTGCAGTTCCACATCAACATCGGGTGTCGAACATTTATCAGACTATAGACCATGCTCCATCATTCTCTGATCACCCCTGTAGGGTTTTCGCGTCATTCATTGATTATTCTACGGGTCCCTACTCTGACCAGGCTGATTGGACTCAGCTTAAACCCAAGTTTTCACTTCCATATCCATCTGAGCCACATTGCATATGGTGGGTTCCACACCTTTTGATCTACATCTATCAACCCACCAGATTGATTGGGTTTGGGCTGCATCATCAACCTGTTGATCTTAACAAGCACCTGGTTGGACCAACCAGGCTCTTAATCAAGGTGCTTGTTATATTAAACTCTGCTGATTTGACCATCCCCTCTCCATCTCATTTCCTGCTTGGCTAAAGGCATCAAATTTAGCGCTCAACGGGAGGCAGCCCGTCATTCTCTTTGAAAACCTGAAACCTTTTCTGACACCTTTGTGCACTTAAAGTTCACACTTGAGGATAGCTGATTCCACCTCAGGCGCTTGCATCTGAGATTAGAAATCATTCGCAACAGTCACCCCGACCCATTCACTGATCAAAACATCTGTCCTAATGTATGAACTAAGTTGAATAAAAACACCCTAGGTTGCAATGAGGACATTGCAAATCTTAGGCATCGGGGGGTATGAAAGTGCAAAACTTCTAAGAAAAGGTTTCAAACAAAGAAATTCACATATACCAAAAACACCATAAAAATTAAAAAATTTTTGAAAAAGAAGAATAAAATGAGGGAGGAAAGAAAATTTTGTGAAGGAGAAGGAGAAAAGAAACAAAAGGAAAAAAGGAGCACAAAAATGTGAGAAAAGAGTGATAGTCATTAGTAAGAAACTAAGGAATTGACCTAAGTTCTAGACCTCATTCAAGAAAAGAAATGAAAAGTGCATAGTGAGATTAGTAAGAATGCAAACCTTAGGCATTCTTGGATAGACTCTTAAGTACCCATTAAGATCTAGGCATTCCTCAAGAGGTTGAGGAAAATGAAAAGCTTAAGTATTAGGTCCAAGGCTTAGGGAGTATTTTGCCTCATTAACTAACTTTTGATTTACGGGACTCAGTAACCTAAGCACCCTAACCCCACACACAGCCTGGTTTACTAAGCGTAAAAATCAAAATCACGTAGAAGCGTCACAAGATTATGAAAATCACACCTAGAGTAGGAGCGGCCGATCAACACAAGTTGATTTAGATGAGTTCCCAGCGCTGAGAGGTGGGAAATTTCCCTCAGAGATGCATAACAAAATATCATCTCCTTGGTGCTTGTCTCTTAGGATATCTACATATCCTACTGGGGGCATATAAGCACTCTGCTAGTCAAGATTCCATGGATGGCATTATCACGAAGTGTCAGTTGCCAGGGTCTGGATTTGGCCACGGAACATCATGGATGGGATTATCTCGAAATCTCAATAGCCAGGGTTCTGGGGGTTGCCATGGGCGGTGCTATCTCGAAGCATCGATTGCTAGGAATCCTTGAGGATTGATGATGGGAACAAGGAATCTGATACAGACCATGTTGAAAAGCCAATCCTAAGCTAGAATTAAAAAGAAAAAGAGAGAGAAAACTCTCCAAACAGATAAATCTTCTATCTCTCTTACAAAGCTCACTGCGAACTGAGCCAGGGCTAAAATCATTTCAAGCACGGGTGCTTTAACCACAAAACCCAATAAACCTTAGGTTACTTCTTGTAGGCCTTAAAAACCTTTGCTAAGGACTGAGGCTGAGGCTAGACAGATCTGGATCTTGGTTGGTACTAGAGTACCTTTTAGGCCTATGGTCAACATTCTAACCTAATCTAGGTTCAAATGAAAAAGCACTTATCTGAAATCATTAAGAACTTCATGGTCTAGAACAAGGGTTGACACCTTGAGTTTTGCTAAGGGACTAGCAAAAGCTGGGCATGGGGGTATGATGAGAGCCTCATCATGGGCCATAACTAGCTCATTTTGACTTAATAAAGAGAATAAAAGCTCCTACATGACTTAGAAGAGGGCTTAATTGGAGGAATAAGTGTTCTGACAAGAAAACATGAAATAAAGGTTAAAACTGTAATTTTATCATTGCAGTACATAAACAGAATTTCTCAGAGACAGAGCATAGGTAAAATGGTCTAAATAAGATAAAAGGTGGGTTGAATCAATCAGAAATGGGTTCATGTGCAATCTAGGAATTAAATGACATTTGGTAATCGTAAAACAGACCTGCTTAATTCAATAAGGTTCCTGTTAGGATAAAAATCAAATAAATGCTCTAAAAATCATGAAAAAATATCCCCTAGGGTTTAGAACATTCAAATTGGCCTTTGGAACCTAGTTTGACCAAAATTAGGGTCCTAGCTCATCAATTGACCTAAATTGGGTTTTTACACAAAATGTCCAGTCAAACGTGGGCAAACCTAAAATCCAACTTCACCATTAGATTCCTTAGGTCGAAATTAGGTTTATACCAAAATTTGGACCTAAGGGAAGGTCACCTTGACCTACTTTGCAAAATAGTCCACCTAATTACATTCTGGCCCCTAACATTTGAAAACCCTTGCAAAAACCCCCCCAACTTTTGTTGTCACTTTCTGCATTCCGGTCCCTCTGCCAACGCAGCAGAAGACCCATACTCTAGCGAAGTCTCGAGGACAATTTCTCCTCGCTTCCCTAGGGGCATGGGGAGCTGCTCTCAGATGTGACAGGAGGGTTCCCAGTGAAGTCCCCTACCGCCTGAGCAGCTCCCCATGCCCTGTTTCGCACCATACCTCTCATGCGAATGCTTGAGAGGTATGGGTGTTGTACCTGCGGCGAACTCCGGTGAGAGCTTCGCTCACCCTCCGTGCATCTGCCCCTCTGCTGGCACCTTTAAAAGAAACCCCAGGACCAGCCGCTTGAAGCAGACTTATCTTGGTGGAGAACCCTCAAAATTTCCTCTCTTCCCTCTCCGACAGGAAACCTGCAAGCTCCGACGGCCACTCCTCCTCCTTCTCATCGCTCTGCTGCCATACCTACAGCAGAGTCTACTTCGTCTCATCTTCTTGCGTCGCGCCATACCAAGCGCACGCCCCCTGCCCACTTCCTCATCGCCGCTCTCTCCCTCTGGGTGTTTCTTCTCCGGCGACAGTCGATACGTTTGCCCGCCTCTCCAACCCCCTTCGTCCCTACAAGTAGGTTACAATTACTCCCTATCTTCCCCTCTTTCCTTTCCCTACATTATTTCATTCAAACCGACCCTCGACTGTCCCTGACCACCATCACCTTCCCCATATCCGGCCAACCTCCGGCGAGTCGCCCCCGTCATTCCACAATTCCATACGACTCGCCGACCGTCGCAAAAGCTCCACCTCATCACACGGAACATCCTCCGCCCATCCACTGCCAGTCCACACTCACTCAACACGCCACCTAACACACCCATTTTTCCGGCCACAGGACGACCTAGGCACGCACGCCTAGGCCATCCCGCGGCCTGCTGGACTTCGCACCACCTTCGCCGTGCCACGGCGAAGGTCCCCTAGTGGTTTGATTAGGCTCAGAGGCCCTTTTTGTGCTAGACAGGTCTGCTACCCCGGTCGCCATTGGCGATGACTTGAGAAGCTCCCAAGTGTGCTCCAGGCTTTAGAGCTCCAGGCTATCAGTTGCTGCGAAGGCGGGCGAGTCGTGTGAAGCCAGGCAGCTGGCGAGCGAGGGGAATCGAGGCTGCAGCTGCTGAAGCAAGGCTGCGGTCTTCCTACGGGCATGCGTGAGGAGAGGCAACCATTTAGTCCCACATCGTAAGTTCTCGAAGCGCCACACCGATTGAAATTGATTTTATGCATACGGCTTATCACCTCCGAATGCACATGGGGTGAGGTCCCTCGCCCATCACACCCACCTTGTCTGTGGATTCACCTCGTGGACTTGGCAGATCCGACCCAACACTACCCTGCACTCCTCGCAAACCACCCACACCGGTGCGCCTGGTCTCGGGTGCGCAACCCGACCCGTAAACCCGACTCTGGGAGAGGTTCCTGTGAGTTGTTTGCAGGGAGAGAGATACGTGTGGGTAGAGGGAAGGGTTAGGTTTTGCTGTGCCTTATGTGCAGAAACTAAGCACCGAAGGAGAGAGGCTGAAAGAATGAAAAGGTAAGGTAGAGAAGAAGCAGAAGAAGAGAAGCCATGCTGAAGAAAAGAGAACTCAGAAGAAGAAGGCTCACCAAGGAAGAAGCTCTGAAGAGAGGCTGAGCAGAGGAAAAGGCAAGGCAGAGAAGAGGCATAAGGACTCAAACGAAGAGAAGGAGAAAGAAGAGCAAGAGAAAGAAAGAAAAAGAAGATATTGAAGAGGAAATGGAAAGAGGCAAGGCAGAAGAAGAAGAAGAGAGGCACGCAACAGCCAAAGAAGAAGACTTTCATTTTAAGACATCTGATACAGAAATCAGACATCCAATTTTGTTCTTTTTAGCAATTCATTTTTATAATTCTCATTGAATCAATTGTTTTCTCAAGTCTTTAAAAGTACTTAGATTTCTCCCTGTGTTCGACCTCGGATACTCCGGTTATCGAGTAATTAAAATCTTTAAATGTTTTGAACGTTTTGTTGGCTATGCTACAACGTGACATCCTTTAAATACCGATGAAACATACGCGAAACAACGAACTTCTTCGACCAAGCTTCAGACACCGTTTTTGCAGCTGCAGCCTAGGTGTTCGCTCCAGGCACTGTAGACCAGTTCTAGGAACCTCCTCGGGTCGTCAATTGTAGCAGCAGGGGGTCATATCCATCCCTAATTCAAACATTCACAACCTGTATCTCACTCGAAGAAACAAGGTTGGGACTTTAGTCCCACATTGTAAAGCGACGGATCTCTTGCAGCGCATAAAAGGAAAAAGTGATTACGGCTTATCGCCTCAACACACCTGGGGGGTGAGGTCCCCCGCACCCTCACACGCGCCTCGCCCGTGACATTGTGCACTCAGGCCTGGCTCCAACCCAACCTGCCTAACCCACGCACACCTCGACTATGACCCATGCCCGCAGCCTTGGTCCCGTGTGTGCTTAGATCCAAATCTAAGGCTCTGGGAGAGCGGAACCCAGAGAGAGAAGAGAGAGAGAGAGAGCATGCGGGTCAAGGGAGGGTTTTGCTCTAAGGAGATTTCGACACTCAGATAAAATCAGAGCGCCTCTGTGTGAGAAAGAAAAGAGAAGTCACGGCAGAAGAAGAAGGTGCACGTAAAGAAAAGAAGAAGAAGAGTCTACAGAGAATCAGAGAGAAGAGACCCTTGAGTCCCTTGGAAGCACTGTAGCAACCGTCTGTTTAAGCTGTCTGATACAAGCCTCCGTTGTCTGATTGCAAACATTTGAGGCTTTATTTCCTTGATTGATACTATTGATCTATTTGCTATTATTGTGAGGGGTAATTGGTGATTCAAATCACCATTTTCCTTTAATCTTTTTGCTTCATTGACATTTGCTTTATCATATGTATCATTCTTTCTTGGATTTATTATTATACATCGATAGAATTGCAATCTTGAGAGGTAATTGTTACTTGCTCCCTGCATTTGACCTTGGATTTCTTTCGAGCATAAATTTTATTTGTTTTTTGCACTGATTCGAACTGTACTACAATGCGATGATTTTAAAACCTATTTCTGAGCAATTAACAAGCATAGACATCCTCATAGGGCGACGATGGAGAGAAATAAAGGGAGGGATCAGAGAAACTAGGATCAAAGGCCTAGTTCAAAACCCATGGGGTTGAGAGCAATGCTAGCTCACAGGTTGAGCTGCATCCAGTTGATTCACGAACTCTCGTCCAGAAGGAGCTTGTGAAGAATGGAATCTCGAATTCTGGGATTGAGTGGATCGAGAATTATTTGCAGAATTTTCTGCCATCCACTCGTCCATCCTTTTGGTAACTATGTCCACCTTATCTAGTTTATTACAAATCAGCTCCATATCGAATGAATGAGAGTCGTCGACCTCATTAACATTCAATCTAGGTTGTTGGGACCTGTTAAAAGTATCCATGGAGGCATGGTTGATTGAATTTTCACTCATTTCCTCAAACAAATCATGCACACTATCTGGATCTTTGTTAAGGAAATTGGCTCTGCAAGAAGCATCCTCGGGATTTCTGAGTTGCTCAGTCAACCTACGGTAAAAGATCTGCACGAGTTGCCATTTTGGCAACTCGTTGTGTGGACACTTCCGCAATAAGTCCTGGAATCGCTCCTAGGCAACATGAAACTGCTCCCCCGGCCACTGGGCAAAAGTAGTAATCGCCAACCACAGTGCATTGATACGCCCGACTGGGAAGAATTTCTTTAAGAAAGTTAATTTCAGATCATTCAATATTGCTATCGGCCTTCCTATAGTTCTATACCAATGAGCAGCCTTATCCCTAAGAGAGTGGGGAAACAACGTCATGATCATCTGCTCTTCATTCACATTTCACTCTTTGGTTGTTTGGACCAAAGTAGTCAAGTCCTCCAAATGCTGAAACGGGTCTTCAGAGCCAAGCCCATGGAAATGTTTGATCAGGCTTAACACTTGGGGCTTGATTTCAACGTCTCCGGCTGGAATCTGAATGCCGGGACATTCCCCATATTTGAAGGATCATAAAAATCCATCAAGGGTTGAGCGCCTTGCATTCTCTACATTTGTTCCAGCTACCTTTATAACATCTCTTATTGATTCTGATGCAGAGCAGGTTGTTGATCGACCATAGGATCAATTTAGCCAAAATTTAATCTGCGCCTCCTAGAATGATTTAATAGTCCTTCCAATCAGGGATTCAATGACCTCCTTCCAAGCATAAACTAGGAAGAGGTTAGAAGGACTGGGGAAAAGAATGCTACAGCACAACAAAACAAGCATGCCCTTAAGTTGGATAGCCTAAGGATCTACAGACTCTCAGAATCCACCTTAAGATTATAAACAATTTACTCTGCTTGTATCTAGTCAATCCAACCAGTTAGAAGGAGGAACTGGGGAGAAGGTTCTTCCTTCGACTTGTGCCTCTAATTCCTAGTGTACCCCCCAGCTGCGATCGTTAGATTCTACTCCCCTAGCTAGACATCAAATTGAGTAATACAAGTAGCTTAATCATGAACAATCTCAATCTAGGCTCCGAAAAGCGAATAAGTCCTTAAGGCCAACGTCTAATCAATTTTAACTTAGGCTTAGGATTGTAGTGCTTATGGAATGTGGTGGGCCCTTAAAATGGGTTGTGCTCTTAATGATCGATTGAATATGTGTGAGTGCATGCACAACCAAGGTTTTCAAGCAAGATTATTTGGATGAGTGGATTTTAAGGTTCAAATCTTGCTTAAGTAGCTTTTAGGGTATAAAATTAGGTAAATTCAATCAAGTTTCATTGGCAAACCAGGTGTTCAAACGTGGGTGAAGATCTTTTCCTTTTGAAATCAAAAAGTAAAGTGGAGTGCCTGGTATTGACCAAAATTGTAAACCTTAAGGGGAAGCTACTTGATGAGTTGATTTTAAAATGAAGTGGTGCAGCCCAAATATTTCAAACAATTGGCCGAAATGCACCACTTAGTTAGGCACACAAGATGGTTAATCTAGACTAATTTTTACTCTTTTATATGTTGATTTACATGTACCAGTTCCACAAGTCAGAATCTTGGTTGAGCAGATAAAAATAAAGTTAGGTTATGTTCCTTGAATGTGGGTGTATGTAGTGTGCATGTTGATTTATCCCACAAGAAGTATCTTTTTATTTTATTCTTTACTAAGGTGAGATGAGTTGTGGTGGAAATCAAAGCATCCAAACTAAACCTAGGGTTTGTGTGAACACCTAGGTTAATTGGGGTTTGAATTAAGGTTGTGGAATGAAATCTATGGAGGGAGGAAGAATGGGGAGCACTTGCAGTTGTCTTGAACTGCACTTTACTCCTTTCTACCGCTTGAAGATTCCCTGTTGAGGTACCTACAAAACAATAGAAGAGAAATAAAAGAAAGTTAGAAAACAATAAAGTGTGCAAAATAGGAAAAGAAAAACAAGAATCGATGCCTCCTCGGCAACGGTGCCAAAATGTTGGAGCGGAATTTCTACGCAAACGAAAGTTTGTGTAGAAAACATTTTGGCGCTATTGCCGGGGATTTCTACCTCAACATTTTGGAGCCTTTGCTGGGGAGGTGATGCTCTTTGATTCTTCACATTTTTTGACTAACGAATCGTTTACACTTCTCTCCTTTCTTATTGTGATTGCAGGAACTCTCACGAGGCGAGTGAAAGCGGTAGATTGGAGTAAAGTGCTGTTGAAGGGTTTGTAAGTTTACCCCCACCTCCCACCCACTAGTTTTCATTCCACCACATAATAACATAAACAAAAATAAACCTAGGAGCTTGCATAAACTCTAAGGATAGTTTTGATTGTTTGTTTGTCACATCCACATACCTCACCCTCCACATATAAAAGAAACATTAAAAAAAATCTCACTGATGTACACAACCTCTTCTGATTTTCAAACTCAATCGGTAAACTAGTCTTTGGAAGCGGTACACACAACCAAACACATAATCGAGTATAAATCAAATTAGGCAATCACTTGTGTGCCTAATTAAGTGGTCAATCAGGCCAATTATTTGACTTATTTGGGCCATACCACTTCAACTAAAATCAACTCATCAGGTAACTGGCACTTAGGTTCAACTTCTAGAGATTTACCAGGCACTTCACATTCTTTTAAGATTTAAAGGAAGACATCTTCACCGGTGCTTTCAAAACTTGGTGTGCCAACTGAACTTGATTGAATACACTGAAAGTTGAATCCTAAAAGCTACTAAGCAAGATTTAAACCCAAAAATTCACCACATCCAAAAATAATCTTGCTTGAAAACCATTGGTTATGCATGCACACACATTTCAATCAATCATTAGGGGCACAACCTAGATAAAGGGCCCATCACATTCCAAAGCACATTCAAACTAACCCTAATTAAAATAGATTAGATGTTGGCCTTAAGGATTGGACTCGCTCTTTGGAGCTCAGACTGAGATTATTTTTTATTGGTCTGTTTCTACCATTCAATCTGATGCTAGTTAGGGGAGCAGAATCAAACGATCGTGGCTTGGGGGTACCCTAGGAACTGGAAGCGCAAGCCAAAGGAAGAACCTTCTCCCCAGTCCCTCCCTCTAACGGGTTGGATTGACCGGAAAGAAGTAGATCAAATCATTTCTTTATCTCAAGACATGTTCTGGGAGTCTATAGGTCTTTAGGCTAGCCCACTTAAATAAAGGTTTGTTTGTTTGTACTGCAGGGCACCTTTCTTCCTCCTGTTCTGTCATGGATCCTTCCACATCCTATTCAAACTTCCACTCCTACCCTCCAACGATAACTTATTTCCAAAATAATTATTACTCCAACCAGACATATTCTCATCGATCTTCTAGTTGGGATAATCCTGATTAGGGATATAGTTCCGGACCTCCGTGCTCGGGTCTAACCTTGGACACCATAATCTTGATTCTTATCCTTCTCCAAGCTCATCGATTATAGAACACCACCCTCATTTGGACAATCTAATATGATCTACAATCAAGAAGGATACACTGATCCTTACCCCTCCCCAGAATACACTGCCTTTAGGTCATCACCACCTTATGAACAACATGAAATGACCGATTATCAGGGAGGGTATCAAGATCCTCAATTCGTTAACTCCCCTACACTAAACCCAAACCCGCCCAACCTTGAACCAAACCATTTGGTTCAGGTGAACCAGGTCCAAGATAAGGTGTTGGCTAACTTAAGGAATACTTTACATTCTTTAGAAGCTTAGCCAACACCTTGCACTGAAGAATTGGAGCCCTTGATTGAAATGATTGATGATCTAAACAACTATTTGTTGGATTGGCTCTGGGATGTTAAGGACAAGGGCCCGGGTGAGTTTTTACTTGGGAGGTTATCTAAATTGAGGATGAGATTTGTAATTGCTGTAGTCCAATCTTGGGATGATTCCCAGGATGAACCCCCTTCAGGAGATCCAATGTCAGAACCCGCTCAGGCACCTGTTTGGGTGGACACGTGTTACGAGATCGAGATTAACCATATTGGTCTAGAACAATCAACTAAGGATGAATTGATTACTTCACCAGAGATCCTTGAGTCAGGGTATGAGGAAATGTATGTCTCCATGGATCAAAAAGTGATTGATGATTTTGAGACACACATTAATGTGGATTTAGATTTCTTTAATTCGGAAGGTGAAGAATCATTTTGCGAAGTCTCACCTAAGCTTACAGCACACAATTTCTGTGAGACGACTGGGCCTGAGGAATTTGATGAATCATATGATAGCCCGATAACAAAGGAAACTAATCTTATTGGGGCTCACATGGTAGATTCAGATCCTTGCTTTCTGAAGGATTCAATTCAAAGCCATGATCCTCAATCACACCCCATTAAGCTTACTAAAGATTTTGATTTTGAAATCACTATACCCAACTCCATTTTGATTCAGTCACATCATTTAGACTTGGAAAATTTAGACGAGGTGATTAATATATAGGGGGTCCTAGAATTTGAAAGTCTGAATGAGGATAGGAGTTGGTAAATATTATTATGCGAAGTCAATTTCAGAGGAAGCAAAAGATCGAGTCTAAAGGTTCCAATTTGTCTAAAACTCCCAACCTTCTACCAAGACCCTTATGACATCTTTTCAGAGGATGTCCAACCCAAGCACACGTTCATTGATTATCCTTTTGAGCATGATTTCTTTGTAACCTGACTTTTTGTCTTGGGTTACATCCTCACAAATCGCAGACTCGACCCTACTTGCATACTGATCTCAGGTTTTGGATAATATTTATCCAGAACCTTAGATATATTCGACCATGGGGTATGGGTCTGCACAACAAAATGGTCCACATCTATGGATATCTTCTCCTGGCAGGTTCAAAGCTAGATTTTCTTATTTCGATGATGACCTACACCTAGGAAATCTTTATTTCTTATTTTTTGTATAGTGTGCCCAGTTGAAGGCACTAAATTCAGCACGTATATATTTTCTTTTCATCTCAGAGCGGACCTGTTATTCACACAATTCAGGTGCTATCTACACTACACTCTATTTTATATCTTTTTAAAACAATGAGGACATTGCATTAGATAGGCATGAGGGGGTAGATATTTATCACTAAATTATTTCATCAACTCCGTAGATTCTTTTTGTTTTCTTTCTATTTAAAAAAAAAGTTGAATTAGGAAAGAGAACTAGGGCTTTAGAAAATTTTCGATCTTAGAGAATAAAATTGTATGATTTGAATACTACGACCCTTCAGGTCTTCGAGCTTAATCAGCCCAGGTGTCCACTAAAATGTGGACATGTTTCTCGAGTCCTTGTCATTCTAAATTCACATTTTAATTGGCTAAATAAGTTGGCGTGATAAGTACATAACTTATCAACTCGCCCTCTAATTTGAGGGGACTTTAAGTCTAAGCATCTACACACTTTTTGCACTAACTCACTTTCGGTAGTTTTAACAGAATTTGGGTAGCTAATGAACCTTCTAGGGTGGTATGGCTGGCAAGTTATCATGGGTAACAACCCATTGGTAGGTTATCCAGAGCCCAGTCACATGACCATTCTTTTAGTACTGCTTTTAAGTAAATCTTAGATCAGGGAAGCCACCTACTTAAAGAAAGAAAGGAAAAATATCAAGAAAAAAGGAGAAAAGAAAAGAAAAAGAAATAAGGTACACTTCACCGCACGAGTATGGCTGGCAAGTTATCATGGGTAATAGCTGACTGGTCGATCTTTCGCTTTAAAGTCATTTGTAGTTTAATGTGGTGGAAAAATCGACTAATCAATATTTAACAAGAAATAACCACTCGTAGAGGAGCGGGTCGTATCCACAGGGAGGTAATGACGTATTAAAATTTGCACCAATTAAAAATATTCGTTCGTAGTTAGTTTGGACAAGAATCAAGCCAAGATTGCCTTTAGATTAAGGTTTAAGCAAGAAACAATGCTGAAATGGCAATTATGAGAAACTAGAGGATATTTTCCGCAATGTAGAATAAATAAAATATCATTAAAAAGTGACAATGGCAGAAAATGTAATTTCTAATTGATGGTTTACTGTAGAAAAATAAGGGAATTTTTCCCCTTTGTCATGCACGACGAGGAGCGGATGGCCGGGCGTGGGAAGCTCGGAGGAGCTCCCTTAGACCGAGGGCTTCGAATCGGTGGTGGTGGCGAGTCGCGCGACGGCCGGAGGTGGCCGGACGAGCTCCGGCGGAGGTGCTGCAGCCGGTGAGCTTGCGCGGCTGTTGGCGTGAGATCTGCTCGCGTGCTGCTGCTGACGGCTCAGCAGGCACGGGTGCGGCTGGCGGGGGTGCGCAGGCTGCAGCAAGCGCGGGCGGAGGGCACTGCTGGCAGTTCTGCAGGCACGGGGTTGAATGGCGTGGACTGCAGGCACTGTTGGAGGGTGCAGGCGTGTGGGCGAAGGGCTCTGCAGGCGCGGGTGAATGGCGCTTGCAAGTGGCAGGCGCGGGCGGAGGCGTGCTCGGTTGTGCAGGTCTGCAGGTGTAGTTGGAGGAGGGCGCTACAACCGGTGAGTGTGTGGAGATGGCGTGAGCTGCAGGCGCGTGGAGAGCGGGTGCGGTTGGAGGGTGCAGGCGCGGTTGAGCTGAAGGTTGATGGGCACGTGTGCGTTTGAAGGATGCAGCAGGCTGAGGAAGGTGTGGCTGTTGAAGGTGAGCGGGTGGAGTGCAGATGGGTACGCAGGCGAGTGGGTGGAGGCGTGCGGGTAGCTTCAGACGTCTGGGAAATTTCCCGGACGTCTTAAGTTGCTGAAAAGGTGGCTGAATCAGTAGCTCGGTGGTGGTGGTCGGCGACGACGGCGAGGGAGATGCACGCTAAGGTGCTTACGGTGATGCGGCGAGCTTCGGATGGCGGTGTGGCCTGTCACACCACGCGCCAACGGTGATGAAGACTCGTCGCCACAGTAGAGGCCGGCAGTGTGGAGTGGAAGAGAGAAGTTCTCTCTGCACAGTGGTGGGTCGATGGCGGAGGACTTCCGAGCTCGGCTGCCTCCCTCCTCCTTTTGTAGTGGCCTGCACAAGTTTGAAATCAGCCGCCCGACCAGATCCACCACATCCGCTCCCCCTTGAATGGGTCTTCACTGCGGCCGTTCGACGTTGGAGCGGCAGCCAGCCGTTCCTGCAAGGAGAAGAGTAAAGAAAATAATGTTAAAATATTAGGGTCATTTATATACAGACCCTCAACTTCTATGTTAATGAAAACAATATACCTAATTGGTTGTCTAATTAGATGAATGCTATTATAAGCTAATTCTAAATGCACTTAAGATATGAATGCAATGTATGGATTATGTAATTAAATTAAAACTATGAATTAATCTATTTACATCCTAATTTATGCTAAATAAATGTTAGAATTAACCTAATGTGTAGGCACTTAAATACTTAAATAACCCACAACTATGGGCTAATCAAATACCCCCATGCCTAGTTTTTGCTAGTCCCTAGCAAAATTAAGCGAAACCTAGCACTCTAAGTAGAATAGTCAACTCACTTAGTCTTCCTTCAGAAGCATATTAAGTTCAGGCTCTAGACCCAAGGTTCCTAAGTAGTTGCTAAGTTATAGACTAGGTCGGCTAAAGACAAGTTGCAGGCACAAGTTTCCCTGATTTCTGACTCTACCCTAAAGTTTATTGATCCCTGAGATTAAAGCATCCGTGCCTGTGTATTGGTCTAAGTTATTTGATTTAAAGGATTTTTTATATATATATATATTTATATACTTTTTTTTTTTTTGATTCTTCTAAGTCTAACCTCAGATCAGCTATCAACTCGGTCTGTGTCGGATTCATTGTTCCCATTACCATACCTCGAAGGGTGCCTGGCTTTCGATGCTTCGAGATAGCACCGCCCATAACTACCCCAAGAACTCCTAGCAATCGACACTTCGAGATAGTATCGCCCATGGATTTCTTAAGTGAATTCAGGCCTATGGCAATCGGCACTTCATGATAGGGCCGCCCATGGTACCTGAACCGCGCAATGCACTTACATGCCCCCAGTAGGATGGATATCCTAAGAGACAAGTGCCGAGGAGGTAATATGTTATCATCGCATCCTCAAGGTGAGTATATACTCCACCTCTCCTGCGATGGGAACTCTTCCAATCAAAATGTGTTTTCAAGCCTCTCTTAAGTCAAAACTAAGAGAACCAAATCTCTTTTCAGAAAGACAGAAATTAAGTTGATTACCAGACCAAGTGTGTGAAATTTGGATGCCTGGGTTACAAGGACCCGTAAACCAAAAGGTAGAATAAGACTCTAGGTACTACCCCACCTTTTAACTCAAACCCTAGCTTCCCTTCCTCAACCTCTTGAGGAATGGTCCGCAACTTAACTCCTACTTAAGTTTTTAAGTCCAAAAAGAACCCTAAAGGTCTAAAGCTAGTAGCTCATTTAGCTTCTAAAGTTTGACCCTAGAATTAACTTAGTCTACCCTAGAGTTCTGATTTGCTTAAAGACTGCAAGATCTAGCCAGTTAAGCTCAAAATCTTTTTTTTTTTTCTTTTTCTCTCTTCTTTTTTTTTTTTATATGCTATAAACAAAATGCCTCAGGTCCTCTCCCCCATGCCTGGTTCAAACAATGTCCTCATTCAAAATAAAAAAATAGCTAAAGGAAGATATTACCTGAGGCAGAGAAAGGTAGGAGCTAAGACTCCTCAAGAGTGACTTCGTCAACCAGATGGCCATCTAAAGTTGTGTATGGTTTTAACCGTTGACTGTTGACGATAAAGGGAGTTGCTGAAGAGGAAGGATTTTTGATCTCCACAGCTCCATGGGGGAATACTTTGGTGATTATGTAAGGCCCATCCCAACGAGATTTTAATTTCCCATGAAAAAGCTTAAGTCTGGAATTGAAAAGCCAGACTTGTTGGTTGAGTTCAAAGGTCTTTCGAAGAATAAACTTGTCACGCAAGACCTTAGTTCTTTCTTTATAAGCTTGAGAGGTGTCATAAGCATCATTCCTCAGCTCCTCAAGCTCACTTAATTATAGAAATCGTGCCTTACCTGCCTTCTCTAAATCCATGTTAACACTTCGAATAGCCCAAAGTGCTTTATGTTCCAACTCAACAGGTAAATGGCATGCTTTTCCATACACAATTCGAAAGGGAGAAGTACCCAAAGGGGTCTTATAGGCCGTTTGATAAGCCCACAAAGCATCATCGAGCTTTTGGGACTAATCTTTCCTATCAGGTCTAACGGTCTTTTCCAAAATATTTTTTATCTCCCTATTTGATACTTCAACCTGGCCACTTGTCTGAGGGTGGTAAGGGGTAGCAACCTTGTGAGTCACTCCCAAACTCTTAATTAACCGATTGAAGTGGTGGTTTCGGAAATGAGGTCCCCCATCACTTATAATAGTCTTGGGGCAGCCGAAACGGGATATGATATTGGCCTTCACAAATTTCAAAACCACAGAGTGGTCATTTGTTCCCGTAGGAATGGCCTCTATCCATTTAGAGACATAATCAACTGCCACCAAGATATATTCAAAACCATGGGACGACGGGAAGGGGCCCATAAAGTCAATTCCCCACACATCAAAAATTTCAACAGGTTGAATAGGATGTTGAGGCATTTCATTCTTCTTCCCAATCGTTCCAGTCTGTTGACATCTAATACAGGCCTTAACAAAATTATGAGAATCCTTAAATAAGGAAGGCCACCAAAAATCAGACTGGAGAACCTTAAAAGCAATTTTCTTAGCACCAAAGTATCCTCCACAATGAAGTTCATGGCAAAATGTCAGCACACTTTGTTGTTCCTCTTCAGGCACACAACGTCTCAATACTTGGTCTTGTCCAATTCTGAATAATTCTGGCTCTTCCCAATGAAAATATCTTGCTTGAGAAATGAATCTCTTTCTTTTCTGCTCATCCCAAGAGCCAGGAGTTTGTCCAGTGACCAAGTAATTTACAATGTCTACATACCAAGGTAAAGTTGATGTTACCGCCATCAGAGTTTCATCGGGAAATGTCTCGCGAATGTCTTCAGAAATAGAGTCATTAAGAGGAAGGCGAGACAGGTGGTCAGCCACAACATTTTCTACTCCTTTCTTTTCACGTATTTCCAAGTCAAATTCTTGAAGGAGTAAGATCCACCTAATCAGACGTGGCTTAGAATCTTTCTTAGTAATGAGATGTTTCACTACTGCATGATCAGTAAAAATAACCACCTTAGACCCAAGTAAATAAGACCTAAACTTCTCCAGAGCAAAACCTACAGCAAGTAATTCTTTTTCAGTGACGGTGTAGTTTTGCTGAGGTTCAGTTAAAGTCTTGCTTGCATAATGTAGCACATGAGGTCTTCCCTCAACCCTTTGTCCAAGAACTATTCCCACTGCATAATCTGAAGCATCACACATAAGCTCAAATGGGAGTGTCCAATCAGGAGCTTGGAGAACAGGCGCAGAGATCAAGGCCTCGGCACACTTTGAATCAAAACTGAAGGAAGATTCCTTCGCCAATAAGTCACAAAGTGGCCTAGAAATCTTACTAAAATTTTTAATAAAGCGCCTGTAAAAGCCAACATGGCCCAGAAAGGATCTAATCTATTTGACATTCGTAGGCAATGGAAGTTTGGAAATAGAATCAATCTTGGCTTTACCTACTTCCAAACCTTGCTCGGATACAACATGCCCAAGTACAATTCCTTTCTGTACCATGAAGTGACTTTTCTCCAAGCTGAGGACTAAACCAGTCTCCTTACATCGTTTCAACACATTCTCCAGGTGCAGGAGACACTGGACGAAAGATGAGCCATAAATAGAGAAGTCATCCATAAATACTTCAACACACTTGTCAATCATGTCCGAAAAGATAGACATCATACACCGCTGGAAAGTTGCAGGGGCATTAAATAATCCAAACGGCATACGCCTGAATGCAAAAGTACCGTAAGGACTCATGAATGTCATCTTTTCCTGGTCATCAGGAAAGACTGCCACCTGATTGTACCCAGAATATCCATCGAGAAAGCAATAATACTTATTCCCTGCCAATTTTTTGAGAATTTGATCAATAAAAGGCAAAGGAAAGTGATCTTTCTGGGTAGCGGTGTTCAGCTTGCGGTAATCAATACAGACCCTCCATCCAGTTGAGGGTCTAGTGACAACTTGTTCACCTTGGTCGTTGAGTTCCACAGTAAAGCTTGCCTTCTTTGGCACCACATGAATGGGACTGACCCATTTACTATCAGCAATGGGATATATGATCCCACCGTCCAACCACTTCAGGATTTCCTTTTTTACAACCTCCCTCATGTCTCTAAAAGGTTCAGACGTCTCTGCATGTCTCTAAAAGGCTTGATGGAATCATCAGTATAAATGTGGTGCATGCAGAGTGTAGAGTCTATACCCTTAATGTCAGCAATGCTCCAAGTAATAGCTTCCTTGTGCTTAGACAGGCATTCAATCAAGGCTCCCTCCTGTGCCTCAGACAGCACAGCCGAAATGATAATGGGGAGCGTATCATTGGCACCTAGGAAAACATACTTGAGAGTGTCAGGGAGGGGTTTCAACTCAAGGTTGGGGGCTTGTATGGTTGAGGGTTTCATAATAGATGTCCCCATCTCAGGTAGCAAATCTGCCTTCGACGGAAATGATGGGGGAAGAGACTCAGCAGAAACTCCTAGCAATTCCTCTAGTTCTAGTATATCCCCTTCACATTCCTCCAAGAGATGGGAATGCTCATTTAGCATGACATGCTGAAGGGGGTCATCACATAACATTGCAGGAGTTGCCTCTTCAATCAGGTCATCTATCACCTCAACTTGAGAACAATCCTGAAGTCCAGCTTGTTTGTAAGCATCAAACACATTAAGCTGGATTTTCCTATTCCCAAAGCCCATTTTCAATGCCCCAGTATTGCAATTAATTGAAGCATGGGAAGTTGCAAGGAAGAGGCAGTCCAAAATGATGGAGGGTTTGGTTGGCTTGTTGGTAGGGTCAGTGTCCAAAACTAAGAAGTCAACGGGAAAGAAGAAATCCTCCACTCTTACGAGGACATCTTCCAAAATTCCCCGTGGTGTCTTAAGTGATCGATCAGCAACTTGAAGGATTACAGGGCTAGGCTTCAGATTGCCTCCCCCAAGTTGTTCATTCACGTAGCTCGGAAGGATGTTCACCCCCACACCCAGATCAAGTAGAGCCTCATCAATTTGTAAGTCACCAATAACTACAGAGATGTATGGGGCTCCTGGGTCCTTAAGTTTCGGGGGTGTGCCATGTTGAACAATTGAGCTAACAGAATCAGGCAGGACAACTTTAGATTGGACCTGTTTTCTAGATTGCCACTTTTTCGTGCACAAGTCCTTTAAGAAGCGGGCATAAGACGGAATCTGCCTGATAGCTTCAAGCAAAGGTAGGTTAATCGGCACTTGCTTGAAAGTTTCCATAATCTCATCCGTCTTATCTTTGGCTCCAGATGAGCCAGCAGAAGTCTGCCCAGAGGTGGATAAGCGCTCTGGAAAAGGCACTCTCGATCTCTGGGTGGAAGGGTTGTCATGTCGAGTAAGGGGCAGAATGGGGACAACTTCTTCCAGTGAGGTGATTTCAAGTGGAGAAGATTTGGGCAAATCTTCTCCAGTGGGGGTGAAAGTCGGGGTGGATGGTTTCTTAGGGGGTGAGACTATAGGAGCATCGGGTTTGGAAATTTTTTTCCCACTCCTCAGAATAGTCACCGCCTGAGCATGCTCCCTAAAGACAATCCCTTTTCCTTTAGGATTTTCCTCAGCAGCACTGGGAAACTTCCCAGTCTCCCTCTGTCTAACGGCCTCAACAAGGTGTCCAATTTGTGATTTCATCTCATGTATAGCCTTGTCATGAGATTGGATTATGGCACTTTGACTTTCTTGCATACCATCTCAGAGGTTTTAGGTTGGGCAAAGGTCTGAGGTTGGTTCATTTGATGGTTTTGAAAGGATTGTGGTTTGTAATTCCCTAAATTTGAGACATTTCCTTGTCTCCATGAAAAGTTTGGGTGGTTCCTCCATCCCTCATTATAAGTGTTGGAGAAAGGATCATTACGAGGTCTTGGACGAAACCCTTGAGCGGCATTCAAATCCGCTTGTACAAGCTCAGGGAATTGGGAGGCCAAGTGGCAATCCACAATGGTGTGTGTATTGCCTTGACAAATTACGCATTCGGAAGCTTGGGATGTGGAGGTGTTAGGTACGAATGAACTCAGGTTCGACAAAAGCCTTTCCATGTTTTGATTCAGTAATTGAATTTGATAGGCTAAATTCTGGGTGTCCCTTGCTTCATTCTCCTCCAACTTTCTTTGCATGAGAGTGGGCTTTCTATCCATGTAGGCAGAATTCAAGTGAATAGAATTCTCACTCAAAGTATCAAATAAGTTCCAAGCTTCATCCTCAGTCTTAGATAGAAAGGTTCCTACACAGGCACCATCCACAGTTTGCCTATGCGAATCATTAAGTCCGGTGTAGAACCTTTCAACCAGTTGCCATTTAGGCACCTGGTGATGTGGGCAAAGTCTCAGCAAATCGTTAAAGCGCTCCCACGCATCATGGAATGCTTCCCCATCCTTTTGAGCAAAACTCATAATTTCCCTCCTAAAGTGATTTGTTTTGCTCATGGGGAAGTACTTCATCAAAAACTCGTTCTTCAGGGCATCCCAAGTATTTATATTATCAAGGGTGTGATACAATACTTGGCTTTGTCCTTTAGAGAGAAGGGAAAGAGGGTCCGCATTTGAGCATCGTCAGTAATGCCCTGCAGCTTCACCGTGGAACAGACCTTGGTGAATTCCTCGATATGCCTGTAAGGGTCTTCCCTAGTAGTACCATAGAAGGAGGGTAGCAAGGATATGGTACTACTTTTGATCTCATATGGATTGTCCCCTCCAGGTCTACGTAGTGCTGGGCCAGCTTTGTTGGTTGGGATGAAATATTCCTTAAGGCTCCTTTGACCGGCCATTTCTACCCTTGGGAGGTCTTTTCTTAGGATTCTTTCAGGTTCAGGATCAAATACAAGTTGTGTCCTAAGAGAACGCCTACCAAGCATGCACTACAAACACAATTCAAACGGACTTGTTTGGTCTTTACAGATTTTAGGCTTTTGAATTTAGTTCAAATTGTAGGTGAAAAAACAAGTTGCCCAATCAATTACGCGCCTATTGTCAACCTTCGAAATGCCTAAAAAGACCTAGTTGGAACTTAGGTATTCTTCCCTAAATCTCAAATGGTCAAGTAAATCCAAAGACGGAAGATCGAGGGATGCAAGTAGGCCTAAGCCTTCCTTTGAAGCTGTGCTTTCGCGGTGCTCCTCAACTACCCCCAAAAATCCGTGACAGGGTATCCCCCTCTTTGGATTTAAAAAACCTTTGATTTCCAATTCTGAATACTTCAGAATCCAACGATAGGAGGGCTCTTGTCCTCGCCGTTTCAAGACTTAGGAGTGTCTAAATGAGTGCTATGGTGCAACAGATATAAGTGTGCATTCACCGCAAAATGATTTTGAATTTTGAATCGCACACCACGTTTTACAATCAAGTCCTTGATTTTTAGATGTCCCTCCTTTAATTAGTCCTTTTTTCAAATATATGTGACCACTTGTTAGATCGCTTCAAGACAAACGTTGTGGTCTTTGCATTAAATCCTAAATGCAATACATGATCAAAAATAGGATGCAAAGTAAGAGAATACGTACCTTGCCTCCAGCGATCTTCGATGCAAAAATGCACGCAATGCAGAAAAGTAAATCTAGAGGCTGCTCATACAGACCTAAATGGTTCGTCCTAGGGCAGGCAGCTTCTAGCAGGCAGCTCATTTTTTTTTTCCTATTTTTTTTTAGAACTACTTATGCACAAGCAAATAAAAGTAATAATAAAAAAAATAAACCTAAATCTAAAGAAAAGGAACAGACTCCCAAAAATTTCCCAACACGGGCCCAAAACAAAATCGGGGAACAAACCCCTCAAAATATGCCCTAGAACAAGGGTTTCAAACTAACTGCAATGAAAAATTAAGTCTACAGTCTTAATTCTATTCTAATTAAACTAGCAACAAAATACAATGGTCTCCGTCACATCCTCGTCCTTCTCCTCCTTTCAAAATTGCTCGTCCACTTCTCGTCTGGCAACGTCAAGGGTCACCTCTCACACAGGCTGATTCTTGCACAAAATTTCTCGCACAGAAAAGAAAATAATAAATGGTCAAACTTCTGTGCAATTGACAAATAATCAAAATAAAATTAGGCAAAATTATTGCGTCTGTTGCCTCCCCGGCAACGGCGCCATTTGACTGGTCGATCTTTCGCTTTAAAGTCGTTTGTAGTTTAATGTGGTGGAAAAATCGACTAATCAATATTTAACAAGAAATAACCACTCGCAGAGTAGCAGGTCGTATCCACAGGGAGGTAATGACGTATTAAAATTCACACCATTTAAAAACGTTCGTTCGTAGTTAGTTTGGACAAGAATCAAGCCAAGATTGCCTTTAGATTAAGGTTTAAGCAAGAAACAATGCTGAAATGGCAATTATGAGAAACTAGAGGATTTTTTCCACAATGCAGAATAAATAAAATATCATTAAAAAGTGACAATGGTAGAAAATGTAATTTCTAATTGATGGTTTACTGTAGCAAAACAGGGGAATTTTTCCCCTTTGTCTTGCACGACGAGGAGCGGATGGCCTGGCACGGGAAGCTCGGAGGAGGTCCCTTAGACCGAGGGCTTCGAATCGGTGGTGGCGGCGAGTCGCGCGGCGGCCGGAGGTGGCCGAACGAGCTCCGGCAGAGGTGCTGCAGCCGGTGAGCTTGCGCGGCTGTTGGCGTGAGATCTGCTCGAGCGCTGCTGCTGACGGCTCTGCAGGCGCTGGAGGACGGGTCTGCAGGCGGTTGAGCGGGTGCGGCTGCAGCTGGCGGGGGTGCGCAGGCTGCAGCAAGCGTGGGCGGAGGGCGCTGCTGGCGGTTCTGCAGGAGCGGGGGTGAATGGCGTGGACTACAGGCGCTGTTGGAGGGTGCAGGTGCGTGGGCGAAGGGCTCTGCAGGCACAGGTGAATGGCGCTTGCAAGCGGCAGGCGCGGGCGGAGGCGTGCTCGGTTGTGCGGGTCTGCAGGTGCGGTTGGAGGAGGGCGCTGCAGCCGGTGAGTGTGTGGAGATGGCGTGAGCTGCAGGCGCATGGAGAGCGGGTGCGGTTGGAGGGTGCAGGTGCGGTTGAGCTGAAGGTTGATGGGCGCATGTGCGTTTGAAGGATGCAGCAGGCTGAGGAAGGTGTGGCTGTTGGAGGTGAGCGGGTGGAGTGTAGATGGGTACGCAGGCGAGTGGGTGGAGGCGTGCGGGTAGCTTCAGACGTCTGGGAAATTTCCCGGACGTCTTAAGTTGCTGAAAGGGTGGCTGAATCAGTAGCTCGGTGGTGGTGGTCGGCGACGACGGCGAGGGAGATGTACGCTAAGGTGCTCACGGTGATGTGGCGAGCTCCGGATGGCGGTGTGGCCTGTGACACCACACGCCCTCGATGATGAAGACTCATCGCCACAGTAGAGGCCGGCAGTATGGAGTGGAAGAGAGAAGTTCTCTCTGCACAGTGGTGGGTCGGTGGCGGAGGCCTTCCGAGCTCGGCTGCCTCCCTCCTCCTTTTGTAGTGGCCTGCACAAGTTTGAAATCAGTCGCCCGACCAGATCCACCACATCCGCTCCCCCTTGAATGGGTCTTCACTGCAGCCATTCGACGTTGGAGTGGCAGCCAGCCGTTCCTGTAAGGAGAAGAGTAAAGAAAATAATGTTAAAATATTAGGGTCATTTATATACAGACCCTCAACTTCTATGTTAATGAAAACAATATACCTAATTGGTTGTCTAATTAGATGAATGCTATTCTAAGCTAATTCTAAATGCACTTAAGATATGAATGCAATGTATGGATTATGCAATTAAATTAAAACTATGAATTAATCTATTTACATCCTAATTTATGCTAAATAAATGTTATAATTAACCTAATGTGTAGGCACTTAAATACTTAAATAACCCACAACTATGGGCTAATCAATAGCCCATTGGTAGGTTGTCTAAAACCCAGCTCAAGAAATGCATGTAAAATTCCAAAACACTTAAGAAGAAGCAGAGAAGTAGAATAATCCGAGGAGATATACACTATGTTCACCCTTGTGTTGACCCCATAAAAATAAAAGTAGGGGGAAAGCTACCTATCGAGTAGATACACCTTTCGGTAGAATTTCATTTCACCCACTTGAAAGTCATTGGAATCGTAGTATAGTCGCGCAAAAATGTTCATAAAAAATTAAGTTTATAAAAAGTACGAGACTTGAGTCCTGGTTGTTCGTCGCTAGGAGGCATTGCTGTTACTTTTGAAATCGATCTTTCTGTTGCTCTACTTCGTTTAAAAACGCACGCCGGTTTCCAATCTCCTAACTAAAACTTCACCACTTCTATTATTAACTCGAATTACGTATGCATGCGTTAAATAAATTACGAAGGTGAATGTGTGAGTTTTTATGCGCATGATTCTAGTTAGGTGGTGACTATTTATGGATAAAGCGTCTATCATTAGATTTTCAATATCCTCGGGAAACGACATGCTGGTGCGTAATGGATAGACAGTTAAAGAGCAGGCAACTTAAATCATGCAAATATGATAATTATTAAGCTCGTGGTGACTTCAAACATATACAGAGATATATATATATATAAATGCCTTTTCATTCATTCCATTGGGGAGTTGTTTGCACAAGAATTTTAGAGGAAAACTTATACATAAATGCTTGAAATGGAAATCTAGCTACCAGAAAATGACTGCATAAAAGAATCAATGGAGGGATTTCGCATGCATCATTGGGGAAGAAGTTAAGAATACACTACTAAGCAGTAATAAAACCAGTAACAATTATGGAGAGCATAAACTAAATCTACATAACAAAGGGCACTCAGGGGTGGTCCCCGATGGCCTTGGAGTGGTCGAGAGAAGAATGAGGGGCGGCCAATGATTACACAGCAATCATAGGTCTTAATTGACCTAGATTAGGATAAAACTTAGCATAAGTTAGGATGATTCATGTACGCATAAGCATTATCTACATCTTTACTACTTTACTTTAGCTATGCTTAAAATGATGTTATAATGTGCTAATTAAGTATATTATGTCGATTGCAGGCAATAAGCTGGATCTAGAGCTAGATTTGAAGCTAGATCAAGAATAACGGGAGTTGTAGCAGAGCTGGAGCATAAGGATTAGTTTAGATATAGGAACAATAATGTAAGGGGGTTAAAGGTTTTCTATTCTATTAAGTAGGAATAAAGCAGTAAAATGTGAAGAGCTTAGGTCCATCCTAGCCCTAGGATAGCCTAGAGAATTCCCCAAACCTTAGCCACCATTAGATTAAGTCACAACACCCTAGGAAGCCCTAAAACCTGAGTTCCAACCCTTATCTAGATGTCCAGATAAGTTATAGGACATCCAGGACCCTTAGCCTCCTCCCGCACACCTCAAACCCACTTCTACAGTGTTATTGGATGTCCAGACACTTTGTCAGACGTCCAATTTCTGCAGAATACCCAAAATAGAACCTTAATTTCCCCCAGACATAGATTGGACATCAAGAACTGAAGTCTGGACTTCTGATTTTTTAGTATAAGTCATCTGGCCACATTATTGGATGTCTGGTATTGGTCTCCAGTCCCTATTTTGAGATTCAAATCTTGATCTTGGATCTCTAGCTCCCTAGACCTAATCCCAACCCCATAGGAACCTAAATTAAGGTGTCCTAACCCTGATACATCACCTCTAGACCTACCTAAGGACCTAATTAGGCCCTCACCAAACCCAATTGACTTATATCAAAGTCAATTACCTTCACCTAAGTCAATTGGACTCATTGAGTCCAATTGAGCTTAGATCTCAACCCACACAAGTTCAATTGGACTTGGTGAGAGTCCAATTGACCTAAACCCAACCTAATTGAGTTATTTCACTCTCAATTAGGTTCACACCCATTCAACTAAACTTAGGTTAAGTTTAATTGCATTTTCCCCTTAGCAATTAGGGTTTGTAACCCTATTTCAAGACCTACACCTACCCAAACGCCTTAGGACCTAACCCAAGCCACCTAGCCATATAGAGCACGACCACACACACACCCATTCATGCACACACACTTCTCTAGAGTTCTCTAGAACTCTCTTTGAAGTGGTGCCACCTCTTGGTTGCCAAAATTAGCAACCAAGAGGCATTCAAAATGAGATCCATAATTTTTGGATCTCATAACCTCTTGGCCGGCCACTCTTGGACTCTCTCTAGAGAGTTCCACACCTCTCTAGAGAGAAGCCAGTAGGTCTATAAAAAGACTCCATGGGCGACAAAGTGACCCCATTCACTCCCTGGCAAATTCACACTCTTGACTCCATTGGTGCCATTCACGCCCACTTCCACTTAGCTAGCCGTACCACCTCCGCGAGCTCATCACCACCACCATGGAGGACATCATGCCGGGGTGCTGGATCAATCCTCTCTCCCAGCAAGGGTCGGCCAAAGCTACATTGGCCGCCCCTCATTCTTCTCTCAACCACTCCAAGGACATCGGGGACCACCCCTGAATGCCCTTTATTCTGCTAGATTTAGTTTATGCTGTCTATAGCTTTTACTACTTTTATTACTGCTTAGTAGCATAGTCTTAACTTCTCCCCCATTGATTCTTGTATGCAGTCATTTTCTGGTAGCTAGATTTCTATTTCAAGCATTTATGTATAAGCTTCCCTCTAAAATTCTTGTACAAACAACTCCCCAATGGAATGAATGAAAAGGCACAAATATATATATATGTTTGAAGTCACCATGAGCTTAATAATTATCATATTTACGTGATTTAAGTTGGCTGCTTTTTAACTGTGTATCCATTATGCACTAGCATGTTTCCCGAGGATATTGAAAATCTAATGATAGATGCTTTCTCCATAAACAGCCACCACCTCACTAGAATCGTGTGCACAGAAACTCACACATTCACCTTCGTAATTTATTTGACGCATGCGCATGCAATCTGAGTTAATAACAAAAGTGATGAAGTTTTAGTTAGGAGATTGGAAACCGACGTGCATTTTTAAATGAAGCAGAGTAGCAAAAAGATCGATTTCAAAAGTAAAAGCAACGCCTCCTAAAAACGAGCGACTGGGACTCAAGTCTCATACTTTTTACAAATATAATTTTTGATGAATGTTTTTGCGTGACTATACTATGATTCTGATGACTTTTCAAATGCGCGAGAACGGTTCCCGTCAAATGGCGCCATTGCTGGGGAGGCAACATCATTTTCTTTGATTTCGATCTTTTAAAACATCACTGACACATTTCTTTCTACTTTGTTATTGATGTGTACGAGAAACGGAAGAAAAATGGGTGTACGCACACATTGAGCGCGGCAAAGAAACAATCCAAGTGCACATCATCATTTTTTTTAGATTAGGTTTTACTTTCTACAATTTCCTTTAAAAAATTCTTTGTGGAAAAAAAAAGATTTTACTCATTTTTGTGAAAAAAAAATAAAAAGAAAAATTTTAAAAAAATCTTGATTAGGTTTCCTTTCGAATCTAGGTTTGTTTGAAAAAAAAAAGATATTTTTGATGAATCCTTTGAAAAAAATAAACTTTTTGGTGGAAAGCTTAGATTTCAATTCAAACCTCTTTAAAGAGCTTTTCCACCATCTTATGATTTTCGACCAGATTTCAAATCCAATTTAAAAATTTGATTGCCGAAAAATTAGTCAGTGAAAAATTATGAAATTCAGGCTAAACCTTCATTTTCAAACCATCTTTCAAGTGCTACCATTCTTTTTGAAAAAATTTCAAGTATACAATTTTTAAAAAGTTGCAAAGTGCACGAGGGTCAGACTGACCTAGATTCAAAATTTTTCAAATTTCAAAAAGTGATTTCGAGCGATCCGCGAATCAGTTTTGACTAAAAGTGGTGCGGTTTGAAAGCTGATCCCATTGGCTTTATTTTCCATCTTTTTCCCAAATTTTTTAAGGTTATTTGATACTATTTCAAAGCAAAAGATCGACCAGGGGTCAAAATTTCAGATCTGACCCCTTGATATTCAAAAATCCTAAAAAATTCGGTTGAGACAATAAAAATCCCAAAAAAATATTCTCTAAAAAGATAATTGAAAAGGGACCTACTCGCAAAACTTCAAGTTAATTGGATTCCATTTATTATTAGAGAACAAATATTACTTTCTTGGTCTGCAGAAACTGAAAAACAAAAAACCCTAGAAGCGCATGAAACTTAGGTTGAATCTTTAGGGTTACAACTTAGAGACCGCACTGTGGGATAACCTAGACTTAATCAAGTCTAGTTAGCCGGTGAGCTAGGTCACCTTGTGGGCTACTGATAGCGATTTTACACGGTTTGTTAATCAGGTCGTTGGAATGCGTGAAATCGATCAACTCTTAAATTTATATTCTTAGATAGGGGAGTATCTAGGGTCGTCCAAGGAGGCCAAATGTTTGCAAAAAGTGATTCGCTTGCTTGGAATACAATATCAACTTTCTTTTTGGTATTTTTCAATATATCATTTTTTTTATTTTTGAATTAAGACAACATGCGAAATGGTGGTGGGAAGGTGATTTACACTTCAAATTTAAAACACTACTTCTAAGTGGCAAGTAGAACTTCTCCCTCAGCTCACTCTAGGTAAGTGGAGGCCTAAAATAATTAGGGTCGTCCAAGTGGAGAGAATGCTAAAAAATAAGCAAGTAGAAATGCAAATCAGAAACTGCAAAGAAGGCAACTAGATAAATGAAAAGTGTTTTACAAAAAGGCCTAGTAAAGGAATGCTTGTACTACTAGAAAAATTAAAATAAAGAAAAGCAAACACAAATCCTCTAGATAGATGGTGAAGAAGAGGGCTTCTTGCTCCAAGTTTGGTAGCTCCCAAGCTTCAAAAGAATCCTCCAACTCCTTCCTTGCTGTGCTCCACTAAGGTGATGTCCTCCAAGGCAAGCCCTAAGGGGGCGTGCCCTAAGCTTCTCTCCAAGGGTGGACGTCCACCCTAGGTCCTTCTCCCTTGCCTGACCGTCCTCCTTGAAGTGGAAGAGTCCTCCTCCTTGGCGTGGCCCAAGTTGAAGAGAGTGGGGAGAAGAAGGCACCAAAAGGGCTGGTGATGTGCCCTTTTAATCTCCTTCTCTACTCCTTCTTCTTGACCGTAGGTATAGGTGGTTTAGGTAGCAAAATATACTAAGGGAGGATGGGAATTATGTGGTGGTAGGGTAGGGTATTTATAGGATGGGAAGAGGGGTGGTTATGGTTTTTTTTGGAGGGAAATGAAGGGGTGGTTGGATATTTTTGGAGGGAAAAATGCGAGGGAAATGAAGAGGTGCCTTGGTTTTCCCTACAAAAATGCCTTCTAGAAGGCAATTTTGGAGGAAAAAATGGAGGGTGGAGATGGGTTTTGATGGTGGATGTAGGGCGGTGATGGAAGGGATAGTTGGCACCAAAATAAAGTAGGAGTAGGTGGTCTTTTTGCTGGAGGTTAGGTAGTAGGGTAGTAGGTTTTGGTGCCATGGAGGTGGACTAGCTAAGTTAAGTAGCTTAGCTAGCTTAGCTAGTAGGGAGTAGAGTTGGAGGCATTTGGAGCTAGGGTTTTCAGGGAGAAGAGCTGGAGGTAGTCATCTTGAGCTGCACTAGAGCTGGTGGTTGCTGAAGAGAGCTGCAAGGAGCTACCTTAGCTGGCTTGGCTTGCTAGTTCTTTGCTAGCTACTAAGCCAAGCTAAAGCAAGCTGGCTTCTGCTGAAAGGAGCTAAGGTGAGCTGGGTCTAATGCTCCCAAGGAGGATCAAGCTGGATGAGGCAGCTAGGGTAGCTTAGCTCAACTGAGGATCAAGCTGGATGAGGCAGCTAAGGTAGCTTAGCTCAACTGAGTTGAGCTAAGCTGAGTCCCCGGGAGCTGGACTTGAGCTTCCTAAGCTGGAATGAAGTCATCTTTAGCTGGTCGGAGTTGAGTAGAGCTGGATGTAGCTGGACCTGAGCTGGGGTGAACTCCGGTCAAGTCAGCTGAGCTAGCTAGAGCCCCCTATGGACTAATGGGAGTTGAGATGAGCTAGACTCAGCTAAGTTGAGCTGGATCTGAGCTGACCTGAGCTAGGGTGAGCTAAGATGAGCTCTCTTGAGCTACCATTCAGCTGAGATGAGCTGAATGGAGCTAAGATGAGCTAACCCTAGTTCAAGTGAGCTGGAATCCAGCTATAATGAGCTGGATCAAGCTGAGTTCCAGTTAGTCTAAGCTTCTTCTTCACCAGTTGCCTTCCTGAGTGCTAGGGTTTTGGAGTTCTGACAATCTGCATATCCCTAACATTCACAAAAGCACATTAGAAAGATAATAAAAAGTGTAATGCATGCCTAACCTAATTGATGCCTAAATGAAGCCCAAAAACCCATTTGCGGAGCAAAATCCTAAGAGCTAAGTTTGTTTTAACGCATAAAAATAATGATAAACTAGCGTTTATCACATCCCCATGCTTATCTTTTGCTAGTCTCTTAGCAAAACTTAAATTTTTACAAAATGGAATTTTTGGGAAATCTAATTTTTTTCTAGTTTTGAGAAGAAATAGATTAAGGGACCTTCGTTGATCTAAACACAAGAGGTATTGGATTTGTTAAAGATAAACATCGAGATTTGTTTTGGATCCAACCATTAGATGAAATGGGATCAATATATCCTCCAGAAACTTCACAAATTAACTCCTTGTTAATTCAGATGACTTGAAATTTTTATTTTTAGGATTTTTCTGGCTCATGAATCTGATTCGTAACTTGCAAAAATCCTTTAAAACCTTGTGTTTGTGCTTCTGAAAAGCCAACATTTATAGGGGCATGTTAATTTATTATTACTTTTTTTTTCTCCCCCATGCTTATTTTTAGCTTAGTCTTACAACAGATGTGTCGGGATCATCATTCCTGTTACCATTCCTCGAGGGGGCTCTGGCGCCAGTACTTCGAGATAGCACTGTCCATGATACCACCCAGGAACTCACAACCCCAAAACATGATGTGGTGTAAAGAGGCGCTCCAAGAAAACTCAAGCTCTTGCTCCGACACTATAGGTAGAGCACCGTCCAAGACACTTGCGTTGCTAAAATGCACTTTAATGCTCTGTCTAAAGATATGAGATATAGATATGGAGCAGCACCGAGGCGGTAACATATTGACATCGCATCCTCAAAGGAGGCATTTTCCTCCTTCTCGGCAGTGGGAACTCAAACTAATGATCTACTTCAGACTTTTACTAAGTCCAAACAAGGGAGTTTTTCAAATTTTTAGTTATTTTTAAGTGTTGGCTTGTGTGTGAAAATTGACACAAGAAGTTTCTCAAGACATGCAAGTTTTTGAATCAGAAACTAAGTCAAATACTTTCCGTATTACAAAATAGGATCAAGTCACCTGAACTATCATGAGTTCAGGTGGAATGTTAGAGAAGGATATCTAATTTAGTCTAAAATAGACCTTGGAATTCTAATGATCAGATCCATGTCTTCATCCTTAGTTTGTTAAAGATTAAATCCCATTGTACCAAAAGTGAATTTTTCGACCTTAGTCCTGATTACAAAATTTTTCCTCAAAAAGTTTTTCATCATTTTTTTTTGGTATGCAAGCAAGAAATAAATTAAAGAAAATTGCATGTTTTTAGGTTTTGAAAATCCTAAATCAATCGTCAAATTTTAAAAACACCCCCCCATGCTTAAGATATGTCATGTCCTCATGCATTAGGAGGGAAAAGGGATCACCTTAGTGAAGAACGGTCAGGTTTAGGATGATCAAAACCTGGAAAAAGAAGAAGAAAAAGGAAAGTAGGAAAAAAAATGATGGGTTACCTCCCATCCAGCGCTGTCTTTTACGCCGTTTAGCCGGGCGTGAAGGTATGCACGGAAGATGGAAAATCATGTAAAAAGTTGGACACTTGAATGTCTTTAATAAAAGTGTCTTCCTCAAGATCCATAAAAAGATGAGTGGTAAAGAAAAAGGGATTAAAATAAAATAGAGAAATGGAAAAGGGACCCCGGTCTGGCCATGGTTTGAATTGATGATGAAGGCCAAACTCAGGTGGATCAGGTGGTAGGTCCAATAGAAAAGGGAGGGGAAAGGAGTTTGTGATATGCAAGATGGGTGAAGTTAGTGTGGATATTTTTGGTGAAAAATCAAGAAGATGAAAAGGGGGAATGTCAAACCCTAGTTGATCTAGAAAGTCTTGGACCACATAATTATCCTTAGAATAAGAATCAATAAAATCTAGATCAATAGTGGTCAAAGATGAATGAGATTGGATCAACATATACTTTTCAAATACTACTTCCATTTTATTATCAGTATCCTCAAAAATTTTATGATCACTGGACCTCTTGGAAGGTAGAAATAAATTTAATGAGAAGGTCTGGTTACTGCAACTTATATTCATTTTCCCAGAATGAGAATGGATATTAGATGTTGCGGTAATCAAAAGGGGTCTTCCAAGAATGGTATTAATGAGATCCTTAGGTACCTCTATGTCAAGGACCAGAAAATTTACCGGAAATAGACAATTTCGGACCTTGATAATACTATCCTCAACAACTCATCGCGGTTGAATGGTAGATCGATCTTCCAATTGAAATTGAACCTTAGGAGGTTTTAAATCACTGAATCGAAATTCCTCAAATAAGACCGGCGAGATGAGATTACTAGAGGTACCTAAGTTGAGAGGGGTGCAAAAAAAATGGTGTCAGTTATGACAACTGAGATGAGTGATGTTCCCTGGTCCTTTTTTGTGAAAGGCAGCATGCTGTCTTAGAAAGGACCAACCTTTCTAGATTCTGATCATGCCTTTTTGAAGTAAATTTTTTAGAGGCATGGGGAGAATCTAGGAGGGGAATATTCCTCTCGACTTGCACAAATAAGTCCAAAGGATTGTGGTCAGAGGGCTCTAATTTTGGATTATTGGATTGCAGTTTTTGAGAGTGGGAAATAGGGTTTGAATCAGGTTTTTTTGGGATTTCTTTTTCTTCTTCCTTATTGAGGTTAGGGGAGTCAATCTGCATTGGTTGAAAATCAGTTTCATCATTTGAATGTGAAGACCTTAAATCCATGTTGGTTTCCTCACTCCTCAAAGTCTCTGCATACGTAGCTTGGTGGTCAATGGGAGGAGGTGGGGGGGCCTGATTTTGATAGAAACTGGGTTGGTGCCGTGATATTGGGTTAATAAGAGGCTGAACCATGTGGTTCTGATGTTGGTATCCACCTGGGTGTTGGCTCCTGGGATTAATAAAGTTTGTTGTGGGTTGGGATGGTGAGTGTCCTGTAGGTCTTTGAGTTGGAATATCCCCAATTTGATCATTGAGATTGTTAATAAGACAGGTTGTTTCCTTTGTTTTTCTTTGTAACTCCTGCAGGGTTTTCATCATCTGGGCATTAATGTCTTCTTGAGATTACCCAGATTGATAAGTCTAATTTGAAGCATACCCTCCAAACGGGTTTTGTTGTTGGTGTGGAACCGGATTGGTCCAGGAGTGAGCCGGATAATTTCCCCCATTAGAGGAATTTTTCAATTTCTCCTGGAAAGTAGGGACATTTTGGGTGGGGTGATGATTGGGATAAACATAATTCCTTGTTGAACCATAGAAGGCCTCAGAATAATAATTATACTCAGCACGAGATTTATGCAGATTTACTCTCTTGCGGGTGTTTAAAGGGGTGAGATGTGGAATGTGTGGAGCTTGGATAGGTGTTGCAGGACTCCCTTGGTTGGCTAGGTTTGTTAAATCCTTATGCAACTGTTGTTGCTTAACTTGTAGCTGAGCCATGATAGAGTAGAGATTAGGTGGAGGGGCCTGATTAACAAGCTCCTGGGTGGAAAAATAGGGGAAAGAAAAATTATCATGCAGGTTAGAGGACCAATTTTGATTTTCCATTTTGAGAGAAGAGGAAGAATGCAGGAAAAGTCTTTTTTGGGGAGGCAAAATCAAGTGGTCCCTCCAAGTGTGGATTTTTGGACCGCCGCCCGTGCAAAATGGAAGAAATGGAAGGGGAGGAGAAGAGATGGGGATGAGAGAAGTGTGCACACAAGCACTCAAATTCTAGACCTAACTTAATTGTCACTCCCTAGAATTTAACCTAAGACTTCGTCTACCTAGGAAATAAGTAATCAATAGTGAATACCCGTTCTATCAATAAATCTAGCCAAGTTGCTTAAGGGGAGGTTTGGGCCCAAGCATTTCCCAGGAAAATCCTCAGGTGCTTGTACAAACCCGCGCTTGGTCGTTTGACATGGCCCCTCAGCCTGAACACCAGATATAGATGACAAAATTGGTATTAACTAGAGAAAACTTAAATCCTATATAGCAAGCCTAAATTGATGAAACCTTAGGGGTCAAATTGCTACAAATTTTAGTTAGGTATAGGATACTACAGTGCACACGGAATGTGGAGGGCGTTAATTGGGTTGTTGCCCTGTTATTTCAATTTTTTTTTGTGTGTGTGTAGGAATTGGAGAGTGACTCCAATGAAAATCAAGTTGTCGCACAAATTTTTTGTGTTTGTCTTTTAGGATTCAATTTAATTGAATGTATTTTAGGGATTCTCTAGTTAAATTTTCAAACAAGTTTGAAAGTCCAAAATCAAAGGAAAACAAGTTGTATGGGTGATTGTATATTTCCTTTAAATTGAGTCTCTAAAGAGAAAGAAAGAAACCCTAAGCCAATTGTCCCTAAGACAAAAATTTAACTACCAATGAGTTAATTTTAAGCTTTCTGAATAGATAGTGGTCCAATCAATGCAACCAACACCACTACCTAGAGTGAAATCAAACAAGGATTCCAGAAAAGATTTTTGTAAGATTTTAGGAATTTGTTTGATAATTGTTTTGAATTTTTAATTGCACTGGTGTGAAAGTCCAGAAATGATACCCGTGGGTATTGTGGACTTTTCAGTATTACCACCGACCTCAGAAATTTTTTATGATTTTATGTGATGTGTAAAATTTCACAAATATTCCAGCAAACTAAATTTCATAAAAATTGGATCAGTATAAAAATTGCAAAAATTCACGGATAGTAGTAAAATAGGAAGATTAGAGGGTATGACCCCAATGCAATCCACGAATTTTAAAAAATTAAATACAAATCCAATTGATCTGAAATTTCGAACAGATGTTCCAAATTTAATTGGGAATCACTGCATGAAATTTTATGATTTTTGGAGGCCTGTGGTGTAAGGAATTGATTTTTCAAGTCCAGAAAGAATCTGGACCAGAAAAATAGAACACCAATACTTGCATTGGAGTGGTGCTAAAGAAGCATTCAAGCAAACATTGGATTCTAAAATGCACCACTCCACTTAATCAAGTTGTTTGGGATCCCGAAAGCCAAGTTTAATATGTTTTTGGTAGTTTTAATTAATTATGGGACCAGAAAGAGGAACCAACCTAAATTTCACGGGAAGAAAAGGAACTTTGAGCTCTCGCTTCCAGATTCCCGCTTTCTTCCTGCAATAGTTCCTGCACACACGAAAAAGAAGAAAGAGAAGAGGTTGAGATCTACTTCAAGCAAGAGGAGAAAGAATAGCAAAGCCCTGCCTCCTAGGCAACGGCGCCAAAAAGTGACAGCGATTTTACGCGGTTTGTTAATTAGGTTGTAACGCGTGAAACCGATCAACTCTTAAATTTATATCCCTAGATAGGGGAGTATCTAGGGTCATCCAAGGAGGCCAAATGTTTGCAAAAGGTGATTCTCTTGCTTGTAATACAATCTCAACTTTCTTTTTGGTATTTTTCAATATATCATTTTTTTGTTTTTAAATTAAGACAACATGCGAAGTGGTGGCGGGAAGGTGATTTACACTTCAAATTTAAAACACTACTTCTAAGTGGCAAGTAGAACTTCTCCCTAAGCTCACTCTAGGTTAGTAGAGGCCTAGAATAATTAGGGTGAAGGAGTGAAGAATGCTAAAAAACAAGCAAGTAGAAATGCAAATCAGAAACTGCAAAGAAGGCAACTAGATAAATGAAAAGTGTTTTACAAAAAGGCCTAGTAGAGGAATGCTTCTACTACTAGAAAAATTAAAATAAAGAAAAGAAAACACAAATCCTTTAGATAGATGGTGAAGAAGAGCGCTTCTTGCTCCAAGTTTGGTAGCTCCCAAGCTTCAAAAGAATCCTCCAACTCCTTCCTTGCTGTGCTCCACCAAGGTGATGTCCTCCAAGGCAAGCCCTAAGGGGGCGTGCCCTAAGCTTCTCTCCAAGGGTGGATGTCCACCCTAGGTCCTTCTCCCATGCCTGGCCATCCTCCTTGAAGTGGAAGAGTCCTCCTCCTTGGCGTGGCCCAAGTTGAAGAGAGTGGGGAGAAGAAGGCACCAAAAGGGCTGGTGATGTGCCCTTTTAATCTCCTTCTCTACTCCTTCTTCTTGACCGTAGGTATAGGTGGTTTAGGTAGCAAAATATACTAAGGGAGGATGGGAATTATGTGGTGGTAGGGTAGGGTATTTATAGGATGGGAAGAGGGGTGGTTATGGTTTTTTTTGGAGGGAAATGACGGGGTGGTTGGATATTTTTGGAGGGAAAAATGCCAGGGAAATGAAGAGGTGCCTTGGTTTTCCCTACAAAAATGCCTTCTAGAAGGCAATTTTGGAGGAAAAAATGGAGGGTGGAGATGGGTTTTGATGGTGGACGTAGGGCGGTGATGGAAGGGATAGTTGGCACCAAAATAAAGTTGGAGTAGGTGGTCTTTTTGCTGGAGCTTAGGTAGTAGGGTAGTAGGTTTTGGTGCCATGGAGGTGGACTAGCTAAGTTAAGTAGCTTAGCTAGCTTAGCTAGTAGGGAGTAGAGTTGGAGGCATTTGGAGCTAGGGTTTTCAGGGAGAAGAGCTGGAGGTAGTCATCTTGAGCTGCACTAGAGCTGGTGGTTGCTGAAGAGAGCTGCAAGGAGCTACCTTAGCTGGCTTGGCTTGCTAGTTCTTTGCTTGCTACTAAGCCAAGCTAAAGCAAGCTGGCTTCTGCTGAAAGGAGCTAAGGTGAGCTGGGTCTAATGCTCCTAGGGAGGATCAAGCTGGATGAGGCAGCTAGGGTAGCTTAGCTCAACTGAAGATCAAGTTGGATGAGGCAGCTAAGGTAGCTTAGCTCAACTGAGTTGAGCTAAGCTGAGTCCCCGGGAGCTGGACTTGAGCTTCCTAAGCTGGAATGAAATCATCTTTAGCTGGTCGGAGTTGAGTAGAGCTGGATGTAGCTGGACCTGAGCTGGGGTGAACTCCGGTCAACTCAGCTGAGCTAGCTAGAGCTCCCAGTGGACTAATGGGAGCTGAGATGAGCTAGACTCAGCTAAGTTGAGCTGGATCTGAGCTTACTTGAGCTAGAGTGAGCTAAGATGAGCTCTCTTAAGCTGCCATTCAGCTGAGATGAGATGAATGGAGCTAAGATGAGCTAACCCTAGTTCAAGTGAGCTAGAATCCAGCTATGGTGAGCTGGATCAAGCTGAGTTCCAGTTAGTCTGAGCTTCTTCTTCACCAGTTGCCTTCCTAAGTGCTAGGGTTTTGGAGTTCTGACAATCTGGATATCCCTAACACTCACAAAAACACATTAAAAACATAATAAAAAGTGCAATGCATGCCTAACCTAATTGATGCCTAAATGAAGCCCAAAAACCTATTTGTGGAGCAAAATCCTAAGAGCTAAGTTTGTTTTAATGCATAAAGATGATGATAAACTGGCGTTTATCAGCTACTCACCACAAACCCCCCTGAAGAAAATGGGTTAAAAATTAATTTTAAAACATGAAATCATCCTGAGTTCGTTGTCATACTATTGGGTGTTTTTAACCTCTCCTGCCAAACCTGGTGACTATGTTTGCGGGGCAATGTCAAACGACGGTGGCTCAGGGGTCAACGGAACTGGAGGCATAAGCCAAAATAAGAACCTTCCCTTTAGTCCTCCCGTAACCAGACTGGTTGGGTTAACTTGAGAGGAGGGAATCACTTTCAGTCGGTTGAACGATGAACTTCTCTTCTGGAATTCAAACCTCTAACAAAAAAATATGATCACCTGATCCATAAGGACCATTTGATTGACAGGTCCTTAGCCTTGTCCAACTTGGCTACACCAACCCAGGGGTTGGGTGGTCTATGCAAGGAAGGAGGTCGCTTAGACCTTAACTGATTGGACCTCGGGAGTCGCTCCTAAGGAGGCGAGTCACTTCTTCTATCTACTGAGCCACGATGGCTAACACTGGATCTGGACCTAATCAGGATCCAGAAAAGCTGGGCCCACGAGCTTATCTGAGAGCCCGGGTCACTGAATCAGCTCAACCTTGGGATCAGAACCCAAGGTGGCGAAGATGACTTTTCGCTTTGCCTGATCCTTCTCCTTGGGTTACAGAAATGATTAAACCATATCCTAACCCTGGATATTATAACCCATACCAATCAGTCCCTCAAAGGACCGCATCTTATAACCCAGGATATGGATTTCATACTCCTGCTTTTAACCCGTGGAATATGGGTAGACCTGATTCACCCCTGGAACCCCTGAAGAGCTACCGGTGCATATGCGGCCGCATTACAGAATATAGAGAGCTATAGCGAGCACTAAGAAAAAGGCCGCATCCTATCTACACGAAATCCAGGCTATCATTGAGGCGAACCAAAGACAAAGCTGGATTCCTCATCAACAAGCTGTGATGGAGCTCCTTCGAGAAACAGCAGAGATAACAAAGCTAATAAGACAAAATTGGGAAACTCAAGAACTACTACTTTCGAGATATCAAGTGGAAAATAGTCTTGAAGACCTTGAGGAATCCAAAACGATTACGCTGGAAGGACACATAAAAGATTCTCGAGAGCAGATGCTGGAAGATCACTCAGGGAAAAAAGAATCTAGCGTGGATATGAGACAGGAGCAAGAAGTATGCCGAATGGGTTCATCTGAGAATTCCATTTAGGAAATTGAGGAGGAAAGGACTAATATCTCCAGGACTGAGCCACAATCGGATTATCCTAAATCCTGGGAGATACCTCATGGGTTAGAAAACCCAACTGAGATAAGGGAAGCAGATCCAGTCGAGGATATGGATCTTGAGGTGAACATTACATGTGACACTATTGATCAGCCTAAGCCACTTCCCATTGTAGGTGAACTTATGCTAGAGCCAACATCTTCCATTCTGCAGTCTTCTTCTTTCACCTACATCCCTAATTCGGATGCTAGAGACTTTGAGATGACACTTTTTATCCCTGATCCTGACATCCGAAGATCAGAAGTAGCTATGGATAACTTGAACGAAGAAATAAATATGCTACCTGAGACAGGAATTACTGAGGAGCTCAATGCATATGAGGGTGAAGCTTTGAGCAGAATGAGCTGGGGATGCACCTATCATCCTAGTCAATCTAATGGATGGCTTGACTCTAAGCCTGAGGAGACAGCCTCTGATGAATCAGAGATGAGTACTGACGAGGACGAAGTCATTTCTGATGAGGATTTCAGTGACCACCCCACAGATCTTCTACTTTCACGGATACCCCCATATGACCCAGAGCCTAGAGAGGGCATGATCTTTGATGTCAATTATCATTATGCAGATCCCTATGACTTAGATTCTGGTTCTGAGATATATTTTGATCTACTCCCTCAACAACTTCCTGCTAGATTGTGTGACATGATAAATCAGCTGAATCAACATCATGATCCCCCCTCTGATTATCCTCTATTCTGCACCACTACTCCACACTTTCTTATAGCTAGACTTTTTGGAGTAGGGGTGCAAAATCAGTGGGTTCGCATCTCCAGACCACTGATTTTAGGAGCATATGAGCACATCCTTCTCCTAATCTTGGTCGGCTCCTATGCTAGAACTGATACACCTGATTGAGTTTTCGCCCAGCTGGAGGCATTAAACTTAGCATCTACCTCACATTCTAGCATCACCCTATACATACTCGCTTTATAAATAGCATATTTTTCTTTTAAGCATATTTCCTTTTCGCATATTCCATACTGTCAGGTTGGCCGATGCTGAATGTTAAACTTCAGGAGCAATTCCAGGTGATTTCTACCCATTTACTCCCAACTATACTTATGTTCTTTTATATTCATGCATGAGGACATGCAAGAACTTAGGCATGGGGGGTAGATATAGCGAAAACTGAAAAATTTTTTGCCAACACTTTGGAAAACCTCGGAGCTACATGTAAAACATACTTTAGGACCTTAAATAAAAGAACAACCGACTCCACCTCCAATGCTCGCATTGGAGCTAGAAATTGTTTGCAACAACCACTTCCGACTCACTCGCTCACCTTTTGTTGTAAATTTAGGGTCAAGCTGATTGTAACCCGATACGGGAAATTCAAGAAGTACAAATTATATGAGGTTACTTGGTCATTGCATATATACATATTGCACTCATGAATAAGATTATTTTGTTAAGAGAATGCATTAGGGATTTTATCCTCTAGTTGATTCCTGTAATCTGGAATCCAGTACAACTTTTCACACACATGTAGAATTTGCAATGGATTCACGATGAAGGCTGATAAACGTCTTCAGTCTGTTAAGAAGAAGCAGTGCTTCTTTTCCTGAACCCCTGGATAGTGTTTTGGGAGTCGGGTAGATGTTCTTCCAAAAATCCACCAAATAGTGTGAGATGAGAGTAGAGTGTACTGGTGCTCTAAGATTAGTGCAAGGAATCTAGAATCCTAGATAATTTGGTGATGATACTTTGAGATTAGACATAGTTTTCACTCTAGGTTCCTGCGTATACATTTTGTGCGAAATTTTGAGAGCCACCGAATAAGGAAAATACGTGGAGAGCAAGTTTTCATAAAACTAGGGCTAAGGTGGATGGTTACTATCATTCTCTATGGAATCCTCAGCTGAAGGAGGGTATTAATGTCAAGATCAGAAATACACCATCCTATCCGTCTCTCCCAGTGCCGTGAGTAGGCACTTCCACCAAATAGCCACCCAATGTCACTTGAGTACCACCAATCCCTAATAATGCCTCCTTAATAAAGTTCATGGATGTATGCTAGTTGTGTTATGTTGAAAAGGAAAAGAAAAAAAAAGAAAGAAAAATGATGATGAAAAGAAAGAAAAACTGAAAAAAAAAAATGGAAAAAGAAGAAAAATTAAAGAAAAGAATGAATATTTAGTGTTTATTTCATTGAGGCAATACCTCCAAACAAAATTGAGATCCACCAAACATGGCCTTAACCCATTTTTCTTGTGCTTTTGACCGCCTGAATACTGGCTAAGGAATTCCGACTTAGTATTAGGGTTATGAGAACTCAATTAAAGTGTTAATGCCTAGTGAGACTACCAAATATAGGTCATATACGTGAATCTGGTGAAGTTGTGAGCTCTAAGAAAGAAAAGAAAAAGAAAAGAAAAGGAGTAAGAGAGAACAGATACAAAGGAATCAAAAGGAAGCATAGTTTTTCTCATCTTTCTCTGAGTTGAGTTACTTAGTAATCCGGGAATCTAGATTCTGTAGCACTAGTTTCTATGTAGCACCAAGTGAGAGTGAGCCACCAAATATATAATCTTTTCCCTCAAAGATTCTCTACCTAAGCCTAAAGCTGGGGTGGAATTCATAGAATATCTTGAATACCCCGTGGGTAGAAATCTGCCTATCCCGCTAGAATTTTTACTAGGGGTCAAGTACAAGCTTTAGAGGTAAATCAGCTTTCACTTGAATCCGTTGAAAAATCTACATAGCCGCACTTTCATGATTGTCTGGATTTCTAGATCATAGGATGAAAACAAAAAGGAGAAAAATCTCTATACATACCCTTGATAAAATAATCAGTCCCTTAGGAACCCTTTCTGTAAATAAATTAGTCTTGCATTCGCTAGGGACTAGCAAGATTTAGGCATAGGGGTATGATTGCGTAGCAATCATAGGTCTTAATTGACCTAGATTAGGCTAGAACTTAGCATAAGTTAGGATAATTCATGCACGCATAAGCATTATCTGCATCTTTACTGCTTTACTTTAGCTATGCATAAAATGATATTATAATGTGCTAATTAAGTACATTATGTCGATAGCAGGCAATAAGCTGGATCTGGAGCTAGATCTGAAGCTGGATCTGGAATAACGAGAGTTGTAGTAGAGCCAGAGTAGAAGACTAAGTTTAGATATAGGAACAATAATGTAAGGGGGTTAAAGGCTTTCTATTCTATTAAGTAGGAATAAAGCAGTAAAATGTGAAGAGCTTAGGTCCACCCTAGCCCTAGGATAGCCTAGAGACTTCCCCAAGCCTTAGCCACCCTTAGATTAGGTCACAATGTTGATGCTAGAGTACCACGATCATTTGTTTTGATGATAAGAAAATGCGTGTCATTTAACATTTGCACTTGGAGTCTTAGATTTCAGGTCAAATTGCAAATGTAGACGTGATTAGACGGAATTCGAGCTCGCATCCAGGATGAATTGGAGGAGCTTGATGGAGAATAGAGAAGATTCGCGAGGAGCGATAGATTGAAGATGGAAGGACAAGAAGAATAGGATAGAATTCTATTTATCTCTTTCTTGTACTCTTGTCATTATTTTTTCTTGCTCTTTATTTCCTTATAACATTATGTTAAAGAGCCTCAAAGTACCCTAACAGTAGTCCTAGGAACTCTGGCACAACCCTAGGATACTTAGGTTTTCTGTAGAGAACTTAGAAAACCAATATAGGGTTCAAACAGCACTTCCAGACGTCTAATTCCCAAATCAGACGTCTGATAAAGTGTTTTAAGATGTCTGACTGTTTATTCAGACGTCTGATATCTTTTAGGCTGGACATAACTAGTTCTGTCTGATGAAATCAGACGTCCAGACCTTAGACCAGACGTCTTATGAGACGTCTGATGACTTTTCCAGACGTCAAATTAGTGGACCGTTGGCTCTCTTAGAATACACTCAGGATATGACCGTTAGAGCCTTATCAGATGTCCTTAAGCCATTCCAGACGTCTGATAATTAACCATTTTGCCTCGACTCACCCGAAAATCTCTTCTCAGAGATTTTCTAGCCGTTGCAAATCCATTCCCACGAAAAAGTAGGTTTCCAGACGTCCAGACATGGTGCCAGACGTCCTGTATGTCGTCTGATGCACTTGCGCTAGAACCCTGTTTAGATCTAATCCAAGTCAGGCAGAGACCCGCCCAAAATCAGACGTCTTACCTTAAAATCAGACGTCTTAAAGTGGTCTTCCAGACATCTGATGCCAGAATTAGACGTCTGATAAGCCTGTCAGTGCAATGATTGTTCTTGATTTCAGGCTGATTCTCATGGGCTTTGTACCCAACGGCTAGGGAAGCTTTTCTAAGCTTCCAAAGCCTTCCTAAGGCCTCTATAAATAGAGGGGAGCCTTGACACACCAAGACACACCTAGCTACACACTTTCACACTCTTTTGTGTCCAAAAAGACTCTCTTGCTCTCCAGGCTCTAATTCTTCATCTTGAGAGCATCAAGCCTTCGCGCACCCGCTCTCCCGCCATAGTTCACGAGAGCGACGTAGCGCCGTCGTGTTGTTCACGCATCTGCGTCATCGACGCACTCCTTTCAAAGGGGAAGTTTCCTAATTCCTATAGAAGCTTAGGTTAAAAATTACTTTGTTGGCTCTATAGGATTACTTGTGTATTTTATCTTTGTTATTTGGTTGGGTATTCGCTTTGCGAATTCCCGTGTCCTTCGAGGGACAAAATCGTTCTCGTGAAGAAAAGGGGTTGAGGAACGCTACCCTCGCACTTGTAGCGTGGTTGTATTTGAGGTTGAATCACCCTCATTTAAAGTGATTCGCTTAGTGGATTTTGATCAACTTGGTTGATCGGAAAATCCTAACTCGAGAGGGCTAGGTGGTGGTTTTCACCCGGTTTGGGTTTCCACCTAAAAAATACTTGTGTACTTGTGTGATTGTCTATTTTGTGAGATTGTTTATATTTATTTCCGCAATTATTACGTCACCCCCTCCTGGTAGGGAATTTCAGTTGGTATCAGAGCAGGTTCTTGCAAGATCGGAGTAACACCCGGCAAGAAGATCATGGAGGGAAGCACAGCCGCAATTAGGATTTCCGAGGGCCAGTCTACGACTCGTCCGCCGTTCTTCGACGGGAGCAACTACCCTTACTGGAAGCTGCGGATGAAGACGTGGCTTCAAGCCATCTATTTCACGGTCTGGGCCAGGTGCGAGACCACCTTCGACATTCTAGAGAAACCCGTCGAAGGATACTCGCAGCAGCAGATTCGGGAACTCTCGCTCAATGCGAAAACAATGAACGCGTTGTATTGTGTGCTCAGCTCAGAGGAGTTCAACAGAATCTCACAATGCGCCACCGCATACGAGATTTGGCACACACTCGAGGTAACTCATGAAGGTACCTCTATGGTAAAAACTTCTAAAATAAATTTACTTTCTCAAAAATTTGAATCTTTTTCTACGAAGCCTAACGAATCTTTGAGTGAGATGAACACTAGGTTCACTCTCATCGTAAATAATTTGAAAGCATTAGGGAAGACTTTCATCAAGGGGGAGCTTCAAGGGAAGCTTCTTCGTTCCCTCAGACCGGAGTGGGAACAGAAAGTCACCGCCATCGAGGAGGCGAACGAAGTGGAGGAGCTCAACATGGAAGATCTCCTAGGCAATCTAATGGCCTACGAGACAAAGTTGAAGTAGAAGAAGAAGGATACACCGGAGCCTAAATCGAAGAAGACTCTCGCCTTCAGAGCCGCGTCAGATAGTGAAGTAAGTTCCGACGACGAAGACTTTAAATTTTTACTTAAGAAATTTTCCAAGTTTTGTAGGGAATTAAAGAAAGAGAAAAAGGAGAAGAAGAAACCCCGAGACGTTGCTACCACTGCAATGAGAAAGGGCACCTACGACCAGAGTTCCCTCTTCTCAAAAAGGAGAAAAAGAAGGAAAAGGAAAAGAGATCTACGAAGAAGGTGTTCCAAGCCACTTGGGACGATTCGAGCTCAAAGGAAGAAGAAGAAGAAAAAGAAGAAACTGCTTGCTTTGGTTTCATGGCCAGAGGAAGCAATAGCGATAGCGAAAGTGGAAGCGACTCTGACAACGAGGTAAATCTCAATTTACAAGAAGCTTTTACTGAACTATTTGATGTTAGTAAATCATTAAGAATAGAAAACAAAAGCATTAAAAAGAACCTTAGTTTTCTTAAAAATGAAAATGATAGGTTAGAAATAAAACTCAAGGATTTAGAAGCTAGTCCTAAAAATGATAACCTATTATTAGAAAATCATAACCTCATCAATGAAAATAATAAATTGATTGAGGAAAATGTTCGTCTAAAAATAGAAATTTCTGATTTAAAGACTAAGATGAATATTATAGAAAAAGAAATTGCATGTCTTAGGGAAAAGTCTAACAAATTAATCAACAAAGTAGATGATTTATATGGCCCTAAGATTGAGAAAGGATCTCCGTCAAGGAGACCCGCTAACAAATCCGGATCCAAGCCCACTTGGATACCGAAAAAAGAATTAGAATCTTGCTTTCTAGGTTTCAGGGATAACTACAACACGAAGGACTGGACCTACAAGCTCAAGGCTGGTCAACTCGAGTTGGGAGAACCAAGGAGTAGACCAAGGAGGAGAACGAGAAGACCGACGAGACGGCGAACAAGCGACGGACCCGTCGCACATCGACCGCCAGACTGGAGACCGGCGCCAATGCCCAGGCCTCCAAGCTACAGATGGGAGCCCCATCCGATGTGGCATCCACCACCACCATTTGGTCCATTTTATTGGCCATGGTAGGTGAGGCAAAAACCATTTAGCCTATCTTTTTATCATAAGCATTTAGATAGGGGGAGCAAAAAAAAAAAAATTTAACTACAAGCTAATTGTCAATTTTTAAGGGGGAGATATAAGGTAGCTAAATTTCCTTTAGAAAGGGGGACAGAATAATAGCTATCTTGTTGTTATAAAAAAAAAGGGGGAGGACATCACCTTTGTTAAAAGAAATTTATAGAAGAGCATGTTTTAAGGGGGAGTTATAGAAAATTTAAAATCAATTAAACCTTTTTAATAATGTCAAAAAGGGGGAGGACTTTCTGCACTATTATTTATGGTTTTGTAATCATCAGAAAGGGGGAGATTCTTGGTGCTAGAGCACCACAATCATTTGTTTTGATGATAACAAAACACGTGTCATTTAACATTTGCACTTGGAGTCTTAGATTTCAGGTCAAATTGCAAATGTAGACGTGATTACACGGAATTCGAGCTCGCATCCAGGACGGATTGGAGGAGCTTAACGGAGAACAGAGAAGATTCGCGAGGAGCGATAGATTGAAGATGGAAGGACAAGAAGAATAGGATAGAATTCTATTTATCTCTTTCTTGTACTGTTGTCTTTATTTTTTCTTGCTCTTTATTTCCTTAGAACCTTATGTTAAAGAGCCTCAAAGTACCCTAACAGTAGTCCTAGGAACACCGGCACAACCCTAGGATACTTAGGTTTTCTGTAGAGAACTTAGAAAACAAATATAGGGTTCAAACAGCACTTCCAGACGACTAATTCCCAAATCAGACGTCTGATAAAGTGTTTTAAGACGTCTGACTGTTTATTCAGACGTCTGATATCTTTTAGGCTGGACATAACTAGTTCTGTCTGATGAAATCAAACGTCCAGACCTTAGACCAGACATCTTATGAGATGTCTGATGACTTTTCCAGACGTCAAATTAGTGGACCGTTGGCTCTCTTAGAATACACTCAGGATATGACCATTAGAGCCTTATCAGATGTCCTTAAGCCATTCAAGACGTCTGATAATTGACTGTTTTGCCTCGACTGACCCGAAAATCTCTTCTCAGAGATTTTCTAGCCGTTGCAAATCCATTCCCATGAAAAAGTAGGTTTCCAGACGTCCAGACATAGTGCCAGATGTCCTATATGTCGTCTGATGGACTTGCGCTAGAACCCTGTTTAGATCTAATCCAAGTCAGGAAGAGACCCGCATAAAATCAGACATCTTACCTTGAAATCAGACGTCTTAAAGTGGTCTTCCAGACGTCTGATGCCAGAATTAGACGTCTGATAAGCCTGTCAGTGCAATGATTGTTCCTGATTTTGGGCTGATTCTCTTGGGCTTTGTACCCAACTGCTATGGAAGCTTTTCTAAGCCTTCCAAAGCCTTCCTAAGGCCTCTATAAATAGAGGGGAGCCTTGACACACCATGACACACCTAGCTACACACTTTCACACTCTTTTGTGTCCAAAAAGACTCTCTTGCTCTCCAAGCTCTAATTCTTCATCTTGAGAGCATCAAGCCTTCGCGCACCCGCTCTCCCGTCGTAGTTCACGAGAGCGACGTAGCGCCGTCGTGTTGTTCACGCATCTGCATCGCCGACGCACTCCTTTCAAAGGGGAGGTTTCCTAATTCCTATAGAAGCTTAGGTTAAAAATTACTTTGTTGGCTCTATAGGATTACTTGTTTATTTTATCTTTGTTATTTGGTTGGGTATTCGCTTTGCAAATTCTCGTCTCCTTCGACGGACAAAATCCTTTTCATGAAGAGAAGGGGTTGAGGAACGCTACCCTCGCACTTGTAGCGTGGTTGTATTTGAGGTTGAATCACCCTCATTTAAAGTGATTCGCTTAGTGGATTTTGATCAACTTGGTTGATCGGAAAATCCTAACTCGACAGGGTTAGGTGGTGGTTTTCACCCGGTTTGGGTTTCCACCTAAAAAATACTTATGTAATTGTGTGATTGTCTATTTTGTGAGATTGTTTATATTTATTTCCGTAATTATTACGTCACCCCCTCCTGGTAGGGAATTTCACACAACACCCTAAGAAGCCCTAAAACCTTAGTTCCAACCCTTATCTGGACGTCCAGATAAGTTATAGGACGTCTAGGACCATTAGCCACCTCCCACACACCTCAAACCCACTTCTACAGTGTTATTGGACGTCCAAACACTTTGTCAGACATCCAATTTCTGTAAAATACCCAAAATAGAACCTTGATTTCCCCCTGACTCAGATTGGACGTCCAGAATTGAAGTCTGGTCTTCTGATTTTTTAGTATAAGTCATCTGACCACATTATTGGATGTCTGGTATTGGTCTCCAGTCCTTGTTTTGAGATTCAAATCTTGATCTTGGATCTCTAGCTCCTTAGACCTAATCCTAACACCGTCGGAACTTAAATTAAGGTGTCCTAACCCTGGTACATCACCTCTAGTCCTACCTAAGGACCTAATTAGGCCCTCACCAAACCCAATTGACTTAGATCAAAGTCAATTACCTTCACCTAAGTCAATTAGGCTCATTGAGTCCAATTGAGCATAGATCTAAACCTACACAAGTTCAATTGGACTTGGTGAGAGTCCAATTGACCTAAACCCAACCTAATTGAGTTATTTCACTCTCAATTAGGTTCACACCCATTCAATTAAACTTAGGTTAAGTTTAATTGCATTTTCCCCTTAGCAATTAGGGTTTGTAACCCTAATTCAAGACCAACACCTACCCAAACCCCTTAGGACCTTACCCAAGCCACCTAGCCATATAGAGCACAACCACACACACACACACACACTTATCTAGGGTTCTCTAGAACTCTCTTTGAAGTGGCGCCACCTCTTGGTTGCCAAAATTAGCAACCAAGAGGCATTCAAAATGAGGTCCATAATTTTTGGATCCCATAACCGCTTGGTCGGCCACTCTTGGACTCTCTCTAGAGAGTTCCACACCTCTCTAGAGAGAAGCCATTGGGTCTATAAAAAGACCCATGGACGGCCAAGTGACCCTATTCACTCCATTGGCAAATTCACACTCTTGACTCCATTCGTGCCATTCACGCCCACTTCCACTTAGCTAGCCACACCACCTCCACGAGCTCATCACTACCACCATGGAGGACATCATGCTGGGATGCTGGATCAATCCTCTCTCCCTCCAAGGGTTGGCCTAAGCTACATTGGTCGCCCCTCTTTCTTCTCTCGACCACTCTAAGGCCATCGGGGACCACCCCTGAATGCCCTTTATTCTACTAGATTTAGTCTATGCTCTCCATAATTTTTATTGCTTTTATTACTGTTTAGTAGCGTAGTCTTAACTTCTCCCCCAACGATGCATGAGAAATCCCCCCATTGATTCTTGTATGCAGTCACTTTTTGGTAGCTAGATTTTCATTTCAAGCATTTATGTATAAGCTTTTCTCTAAAATTCTTGTGCAAACAACTCCCCAAAGGAATGAATGAAAAGGAATTTATATATATATATATATATCTATATGTTTGAAGTCACCATGAGCTTAATAATTATCATATTTGCGTGATTTAAGTTGCCTGCTCTTTAACTGTCTATCCATAACACACTAGCATGTCATTTCCTAAGGATATTGAAAGCCTAACGATAGATGCTTTCTCCATAAATAGTCACCACCTCACTAGAATTGTGCACACAGAAACTCACACATTCACCTTCGTAATTTATTTGATGCATGCGCACGTAATTCGAATTAATAACAGAAGTGGTGAAGTTTCAGTTAGGAGATTGGAAACCGACATGCATTTTTAAACGAAGTAGAGCAGCAGAAAGATCGATTTCCAAAGTAAAAGCAACGACTATTAGAGATGAACGATCAGGACTCAAGTCTCGTACTTTTTACAAACTTAATTTTTGACGAACGTTTTTGCATGACTATACTACGATTCTGACGACTTTCAAATGCATGAGAACGGTTCCCGTCACTTATCAACTCGTCCTCTAATTTGAGGGGATTTTAAGTCTAAACATCTACACACTATTTGCACTAATTCACTTTTCGATAGTTTTAACAGAATTTGGGTAGCTAATGAACCTTCAAGGGTGGTATGGCTGGCAAGTTATCGTAGGTAACAACCCATTGGTAGGTTATCCAGAGCCCAGTCACTTGACCATTCTTTTCCTACCGATTTTAGGTAAATCTTAGATCAGAGAAGCCACCTACTTAAAGAAAGAAAAGAAAAATATCCAAAAAAAAAAATGGAGAAAAGAAAAGAAAAAGAAATAAGCCACACTTCACCGCATGAGTATGGCTGGCAAGTTATCATGGGTAATAGCCCATTTATAGGTTGTCCAAAACCCAGCTCAAGAAATGCACGTAAAATTCCAAAACACTTAAGAAGAAGTAGAGAAGTAGAATAAGCCGAGGAGATATACATTGTGTTCGCCCTTGTGCTGAGCTCGTAAAAATAAAAGTAGGGAGAAAGCTACCAGTCAAGTAGATACACCTTTAGGTAGAATTTCTTTTCAAGGTCACCTAGGAGCTTAGAAACTCGAAGTCCGTTCTAATCTCCAATCAGTAAGTCTATCACATTTCACATAAAAATGCTTAGAACTTAGGGTTCTTTTTGAGTCTTGGGTAGGTTGAGTGGCCGTAGAGCTGCTCCGAAACCCTAAACTCAAAAATCCAAAAAATTAGAAAAGAATAAAAGAAGAAAAAGATCCTTCTTTGAATAAGGCGAGGGCTTGAGGCGATTTGCATTTTGGAAGCACCTAGGTGCCATTATGTCTCTATAGTTCAGGTCGAAGTTGAAATTCGTAAGAGTTGAAAAAATAACTATTGCCCAAGAAATCTAAACTAATTCTTTTATAAATAGCATGTAGTTTTGCTAAGGACTAGCAAAAGATAGGTATGGGGGTGTGATGTAAACACGTTTATATCACATAAACCATCCATTTTTGCATGTTCTTAGGTGTAGAGTTGCATCATATATTATAAATGTTGCATAACATGCATCATCTTGCTCTTAGGTTAGATTGTATAAAGTTTAGGTTAATTTTCCCTTTCCGTGGTTAGTTAATAGGGCAACATTTAATTGGGGCCTCGGATTGAAGATCCAACCATATGGATTTGATCAGGGCAACGATCGGAGTTCAACGACTCTAAAATCGACCCGATCTAACTTCTGTAATATCAGATGTAGTTTGATAAGGATTAGAGGTCAAGGGGCCAGGATGGTGTACATCCGTACATCAGATGACAAATCCGACTGCACGGATGGGTTCGGATCGACGATCTTAACCTAACAATGCAAAAATCGGTCTAGTCCGACATCCATGGCATCATATACAAGACATAGAAGATGGATGGCCAAGATGCCACCAGGTGGCGCCATCTCAATTGCCCAATCAGCCCAAGGAACCATCGCTACCCTCTCTCTCCTCAACCATGCAGATGATCTCAACCGTTGGATCAAGATCTAATAGCCGAGAGAGCTTACGCCTAAATGTGTAAACTCACCTCAAACGGGTGCATAGCGCATTGGGAAACCACGTGTTCGTGACGCAGAGGTTGCGTGTTCGAGCCCCTCGAGCATCAAATTGAGCAGGGGGCATGGGCACGGTTGAATTCAGTCGTCGGATGCATAATGTGCAGCAGTGGGAACGGCCACGTGGTGCACCCAGCTGCGAGGAGCACTACATGCGTGATTAGACATGCATGCAAATGCGTGATCACATGTGAGAGGGGCTATGAAAGTGTAGGTGCATGCATCCTAAGCTGTCCGATCTTACGATCAAACAGCAGAGGATTTGAGATCATGCGTGAGGTGTTAGGTGATTAGCCCATAGTTGTGGGCTATTTAAGTATTTAAGTGCCTAGACATTAGGTTAATTCTAACATTTATTTATCATAAATTAGGATGTAAATAGATTAATTCATATTTTTAATTTAATTACATAATCCATGCATTGCATTCATATTTTAAGTGCATTTAGAATTAGCTTAGAATGGCATTCATCTAATTAGTTAACCACTTAGGTACATTATTTTAGTTAACATAAAAGTTAAGGGTCTGTATATAAATAATCATAATATTTTAACATTATTTTCTTTATTCTTCTTCTTGCAGGAATGACTGCATTTCCTTCGGCTGCCGCTCCAACGCCACCAGCTGCCGCACTAAAGCCTGCATTCAAGGACAAGCGGAGAATGTGGATCTGCTCTCGCCTCTCCGTTCAAATCAATGCAAGCGGCTACAAAAAGAGGAGGGAGGCAGCAAAGCTCAGGAGGCCTCCACCACCGACCCACCACTGTGCGGAGAGTTCTTCTCTCTTCCATTCCACACCGTCGGCCTCAACCGTGGCGACGAGTCTCCTCCACCGTGGGCTTGTGGTGTGACAGGCCACACCGCCATCCAGAGCTTCTCCGCATTACCGTGAGCACCTCACTGTGCACCGCAACCGCTGTCATCATCAACAACCACCATCGCTGCAATCACCTTCTCAGTCAGTTAAGACGTCTGGGAAATTTCCCGGATGTCTGTAGCCACACCCCACTACAACAGCAATCACCGTTCACACCCGCTCACCTTCCACCTGAACCGCAGCCCTTGCCTGCTCACTCCACGCCGTCTGCACGCCCTCCAGCCGCACGCAAGGTGGGCACAGCCTCCACCCCACCGGCGCCTCCCGCACCTACAGCGTCTCACTACTCACGCCTGCACCACCACCCCCGCGCCTGTAGCCTTCATCCGTGCGCACCCACGCCTGCAGCAACCACGCTCACAGGTCACGAGCGCACACCCACGCCTACAACCTCACCCGCGCTCACCACCAACAGGTTGCGTGCGCGCCCACGCCTCTAGCCAGCGCGCAACAGCGCCTCCCACCAGCTGCGGCATTCCCTCGTGCCACGCCTTCCACCTGCGCGTGCCCCTGTTGCGTCTCACCGCCACTTCCAGCGTGCGCTCGCCAGCATCAGCTGTAGCGCTTCCGCCAACAGAGCGCATACCCGCCTGCAACGCATGCACTTCCCACCAACAGTAGCTGTAGCACCGGTTGCAGCCACCTCCGCCGTTGCTCGTCCGGCCTACTCCGCCTGCCGCGCGACACGCCACCACCACTACTTCGAAGCCCTCGTTCCAAGGAACTTCCTCCGAGATTCCCGCATTCGACCGTTCACTCCTCATCGTGCATGGCAAAGGGGAAAAAATCCCCTGTTTTGCTACAGTAACATGGCCATTAAAAATTACATTTTGTGCCATTGTCAATTTTTAGTAATATTTTATTGATTCTGCATTGTGACAAATATCCTCTAGTTACTCAGAATTGCTATTTCAGCATGATTTCTTGATTCAAGCTTAATCTGAAGGCAATTTTGGCTTGATTCTTGTCCAAACTAACTACGAACAAACGTTTTTAACTGGTGCGAATTTAAATACATCATTGCCTCCTTGTGGATACGACCTGCTCTTCTGCGAGTGGTTATTTCTTTTTAAATATTGATTAGTCAATTTTTCCACCACATAAATTGCAAATGACTTTAAAGCGAATAATCGACTCGTCAAATGGCGCCATTGCTGGGGAGGCAACAGACGCAATAATTTCACCTGATTTTGTTTTGATTATTTTTCAATTGCACAGTGATTTGACCATTTATTATTTTCTTTTCTGTGTGAGAAAATTTGTGCAAGAATCAGCCACTGTGAGAGGCAACCCTTGACGTCGCCAGAGGAGAATTGGACGAGCAATTTTGAAAAGGAGGATAAGGATGAGGATGCGACGAACATCAATGTATATTTAGTCACTAGTTTGATTAGAATAGAATTAAGACTTTAGATTTAATTTTTCATTGCATTTTGTTTGAAACCTTGTTCTGGGGTATATTTTGAGGGGTTTGTTCCCCGATTTTGTTTTGGGCCCGTGTTGGGTAATTTTTGGGAGCCTGTTCCCTTTCCTTTAGATTTAGGTTTTTAGTTTATTGATTACTTTTATTTGCTTGTGCATAAGTAGTTTTAAAAATAAAATAAAAAAAAAATGAGCTGCCTGCCTTAGGACGAACCATCTGTATGAGCAGCCTCTAGATTTACTTCTCTGCATTGCATGCATTCTTGCATCGTAGATCGCTGGAAGCAAGGTACGCATTCTCTTACTTTGCATCCTATTCTTGATCACGCATTGCATTTGGATTTAATTCAAAGACCACAAAATTTGTCTTGAAGCGATCTAACAAGTGGTCACATATTTTCTAGAAAAAGGACTAATTAAAGGAGGGACATTTTAAAAACCAAGGATTTGATTTTCAAACTTGGCGTGTGATTCAAAATTCAAAATATTTTTCGGTGTATGCACACTTATTTCACTTGCACCACGGCACGCTTCTAGACACTCCTTAGGTTTGGAAATACTAGGACAAGAGCCCTTCTATCGTTGGATTCTGAAGTGTTCGGAACTTGAGATCAAAGGTTTTGTAAATCCAAAGAGGGGGATACCCTGTCACGGATTTTTTGGGGGTAGTTGAGAAGCACCACAAAAGCACAGCTTCAAAGGAAGGCTTAGGCCTACTTGCATCCCTTAATCTTCCATCTTTGGATTTACTTGACCATTTGAGATTTAGGGAAGAACACCTAAGCTCCAACTAGGTCTTCTTAGGTGAGCCGTAGGTCGACAATAGGCGCGTAAATTGGTTGAACAAATTGTATTGTCACCTGCAATCTGACTTAAAATCAAAAGCCTAAATTGGGAAAGATCTAAAAGGTCCTTTTTGAATTGTGTTTTGCTTGGGGAATTCTGATTGAGGTGTGAGTTGGAATGGACCACATTGATTTTCATCCTTTCACATCTTGTCCACACCCTCACCCTCACTCTGCATCCTTCGATCTTAGATGCCGAGATGGTCTATCCCTTGATGGACATAATGACAATCATTGGGATTCGTTTTACTCCTATTATAGGATTATTGGCCTGGTTAAGCCCCAAATCAATGAGTAGAACCTAGGAGCGGGATTTGCTTTACCCGATATCCAACACACCATAGAAATACCCAACCCACCCTCCCTGAAAAATTATTATGGTTGGACAGACACTCCTGGGTACTATAAGCCTGAGCCTGACTTCTCTCATTATAGCAATGACCTCTCCTCTTTGAAGATGGAAATACAGAAAATGCAAAACGAAATGATTGAATTGTTAGGAGAATCTTCGAGAGCAGGCCAATAAGAAAGAGATGAAATTAGCCACCCAATCTACCCCATTGAGGATGACGTATACCCCTCTACAATAGATGCATCTCCCGTGGGAGAGCTACACTTTAAGTTGGAGGGAAATTCTAGGGAGAATAGTTACTTTTCAAGGATCAATTTTGAAACCTCCCCATTAGATGACACTTCCTTGAGAGATCCAAACCTTAGGTGTGAGGAAGATACACATGAAAGTAGCTATGCATTGGATGAAGAAAGGTGGCAACCGGAGGAAGATGATGATAAGGTTGAGTATCCACCTGAATTATATTGCAGTCAAAAGAAGGGAATGATGGTACCATTGGAAGACCTCAACCCAGATGATAGTATTTTCGTGACATTTGATGAAGTGGGTCAAAGTCATGTTGTTAATCCTACCCTCCCTTCTGATCACAATATGGAACTCAAACCCACCCTTAGGGAACCTAACCCTAAAGAAATTGACCTATCTGAGGAGTCTGATGTTACCAGTGTAAACCATTTACTTCAGATAGAGCACCCTAGGGGATCTGCTGAGATATTAAATGATTCTAGACCTTGGGTACATGATGAATTGTGTGATGAGGAGAAAGACGAATTATATGAGGAACCTACATTCAAGATTTAGAGTGACACTAAGGGTGATTATGTCTTATTTGAAGAGTTAGCCCCTGAGGATGTCATAAATTTGACCAAATTAGGTTTCCTTAGCACACCCATTGATGATATTTCTCCTCATGATGAAATGATGGAAAATTTGGAAGCAATTTCTAAGATTTATGTGGATTCACATATACACTCCGGGGAAGATTTGAGTAAAGAACAAAAACCTGGGGATGACATTGATAGGATAATCCCTAGATCTGTTGCTTCCAACCTGCCTTCATTCATTTCGAAGTCACCCTCTGATTCGCTTATATCTGAAAGCGAAATTGTGACTCCTGATGAAGAGCAGGAAGATACATGTGATGGTGCAAGGAATGCTAGGGATGAAATTGAGGATTTAGAAAGAGTGTTACGGATGGACACCGAGCTGATTAAACCCAACCTAGATCTTATGGACATCCCGCAACCTCATAACTTGGACACCATAGACCATCCTTGCCTTAGAGAATTGCTCACTTTTGTTAAGACCAGGGGTCTTAACAGACTAATATTTCCCGTAATGGAGTATCGGGTATGGATTGATGATTTCTTTAGTCAGTCCATTACCCTGGGGGTTTATCTTTGCACCATTCCTTCCCCATACCTTTTGGAGGATCCTTGTCATCCTCCCCCTACCCCTTTGGAGGTTGTTTTACATGTTTATCCTTTAGAACCTCTTCTGGTGACCTGGGAAGATTTCATTCCCATTTTAGTTGGGCGAGCATTTGCTATCGGGATTCATCATCAGCTCGCCAACATCCTAGGTTACCTATTTTCTAGGTCAACATTGCTTTGCTCATTTTTAGGGCCTATTTCTGTAATTCTTGAACCTGATTTGCAGGTTCTTTGGCTATTCAGGCCAGCTCTGATCCATGTAATATCCTTCTATGCAATGAGGACATTGCAGATTTTAGGCATGGGGGGTGTACTTGGGATATATATAGCATAGTGTATTCATTACATACATTTGCATTAAATAAAAATAAAAATAAAAATAAAAGTTTTGAGCTCAACTGGCTAGATCTTGCATTCTTAAGCAAATTAGAACTCTAAGGTAGACTAAATTAATTCTAGGGTCAAACTTTAGAAGCTAAATGAGCTGCTAGCTTTAGACCTTTAGGGTCCTTTGTGGACTTAAAAACTTAAGTAGGATTTAAGTTGCGGACCATTCCTCAAGAGGTTGAGGAAGGGAAGCTAGGGTTTGAGTTAAAAGGTGGGGTAGTACTTGGAGTCTTGTTCTACCTTTTGGTTTACGGGTCCTTGTAACCCAAGCATCCAAATTTCACACACTTGGTCTGGTAATTAACTTAATTTGTGCCTTTCTGAAAAGAGATTTGGTTCTCTTAGTTTTGACTTCGGAGAGGCTTGAAAACACATTTTGATTGGAAGAGTTCCCACCGCAGGAGAGGTGGAGTATATACTCACCTTGAGGATGCGATGATAACATATTACCTCCTCGGCGCTTGTCTCTTAGGATATCCATCCTACTGGGGGCATGTAAGTGCATTGTGCAGTTCAGGTACAATGGGCGACCCTATCTCGAAGTGCCGATTGCCATAGGCCTGAATTCGCTTAGGAAATCCATGGGCGATACTATCTCGAAGTGTCGATTGCCAGGAGCTCTTGGGGTTGTTATGGGCGGTGCTATCTCGAAGCATCGAAAGCCAGGCAGCCTTCGAGGTATGGTAATGGGGACAATGAATCTGACACAAACCGTGTTGATAGCTGATCTGAGATTAGACTTAGAAGAATCAAACAAACAAAAAATATATATATAAAAAAAAATTTCCTTTAACTCAAATAACTTAGACCAATGCACAGGCACAGATGCTTTAATCTCAGGGATCAATAAACTTTAGGGTAGAGTCAGAAATCAAGGAAACTTGTGCCTGCAACTTGTCTTTAGCCGACCTAGTCTATAACTTAGCAACTACTTAGGAACCCTGGGTCTAGAGTCTGAACTTCATATGCTTCTAAAGGAATACTAAGTGAGTTGACTAGTCTACTTGGAGTGCTAGGTTTCACTTAATTTTGCTAGGGACTAGCAAAAACTAGGCATGGGGGTATTTGATTAGCCCATAGTTGTGGGCTATTTAATTATTTCAGTGCCTAGACGTTAGGTTAATTCTAACATTTATTTAGCATAAATTAGGATGTAAATAGATTAATTCATATTTTTAATTTAATTACATAATCCATGCATTGCATTCATATTTTAAGTGCATTTAGAATTAGCTTAGAATGGCATTCATCTGATTAGTTAACCAATTAGGTACATTGTTTTAGTTAACATAAAAGTTAAGGGTCTGTATATAAATAATCATAATATTTTAACATTATTTTCTTTATTCTTCTTCTTGCAAGAACAGCTGCATTTCCTTCGGCTGCCTCTCCAACACCACCAGCTGCCGCATTGAAGCCTGCATTCAGGGATGAGCGGAGAATGTGGATCTGCTCTCGCCTCTCCGTTCAAATCTATGCAAGCGGCTACAAAAGGAGGAGGGAGGCAGCCGAGCTCAGGAGGCCTCCACCACCGACCCACCACTGTGCGGAGAGTTCTTCTCTCTTCCATTCCACACCACCAGCCCCAATCATGGCGAGGAGTCTCCTCCACTGTGGGCGTGTGGTGTGACAGGCCACACTGCCATCCGGAGCTCGTCCACATTACCGTGAGCACCTCACCGTGCACCGCAACCGCCGTCATCATCAACAACCACCATCGCTGCAATCACCTTCTCAGTCAGTTAAGACGTCTGGGAAATTTCCCGGACATCTGTAGCCACACCCCACTCTAGTAGCAATCATCGTTCACGCCCGCTCACCTTCCACCCGAATCGCAGCCCTTGCCCGCTCACTCCATGCCGCCCGCATGCCCTCCAGCCGCATGCAAGGCAGTCACAGCCTCCACCCCACCCGCACCTCCCACGCCTACAGCGTCTCACTGCTCACGCCTGCACCACCAACCCCGCGCCTGCAGCCTTCATCCGTGCGCACCCACGCCTGCAGCAACCGTTCTCACAGGCCGTGAGCACACACCCACGCCTGCAACCTCACCCACGCTCACCACCAATAGGCCGCGCGTGCGCCCATGCCTCTAGCTAGCGCGCAGCAGTGCCTCCCGCCAGCTGCAACATTCCCCCGCTCCACGCCTTCCGCCTGCGTGCGCCCCTGCTGCGTCTCACCACCACTTCCAGTGTGCGCTCACCAGCACCGGCTGCAGCGCTTCCGCCAATAGAGCGCGTATCCGCCTACAACGCACGCACTTCCTGCCAACAGTAGTTGCAGCACCGGCTGCAGCCACCTCTGCCGGAGCTCGTCCGGCCAGCTCCGGCCGCTGCGTGACACGCCGCCACCACCGCTTCGAAGCCCTCGGTCCAAGGAACTTCCTCTGAGCTTCCCGCGTCCGGCCGTTCACTCCTCGTCGTGCATGGAAAAGGGGAAAAAATCCCCTATTTTGCTACAGTAACATGGCCATTAAAAGTTACATTTTCTGCCATTGTCAATTTTTAATAATATTTTATTGATTCTGCATTGCGGCAAATATCCTCTAGTTACTCAGAATTGCTATTTCAGCATGATTTCTTGATTCAACCTTAATCTGAAGGCAGTTTTGGCTTGATTCTTGTCCAAACTGACTACGAACAAACATTTTTAACTTGTGCGAATTTAATTACGTCATTGCCTCCCTGTGGATACGACCCTCTCTTCTGCGAGTGATTATTTCTTTTTAAATATTGATTAGTCGATTTTTCCACCACATAAAACTGCAAACGACTTTAAAGCGAACAATCGACTCGTCATTAGGCACATGGGAGAGGAGGAGACGGCAGGTGTGCTTGCACGTCACCCACGTTTAGGTCTTTAGTGGTGGATAAATCCATCATGAAAGACCCTAACATTATTTTTTTAATGATAAAAGACCTAATTGCTCCTCAATGCTTCACCTATAAAAAGCCCTACGACCCCCACACTTTCTTCATCCCTTCCTCTCTTCTCTCACCTCCTCCGAAGCTCTAAGAGCTTGTCCCAAACCTGGGATGCTACATTAGAGCTAAAATTATAATTTTTCCACCTTCTCATTCCCTTCGTGGACCACTCCACGGTGGTCTTCTCACTACCATTTAGGAAGCGGATCCCGCTGTGACATCGTTTTGCCCCATTCTCCATCATCCCTCTTCATTCTCCTTCATCCCGCATCTCACCACCTTCGTCTGGGTGCTCCTTCGTTGCGGCTTGTCCTCCAAGCAGCCATCGAGGAGGATAACTTCTCTCTACCTTCTCTTTTACCTCATTCTAGTGTAGATTTCCTGCTTTCTAGTGTAGTGAGTAGTTGTAATTGTAATGAACATCAACTTGTGGTTATGACATCCATGTTTATTCTATCTCCATTTTTTTTTATTTATAATATTCTCTCCTTTTCTTCTATTATTTATTTTTAAGTAGATAGCTAGTTTAGATTCAATTCGACCAGCTAATCTGCTTCGTGACAAATAAAACAAACATGGTTTTTAATTAAACGTCTACCTCCCTGTGCTCAACCCAGAATTCTTTTCGAGTTTCGATTAAATTTATCTGTTTATGGTTTTTCTTGCAAATCAAACTACAACATCGAGTTTTCAAAACTCAATTCCTGTTTGCGATGATCAACCTCTCAGACATGCAGTAAGGTCCAGGTTCAATTTTCCATTGCATTTTTAGAAGAGAGAAAGAGATTTTCGAGAATTTTTTTCTCTTTTTCTAATTTTTTAAATTCCCCTAAATCCAACATCAGATTGGCCCTCAACATAATCTATATCAGATTCCTTATTCCCATCATCATTCCTCGAAGGGTCCTTAGTAATCGATGCTTCGGGATAGCACCACCCATGGAAAACCCTAGAACCCTGGCATTCGACACTACATGATAGTGCCAACCATGGCATTCTTTAGCTAAATCTAGGCCCTAGCAATCAACATTTCGAGATAATGCTGCCCATAGCACTTGAACTAGCACAGGGCACTTACATGCACCTGGTAGGATATTTAGATATCATAGGAGACAAGCACCGTGGAGACGATATGTGACAGACCCATTTTTACACATTTTAAAGTCGTTGAAAATCGTAGTATAGTCGCGTTAAACGCTCGTCCAAAATAATTTCTAAAGGTAATGAGACTTTAAGTCCCGATCGTTCATCTCTGGGAGGCATTTATGCAAATCTGAAATCGATCTCTTTTGCTCTACTTGTTTAAAATTGCACGACAGTTTCTAATCGTCGGATCAAACTTTTGCCACTTTCATTATGAACCCTGATTACATACGCTTGTGTTAGATAGATGACAAAGGTGAAAGTGTGAGTTTTAGTACGCACGATTCTAGTTATGTGGTGGTTGTTTACAAAAAATGCATTAATAAGTAAATCCTCAATATTTTCTGGTACCAACATGCTGGTTGCAATAGACAATAATGAAGAGTAGGCAACTTGAATCACACAAAATATATTACAATCAATAAGCTCATGGTGATTCTCAACACAGAGATATAAATATATAAAATATTTCTTTCATTCATTCATTCAACAGGGTGTTTGCAACATGGAATTAGAGGAAAGCTTGAAAACATAAATCTAGCTAACAGAAAATGATCGCATATATGAATCTATGGGGCGATTTTGCATGCATCATTGGGGGAGAATAAAGAGCTACACTACTAAGTAGTAAAGAAAAGCATGTAAACTATGAAAAACTAGCTACTAATGTAGCAGAAATAAGGGCATTCAGAGGTTGGCTCTGATGGCCTTTGAATGGTTGAGAGGAGAGGGGAGGCCAATGGTGCTTAGGCTAGCCCTTAGAGAGAGGTTGGAGAGGTGATCAAGCATCCTGGCATGGAGATGGTGGTGGCCATGGTGAGCAACTCGTGGAGGTGGAGTGGAGGTGGAATGTAGCTAGCCTAAATGGAAGTGAATAAAGCCAAGAGATGGATGGGTGCAAATGGCCAACCCTTAGGTCATTTTATAGACCTAAGGGAAGCTCTCTAGAGAATTATGGAATTCTCTAGAGAGGCCTATGGTGGGAGCTCGTGGGAGAGTGAGAGAGAGAGGATGGATGGTGGTTTTCAGATCCACCAAATGTGGATCTAAAAATTGAAGGGCTCTTGGTTGCTAATTTTAGCAACCAAGCCAACAACACATGGTAGAGAGTTCTAGAGAACTCTAGGCTAGGTATTTTCATATGGATGGTGTGTGTGGGTGTGTGCGGGTGTGAGTGGGTCGAAAGTTAGGTGGCTAGGTTGATTAGGTTAGGTTCTAGTGGGTTTCGGTCAAGGTAGGTCTCAAATTATGATTGTAAACCCTAATTCGCTAAGGTAAAGTGCAGTTAAACTTAATACAAATTTGATTGGGTGTGTGAAAACTTAATTGAGAGTAAAATAACTCAATTAAGTTAGGTCTAGGTCAATTGACTCTCACTGATTCCAATTGGACAGTGTGTATTAAGATCAGGGCTCAATTGGACTCAATGAATCCAATTGAATAGGATGATGGAATTGACTAAGATCCAAGTCAATTAGGTTTAGTGGGGACCTAATTAGGTCCTTAAGGATGTTTAAAGGTGATGTACTAGGGTTAGGGCACCTTAATTTAGGTTCCTATGGCATTGGAATTGGGTTTAGGGACCTAGAGATCCAAGATCAAGGCTTGAGTCTCAAAACAGGGTCTGGAGGGTAGTTCTAGATGTCCAATAATAGTGTTAGATGTCTTATCATGAAAAATCAGAAGTCTAGACTTGTTGTCTGGACGTCCAATCAGAGTCAGGAGGGATTCTAGGTTTTGTCTTGGGTATTCTGCAGAAATTGGACGTCTGACTAAGTGTCTAGACGTCCAATAATACTACAGAAGTGGGTTTAAGGTGTGCGGGAGTTGGCTAATGGTTCTGGACATCCTATAACTCATCTGGACATTCAGATAGAGGTCAGAATTAGGGTTTTAAGGTTTCCTAGTGTGTGGTGTGACCTAATCTAAGGGTGGCTAAGGCTTGGGGAAGCTTCTAGGCTATCGTAGGGCTAGGATGGACCTAAGTTCTTCACATTTTACTGCTTTATTCCTACTTAATAGAATAGCATACCTTAACTCCCTTACATTATTGTGTACTACATCTTATTCTAGCTCTTCTGCTCCAGCTCTGCTGCAACACCCATTATTCTTCTATTCTTCTGATCCAGCTTCAAATCTACCTTATGATCAGCTTATTACCTGTAATTGGCATAATGCACTTAATTAGTGCATTATAGCATTATTTTATGCATAGTTAAATGAAAGCAGTAAAGGTGCTAGTAATGCTTGTGCATGCATGAATTATCCAAACTTATGCTAAGTCCTAGCCTAATTTATGTCAATTAAGACCAATGATTGCTACGCAATCATATCCCCATGCCTAAATCTTGCTAGTCCCTAGGAAATGCAAGACTAAATTATTCACAAATGGGTCCCTAAGGGATTGATTATTTCATCAAGTGCATGCTTAGCAATTTTTCTCCTTTTTGTTTTCATCCTATGCTCTAGAAATCCAGGCAATCGTGAAAGTGTAGCTATGTAGCTTTTGCAACGGATTTGAGTCAAAAATTAATTCACCTCTAAAGCCTGTACTTGACCCCTAGTAAAAATTCTAGCGGGATAGGCGGACTTCTTCCCTCGGGGTATTAAGATATTCTATGCATTCCACTTCGACTTTAAGCTTGGGTAGAGGATGTCTGAGGGATATGGGTGTTTATTTGGTGTTTCACTCTCACTTGGTGTTTGGTGAGTCGATTCTTCACTTTTAAAGTCGTTTGTCACATAAAATGACATGTCGTTTGTAGTCTTATGTGGTGGAAAAATCGACTAATCAACAATTAATATAACCACTCAATTAGGAGCGAGTCATGTCCACAGGGAGGCAATGGCTTATCTAAACTCATAAGGGTCAAAAATCGATGTTCACTATTAATTTAGTCAAGAAACCGAATCAAAATCACTTTCAGATTAGATAAACAATAAGTGTTAATGCTGAAATAGAAATTTTGCACAACTAGAGGATATATTTTGAAATGTAGCCTAATAAAATAATAATAAAAGTTCACAATGGCACTAAATGTAAATATTAATAGGGGCTTTACTATAGCAAAATAGGGGAAATTCTTCCCCTTGTCCGTGAGTGAGGAAGAGGCCACGATTGAAGGCGAGAAGCTCACCAGAGGTTGAGTGAGCCAAGAGCTATTCGATGGTGGTGGTCTCATGGCCAACGGTGGTCTGAGGCGGCGGCGGTGAGGAGAGGAGAGGCGGCGGTCAGTAGTGGTTGTAGCTCTCTGCTGCTACTAGAGACGGAGAGGAGGCGTGTGCGCTGAAGGGTTTCACACCGATGGAGGTAGTGGATGCGTAGGCCGTGCAGGCACGTCTGGGCACTGCTGAGCTTGGCTGCAGCTGCTGCTGTTGCGCGCTGCAAGCCGCATGTGGCTAAGCGCTGAAGGCCGCAGCTGCTGCTACTGGATGCTGCTGGCCGCATGCTACAATCCGTGCACTGTAGATTGCGTGGACTCGTGGGGAAGCTGCTGTGCACAGTAGCTGTGCGCGTGCGCTGGAGGTGTAGCGCTGGCGTGTGCGCTGGGGACCAAGGCCGGGGCTGCTTGCTGTGCACCCAGAGAGGCATGACAGAGGTGCAGACACACGTAGAGGGGCACTTGGTGCGAGAATGGCACTGGTGTTGGAGGTGACTATATGCGGTGGAGAGGGGCGTGCGATGCTGCGCGCTGGTGAGTGCTGCAGGAGGTGCAGTGCACGGTTGGGCGGTGCTGCAGCTACTGCGTGTGAGCACGGATGGCCGCACGTGGTGCACGTGGAGCAGCGACCTGGACTATCGTGCACGGTGTGGAGTTGGAGGTGGCTGCTGCTGCGCGTGGGGATAGAGGATAGGGGAAGAAGATGAAGGTGTTGTTGTAGGAGTTTCTGACGTCTGGGAACATTCCCAGACATCTTTACGGATGGGGGCGTGAAGTTGCGGCGGCTGCGGTGGTGGATGCTGGTGATGGCGGTGAGGGTGGTTTAGGCTGAGGTGCTCACGGTAATGCAAACGAGCTCCAGATGGTGGTGTGGCCCGTCACACCATACGCCCACGGTGGTGGAGGCTCGTTGCCACGGTTGAGACCGGTGGTGGTGGAGCGAACGAGAGGTCAACTCTCTACACAGTGGTCGGTTGCGGATGATGGCCTCCCCCAGCTCGGCTGCCTCCTCCTCTCCCTTATAGTCTCAGCTACCCTCACCAGATCCAACACACTCTCTCCTCCATGAATGGGGTCTTGAGTGTAGGTAGCTGGCGAAGATTGAATGCAGGCGGAGGAAGTGGAACAATTTCCTGTGGGAAGAAGAATAATAAAAATGAAATATTTGGATTATTTATATACAAATCCTTAAGTTTTATGTTAATTAAAACAATGCATGTAAGGCACCTAATGCAATTCTAAGTCAATTTCAAATGCCTTTAGTTATGAATGCAATGCATGAATTATGTAATTAAATTAGAAATATGAATTATTCTATTTTCATCCTAATGCATGCTGAATAAATGTTAGAATTAACTTAATATCTTAGCACTTAAATACTTAAATAGCCCACAAATATTGGCTAATCAAATACCCCATGCCTAGTTTTTGCTAGTCCCTTGCAAATCCAAGCAAAAGCTAGCACTCCAAGTAGACTAGCCAACCCAAATAGTCTTCCTTTAGAAACCTGTGAAGATTGGACTTTAGACCTAAGGTTCCCAAGTAGTTGCTAAGTTACAAACTAGGTTGGCTAAAGACAGGTTGCAGGCACAAGTTTCTCTGATTTTTGACTCTACCCTAAGGTTTATTGATCCCTGAGATTAAAGCATCCGTGCATGTGCATTGGTTTGAGTTATTTGAGTTAAAGTAAAAAGGGTTTTTTTTTTTTAGTAATATATATATATATTTTGTTTGATTTCTCTAAGCCTAACCTCGGATCAGCTATCAACACGATCTGTGTCGGATTCACTATCCCCATCACCGCACCTCGAAGGGTGCCTGGCTTTCGATGCTTCGAGATATCACCGCCCATAGCTACCCCAAGAACTCCTGGCAATCGACACTTCGAGATAGTATCGCCCAAGGATTTCTAAAGCGAATTCAGGCCTGTGGCAATCGACACTTCGAGATAGGGTTGTCCATGGTACCTGAACCACACAATGTGCTTACATGCCCCCAATAAGATGGATATCCTAAGAGACAAGCACCAAGGAGGCAATATGTTATCATCGCTTCCTCAAGGTGAGTATATACTCCACCTCTCCTACGGTAGGAACTCTTCCAATCAAATTGTGTTTTCAAGCCTCTCCTAAATCAAAACTAAGAGAACCAAATTTCTTTTAAGAAAGGAATTAAGGTGATCACTTACTTACACAGGAGCAACTGTGTGAAATTTGGATGCTTGGGTTATACGGACCTGTAAACCAAAAGGTAGAACAAGACTCCATATACTACCCCACCTTTTAACTGAATCCCTAGCTTTCCTTCCTCAACCTCTTGAGGAATGATCCGCAACTTAACTCCTACCTAACATTTTATGTCCACAAAGGACCCTAAAGGTCTAAAGCTAGTAGCTCACTTAGCTTCTAAAGTTCGACCCTAGAACCAACTTAGTCTTACCTAGAGTTCTGATTTGCTTAAGAATGCAGGACCTAGCCAGTTAAGCTCAAAACCTTTTTCTAATTATTTTGTTATTATTATTATTATTATTATTTTCATTTCAAATGTATGCAATGCAGAATGCTTTAATTAAATGCATGAATGCACTATGCTATGTATATCCCCAAGTACACCCCATCATGCCTAAAATCTGCAATGTCCTCATTGCATAGAAGGATATTACTTGGGTCAGAGATGGGCTGCCGTTCTTTTGTTAGTAGCCGAGTAGCCAAAGAACCTGCAAATCGGGTTCAAGGATCATAGAAATAGGCCCTAAAAATGAGCAAAGTAACGCCGACCTAGAAAATAGGTAACCTAGGATGTTGGCGAGCTGATGATCAATCCCGATAGCAAATGCTCGCCCAACCAAGATGGGAATAAAATCTTCCTAGGTCACCAGAAGAGGTTCTAAAGGATAAACTGGCATAACAACCCCCAAAGGGGTAGGGGGAGGATGACAAGGATCCTCCAAAATGAATGGGGAAGGAATGGTGCAAAGATAAACCCCCAGGGCAATGGACAGACTAAAGAAATCATCAATCCATACCAGATACTCCATTACAGGAAATATTGGTTTGTTAAGCCCCCTAGTCAGAACAAAAGTGAGCAAATCTCTAAGGTAAGGATCGTCTAGGGTGTCCAAGTTTCGAGGTTGCGGGATGGCCATAAGATCTAGGTTGGGTTTAATCAGCTTGGTGGCCATCCTTAACACTCTTTCCAAATCCTTAATTGCATCCCTAGCATTCCTTGCACTATCACCAGTATCTTCCTGCACTTCATCAGGAGTCAAAATTTCACCTTCAGACATAAGCGAATAAGAGGGTGACTTCGAAACAAATGAAGGCAGGTTGGAAGCAACATATCTAGGGATTATCCTATCAATGTCATCCCCGAGTTCTTGTTCTTTACTCAAATCTTCCCTGGAGTCTAGATGTGAATCCACATAAATCTTAGAAGTTGCTTCCAAAATTTCCATCATTTCATCATGAGGGGAAATATCATCAATGGGTGTGCTAAGGAAACCTAATTTGGTCAAATTTGTGACATCCTCAGGGGCTAAGTCTTCAAATAAGACATAATCACCCTTAGTGTCACTCCAAATCTTGAATGTAGGTTCCTCATATAATTCATCTTTCTCCTCATCACACAATTCATCATATACCTAAGGTCTAGAATCATTTAATATCTCAGTAGATCCCCTAGGGTACTCTATCTGAGGTAAATGGTTTACACTGGTAACATCGGACTCCTCAGATAGGTCAATTTCTTGAGCATTAGATTCCCTAAGGCTGGGCTTGAGTTCCATCTCGTGATCAGAAGGGAGGGAAGGATTAACAACTTGACTTCGACCCACTTCATCAAATGTCACGAAAATACTATCGTCTGGGTCGAGGTCTTCCAATGATACCATCATTCCCTTCTTTTGACTCCAATATAATTTAGGTGGATACTCAACCTTATCATCATCTTCCTCAGGTTGCCACCTTTCTTCATCCAATGCATAGCTACTTTCATATGTATCTTCCTCCCACTTAAGGCGTGGATGCCTCAAGGAAGTGTCATCTAATGGGGAGGTTTCAAAATCAATCCTCGAAAAGTAGCTATTCTCCCTTACATAATCCCCAAAATTTCCCTCCAACTTAAAGTGTAGCTTTCCCAAGGGAGATGCATGAATTGTAGATGGGTGTACGTCATCCTCAATGGGGTAGATTGGGTGGCTAATTTCATCTCTTTCTTGTTAGCCTACTCTCGAAGATTCTCCTAACAATTCAAACATTTCATTTTGCATTTTCTGTATTTCCATCTTCAAGGAGGAGAGGTCATTTCTATCATGAGAGAAGTCAGGCTCAAGCTTATAGTACCTAGGAGTGTCCGTCCAACCATTATAATTATTCAGGGATGTTGGGTTGGGTATTTCTATGATGTGTGGGACATTGGGCAAAGCAAATCCCGTTGCTAGGTTCTGCTCACTAATTTAGGTTTTGACCAGGCCAATACTCCTATAATAGGAGTAAAACGGATCCTAATGATTGTCATTATGTCCATCAAAGGATGGACCATCTCGGTGTATGGGATCGAAGAGTGCAAAGTGGGGGTGAGGGTGTGGGCAAGTTGTGAAAGGATGAAAATCCATGTGGTCCATTCTAACTCATACCTCAATCAGAATTCCCTAAGCAAAACACAATTCAAAAAGGACTTTTTAGGTCTTTCCCAATTTAGGCTTTTGATTTAAGTCAGATTGCAGGTGACAATACAATTTGTTCAATCAATTTACGTGCTTATTGTCGACCTACGGCTCGCCTAAGAAGACCTAGTTGGAGCTTAGGTGTTCTTCCCTAAATCTCAAATGGTAGAGCAACTCCAAAGGCGGAAGATCGAGGGATGCAAGTAGGCCTAAGCCTTCCTTTGAAGCTGTGCTTTCGTGGTGCTTCTCAACTATCCCCAAAAATCCGTGACAGGGTATCCCCCAATTTGGAGTTACAAAACCTTTGATTTCAAGTTCTAAACACTTCAGAATCCAACGATAGGATGGATCTTGTCGTAGTATTTCCAAACCTAAGGAGTGTCTAAAAGCGTGTCATGGTGCAAGAGATATAAGTGTGCATACACCGCAAAAGATTTGAATTTTGAATCGCACGCCAAGTTTGAAAATCAAATCCTTGGTTTTTAAAATGTCCCTCCTTTTATTAGTCCTTTTTTCAGAAAATATGTGACCACTTGTTAGATCTATTCAATATAGATTAGGTGGTCTTGAAATTAATCCAAATGCATTTGCATGATAGGAAGAAATGCAAAGTTAGAAGTGCATACCTGATTCCAGCATTCTTCATGCAATATGCAAGACAAAAATTAGATCTAGATGCTGCTCATTCAGTCCTAAATGATTTGACCTAAGGGCAAGCAGCTTTTAGCAGGTAGCTCGTGTTTTTTTTATTTTAGTTTTTTTTAGCTACTTATGCACAAGCAAATTAAAGGTGAACAATCCATAAAATAAATTAAAAACCTAAATCTAAAGAAAAGGGAACAGGCTCCCAAAAATTACCCAACATGGGCCTAAAACAAAATCGGGGAACAAACCCCAAAAAATATACCCCAGAACAAGGGTCTCAAACTAAATGTTAGTGTAAGAAAGTAAAGAAAAGTAAAGTTCTAAAACCTAAATTCTATCTACTTGACAAATCGACGGAGATGAAGATGATTACTTCAGATGTCCTCCTAGTTGGTGACAAAAAAGTTCACCAATGTTCAAGCTCTTCCTCGTACATGTGAAACTCGATTCCTCCTCCAAAATGTTGGAAACAAGGTCCACCATGGCGTTTCTGAGGCCGATGTGACAATTCGTGCATAATATGTGTACCTCGAACCAAATCAGATAAAACAGGTTAAATATGCCTTAATTAAAAATCAATTTGAACAAATGAATAATTGCAAATTAATTAAGCCTATTGCCTCCCCAGCAACGGTGCCATTTGATGAGTCGATTCTTCTCTTTTAAAGTCATTTGCCACATAAAATGACGTGTTGTTTGTAGTCTTATGTGGTGGAAAAATCGACTATTCAACAATTAATATAACCACTCAATTAGGAGTGGGTCATGTCCACAGGGAGGCAACGGCCTATTTAAACTCGCAAGGGTCAAAAATCGATGTTCACTATTAATTTAGTAAAGAAACCGAATCAAAATCACTTTCAGATTCGATAAACAATAAGTGTAATGCTGAAATAGCAATTTTGCACAACTAGAGGATATATTTTGCAATGTAGCTTAATAAAACAATAATAAAAGTTCACAATGGCACTAAATGTAAATATTAGTAGGGGCTTTACTGTAGCAAAATAGGGGAAATTCTTCCCCTTGTCCGTGTGCGAGGAAGAGGCCGCGATTGAAGGCAAGAAGCTCACCAGAGATTGAGTGAGCCGAGAGCTATTCGATGGTGGTGGTCTCGTGACCAACGGTGGTCGGTGATGGTAGCGACGAGGAGAGGAGCGACGGCGGTTAGTAGTGGTTGCAACTCTCTGCTACTCCTGGAGATGGAGAGGAGGCGTGTGTGCTGAAGGGCTTTACATGGATGGAGGAGGTGGACGCGCAGGCCGTGCGGGCGTGTGCGGGTGCTGCTGAGCTCGACCGCAGCTGGTGCTGCTGCGTGCTGCAAGCCACACGCAAGGAAGCACTGAAGGCCACAGCTGTTGCTGCTGGATGCTGCAACCCGCACACTGCAGATTGCGTAGATTCGTAGGGAAGCTGCTGTGCACAGTGGCTGCATGCATGGACTAGAGGTGTAGCATAGGCGTGTGCGCTGTGGGTGAAGGCCGGGGCTGCTTATTGTGCACACGGAGAGGCGTGGTGGAGGTGTAGACACACGTAGAGGCGCACTTGGTGCGGGAATGGCACTGGTGTTGGAGGTGACTGCGCATGGTGGAGAGGGGTGTGCGATGCTGCACGCTGGTGAGGGTGGTGCATTAGGTGTGGTGCGCAGTTAGGCGGCGTTGCAGCTGGTGTGTGTGCACGCGGATGGCCACGTGTGGTACGCGTGGAGTAGCGACCTGGACTATCATGCACGGTGTGGAGTTGGAGGTGGCTACTGCTGCACATGGGGACAGACGATGGGGGAAGAAGATGAAGGTGTTGCTGTAAGAGTTTCAGATGTCTGGGAACATTCCCAGACATCTTAATAGATGGGGGCATGAAGTTGCGACAGTTGCGATGGTGGATGCTGGTGATGGCGGTGAGGGTGGTGCACGCTGAGGTGCTCACGGTAATGCAAATGAGCTCTAGATGGCGGTGTGGCCTGTCACGCCATACGCCCACGGTGGTGGAGGCTCGTCGCCACGGTTGAGGTCGGTGATGGTGGAGCAGACGAGAGGTCAAGTCTCTGCACAGTGGTGGGTCGGGGATGGTGGCCTCCCCTAGCTCGGCTGCATCCTCCTCTCCGTTGTAGTCTCAGCTGCCCCGACCAGATCCAACACACCCGCTCCTCCATGAATGGGGTCTTGAGTGCAGGCAGCTGGCGAAGATTGAATGCAGGCAGAGGAAGTGGAACTGTTGCCTGCGAGAAGAAAAATAAAAATGAAATATTTGGATTATTTATACACAAATTCTTAAGTTGTATATTAATTAAAATAGTGCATGTAATGCACCTAATGCCATTCTATGTCAATTTCAAATGCCTTTAGTTATGAATGCAATGCATGAATTATGTAATTAAATAGAAATATGAATTAATCTATTTACATCCTAATGCATGCTAAATAAATGTTAGAATTAACTTAATGTCTAGGTACTTAAATACTTAAATAGCCCACAAATATGGGCTAATCAGAGCTACATGGATATTAGTATTTCAGAATCTAGATTCCTGGACTATCAAGTAACTAAACTCAGAGAAAGATGAGAAAAACTATGCTCTCTTCTGGTTCCTTTGTATTCATTCTCTCTTTCTCTTTTTCTTTTTCTTTTCTTTTCTTTCTTTTTCTTAGAGCTAACAATCTCACAAGATTCACATATATGACATATATTTGGTGGTCTCACTTGGCATTAACACTTTAATTGAGTTCCCATAACTCTAACACTAAGTCAGAATTCCTCAGCTAGTATTCAAGCGGTCAGAAACACAAGAAAGGTGGGTTAAGGCCATATTTGGTGGATCTCAAATTTATTTGGTCATATTGGCTCGATGCAAATTAAATAAACACTAAATATTCACTCTATTTTTCTTTGCTTTTTCTTCCTTTTGTAATTTTTTTCAATTTTTCTTTCTTCTCATCATTTTTTTTTCATTTTTTTTTTCTCTTTCTTTTATTTTTTTTAAACATAACAAAACTAGCACACATCTATGAGCTTTATGAGGAGTCATTATTAGGGATTGGTGGTACTCAAGAGACATTGGGTATCTTATTTGGTGGAAATGCCTACTCACGGCAATGGGAGAGATGGATAGGATGGTGTATTTCTGACCTTCACATCAATACCCTCCTTCTACCGAGGATTCTGTAAAGAATGGTTGTAACCATCCACCTTAGCCCTAGTTTTATAAAAACTTGCTCTCCGCGTATTTGCCTTATTTGGTAGCTCTCAAAATTTCACACAAAATGTATACGTAGGAACTATGTCTAATCTTAGAGTATCATTACCTAATTATCTAGGACTCTGATTCCTTGTACTAATCCTGGAGCACCAGTACACTCTACTCTCATCTCACACTATTTTTGTGGATTTTTGGAGGAAAATCTGCCTGACTCCCAGAACATTATCTAGGGGTTCAGGAAAAGAAGCACTGCTTCTTCTGGACATACTAAGGACGTTTATTAGCCTTCACCATGAATCCATTACAAATTCTACTTGTGTGTGAAAAGTTGTGCTGGGTTCTAGATTATAGGAATCAACTAGTGGATAAAATCCCTAATGCATTCACTTAATAAAATAATCTTATTCATGAATGCAATATGTATATATGCTATAAACAAGTAACCTCATATAATTTGTACTTCATGAAATTTTCGTATCGAGTTACATTCACCTTGATCCTAAATTTCAGAACAGGAAATGGCTATTGCGGATGATTTTTAGCTCCAATGCGAGCATTGGAGGTGGAGTCAGTTGTTCTTTTATTTAGGATCCTAAAGTACATGTAACATGTAGCTCCGAGGTTTTCCTAAGGGTTGGCATAAAAATTTTTCAGTTTTACTGTATCTACCCCCCCATGCCTAAGTTCTTGTATGTCCTCATGCATGAATATAAAAGAAAATAAATACAACTGGGAGTAAATGGGTAGAAATCACCTGTAATTGCTCCTGAAATTATACATTCAGCACCGGCCAACCTGACAGTATGCAATATGCAGAAAGAAAATATGCTTAAAGAAAAAATGCTATATATAAAAATGAACATGTATAGGGTGATGGATGCGGAGTAGATGCTGAGTTTAACGCCTCCAGCTGGGCGAAAACTCAATCAGATGTTTCAGTTCTAGCATAGGAGTCGATCAAGTTTAAGAGAAAGATGTTCTCATATGCTCCTTGAATCAGTGGTCTAGAGATGCGAACCAACTAATTGTGCACCCCTACTCCAAGAAGTCTAGCTATAAGAAAGTGTGGAGCAGTTGTGGAGAATAGAGGATAATCAGATGGGGGCTCATGATGTTGATTCAGCTGATTTATCATGTCCAACAATTCAGTAGGAAGTTGCTATGGGAGTAGATCAAAATGTATCTCAGAACCAGAATCTAAGTCATAGGGATCCTCATAACGATAATTGACATCAAAGATCATGCCTCTCCAGGCTGTGGATCATATGGGGGTATCCGTGAAAGTAGAAGATCTATGGGGAGGTCACTGAAATTCTCATCGAAAATCACTTCGTCCTCATCAGTACTCATCTCTGACTCATCAGAGGCTGACTCTTCAGGCTCCAAGTTGAACCATCCATTAGATTGACTAGGATGGCAGGTGTGTCCCCAGCTCATTCTGCTCAAAGCTTCACCCTCGTATGCATTGGGCTCCTCAGTAATTCCTGCCTCAGGTAGCATATTTATTTCTTCGTTCATGTCATCCATAGCTACTTCTATTCTTTGGATGTCAGGATCAGGGATAGAAAGTGTCATCTCAGAATCTCTAGCATCCGAATTAGGGATGTAAGTGAAAGAAGAGTGCAGATCAGAAGATGTTGGCTCTAGCACAGGTTCACCTATAATGGGACATGGCTTAGGTTAATCAGTAGTATCACATGTAATGTTTGCCTCAGGATCCATATCCTCAAATGGATTTACTTCCCTTATTATGGTTGGGTTTTCTAACCCATGAGGTATCTCCCAAGATTTAGGATAATTCAATTGTGGCTCAGTCCTAGAGATATCAGTCCTTTCCACCTTAATTTCCTGACTGGAGTTCTTAAACGAACCCATTCGGCATACTTCCTACTCCTGTCTCATATCCAAGCTAGATTCTTCTTTCCCTGAATTATCTTCCGGCATCTGCTCCTGGGAATCTTTTATGTGTCCTTCCGGCGTTGTTATTTCAGATTCTTCGAGGTTTTCAAGGTTAGTTTCCACTTGATATCTCAAAAGCAGTAGTTCTTGAGTTTTCCGATTTTGTCCAATTAGCCTTGTTATCCCTGCTATTCCCTGAAGGAGCTCCATCATAGCTTGTTGATACGGAATCCAACTTTGTCTTTAGTTCGGCTCAGTGATAGCTTGGATTTCGTGTAGATAGGATGTGGCCTTTTCCTTAGCGCTGGCTGTAGCTCTCTGTATTCTGTAATGCGGTCGCATATGCACTGGTAGCTCTTCAGGGGTTATAGGGGGTGAATCAGGTCTACCCATATTCCATGGTGAGATGCAGGAGTGTGAAATCCATATCTTGGGTTATAAGATGTGGTCCTTTGAGGAGCCGAATAGTACGAGTCGTAATATCTAAGGTCAGGATATGGGTTGACCGTTTCAGTAACCCAAGGAGAAGGATCAGGCGAAGCAAAATGTCTTCTTCGCCACCTTGGGTTCTGATCCCAAGGTTGAGCTAAGTCAGTGACCTGGGCTCTCAGATAAGCTCGTGGGTCCAGCTCTTCTGGATCTTGATTAGGTCCAAATCCAGGGTTAGCCATTGCAGCTACGCAGATAGAAGAAAAGGGTGGGGGAGGAGATGGTCCGGGTGAAGTGACTCGCCTCCTTGGGAGGGCTCCCAAGGTCCAACCAATCGAGGTCTGAGTGACCTCCTTCCTCGCATGCACCAACCAACCCCTAGGTTGGTGTAGCCAGCCAGACAAGGCTAAGGCCCTGTCAATCAGATGGTCCTTATGATCAGATGACCATATTTTTCATTTTAGGTTCGAATTCTTGAATAAAAATTCATCGTGCAATCGACTGAAAGTGATTTCTGCCTCTCAAGCTAACCCAGCCAGTCTGGTTACGAGGGGACTAAGGAGAAGGTTCTTCCTTTGACTTATGCCTTCGATTCCGTTACCCCTTAGCTGCGGTCGTTTGACACTACCCTGCAAACTTAGTCACCAGGCTTAGCAAGAGAGATTGAAAACACCCAGTAGTATGACAATGAATTTGGGTTGATTTCGTGTTTTAAAACTAATTTTAGCCCATTTTTTCTTCAATTGGTGTTTATGGTGAGTGACCCACAAGGTGACCAAGCTCACCGGCTAAACCTAAGACTTGAATAAGTCTAGGTTAGCCCAAATGTGGTCTCTAGGATGTAATCCTAAAGATGTAACCTAGGGTTCATGCAATTCTAGGGTTTTTTGGTCTTTTATTTTGTTCTTCTTCAGCAGACCACAAGAATAAAAATAGTTTTCTGAACAAAATTGGAATCCAAATAAATTTAAATTTGGCAAGTAGATTTCTTTTTCAATTATATTTTTAGAGAATACTTTTTGTAATTTTTTATTATTTCAACTGAATTTGTAGAGATTTTTAAATGTCAAGGGATCAAATCTGGAATTTTGACCCTTGGTCGATATTTCAAATTGAAACAATACTAAATCATTTTCAAAAATTTAAGAAAAATTAGGAAATTAAAGCCAATGAGATCAACTTTCAAACCTTACCATTTTTAGTCAAAACAGATTTGCGGATTGCTCGGAATTGCTTTTTGAATTTTGAATAATTTCAAATCTAGGTCAGTCTGACCCCCTTGCACTTCACAAATTTTTAAAAATTTTGTACCTGGAATACTTTCAAAAGAATAGTGCAATTTGAAAGATGGTTTGGAAATAAAAATATAGCCCAAACTTCAGAATTTTTCGCTCTTTAATTTTTCGGCAATTGAATTTTTAAATCGAAATTCAAAGCCTAGTCGAAAATCAGAGGGTAGTGGGAAAGCTTTTAAAAGGTGTTTGAGTTTAAATTTAAATCTTTCCACCAAACTTTTTTTAAAAAAAAAAAATTGAAAAAAATCTTTTTTTCAAGAAGGATTTTTTCTTTTTTCAAAGGATTTTCAATTTTTTGCTTTTTCAGAACTAACCTAGGATTTAGAAAGAAACCTAATCTAACTACCTAAATTTTTTTTTCCTTTTCATGAAAATAAATAGACTTTTTTTTCTTTTTTTTAAAATAAATCTAACCTAAGGTTCAGAAAGGGAAATCCTAATCTAAGATGAGATGTGCACCTGATTTTTTTTTAAATCTATGCACGTTCCATACGTAGATTCCCGTTTCTCCTGCTTTCCTCCACATCAAAAGACAAGCAGAGGAAGATTTGTCAGTGATAGCTCAAAAGGTCAAAATAAAAAATGTCGTTGCCTCCCCGACAACGGCACTATTTGACAGACCCATTTTCACGCATTTTAAAGTCGTCGAAAATCGTAGTATAGTCGCGCTAAACGGTCGTCAAAAATAATTTCTAAAGATAATGAGACTTTGAGTCCTGATCGTTCATCTATGGGAGGCATTTATGCAAATGTGAAATTGATCTCTTTCCCTCTACTTGTTTAAAATCGCACGCTGATTTCAAATCGTCAGATTAAAGTTTTGCCACTTTCATTATGAACCCTGATTACGTGCACATGTGTTAGATAGATGACGAAGGTGAAAGTGTGAGTTTCAGTATGCACGATTCTAATTATGTGGTGGCTATTTACAGAAAATGCATTAATAAGTAAATCCTCAATATTTTCTGGTACCGACATGCTAGTTGCAATAGATAATAATTGTTGACATGACTTGATCGTGTTTTAACAGTTAGTTACGTCATAGTATAGGTGATCAAGCATTGTCAACAAATAAAAATTTATTACTCGAAAACCTAAGTATCCGAGGTCGAACACAGGGAGTAATTGGAATTTATTACTAATCTCAAGAATGTAATTGAACACTTAATTACTCAAAACTTAATTCAAAATATATAAACGCATGAGTTTAAAAGTCAATTGTAGCAAAAATAAGGAATTTGGACATCAGATCATGGGATCAGACATCTTAAAAATATGTTTTCTCTTGTTCTTGTTCTTCTTCTTCTGACTTCTGATTTTCTTCCTTTCTTCTTTGTGCTTCTTCTTTCTTCTCTGCAATTGCCTTGCTTCTTTCTTCTTATTTTCCTCTATCTTCTGCCTTGCCTCTCTCTGCAATTTCTTTGTCTTTCTTTTCTCTACAGGTCTTCTTCTTCTTCCTTCCTTGGCTTCAGCTTCTCTTCTTCTTCTGCTTGTCTTTACCTTTCTTTATTTCTTCTATCTTCTTCAGTTCCTCTTCTCTTTTTCCTTCGCCTCTTCCCTCTACCTTGCCTTTCTCTTTTTCCTCTACGATGGCTTCCTTCTTTCTTCTTCTTTTCCTTCGCTTGCAGTAGCTAAGTCCCTGCTGCCTTCTTCAGTTCCTTCCCTGCACAAACCAAAGAGGAGCAAAACCTATCCTTCTACCCACACCCGCCTCTCTCTCTCTCTGTATATCACTCTTTAGCACGCTCTCCCAGAGCCGAGTAATCGGGTCGAGTCGCGTGCCTGAGTCCAGGCGCACCGGCGTGGGTGTGGTGCACGAGGAGTGCTCAGGAGGGTATAGGGTCGGGTCACCAGATCTGTGTGGTGAGCTCACGAACAAGGCGGTGTTTAGGTGAGGGACCTCTCCCCAAGTGTTATCGGAAGCAACCAGCCAATAACAGAAAATCAATTTAAATCACTCCAGTGCTTTACAGCTTACTGAGGTGGGACTATTGTTCCACCGTTCTTTCACGCACGACCGCAGGAGACCGTGCTACAATTGCAGCACTGCAGGCTTTGCAGTGCCACTCTCTAGAATAGATGACTTCGCGAGGCCTCACCGAGTTAGCTGGGCCTAGGCTCCTTGAGCACTGCAGGCTGGGACGAGCTTGCGACCTCCTCGAGTCACCGCTAATGGCGGTTGGAGCTCGAAACCTTCTTGACACGGAAAGAGCCTTGCATCTTAATCATACCATAGGAGCACCTTCGTCGTGCATGGGGAAGGTGAGGCGCTAGGTGGTAGGCCACGCGGAGGCCTAGGCGTGCGTGCCTAGGTTGCTCTGTGGCTGGCTGGATGGGTTTGGTCAAGGGACAGTTGTGGTGGTGTAGAGGGTCTGTGGATGAGTGGAGGATGTTCAATGTGGTGAGGCGGAGGTTATGCGCTGGTCGACGAGACGTGTGGGCCTGCGGAATGATGGGGGCGTCTCGCCGGAGGGTGGCTGGAGAAGAAGATGGTGGTGGACAGCGGTGGTTGAGGAGCGTTTGGTGAAATAAGATGAGGGAAATGAAAGAGGGGATAGAGAAGAGCAGTTCTAACCTAATAAAGGGAACGATGGGGGCGAGAAGGCGATCTGCAGTACCTGCTGTCGTCGAAGAAGAAAGCGTCCAGTGGAGGAAGATGGTGGTGACGACGGGGCTAGGGCAACTCACGCAGGTGTTGCACAATGCGGAGGAGGATGAGGAGGATAGCTCTGCCACTGGTTTTGTGGTAGAGCGATAAGGAAGAGTAGGGGGGCTCTCTGAAGCTCGCTGGACCCCTTGGCTGGAGGAGAAGAGGAAATTGAGGTAGAATTCTGGCCAAGTCGAGCAGAGGAGGTACGGCCGGAGTTGGGGGTTAATTTATAGGCACAGGCAGGAACTCCTGTGCTTGGAAGCCAAGCTTCCAAGCACGGGAATCCTCGCCGGAGATGGAAACAGTTAAGGGACCCAAATCTCTTGTGCATTTGCACGAGAGATTGGGTGCAAATCAGGGATCAGGATTGAGTTAAGATGGAAGGGAATTCCACAGAGAATCTCCCTTCCAAATCTGGAAGGAGATCTCTGAGGAATCAGAGAGTATTCCCTCTCTATTCCTTGTTGGAGCAGGATTTCTCCCCAATAACGACGAAGGGACCTGCTTGTAAGAGTGGCGAGGAAGTTATGGGGGGTTTGCAATGGCTTTCAAAAGATAGGGACCAAAATATAATTGGGTGTACTAATTTGCAAAGTAGGTCAAGATGACCTCCCTTAGGTCCAAATTTTGGTACAAACCTAATTTGGACCTAAAAAATCCAATGGTGAAGTTGGATTTTAGTTTTGATGGTGAATCTCCCTTCCAAATCTCGAAGATCTCTGAGGAATCAGAGGGTATTCCCTCTCTATTCCTCGCCGGAGTAGGATTTCTCCACAATAATGGTGGAGGGACCTACTTGTAAGAGTGGCGAGGAAGTTGGGGGGTGTATGTAATGGCTTTCAAAAGATAGGGACCAAAATGTAATTCGGTGTACTAATTTGCAAAGTAGGTCAAGATGACCTCCCCTTAGGTCCAAATTTTGGTACAAACCTAATTTGGACTTAGGGAATCCAATGGTGAAGTTGGATTTTAGGTTTGACCACATTCGATTGGACATTTTGGATAAAAACCCAACTTAGGTCAATTGATGAGCTAGGACCCTAATCTAGGTCAAAATAGGTTCCAAAGGCCAAATTGAATGTTCTAAACCCTAGGAGATATTTTTCCATGAATTTTAGAGGGTTTACTTGATTTTTATCCTGACCGAAACCCTGTTGAATTAAGCAAGTCTATTTTAGGGTTATAAGATGTGATTAAATTTCTGGATTGCACATGAACCCATTTCTGATTGAATCAACCAACTTTTTATCTTATTCAGATCATTTGACCTATGTTTTGTCTCTGAGAAATCCTGTTTATGTACTGCAATGGTAAAATTACAGTTTTAACCTTTATTTCATGTTTTCTTCTTAGAACACTTATTCCTTCAATTAAGCCATCTTCTAAGTTATGTAGGAGCTTTTATTTTCTTTATTAGGTCAAAAAGAGCTAGTTATGACTCATGATGAGGCTCTCATCAATAATGAAGAGCAGGAAACTTGAATCACACAAAATATATTACAATCAATAAGCTCATGGTGATTCTCAACACAGAGATATATATATAAAATATTTCTTCCATTCATTCATTCAAGAGGGTGTTTGCAACATGGAATTAAAGGAAAGCTTATGTAGGAAAGTTTGAAAACATAAATCTAGCAAACAGAAAATGATCGCATACATGAATCTATGGGGGAATTTTGCATGCATCATTAGGGGAGAATAAAGGGCTACAATACTAAGCATTAAATAAAAGCATGTAAACTATGAAGAACTAGCTAGTAATGTAGCAGAAATAAGGGCAATCAGAGGTGGGCTCTAATGGCCTTTGAATGGTTGAGATGAGGAGGGCGGCCAATGGTGCTTTGGCCGAGCCTTGGAGAGAGGTTCGAGAGGTGATCCAGCATCCTGACATGGAGATGGTGGTGGCCATGGTGAGCAACTCATGGAGGTGGAGTGGAGGTGGAATGTAGCAAGCCTAAATGGAAGTGAATAAAGCCAAGAGATGGATGGGTGCAAATGGCCACCCTTTAGGTCTTTTAATAGACCTACGGGAAGCTCTCTAGAGAATTATGGAATTCTATAAAGAGGCCTATGGTGGAAGCTCGTGGGAGATTGAGAGAGAGAGGATGGATGGTGGTTTTTCGATCAACCAAATTTGGATCTAAAAATTGAGTGGCAACAACACATGGTAGAGAGTTCTAGAGAGCTCTAGGCTAGGTATTTTCGTGTGGATGGTGTGTGTGGGTGTGTGTGGCTGTGCGTGGGTCGAAACTTAGGTGGCTATGTCGATTAGGTTAGGTTCTAGTAGGTTTAGGTTAAGGTAGGTCTCAAATTAGGGTTGTAAACCCTAATTCACTAAGGTAAAGTGCAATTAAACTTAATACAAGTTTAATTGGGTGTGTGAAAACTTAATTGAGAGTAAAATAACTCAATTAAGTCTGGTTTAGGTCAATTGGACTCTCACTGAGTCCAATTGGATAGTGTGTACTGAGATCAAGGCTCAATTGGACTCAATGAGTCCAATTGAATAGGTTGATGGAATTGACTAAGATCCAAGTCAATTAGGTTTAGTGAGGACCTAATTAGGTCCATAGGGAGGTCTAGAGGTGATGTACTAGGGTTATGGCACCTTAATTTAGGTTCTTATGGGTCTGGAATTGGGTTTAGGGACGTAGTGATGAAAGATCAAGGCTTGAATCTCAAAACAAGGTCTGGAGGGCAGTTCTGGACATCCAATAATATTTTCAGATGTCTTATCGTGAAAAATCAAAAGTCCATACTTTTTTTCTGGATGTCCAATCAGATTCAAGAGGGATTCCAAGTTCTTTCTTGGGTATTCTGCAGAAATTGGACGTCTGACCAAGTGTCTGGATGTCCAATAGTAATGCAGAAGTGGGTTTAAGGTGTGCGAGAGTTGACTAAGGGATCTGGACATCCTATAACTCATTTGGACATCTAGATAGAGGTTGGAATTAGGGTTTTAAGGTTTCCTAGGGTGTGGTGACCTAATCTAAGGGTGGCTACGGCTTGGGGAAGCTTCTAGTCTTTCATAGGGCTAGGATGGACCTAAGTTCTTCACATTTTACTGCTTTATTCCTACTTAATAGAATAGCATTACTTAACTCCCTTATATTATTGTCTACTACATCTTATTCTAGCTCTTTCGCTCCAGCACTGCTGCAACACCAATTATTCTTCTATTCTTCTGATCTAGCTTTAGATCCAACTTCAGGTCTACGTTCTGATCAGCTTATTACCTGTAATTGACATAATGCACCTAATTAGTACATTATAGCATTATTTTATGCATAGCTAAAAGAAAGCAGTAAAGGTGCTAGTATTGCTTATGCATGCATGAATTATCCTAACTTATGCTAAGTCCTAGCCTAATTTAAGTCAATTAAGACCTATGGTTACTGCAAAATCAGTATGTTATAATGCATCCTCAAGGGGAGTATTTACTCCTCTCTGCAGTGGGAATTCATGCAATCAACTTGTGTTTTCAAGTTGCTCCTTTGTCAAATCTTCAAGAAGTCATTATTTTTTTGGAACAGAACACTTTATGGCATTATTCTTCGTTAAGCTCACTGAACCAGACTTGTGTGTTAATTTTAGGTGCCTAGGTTACCAAGTATCTCAAACCAAACAGCAAATGATGAGGCCGAACAATCCAGAAGCCTTAGACATAATACATCATCTTTATAAATCCCTTAACCTCTTGAGGAATAGTCTAGATCCTTAGAAAAGTCTGAGTGTTTATGCTCAAAATAGGTTGAAGAGGCCTAAAGTCGATATCCCTCACTTATCTCCTTTTCTTTAGCACTTTAGGACTTAATTCATCATTCGATCCAGCCTAAAACATAGGTATGTTCCATAGTCAACTACTGGGACTAATATAATTTTCTTTTGCTCCTTTTTCTCTATTTTTCTCCTCTTTTTTCTCCTCAAAATGGATTTTCAAATTAGCTCAAAAGGTTTCCTCCCCTTTCAACCTCTTTTTTTTTTTTGAGAACCCTTCAAAAGAATTGAATTTTGAGTCATTTTGCACTCTAATACCACCCTCATTGCAAACTAGGTGGGTTCGAATTCAGCTTAGTTTATATTTTAGAACAAGTCCACAAGGGTGGGTGATCAGGTCGGGATGGTTGTTGCAAACAATTTCAAGCTCCAATATGAGTATTGGAGGTGGAGTCGGCGATTCTAAAGAACTGACCATGAAATGCAATAGGAATTCAACTCAAGATGGATAAGAAGGGTATTGGGTTTTCAAATGATGGGTTGCCTCCTGTTAAGCACTAAGTTTAATGCCATAAGTTGGGCACAATGCAGCTCACGGTGAATGGAGATCGAAAGATTCAGCAACCAGATTCAAATCGGTAAGCTCGAGGAATGGTTTCAATCGTTGGCCATTCACTACAAAGGGGTATGAGTCGTGGCTAAGTTCACTAATTTCGATTGCTGCAATTCCAAAGACCCTCTAGACTAGAAAAGCTCTAGTCCATTTTGATCTCAATTTTCTTGGGAAGAGCTTAAGTTGGGCATCAAAGAGAAGCACTTTCTGACCAGGATAGAAAGATTTTCGTGAGGTGTGCTTATTATGAAAGGCCTTAATGGGCTCTTTATAGGTATGCAAGTTCTCATACGTTTCATTACATAGTTCATCAATCTCACTCATTTGTAAATAGCAGTGGATTCCGGCCTAACTAAGATCCAGATTACAGTTTTGTACTGCCCAGTAGGCCTTGTATCCGACTCTATAGGAAGGTGGCATGCCTTTCTGTAAATAATTCTAAACGCAGACATCCATTGCTAGGTTTTATTGGGGGTCCTATAGGCCCATAATGCTTCTAGAAGTCGGGTCAACCGATCCTTTCTATTAGGTCGGCAGTGACCTAAAGAATTTTCTTGATAGCCCAATTGGAGAGCTTAGCCAGTCCATTAGTTTGGGTTGATATGGAACTAGAAAATGATGTGACACCCCATACTTGCTCATCAGGGACTAAGTGGGTCCCTCTGTCATAGATGATCGCCCATGGGACACCAAACTAAGAAAAGATGTGCTCATGAATAAATTTATTATTGCCTTGTGATCATTGGTTCAAGTCAAAATAGCTTCAATCTATTTGGATATGTAGTCCACTGCCAGGAGAATGTATTTGAAACCATTCAAATTTAGGAAAGGACCCATGAAATCAATCCCCAAATGTCTAAAATCTCACACATAAGAATTAGGTTCAAGGGCATCATGTTGTGGTGGCTCATGTTGCCTAAGGTCTTGCAACAAGCACATGCCCTATGATAATTGTGTGCGTCCTTGAAGAGTGTGGGCCAATAGAAATCACATTGGTGGATTTTCGCTGCAATTTTGTATCCAGAGAAATGGCCATTGTAGGCTCGATCATGGCAGAAGGATAATATATCATTAACCTCGGAGTCAGGAACGCATCTCCAGATTATTTGATTAGCACTGATGAGAAAGAAATATGGATCTTCTTGAACATAATATTTGGCAACTGAAATCAATTTTCCTTTCTTGGCTTTTGGCCAATCAGACAAGATCTAGTTCGATGCCAAATAATTGACAATATCGGCATACCGAGGAAGTCCAACATTAATGAGCAGAAGATGATCGTCCAGATATCACTAATAGATCAAGCACTATTCTCGACGAAGAATTTTCGACTATTATACATTGGTTGCTAATAATTATATTCTCGACCGTTATTAGGCAGAACTGTTAAGAACAAGGCAATGATTAACTTTCCCACCTACCCCACAGTTGGTTTAGTTGCAGTCATTCGCGATTGTTTTTAATGGTCCAAAATAGTATGTATGTCGACCGTTTATGACAAAACGGTCAACGATAGTCTTTTAAAAAATTGCCAAATGGAAAAGGTAATTTTCAAATGCATTCGTCGACCGCTGTCTCTAGAGTGGTCGACAAATGTCGACCTAAATCGCCCCTACATCCCAAACTCCCTCCCTCTTCCTCTCAAAACATATCCTTCCATACATCTCATCGACCTCCTCTCAATGCCACCTCCGACTACCTCCTTGCCGGCTCCAATGTTGACGTAGTCCAATCCTCCTGGGACCCCTCCCATTAGTCGTTGTTCACATCCTCCTCAGGTAGGACCTCCACTCTCGAGACTGCCCACCCCTCACGAGACCACCCTCCCCTCACCTCCCCTCTCCGGCGAAACCCAACCTCCTCTGCAGTCCAAGCCCCTCTTCTCATCCCTCAGGAAATGCAGCTACGACAACCACCACAACCGGCCACCCTTCCTCCCGCCCCCACCACCACCTTGCCTCGTGCCTCCTCCTCCCTCTCCCCATCAATGACCATGTGCTCCCTCCCCTTCCCTCATTGTGTGGCTGTCCACCACCACCAACAATCACCTCTCCCACTTGTCCCATCCTCTTCCAACTGTCACCTATGAGCACCACCACCATCTGCCCCGTCCTCCTCCCACCACCACTAGTGCCACCACCACTTGCCAGCCACAACCACCTCCGCCTCCCACCACCACCCTCTACCTCTATCCCCCTCCTCTCAAATAGCTAAGTTAATTATTTTTTTTATTACGTACTTACGTTTGATTTTTATATGTGAATGCAATTAAGATGTTTTAGAAGTTATATTTTTTAGTTGCATTGCATTGAAACAATTAACATGTTATTAGTTTATAATGAATTATTAGTTAAATGTTTAGTTAATTTGGTTTAGTTAAATTGTTACTAATTGTTATTTGTGGGATGTAACCACATATGTAGTGATTAGTTGTGAGGTGTTCCTACTCTTAGTTTCATTAAAAAGTTTAGTTAAATTTGCATTTAATTTGAATGCTTGTGTGACATTTGATTTATAGAAGTGAAATGTGGGGTGTACCCACATCTGTTGTGATGCACTTTTGTGTATGTAGGATTTTAGAGAAATCCTATATTATAATAGTGGAAAGTCTGCCAAAATTTTTCAATTTGTGATTTGCATGTAGGTATAGGTGTAGGGTTTATGATTAGGTTTTACATTTTGGGTTTATGGTTTTGTGTTTAGGGTTGAGTATTATGGTTGCTTGTTTTTATGTTAGGTTTTGGGGTTTAGTGTTTAAGGTTTAAGGTCAAGTTTAGGATATTTTTTTTTGGATTTTGGTGTTAGGTTTTGAGTTCTACATTTAGGTTAAAGGGTTTTTATTTAAGTTTTAGGGTTTTTTATTCGAAGTTTAAGTTTAGGGTTTTTGGTGTTAGTTTAGTTTTAAGATTTTTTATGTTAGGTTTTGGTTATAGGGCTTTAGTTTTGGATTTAAGATTTCAGGTTTTGATTAGGGTTTAGGGTTTAGGGTTTATGGTTTTAGGGTTTTAGGGTTTAGGGCTTAGGATTTAGGGTTGAGGATTATGGTTATTTATTTTTAGCTTAGGTTTTAGGATTTAGTGTTTAAGGTTTAAGGTTAGGTTTAGGATTTTTTTTTTGGGTTTTAGTATTAGGTTTTGAGTTCTGGATTTAGGTTATAGGACTTTTATTTTAGATTTTGAGTTCTGGATTTTGGTTATAGGATTTTTATTTTAGATTTATGGTTTTCTGCTTGAGGTTTAAGTTTAGGTTTTTTGGTTCTAGGTTTTTAATTTTGGCTTTATGATTTTGGGTTTCGATTTTCTAATTAGGGTTTTATTTTTATGATTTAGGTTTTAGTATAGAATTCAGAGTTTAGGTTTAATTTAAGGTTTTTGTATTTAGTTGCTCAGTTTAAGGTTAATACTTTTATGTTTTGCATGAACTATGAAGAAATTTATTAATTAAATTTAGAATCAGTTTAAATTTACATGCACACATTTGCACAAATTTAGATGCACCTGATGACAAACAATAGGAATTCTAAACCCTAGGTAATAGGTTGTGGGTGAGATGTAATTGTGTCAAAATACTATCCCATCGAGACTTATGATCATGTTAAATGGACAATGCAGAATGTTTATATACCTCACTTACATGCACAATACGTTGTCGTTATAGCATGCCATAGGTGTCATCATCCTTTGTTCAGGATGTTCTGAGCAAAAGGGATTCCTTGAAAATTTGATCACAACTTAGGGTTACTTTTTGCATGTAGCTAGTGTTAGGAGAAATTTTGGTTGCATTTTCTCGCTCTTCTCTAGTATACCAATTTATCTTAGCTCCATTCCCAAAGTGCCCTTTAATGGAGGTTATTGGGGATGTTTTTAGGGTTAGTCTTGGGCATATACCAGAGAACCGTGGGGAAATGCTGGTGAAATTTCTCCAAACACTGGTTGCATGTAAGAAGTAATGTTGTGATCAAATCTTCAAGGATGGGCTATCAAGTAAAATCTTCTTAAAATATACATTTCTTCCTTATTCGAGTCTAACTTATGAGTGATCATAAAATACATTTTTTTCTTTTATTCGAGTCTAACTTATGAGTGGTTGTCATTGACATTTAGGTTAATTATTGTGAATTAGTCAGAGGAATTCAAATTACCATGAATACAAGAGTGGATTGATTTTGATTTTGAAGTGGGCATTTAATTATGATAGGAAGACAATTAGACAAGGAGAATTCCTTTAGGAGATTTTATGCCCATGTAGACACTGTTTGAATGAGTTTTCTATGATCGAGATAGTTTTTGACCATGTGATATGTAATGGTTGGTGGAAGCATTACATAAATTGGACAGCTCATGGGGAGCAAATGAGAGAAGTTAGAAATGAGAGAATTGAAGCTTTTGAAGAAAGTGATGATAATCAAGGAGATGAATTGGATGAAATGTTACAGATATGAGAGTAGTAGACTTTGAGGATGTAAATGACGATGAGACATTACAAGATTGTAATGAGTTTTACCATGCAGTCAAGGCAGCAAAGGATTTTATTGTGCCTAGAATAACGTAAATGCCAAAGTTGTCATTCCTTCTTAAATTATTTTAGATGAAAGTGATGAATAGAGCCACAGCGAAATGAATGTCTGAGGTTCTAAAATTCATTGGAGAGCTACTGAATAATCCTGCTGAGTGTCCTAAGTCATGGTATGATGCAAAGAAAAAATACGTTGGCTCGAACTGAAATGCTAGAAGATTGATGCCTGCCTAATGACTGTGTCCTATACAGAAATGAGTACTCATTGTTGACTAACTGTCCTAAATGTGGTTAAGAGAGGTATAAGGTGGATAAGTCAACAAACACAAGCAATATGAAACAATCGAAGAAGGTTCTTCATTATTTTCCATTGATCCCTAGGCTACAACGCCTATTCATTTCCAGTAAAACATCAAAACTGATAACATGGCAATAGGATAATAAATCAAGAGACAGATGCATCCGTCATCTAACAGATTCTGATGAGTGGAATAGATTTAACGAGAATCATGCATTATTTGTAAAGGAGGCACAAAATATGAGACTAGTTTTTGCAAGCAATGGATTCAACCCATTCATGAACATGTGTCCATCATATTCCATATGGTCGGTGGTCATGTGGACTTACAACCTACCCCCATGGCTATGCATGTGATCCGCATTCATGATGTTGACCCTCCTTATCCCAGGACCCAAGCAACTAGGAAATGCAATAGATGCTTATCTCCAACCATTGATTGATGAATTGAAAGTCTTGTGGTACAGTGGTGTTCAAACATATGACGCACAAAAGAAACAGTTCTTCCAGTTGTACGCAACATTACTGTCGACAATCAATGACTTTCCAGCATATGCGAATTTTTCGAGACGGAGTACAAGGGGGAAGTTCGCCTGTCCAATTTGTATGAATGATACTCATCACATGAGATTGCCTGAAAGCAAGAAGTTTTATTACCTAGGGCATAGCAGGTTTTTACCTATTGAACACAGATGGTGAACGTCACAATCCATGGACAAATTTGATGGTAAAGCATCTCGGTATTCGTCGAGGAATCTGAAAAATAAGCTCAGTAAAAGTTCTATTTGTTTGTAGGGAATGAAAATCATGGAGACATTGCAATAGCTTGGTGAAATGCATTTGGGTCGTCTTTTCAAGACTGACTTGACTTCCTTGTGACATTCAAGGTTTAGGAAGAAAAGCATATTTTTTATGGAGATTCCATATTGGAAGGATTTGACTGTGCAACACTATTTAGATGCTATGCACATCGAGAAGAATATAATGGACAGCATTCTTGACATATTAAACCTAACAAACAACCCAAAGGATACAGTTAAAACAAGGAATGATACAAAAATTTTGGGTATTCATCCTAAGTTGCATGTTGAAGAATGTAGGTCATAGTTTCTAGAAGCTATATATAATCTTACCGGAGAGTGGAGGCAAAGAATTTTCTCATTCCTTAAAGACATTCAGGTACCAGATGGGTATTCATCGTAGCTTTCACGTTGCGTAAATGAAGCATAGAAGAAGATTACTGGGTTAAAAGGTCATGATTCTCATGTGTACATGCAAATCTTATTCCCACTAGCGATACGAGAAGTGATGCCTGATCCGGTAGTCGATTCTTTCACAGAGATGAGCAGATATTTTGAACTCATCTGTTCAAAGACATTAGATCCCAAATTGCTATACTATTGGGATAAACAAATTGTGATCACACTTTGTAAAATGGAGCAGATTTTCCATCTGCATTCTTCGACGTGATGGTTCATGTCAGGCTTCATCTTTCAAATGAAGAAAGAATTGGTGGGCCCATGCAGTACAGATGGATGTATCCAATTGAATGATATTTGAAAAAATTGAAAGATTATGTCTTGAACAAAGCTAAACTAGAAGGGTCAATCATGGAAGGCTATCTTGTAGAGGAATGTATTAACTTCTATGCCATGTACATGAATGAGACAGACAATCGATTTAATCGTCTTGATTGGAACTATGAAGGAGAATTTAATGGTAATGATGAAGATTGTCTATCCATATTTAACATTGGAGGAAGGTCAATCCTCTGGATGGAGGTTAACCCATTTTGGAAATGGAACGACGATTGGCACACTTGTACATTCTAAAGCAAATTCCAGAGGTGGATGAATTTTACAATGAGTTTGAAGAATCCTCTATGTCATCTACACATGACTTGCAGTTTCTTGATTGGTTCAAGGATCATGTAAATAAACTGAAAGAAGATGAGGATCCATGATGGGTACAGGATATTGATATAATTGCTGATACACCTTTGACATATAGACATTACCATTCGGGTTACATAATCAACGATTTCATATTCAAAGTACGGTCCATTGATGATGTGCAGGCCACACAATAGGCGGGAGTCATCGTCAGTTGTGACCTAAGCACTGATTGTGATTGGTATTACGGTCAAATTGAAGACATTGTGGAAATGAGTTTCGGGTTTGACTATAAGGTGGTTCTATTCAAGTGTGATTGGCTTAATATTTTTAAGGAAGGTGTTGGATTCAAAGTTGGTAAGAAACACAATTTGTTAAGCTTAAGTAAGAACCGTGGCATTCTCCAGTCATCAGAACCATGCACACTAGCTTGTTAGGTAGACCAAGTATTTTATGCGCCTGATAATAGCATAAATGGATGGATAATACCTATTAGAGATCTACCGCAATAACAATACGATTCAAGAAAAGATCTCGACCTAGATGTTGAATCTAAAGCATATCAACAAAACCAACAAAGTGAAGAACTTCCCTCTGGTGCAACTGACATTTATATATAAGTTAATTTGCCAAAAGTATTAATCCATAACCCGAAATAAAAATAATTTAACAAATTTTTAGTTGTCTGTTTTGTTTAAATTTCCTTTAAATTGTTTTATCTTTTTAAAAAGCATATGTTCATTTATTTTTCAAAATTGAAATTTATTTTATTGCCTTCGCATGTAGGTTTTTCACATTCTCCCACTATTTCTGCATTGTTTATAGACTATTTCGTTACTATGGTGAGGTTCTTCCACTACTTTCTTTTTTAAAATGCCCTTTTAATGTTAAATGTGGGGTGTGCCCACATAGGTTTATTTTAAGTGTGAGGTGTGCCCACTTAAGTTTTTTGTATATTGAACATTTTGTGTTGAATGTGGAGAAGAGGAAGGGGAAAGGGAAATAGATGAAGCAAGGGAATGTGTAGAGAAAGGGAAAGGGGGAGGGAAATGGAGGGGGGAATGAGAAGGAAAAGAAAGAGAAAGGGAAAGGGGAAGGGAATGTGGAGAAGCGGGAGGAGAAGGGGGAAGGGAAATGAGGGTGAAAAGAGAAGGAAGAAGAAGAGGGAGGGAAAGAGGAAGGGAAATGAGGAGGGAAATGGAGGGGAGAATGAGAAGGAAAAGAAAGAGGAAGGGAAAGGGGAAGGGAAATGGGGGAAGGGAATGTGGAGAAGAGGGAGGGGAAGGCGAAAGGGAAATGAAGGGGGGAAAGCAAAGGAAGAAGAAGAGGGAGGGAAATAGGAAGGGAAACAAGGATGGAAATGGAGGGGAGAATGAGAAGGAAAAGAAAGAGGAAGGGAAAGGGGAAGTGAAATGGGGGAAGGGAATGGGAAGGATGGGAAATGAAGTGAAAGAAAATGTAAAGAAGAGGGAGGGAAATAGGTCTGGATGGGTAAAGGGGAATGTGGAGAAGAGGGAGGGGAAGTGGAAAGAAGAGGAAAAAGAAGAGGAAGGGAAAAGGTAAGGGAAATGGAGGAAGGGAATGGGAAGGAAAAAGAAGAAGAAATGTAGTGGGAAGGTATTTTTCTTCTATGTTTATTTTATTTTAATTTATTGCTATATTTATTTCATACAGGATTTTCAAAATATCACAACATATAGGGGAAATGCTATAGAATTTTTTTTAAAAAAATTGATTATTTGTGATGTTTTTACACAAGTTATATTCAAGAAGAAGTCTAATAGGAGTCGCAGGGATGTTGCCACCTCCCAACAACCTCAGCCTAAGGCTCACCACCAATAGCAACCCACTCAGCCTCCCTATGAGGAGCCCCAGGTACCTCTCTAGCAGTTTCTGAGGCTTGGAGATGTGGCTCGATATTTCTAGAGTCAATGGAGGGGAGGTAAGGGGAAGGGGAAGGGTCCGATGCCTCCTCCGACGGATTTCCCAGTAGTGGATTCTGACTACGAGTAGGATGCACTTGCCGATGGGGACGAGGAGGATAATACCTCGATTGAAGAGGAGGACGTTGGGTTGGATGATCAGCCAGAGCAGCCGGCTGACCCTGACCATTCTCAGCTGGGATGTTCTGCGCCACCATCTCGTTGTTTTGGTATGAAATTAAGGTCTGGTAAATGTTACGATTTATTTATTTGTTTGTTATTTTATTTTATGTTATAATCTTTTCTTACAAGTGCACGTAGGCGAAGAGGTCCTACAAAAAATAGGGACCTAGAGAGAATAAGACATAGGATCCGCATTTCAGTTAGGATCACACCAGCGGGGGAAGCAATGGACTATCCTCCATTCGTCAGCAGATTGGGTACGTTGAAGGTGACATCCCACTGTCCTACTTCGATTGGAGAAAGGTGCCAAACAAGTTGAAGAGGCAGCTCATTCGAGAGTTAGAGGTAATTGATAAAAATTAACAACTTATGTACATTGCTTTATATAACTTTAAATTATATAACAATTTCTATTTTCCTACTAATGCAGCATATCTTCGATTAGGGCGAAGATTTGAACATCCCCAAATATATCCTTAAGCTTGCAGCGAAGATTCACAAAGATTGGAAATTGGAGAATGAGAATAAAGTAAAGGATAAATTTTAACTGTATTTATTTATTTCTTATATTTCTTACAATATTATTTATAACATTACAATTATATTTTTTAGTTTTATAAGAATAGGAATCATGATGAGGCAATGCGTAAAGTGCCTTTTTTGATACAGCCGCACACTTGGAAGGAAGCATGCGACCATTGGCATGATCCAGTGACGCAGATAGAAATATTACATATATTATCATTTAACTAATTTCTAAGTTAATAAATTGTACTTTTATTTCAAGAGCAAGCTAAGAAGAATAAGGAGAATAGGGCTAAGGCTCCACTGAAGACTCATGTCTTGGGTAGGAGGAGCATAAGCAGGATGAAATCCCTATATGTAAGTATTTTTAATTATTATTTTCTTTCAAACCTTACAATATTTTTAATTTATTTCAATTAACTATTTCAAAATATTCTAGTTCGCCATTCGTGAAGGGGCCTAGCTTGATCGGGTGGGAGTATATGAGGCCACTCATAGCAGGATGAGTAGTGAGGGAAACAGATGGTGGCTTCATGACACATACCAGCAAAGACACATAAGTTAAAAAACACAATGCTTTCATTTCATTTTTTAATTATAATTAAATGAAATTACTTAACATAATTCAATCTCTTTCAGGATAATATGGTCAACTTAAAGCATCCTACTAAAGACTCCAACTCTAGTAGAATTTAGTAGCCACTGACAGTAGAGGAGGTGTACCGGACCGTCATGCCATCTGAGCATGGCAGGTATGTTCGTAGTGTAGGGAGGAGAGAGACCGTCTCCACGTGGTATGGGAGAAAGAGAGCATCATCCTCTTCAGTTGAGGTATAGGAGATGAGGAAGGAGATTGCAGCATTACTCTACCACCACGAGGAGGAGCTGCTGATCAATGAGCTGACGGCGTAGGTCAGGGACAATGCCGCACAATTAAAAGAGTCAATAGAGCAGTTGCAGCAGTCCACTAAGACCATTAAGGAGCTCTTGAAGGTACTTTAGCAAGGAGGTATTGATCACCTCGCCTTTCATCAGTATAGAGATCATTGTGACGATGACAATTTAGGTGGAGATGGTGCTGGAGGCATTGGTGCTACAACAAGATTGTTGTATTTTTTAAATATATTACCATTTGTAATGAACTTTGTATACATTATTACATATCTAAAATTTTTATTTTCATTTCTAATGTGTTAATTAGATGCAAATGTTTTAAGTTGTGTGATTGATTTTATAAGATTTTTAGTTTTTTACAGGTCTTCCACATAATTAAAAACATTAATATAAAAAAAATTCCAGCTATTGTCGACCGTTTTGCAACAGACGAGAATAGTATGCGATCGAATAAAAAGGCATTTTCGACAGTTTAAACACGGACGAAAATATTAATATTTTCGACCATTGTACAAAAATGGTCGAGAATATTAATATCCTCAACCATGTTAAAATAGACAAAAATAACAACATTCTCGACCATTGTTTATTAATGGTCGAAAATGTTACTACTTTTGACTATTTTAAAATCAATGAGAAAATCAACATTCTTGTCCATTGTTAAAAAATGGTCAACTATACTTTCTTCATTGATCGCCTAAATAATGGTCAATGTAAATATTTACGTCGATGGTCCATTTATAATGGTCAAGAAAAACTTTTCTCGATTATTTAAAACAAATGACAAAAATGACACGTCGAATGACAGTCTGCCTATTTGCTGATGGTAACATTCTAGAACGGTCGAGAAAACCCAATAGCGACAGTACATTCCTCAGCCCTCTTTCTCGACTGTTCTTTTCACATTGCCGATCATTTTTAATGCTGGCAATAGTGAATATTCTTGTAGTGTATGCTCAATAATAAGTCTGGAGGGGTCAATGATCGAAGAAGGAAGATGGCACAAACGGTCAGCAACCACATTTTGTTTTCCCACCTCATCACGTATCTCAAGGTAAAATTCTTGCAAGAGCAAGATCCATCGAATCAACCTCAATTTCACATCCTTCTTGGCAAGTAAATACCTCATAGTGGTATGATTCAAGTAAATAATGACGTAGGAGCCTTGGAGGTATAATCTGAATTTCTCCAGACCAAATACTATAATTAGCAGCTCTTTCTACGTATTCATATAATTACGATGAGCCTCATTAATGTCTTATTGGCGTAATATATTGCCATTGATTTTCCATCAATCTTTTGCCTAGGGACCACTCCAAATGCATAGTCAGATGCTTTGCACATGATCTCAAATGGCTAAGACCAAATTGGAGATTGTAGGATTGGAGCTCGGGTTACTCAGTCGTGCAGGATCTCAAAAGCGTGAACACACTCACTCCTCATTTCAAAGGGTGTGTCCTTTGAGAGAAGATTTGTGAGGGGCATGCAATTTTCAAGAAATCATATTTGAATCATCAATAAAAATTGACGTGCCCCAGAAATGCTCGAATATCTTTGACCGAGGAAGGTGCAGGAAGTTTGGAAATCAAATTCACCTTAGCTTAGTCAACTTGGATACCTTTCTCAGTTACGAGGTGTTCAAGTACGATGCCCTTAAGAACCATGAAATGGCTCTTTTCCTAGGAGAGAACTAGATTCACGTCAATGAATCGTCAAAGGATTTGAACCAAGCATAGAAGGCAATTATCGAAGATCTGATCGAATGTGGAGAAGTCATCCATAAAGATTCCAAGGCATTTACCTACCATATCAGAGGCTAGCATGCATTGCTGAAAGGTGGTAGGCACATTACATAGCCCAAATGGCATCTTATGGAATAGATACGTACCGCAGGGGTAGGAAAAGGTGGTCTTCTCCTAGTCTTCAAGATGAATTGCCACTTGGTTATATCCAGAGTATCCATCCAGAAAATAGAAAAATTGATTTCCCGCCTGCTTCTCAAGGATCTAGTCAATAAATGGGAAAGGGAAATGGTCTTTCTTCATGGCGGTATTCAATTTTCGATAGTTGATATAGACTCTCCACAAGTTCACAATTCGAGTTGGGATGGTTTCTTTAGATTCAGTCATATTCACAGTGAATCTCGCCTTTTTAGGCACAACTTGAATGGGACTCACCCAGTGGCTATCAAAGATGGGGTGGATGATTCCCACATCAAGCAACTTGATGATCTCCTTTTCACGACCCCCTGGAGATTTGGATTGAGTCATCTCCGCATCTCATGAGAAGGTTGTGAACCCTCTTTGACATAAACTCGATGGGTACAATAAGAGGGACTTATTCTAGTCAAGTCATCTAGAGTCCAACCAATGCCTCTATGATGCTGTTGGAGAATGAAAATTAACTTTGTTTCCTGAGTAGGAGTGAGTTGAGAGTTGATAATCACTGGAAACGTCTAATTTGAACCCAAAAATTCATACTTTAGATGATCCGGGAGAGGTTTCAACTCTAAAACTAGGTTATCAGTAGTAGGTAGGGGTTCGAGGTTAGCCTCTGGAGATAAGGTGGAAGCTAAGGGTAGTTTTATATCATATTCAGGCTCCCTAATCTGTGGGTCAAGATGTTCCTTTGGTTAGGACCTTGGAGAATTGGGTTCAACTCAAGAATTGGATCCTCAACTAGAGAACCTATTTCATAAACTTCCTTTATTGCCCTACAGTTTATTCCATTATTGGCCTTAAAAATATTGATCCTCAATGTTTTAACCCCTAATTTTAACTCAATCTGGCCCTCTTTGCAATTGATATTCGCCCTACCATTTGCTAGGAATGGTTTCCCCAAGATGATTAATGTATCTCTCAGGTTCTCAGGAGTATCCATATCTAAAATGATGAAATCCACTAGGAAATAGAAATTTCATACCCTAACCAGAACATCCTCGAGAATTCCTTGTGGTGACTTAATCGATTTGTTATCCGATTACAGAGTCACCTCAGTTGGTTTTAGCTCAATTTCCTCTAAGTGATCTAGTAGGGAGGTGGGAATTACGTTTATGGATGCTCCTAAATCCAATAAAGCTTCATTAAATTCTAGGTTTCCTATCTTGCAATAGATGAAAGGGTATCTAGGATCCTTTGCATTCTGCGAGAGTTTACTCAAGATTATAGAGCTAGCTTGCTCTAACAAAACAATCAGACTCCCATCTTTGTTTCACGGCTTACGCTTTGGTGTACACAAATCCTTTATAAATCGTGCATAAGCCGGTATGTGGTGGATCGTATCAATCAAGGGAATGTGTATTTGGACTTGCTCAAAGAGCTTGACCAAGTCCTCTTCAAATGGAACAGGTTTGGATTTCCTATTTCCTTTGGTTAAGGCCTCAGGAAATGGCATATCTGTAGGTTTCTCAAGGATTGGTTTAGGTTGTGGATCTGGGGTAAGTTTATCCTCAATATCCATCCTGGGTTAAGGTCTTGAACTACTTGGATCAGACTGATTACGATAAGGTGGGTCCTAGGTACTTTTACCACTGCACAAAGTAGGATGATGGGTGCGGACGGTCACATTGGTCCACCTTTTGGGGTTTTGGCGCTACAGGTTCCTGGACCATGAGAAGTTAAGATGATTTCGCCACCCTGGGTTATAGGCGAAGGAGAACGGGTTGTTCCCAAGGGCACAAGCATCTTCTAAGCTAGAAGACGAGTCCGCATGTTGAAAAGATACGTGGTCGGGCACATATAGGTTGTGTTAATATGGTGATTTTGATAGCGATTTCACGGGTTTGTTAAAATACGTCGTTGTAACGCGTAAAACCGATCAACTCTTCAATTTATATTCCTAGATAGGAGAGTATCTAGGGTCGTCGAAGGAGGCAATAGGTTTGTAATAGTGATTCTCTTGCTCAAAATACAAATCTCAACTTTATTTTTGGTAATTTTTTAATATATCATTTTTTTTTGTTTTAAACTAAGGCAACATGCGAACTGGCGGCGGAAAAGGTGATTTACACTTCAATTTAAATACTACTTCTATGTGGCAAGTAGAGCCTCTCCCTAAGCTCACTCTAGGTAAGTGGGGGCCTAGAATAATTAGGGAGAGGGAGTGAAGAATGCTAAAAAAAATAAGCAAATAGAGATGCAAACAAGAAAACTTGCAAGAAAGCAATTTGATAAATGAAAAAGGTGTTTTACAAAAAGGCCTAGTAGAGGAAAGCTTCTACTACTAGAAAAAAGCAAATAAGAAAAGAAAACACAAATCCTCTAGATAGATGGTGAAGAAGCGGGCTTCTTGCTCCAAGGTTGGTCGCTCCTAATCTTGAAAAGAGTCCTTCAACTCCTTCCTTGCAGTGCTCCGCCAACGTGATGTCCTCCAAGGCAAGGCCTAAGGGGGCGTGCCCTAAGCTTCTCTCCAAGGGTGGACGTCCACCCTAGGTCCTTCTCCCTTGCCTGGCCGTCCTCCTTGAAGTGGAAGAATCGTCCTCCTTGGCGTGGCCCAAGTTGAAGAGAGTGGGGAGAAGAAGGCACCAAAAGGGCTGGTGATGTGCCCCTTTAATCTCCTTCTCTACTCCTTCTCCTTGGGCGTACGTATAGGTGGATGTAGGTAGAAAAATACACTAATGGAGGATGCCCCAAAATGGTCGTAGGTGGTGGCTTTTTATAGAATAGGAAGGGGGCTATGGTGACCTTTGAATTGGATGGCCAAGATGAGTTGATGGAGGTGGTTGGAGATCCCATGGCCAAGGAGAGTTGGCGCCACCTTAAGGGACACCAAGGGGGTAGTTATGGGTGTTGACACCCCTTAGTGTTGCGCCAAAATGGGCTTTCTAGAAGGCTATTAGGTGGCACCACCTTAAGGTTCTAGAAGGGGGGTATGTGGATGTCTAGGATGTGTTATATGGGTAGGTGTAGGGTGGATGAAGAGGCTGAAAGTTGGCACCAAAATAGGGGTGGTTAGGGGTGGTTTTTGGTGCCAACTTGAAGTGCCTTTTGGTGGAGATAATGGGGTGAAGGGGTGGCAAGGTGGTGGCGCCAACTTAAGTAGGGTAGCTAGCTTAGGTAGGCTTGAGTTGGTGGAGCTAGCTAGGGTTGATTTTTAAGGTAATGGATGGCCAAGGAGCTGGTTGTTAGCTAAGATAAGCTAAGCTAGCTTAGCTAAAGGTGGAGTAGAGGAGAAGGTGTTGGAGCTAGGGTTTGGAGGAAGGAGTTGAGGAGGAGAAGTGTGGAGCTGGAGCTGGAGTTGGCTGCTGCTGAAGAGGCTGGCATGGGGCTACTCTAGCTGGCTTAGCTTGCTAATTCTTTGCTAGTTGCTAAGCCAAGCTAAAGTGAGCTAGCTTCTACCAAAATGAGCTGAGGTGAGCTAGGTCTGGTGCTCCCGGGGAGAATCAAGCTGGTCGAGGCAGCTAAGGTAGCTTAGCTCAACTGAGATGAGCTTAGCTGAGTCCCCGGGAGCTGGACTTGAGCTTCCTGAGCTGAGATGAATTCTTCTTCAGCTGGCTGGAGTTGAGTGGAGCTGGATGTAGCTGTATCTGAGCTGGGGTGAACTGCTGTCAACTCAGCTGAGCTAGCTAGAGCTCCCTATGAACTAGTGGGAGCTGAGATGAGCTAGACTCAGCTAAGTTGAGCTAGATCTAAGCTGACTGGAGCTAGGGTGAGCTAAGATGAACTCTCTTGAGCTGCCATTCAGCTAAGATTAGCTGAATGGAGCTGGGATGAGCTAACCCTAGTTCAAGTGAGCTAGGTTCCAGCTGCGGTGAGCTGGATCAAGCTGAGGTGAGCTGGATCAAGCTGAGGTGAGCTGGATCCGGCTGAGTTCCAGCTAGTCTGGGCTTCTCCTTCACCATTTGCCTTCTTGAGTGCTAGGGTTTTAGGGATCTATATATCTGTACATCCCTAACACTCGCAAAAACATATTAAAAAGACAATAAAAAATGCAATGCATGCCTAACCTATTTTATGCCTAAATGCAGCCTAAAAACCCGTTTGCGGAGTAAAATCCTAAGAGCTAGGTTAGTTTTAAAGAATAAGAATGATGATAAAATGGCGTTTATCACACCCCCATGCTTATCTTTTGCTAGTCTCTTAGCAAAACTTTAATTTTTTTTTGGAAAATGAAATTTTTGGGAAATCTAATTTTTTGACTTTTGAGGAGAAAAAGAGATTAAGGGACCTTGGTAGATTAAAACACAGGAGGTATGGGATTTGTTGAAGATAAACATCAGGATTTGTTTCTGGATCTAACCATTAGACAGAACGGGATCAATATATCCTCCAGAAAATTCACAAATTAACCCCTTGTTAATTCACATGACTTGAAATGTTTGTTTTTAGGATTTTTCTGGCTCGTGAATCTGATTCGCAACTTGCAAATTCCTTTAAAACCTTGTGTCTGTGCTTGTGAAATGCCAACATTTATAAGGACGTGTTATTATTATTATTATTTTTTTTTTCTCCCCCATGCTTATTTTTAGCTTAGTCTTACAATAGATGTGTCGGGATCATCATTCCCGTTACCATTCCTCGAGGGGGCTCTAGCGCCAGTACTTCGGGATAGCACTGTCTATGACACCACCCAGGAGCTCACAACCCCAAAACACGATCCGGTGAAAAGGGGCGCTCCAAGCAAACTCAAGCTCTTACTCCGACGCTATAGGTAAAGCACCGTCCAAGACACTTGAGCTGCTGAAATGCGCTTTAATGCTCCGTCTAAAGATATGAAATATAGATATAGAGCAGCACCGAGGCGGTAACATGTTGACATCGCGTCCTCAAAGAAGGTATTTTCCTTCTTCTCGGCGGTGGGAACTCAAACCAATGATCTGCTTCAGATTTTTACTAAATCCAAACAAGGGAGTTTTTCAAATTTTTAGTTGTTTTTAAGTGTTGGCTTGTGTGTGAAAATTGACACAAGAAGTTTCTTGAGACCTGCAAGTTTTTGAATCAGAAACTAAGTCAAATACTTTCCATATTACAAAATAGGATCAAGTCACCTGATCTATCATGAGTTCAGGTGGGATTTTAGAGAAGGATATCTGATCTAGTCTAAAATAGACCCTGAAATTCTAATGATCATATCCATATCCTCATCCTTAGTTTGTTAAAGATTAAATCCATTGTACCAAAAGTGAATTTTTCGACCTTAGTCCCAATTTCAAAATTTTTCCTCAAAAAGTTTTCAACATTTTTATTTTTTTGGGTATGCAAGTAGGAAATAAATTAAACAAAAATGCATGTTTTTAGGTTTTGAAAATCCTAAATCGATCGTAAAATTTAAAAACACCCCCCCATGCTAAGATATGCCATGTCCTCATGCATTAGGAAGGAAAAAGGATCACCTTAGTGAAGAACGGTCAGGTTTAGGAGGAACAAAACCTGGAAAAAGAAGAAAAAAAGGGAAAGCAAGAAAAATTGATGGGTTACCTCCCATCCAGTGCTATCTTTTACGCCATTCAGCCGGGCGTGAAGGTATGCACAGAAGACGTAAAATCATGTAGATAATTGGACACTTGGATGCCCGCAAAAAAGGTGTCTTCTTCTAGATCCCTAGAAAATTGATTAGAAATAATATTGGGATCAAAGTTGGATGGAAAATGATAAGTGTAGCCCGAGTCTGGCCATGGTTTTAAATCAGGTTGGGTGCCAAACTCGGGCGGGGTTGGTGGCAGGTCCGTAAGAAAGGGGTCGGGGAAGGAATGGTGAGGATTGGGGGAAGTTAGTGTGGAAAAATTAGGTGCGTGAATAGTGGGTGGGTTAGGGGGGTATCAGGAATAAATTTGGGGTCAAGACAAGTTTCCGGATCACAGATTTCGCCGACCACTGATTCTGAATCAGAGTCCTCAAAAAAATTATGGTCGGTAAGGGTATCTATTAACATTGTCTCCTCCACCATATTGGAAATTTCAGTATCTGAGTCCTCAAAGAAGTTATCATCATGGAATCTCCTGGAGGATTTAAAAATATCTAAAGTGATAGTTTGGCCTACACAGTTGATATCCAATTTGCCTGTGTGGCAATTGATATTTGCCTTTGCAGTGGCCAAAAAGGGGCGTCCAAGGATTATTGGGGAGTCCAATAATGATTCAGGTGCCTCAATGTCAAGAACCAGAAAGTCTGCAGGGAAGACACAATTCTGGACCTTGACTAAAACATCCTCGACAATCCCACGAGGTTTGATTGTAGATCGGTCGGCTAATTACGAGGTAACCTCGATGGGTTTTAATTCAACGATCTGAAATTCTTCGAATAAACTCGTAGGAATAATATTAACTGAGGCACCAAGATCAAGGAGGGCACGATTAAATGCAGTGTCATCAATAATTACAGAAATTAAAGGCACCCCCGGATCTTTCATCTTAGGAGGCAGCTTACTCTGTATGACAGAGCTTACTGTCTCTGTAAGATGCACCTGTCCTAGATTTTTGGCCTGCCTTTTAGGAGTACAAATCTCCTTCAAAAATTTAGCATAGGCAGGTATATATTTAATGGCATCTAGGAGAGGAATATTGATATGAACTTGCCCAAATAGCTCCATGAGTTCTTCTGTAGTGGGCTCAGATTTCCTTTTTTTGTTGGTGGTGAGGTAGAGAGCTTGTGGGAAAGGGACAGGAATCTTGTCTTGAGATTTTTGTTTTTCCTTTTCTTCCTGATGGGGAGGTGGGGAGTCAATTTGTATAGGTATTTCACCAGGTTTGTCTGAAGGCCCGGGATCAGTGGCGATTTTCCCACTCCTCAAAGTAACTGCATGTGTAGTCGGATTATTATTTGGAGGAGGTGGGGGGGTCTGTGATTGCAGAAACCTGGGTGGCTGCTGAGGTGGTGGATTAGGAGGAGGCTGATTCAGATAGTGTGGAGTTCTGCCTGTATAATGGTTTCCTAGGTGATTAGGGTTGGGCATGGGTTGGGACGGAAGATGTCCTGCAGGTCTTTGCGTGGGAGTAACCCCAATCTGATTGTTCAGATTTGTGATGGTGCAGGTTACTTCCGTCATTTTTGTTTGCATATCCTGTAGGGTTCGCATCATCTGGGCATTGATGTCTTGTTGGGATGGCCCAGGATGGAAGTTTGGATTCGACCCATACCCATTAAAATGATATGGTTGGGAGGAAACTTGATTATTCCAAGAGTAGTTCGGGTAATTTTTCCAATTGGAAGAATTTTTAAAGGGCTCCTGGATGGCAGAAATATTTTGAGTGGGGTTAAGATCTGGATAGTTGTAATTCCCTAGCGAATCATGGGCAACCTCAGAATAATCAGCAGGGGTAGTGTTGAGATTGTGCAAATTTTCTCTTCGTGGAAAGTTAAGTTGGGTTAGATGTGGGTGTGGAGCTTGAGTTGATGTGGCCAGTTTTTCCTCAATTTTCTTTTGATTAATATGCATCTGGTCGAGTTTTTGAGCAATCAATTGAAGATCGTCTTGGGTGACAGGGATAGATTGAGTGCCTATTTCATGAACACCGAACTACGGGTTTTGGGTTCTGCAAAATGTGTTTTTCACTCATTTCTTCGAACAGGTCATAGGCACTTTCTGCATCTTTATTTAAAAAGTTGCCGCCACACGAGGCATCAACAAAATGTCGGATTTAATCTTCTAATCCATGATAGAAGATTTGCACGAGCTGCCATAAAGGAATCTCGTGGTGCGGGCAACTTCTTAAAAGGTCTTGAAATCTTTCCCAAGAATCATGGAAAGTTTCACCAGATTTTTGGTGAAAGGTCGTAATAGATCTTCGTAAGGAATTGGTATGACCTATGGGAAAGAATTTCTTGAGGAAGGCACTCTTGAGTTGAGGCCATGTTTTGATGGGTCGGCCAGTGGTCCTGAACCAATAAGCGGCCTTATCTTTAAGAGATAATGGAAAAAGCCGCATCAGCCATATGTCTTCTTGCACATTTCGGGAACGGGTTGTCTGTGCAAGAAGAGTTAGCTCTTCAAGGTGGCTGAAAGGGTCTTCCCTAGGAAGGCCATGAAAGTGTTTAATTAGGTTCAGGACCGCAGGCTTGATCTCAAAGTCCCCCTCCGGTATGACCACCCCTGGTCGTTCCTCATAATAAGATGGATCATAGAAATCTTTTAGAGGAACAACAGGCTACTGACGGGGTGGTGGGTTTGTCCTTGGATTGGGTAGGTTTTGGATGTTCCTAGTCAATGTTTGTTGATTGGAATTTAATTTATTAATCTGATCAGCCATCAATTTTAAAAGATCAGGTAGGGGGTCTTGATGTTGTGTGTGGGGCTACTCAAGATTAGGGAGCTCCAAGTGTGGGAAGTTACTGGTGGTTGGGTTTTGGGTGGAAGGGTTAGAGTTAGGGTTAGTGGTGGGGTTAGAGGTGGACGTGGAAGGGTCAATGGACCTATTTTGTTGTGTTTCCATTTTTTCAGGAGAAGAAGACAGAAAAGTGGTCTTTTTGTGTGGGGGGCGAAATCAAATGGTCCTTCCAAGTGCGGATTTTGAGACCGTCGCCCGTGCATAAAATGGAAGAACGGGAGGGGAGGAGAAGAGAAAGAGATGAGAGAAAGTGTGCAATTCAAACAAATAAAACTAGACCTAACTTAAATGTGACTCCCTAATAATAACCTAAGACTTGGTCTATATAGGAAATAAGTAGTCAGTAGTGAATACCTGTTCTATCAACAAATCTAACCAAGTTGCTTAAGGGGAGGTTTGGGCCCAAACATTTCCTAGGGAAAACCCCAGGTGCTTGTACAAACCCGCGCCTGGTCGTTTGACACGGCCCCTCAGCCTGAACACCAGATATAGATGACAGAATTGGTACTAACAAAGGAAAACTTAAGACCTAAATAGCAAGCCAAAGTTGATAAAGCCTTAGGGGTCAAGTTGCTACAAGTTTTAATTAGGTCTAGGATGCTATAGTGCACACGGAGTGTGGAGGGCGTTTATTGGGATGTTGCCCTGTTATTTTGATTTTTTTGTGTGTGTACAGGAATTGGAGAGTGGCTCCAATGAAAATCAAGTTGTCACACAAATTTTTTGTATTTATGTCTTTTAGGATTCAATTTAATTAAATGTGTTTTAGGGTTTTTCTAATTAAATTTTCAGACAATGTTGAAAATTCACAATCAAAGGAAAACAAGTTGTATGGGTGATTGTATATTTCCTTTTAATTGAGTCTTTAAAAAGAAAGAAGAAACACTAAGCCAATTATCCCTAAGACAGAAATTTTACTACCAATGAATTATTTTTAGGCTTTCAGAATTAAGTAGTAGTCTAAACAAGTCAAACAACATCACTAATTTGAATAAAATAAAACAAGGATTCCAGAAAAGATTTTTGTAAGATTTTAGGAATTTGTTTGGTAATTGTTTTGAATTTTTAATTGTACTGGTGTCAAAGTCCAGAAATGATACCCGTGGGTATTGTGGACTTTTCAGTATTACCACCGACCTCAGAAAATTTTTACGATTTTATATGATGTGTAAAATTTCACAAGGATTCCAGTAAACTAAATTTCTCAAAAATTGGATGAGTATAAAAGTTCTGAAAATTCGCGGATAGTAGAAAAATAGGAAGATTAGAGGGTGTGACCCCTCTGCAATCCACGAATTTTTAAAAATTAAGTACAGCTCCAATTATTTCTGAATTTGGAAAAAATGTTCCTAACTTAATTGGGAATCACTCTATGAAATTTTATGATTTTAGGAGGCCTGGGGTGTTAGGAATCAATTTTTCAAGTCCGGACAGAAATTTGGACCCGAAAAAATAGAACACGAATACTTGCAATGGAATGGTGCGAAAGAAGCATACAAGCAAACAATGGATTTTATAAGGCACCACTCCACTTAATCAAGTTGTTTGGGATCCTGAAAGCCAAGTTTAATATATTTTTGGTAGGTTTAATTATGTGACCAGAAAGAGGAACCAACCTGAATTTACGCCGGAAGAAAAGGATCTTTGAGCTCTCGCTTCCAGATTCCCGCCTTCCCGCTGTAGTTCCTGCACACACAAAAGAAAGAAAGAAGAAGGGGATGAGATCCACTTCAAGCAAGAGAAAATGAGTTAATGCAAAGCCGTGCCTCCCCGGCAACGGTGCCAAAAAGTGATAGCGATTTCACGTGGTTTGTTAAAATACATCGTTGTAACGCGTAAAACCGATCAACTCTTAAATTTATATTCCTAGATAGGAGAGTGTCTAGGGTCGTCGAAGGAGGCAATAGGTTTGTAATAGTGATTCTCTTGCTCAAAATACAAATCTCAACTTTCTTTTTGGTAATTTTTTAATATATCATTTTTTTTTGTTTTAAACTAAGGCAACATGCGAACTGGTGGCGGAAAAGGTGATTTACACTTCAATTTAAATACTACTTCTATGTGGCAAGTAGAGCCTCTCCCTAAGCTTACTCTAGGCAAGTGGGGGCCCAGAATAATTAGGGAGAGGGAGTGAAGAATGCTAAAAAAAATAAGCAAATAGAGATGCAAACAAGAAAACTTGCAAGAAAGCAATTTGATAAATGAAAAAGGTGTTTTACAAAAAGGCCTAGTAGAGGAAAGCTTCTACTACTAGAAAAAAGTAAATAAGAAAAGAAAACACAAATCCTCTAGATAGATGGTGAAGAAGAGGGCTTCTTGCTCCAAGGTTGGTGGCTCCCAATCTTGAAAAGAGTCCTTCAACTCCTTCCTTGCAGTGCTCCGCCAAGGTGATGTCCTCCAAGGCAAGCCCTAAGGGGGCGTGCCCTAAGCTTCTCTCCAAGGGTGGACGTCCACCCTAGGTCCTTCTCCCTTGCCTGGCCGTCCTCCATGAAGTGGAAGAATCCTCCTCCTTGGCGTGGCCCAAGTTGAAGAGAGTGGGGAGAAGAAGGCACCAAAAGGGCTGGTGATGTGCCCCTTTAATCTCCTTCTCTACTCCTTCTCCTTGGGCGTAGGTATAGGTGGATGTAGGTAGAAAAATACACTAATGGAGGATGCCCCAAAATGGTCGTAGGTGGTGGCTTTTTATAGAATAGGAAGGGGGCTATGGTGACCTTTGAATTGGATGGCCAAGATGAGTTGATGGAGGTGGTTGGAGATCCCATGGCCAAGGAGAGTTGGCGCCACCTTAAGGGACACCAAGGGGATAGTTATGGGTGTTGACACCCCTTAGTATTGGCGCCAAAATGGGCTTTCTAGAAGGCTATTAGGTGGCGCCACCTTAATGTTCTAGAAGGGGGGTATGTGGATGGCTAGGATGTGTTATATGGGTAGGTGTAGGGTGGATGAAGAGGCTGAAAGTTGGCGCCAAAATGGGGGTGTTTAGGGGTGGCTTTTGGCGCCAACTTGATGTGCCTTTTGGTGGATATAATTGGGTGAAGGGGTGGCTAGGTGGTGGTGCCAACTTAAGTTGGGTAGCTAGCTTAGGTAGGCTTGAGTTGGTGGAGCTAGCTAGGGTTGATTTTTAAGGTAATGGATGGCCAAGGAGCTGGTTGTTAGCTAAGATAAGCTAAGCTAGCTTAGCTAAAGGTGGAGTAGAGGAGAAGGTGTTGGAGCTAGGGTTTAGAGGAAGGAGCTGAGGAGGAGAAGTCTGGAGCTGGAGCTGGAGTTGGCTGCTGCTGAAGAGGCTGGCATGGGGCTACTCTAGCTGGCTTAGCTTGCTAATTCTTTGCTAGTTGCTAAGCCAAGCTAAAGTGAGCTAGCTTCTACCAAAATGAGCTGAGGTGGGCTAGGTCTGGTGCTCCTAGGGAGAATCAAGCTGGTTGAGGAAGCTAAGGTAGCTTAGCTCAATTGAGATGAGCTAAGCTGAGTCCCCGGGAGCTGGACTTGAGCTTCCTGAGCTGAGATGAATTCTTCTTCAGCTGGCTGGAGTTGAGTGGAGCTGGATGTAGTTGGATCTGAGCTGGGGTGAACTCCTGTCAACTCAGCTGAGCTAGCTAGAGCTCCTTGTGAACTAGTGGGAGTTGAGATGAGCTAGACTCAGCTAAGTTGAGCTGGATCTAAGCTAACTGGAGCTAGGGTGAGCTAAGATGAACTCTCTTGAGCTGCCATTCAGCTGAGATTAGCTGAATGGAGCTGGGATGAGCTAACCCTATTTCAAGTGAGCTAGGTTCCAGCTGCGGTGAGCTGGATCAAGCTGAGGTGAGCTGGATCAAGCTGAGGTGAGCTGGATCAGGCTGAGTTCCAGCTAGTCTGGGCTTCTCCTTCACCATTTGCCTTCTTGAGTGCTAGGGTTTTAGGGATCTATATATCTGTACATCCCTAACACTCACAAAAACATATTAAAAAGACAACAAAAAATGCAATGCGTGCCTAACCTATTTTATGCCTAAATGCAGCCCAAAAACCCATTTGCGGAGTAAAATCCTAAGAGCTAGGTTAGTTTTAAAGCATAAGAATGATGATAAACTGGCGTTTATCAGATTTTATCGTTGAAATGCGTATAGTGGTTAACCTAAATCGAGCCTAACCATCTCTTTGCAAAAGTTTTAACCTGGCCTACTTGATTTTATCTTGGTCACTTTTAGGCCCAAGGTTGAACTAAGGGAAGTGGGATTAGAAGTGAATGAGTTTCTACGCCTTTCCTACAACGAATTTCTTCCATTTGCTTTATTATGTTTTTGGTGTTTTTCTATTTAAGATTTTTTTCTGATAATTCTTGTCCTTGAGGCATACCCTCAAAATTAGTTTCTTGGCTTTGAGCCAAATTAGGGTTTCAAAACTAGTCTTGCTATTCGCAAAACTGAGTACCTGCAAGTCAAGGATTATCTTTTCTCTTTTATGTATTTCTTTTTATCTTTTTAACGGTAGGAAAGAGAAATAAAAATAAAGTAAATATAGTATATAGATATATGTATATATTATATATGTATAAAGGGGTGGGGGTGGAGGTGGAGATGGCATGTAGCATGGTGTCGAGTCAGTCGTCGTCTAGGAAGACGCAACCAACAGGACGAAGTGACGCATGGAATTTAAGGTAGATAGGTGGAAGATGAGTGCGAACACGCTTTCTGTACGCGTGTATTGGGGAATCTCAGCAACTGGTGCAGATATTCCCGCGATACAACGTATGGTAAATAATATGAAAATATATATGTATATGTATATATGTAAATATATCTATATGTATATATATATATGGTTATAAATATATAGGTATATATGTAGTTATATATGTACATATATATATGTATATATATAGATATGGAAATATATGTAAAGATAGATATATGTATAGATGTATATATATATATATGTACATGTATGTATATATATATAGTAATATATGTATATAGATATATGTAGATAGATATGTATATATATATATGTATATATAGTTATATAGATATATATGTATATATGTATGTATATTTATATATATATATATATGTATGTATGTATAAGTATATGTGTATATATGTATATATATATATATATGTATCTATACTTATGCTTAGTTATATAGGTAAATATATAGATGTATATATATATATATTTATACGTATATAAGTATATGTATATATAGATATATGTTTGTATATATATATATATATACATGTATATATGTATAATAATACTTAGTTATATAGGTACTATGATATGTATAGATATAAGTATATATATATATCTATATATGTATATAAATATATATATAAATGTATATATGTACGTATATATATATATAAGTATATATTAGTGTGTAGGTGTGTGTACAAGAGAGTGTGTGTGTGTGTGCAGAGAGAGAGTGAGAGAGAGAGAGGGAGACTGCTGAAGTGAAGGCTGGGAGAGTTAAGTTGTCCGCGCACTTAGGGCATCGTCTGATGGCCACAGCGCACCACGCTGCGCGTAGGTGCACGAAGATGCACGCTGGCAGGAGGGAGTGGCGCGGAGGAAGGAACCACAGTGCACAATGCAACTCGGAGAGGTGATTGCGGGCAGACGCAGGTGCTGGGAGCGGGTGAACACGCAGGCGGGTGTAGGCACTAGTAGAGGCGGGCGCACGCAGACGCACGGGCGGGCGCTGGAGCGGGCTCGGGGTGGGACACGGGCGCAGGCTAGCAGCGGTTGCGGTGCGCCAGGTGACCGATTAAGTGAGAAACTTACCGGTCATCGCACTGTAGCTAAAGTGTTCTGCTAAAATGCGTGAACAGTGGCTATAGTGCCGGGGCGAGCTGCGCGACCGGGCGTATCCGGTGCTGTGAGTGCGGGAGGCGTGGATGGCTCAGCGTGTGCGTGGAAGAGGCTGTGCCAGCTGGGCTGCGGGCAGGACTTCGCAACAGAGTGTGCGGAGAAGGGTGCGGGCGTCCTACTAGCGTGCGTGGTGGAGCTTGGTCGGCTACTGCAGGGGCACGCGGTGGTTTGCGCGTGGGCAAGCGGCGGCCGGTTCCTTGCTGTAGCTGCGTGGAGCTTCAGACCTTGATTCTGCGGCAATGGCGGAGATGCTTGGAATGATGAATTGAAAACGGGGAACCACCACGCCCACCGGCTCTTTGATGAGCTGGGTGGTGGTGGGACTCACGGTGGTTGTTGTGCACCACCGTGAGGTACTCCTGCCCGTAGAGTGGCTCCTCAGAGGAGGATAGGTTGCGTATGGTGGGAGAGGGGAGGAGACGGCCTCGAGAAGAAGGTGTTGTGTCTATGTGGTGGACCAGGCTCCGGTGGAAAGAAGGTAGCCGCACCTGTTTTATAGAGGAAGAAGGCATGCACAGCCATGCTCTGGCTATGCATGGCTGTGCATGTGGCTGCGGGGAGTGGCTTGCAGAGCATGCTGAGCAGGACATGGCACGAGGAAGAGGCTGGCATGCATTGCAGCCGCAGAGAAGAAATTCAAAAATCAAATAAAATAATAAAAAATAAAGATGGAAATTTTGTGAAGCAGCACTTGAGGAAAATGTAAATTACAAGGCCATTTTATTCACTCTCCTCCCCTCTCAATTAAATGCATGCATGCATGTATTTTTACAAATGCGACTATGGATACCTAATATGCACTGGTAATGCTAGGAAATAGCACAAGATGGCACAATTGCGGGTGTATTTTTGCGGTGCAATCATACCCCCATGCCTATCTTTTGCTAGTCCCTATCAAAACATTTTTGTATTGTATTTAAAAATGATCTTTAAGCTGAAGATTTTCTTCTGAGGTGACATAGGTGTGTTTATTGTAGGATATTGTGAGAACCAATTGCAGAGAAGACTATCGGTACTTTATGTCTTATGTGACATAGATCATCTCATGACTAACGAAGACTCTTGATATTTAAACGATAAGTTCGATTTCCAAGATCCAGGAGTTTTTGCCGTACTCGAGAGCTCAAGAGATTATGGTTTATGCTTAGTGAAGGATCAAGACTGACCAGATGAACATTAAGACTCAAGCCCAGGGTTTCACGACTTTTTAAGTGTAGGTTGGTCCCAGTTTCAGCTCGTGTCTTCGGATTGAACCTTAAAAAGATGACGGAAAATTCAACTCTTATTTTCTGATATTTGTGGCTCAAAGAAAACAGGGAATTTGCCCTGAAGAGCTTTCTTGTAGGAAGATTTTACAGACAATTGTGAGATATACTGACTTATTTGCATCTTTTTTTTTTTTTGAAACATGTTTTAGTATATCCCTTACAACATTATTTGGAGGAGCACACTTTTCTTTTTGGTGGGAGAGTTCCTTTTTGGTGGAAAGAGTCTCTCCTAAATACAAGACTAAAGCCTGGGATAAAAAGTCTACCTGTGCGCACAGGTAAGGACTCCACCTTCCCTAATGAACACTAGGGTTGGATATTATGTTCACCTGGTCTTTCTTGATATGCGTAGTGTGAACCAAGATTACTTAGGCTTACGAGTAGAAGCAAACCAACGAATCCTGTACTGGTGTCTCAAGTACAAGTATACGTCCTTAGTAAAGAGAGATTCCAATCTATTTTCTCAATGCTCAAGTCAATTAAGACAAGCCTGAGCGAATTAAGCTTCTATGGCCTGGAAAGTCTTCAAAACAGTGGTTGAATATCCATAAACACTTATTGTATTTTTGTTTCAGCCTTTAGATCATTACTAAACACCATTTTCATTTTTCAATTTTTTTTTATATATATATAGATAGAAACTGCATGATACCATAAAATACCTAGATCCTAAGGATGCCTATCCACCCCCCCATGCCAAATGATGCTATGTCCTCATATGCATGCAGGGTAGGGTAAAGGAAGGACGAAAGATCGGGTAACGAGATCTGAGGTGCAGGGTAAACAGCAGGGTGGTAGGGAGGGTGGATGGTGGGTGGTGAAGTGAAAAGTGAAGTGATCGTGACAGTGAAGTGCAAAGTGATGGTGGATAGTGAGTGTTGTTGGGGTGCCTCCCAACAAGCGTTGAATTTAACGTCCCCAGTTGGACTCAGGATGAGGCACAACATTAGTTACCCTCCAGCAGGGCAACGGTTTCTCCAATGGGGGCAGGTTCATGAGTAAGATAGGGTTTCAAGCGCTGCCCATTGACCGTAAATTTATTCCCAGATTTGAGATCTTTAATTTCAACAGCCCCGTTGGGAAATGGTCTTGAGACCAAGAAAGGACCAGTCCATTTGGACTTCAGTTTCCCAGGAAAGAATTTGAGCCGGGCATTGTAGAGCCAAACTTGCTGAGATGGCTCAAATTCCTTTTGCCGAATATGGCTGTCGTGAAAAGCCTTAGTGCGTTGTTTGAAAGTTAAGGCAGAATCATAGGCTTCACGACGGAGCTCTTCAAGCTCCTGGAGTTAGAGTTTCCTTTCTCGACCACATAGGTCTGGGTCGAGGTTACATTGGCGAACCGCCTAATAAGGGCGGTGCTCCAACTCCACGAGCAAATGACAAGGCTTCCCGTAAACAATCCTATAAGGAGACATACCAAGGGGAGCCTTGAAGGCGGTCCGATACGACCAAAGTGCGTCAATCAGCTTGTCGGACCAGTCCTTACAGTTAGGCTGAACCGTTTTTTGGAGAATTTTCTTGATCTGTTGGTTCAACACCTCTATCTGGCTGTTCGTCTGAGGATGATACGGAGATGCGATACGATGGTGGACTCCGTATTTCCTCAGAACTGCCCGAAAAGAAGCATGGGTAAAGTGGATTCCTCCATCCGAGATAATGGCTTGAGGGATTCCAAAACGTGCAAAGATGTGATCTTTGACAAATCGAGTAGATATAACATGGTCAACACAGCGCGTGGGAATAGCCTCGATCCATTTCGAAGCATAATCAACAGCCACGAGAATGAATTCGAAGCCGTTGGAAGGAGGGAAGGGACCCATGAAATCAATTACCTAAATGTTGAAGATTTCCACAGCTAGGATAGGTTGTAAGGGCATCATGTCACGATGTGACATTGACCCTAACGACTGGCACCTAGTGCAATGCTTGGCATAATTATGTGCATCCTGGTGAAGGGAGGGCAAAAAGAAACCGCACTGCAACACCTTGGCTGCAGTTTTCCCCCAGAGAAATGGCCTTCGCAGGCCTAATCGTGGCAGAAGGATAGCACACTGGGGAATTCACTATCAGGAACACAGTGATGGATGATTTGATCAGCACCTATTCGAAAAAGAAGTGGATTATCCAAGAAATAATACTTTGCTTCTGCCATGAGATGCTCGAGCTGGTTTTTAGGCTAGCCACGTGGAAGGGATCCAGAAGCAAGGAAATTGGCAATGTTGGCATACCAAGGTCCACTTGCCACATTAATTGCCAATAGGTGCTCATCAGGAAAAATCTCATTGATCGGAAAAGTAAGTCCAATATGGTCAGGGTCCAGTCTGGAAAGTTGATCAGCCACAACATTCTGGGCTCCATCGTTATCGCGGATCTCAATGTCAAATTCTTGGAGCAGAAGGATCCAACGAATCAGTCTAGGCTTGGCATCCTTCTTGTGCATGAGATGGCGAATGGCCGCGTGATCAGTGAAAATAATAACATGTGAGTCCAGAAGGTAAGAGTGGAATTTCTCCAGCCCAAAGATGATCGCCAGTAGTTCTTTCTCAGTGGTAGTATAATTACGCTGGGTCTCGTCCAATGTCTTACTGGCGTAGTACACCACGAAGGGGTGTCTATTGCATCTTTGTCCCAGGATGGCTCCGACTGCCAGGTCGGAAGCGTCACACATGAGTTCAAAGTCGAGGGACTAATCAGGTGGTTGGAGAACAGGGTCCTTGGTGACAACATTACACAGCTGCGTGAATGCTCGTATGCAATCGGGGCCTATATCGAAGGGTTCGTCGGTCGATAGGATATGAGTTAGAGGTCGAGAAATCTTGGAGAAATCTTTGATAAATCTCTTATAAAAACTGATGTGTCCCAGGAAGGAGAGGATTTGTTTGACAGGGCCAGGCATAGGTAAATCAACAATAACATCAAGCTTAGCTCTGTCAACCTCGATACCCGTATCGGAGATGATATGTCTGAGAATAATTCCCTCATGTACCATAAAATGACTTTTTTCCCAGGAAAGCACGAGGTTTACATCAATACATCTCCTAAGGATACGGATCAGGTTGGTAAGACATTCATCAAAAGAGGATCCAAAGATCGAAAAGTCATCCACAAAGATCTCAAGAAAGTCACCCACCATGTCATGAAATATTGCCAGCATACATCTCTGGAAAGTTGCTGGCATGTTGCAAAGTCCGAACGGCATCCTTCTAAATGCAAAGGTGCCGAAGGGGTAGGTAAAAGTGGTTTTCTCTTGGTCTCGGGGGTCAATTGCCACCTGGTTATATCCTGAGAATCCATCCAGGAAACAGAAAAATTTATTTCCCACTAACCGCTCCAAGATTTAGTCAAGAAAGGTAGCGGAAAGTGATCTTTCTTAGTTGTAGCATTGAGTTTCCTACAATCTACACACACTCTCCAAGATGTAGGAGTGCGTGTAGGGATCGATTTGCCCCTGTCATTGACACGGATGGTAAGTCCTGCCTTTTTGGGCACAACGTGAATCGGACTCACCCAGGGGCTATCGCTGATCGGGTAGATTATACCCACATCCAGCCGCTTAATGATTTCCTTCTTAACGACCTCCCGCATGTTAGGGTTGAGACATCGCTGCATCTCGCCGGAAGGTCGAGCCTCCTCCTCCGTATATATACGGTGAGTGCAGTAGGAGGGGCTAATGCCAGTTAAGTTTGATAAAGACCATCCAATGATTGCCTTGTGTTCTATAAGGACCTTTGTTAGTTTGCACTCTTGCTCCTTGGTCAATTTTGAACTGATGATTATAGGGAGCATTTCATTTGGCCCTAGGAAAACATACTTAAGTGTACTAGGCAGCTCTTTCAACTCGGGAGTGGTTGTGAAAAATCTGGCATTTCTTGGGATGAGAGTATCCCAGGCTGATCAGAAAACAAGTAAGGAGGAAGAGGTTGGCCCTCAGATTGGCCAAGAAGAGGGGCTTCTTGGATAGATGAATCCAAAAAGGAATAGCCCTAGTGAGAAGTATGTGGGGTCAAGGTCCCAGTGTGGAGTTGCAAATCCACCTGATTTGGTGGAAAAGAAAGGGCAATCCGGTCTTCAAGAGTGTGGACCGGCGATGAGTAGCCCGGATATGACTCAAACCACGAGGTATGGGAAGCGGAGAAAACCTCATCAGAAGTCTGGCCAGGAGAAGGAACGGAAATAGGGAGGGATGGGGGAACGTCACAGTATGTGTTAATCAGGCAGTCGTCAGTGTTTATAGGTAATCCGCAGCAGTCAGAATAGTTCCCAATTAGTTCGATACATGCACTGACGGCCATGTCCTCGTCAGACGTGTCATCCTCGATGCAATCGCAATCAAAGTTCTTGGCTGCCTTGAAGATGTTAAGCTTAATCTTTTCAGATCCAATGGCAATCTCAATACAGCCTGACTCGCAGTCGATATGGGCATGGGTTGTGGCCAAGAAAGGTCGACGAAGGATGATCAGACAATCAGAAAGTGAGCTAGGAACTTCCATATCTAAAATAAGAAAGTCAACATGAAAACAGAGACTATTGACCCTAACCACCACGTCTTCCACCACACCCTTCGGAATTTTGACAGAATGATATGACAACTGTAACGTGACAGGGGTGGGTTTCAGATTTCCCAAAGAAAATTTTTTGAGCATGATGGTTGGTATAAGGTTTATGGAAGATCCTAGATCAAGTAGGGCACGGTTAAAATTGCAACTTTGGATGCTACAGGAAATAAGCTGTGTGCCCGGATCTTTCTGCTTCGGTGGTAGATTTGACAGTATAGCACAACTCGCATGAGGCGAGAGAACCACCAGATTCTTAGTTTTCTTTGACTATCGCCTGGGTGTTGTGTAGTCTTTGAAAAATCGGGCGACAGTAGGTATGTGGTTGATAGCCTCGAGTAGGGGTACCTTGATTTCTACATCCCTGAACAAATTACGCAGGTTATCAAAGACCTGCATATCTTTCTTTTTGACTTTTGGCTCCCTCAGTAGAGCCTTAGGGAATGGGACTGATTATGGCACCAATTTGGGTGTATCGTCCTCTTGCGAATGCGGTGCGCATCCCGAATGAGAGGGCGATGAAGAAGATGGGCCAGGATCAGGTCGAGACGGATCAATGGTCTGCTTACCACTCCTTGTAGTGATCGCATTGGACGATGCGGGTCTAGTGGGATCATAAGGTAGAGGAGGGTTCGCAATAGGGACATAAGAGTGAGGTGCTGCAGCAGGATTAGCTGAAATCCCGATGGAATGCTCAGAGCTTGTAGAATTTGATGTACCTGTGGTTGAGGACCATGGGGTACAAAATTTCGTGGGTTGGGAACAGGTTGGGCAGGAAGAGTGCCCTGAGATTGAGTCACCATGCGTAGTTGACTGATCTCAGCATTCTGCTGCGCCAATTGGTGCTGAAGAGAGGTCATGTTCTCTTCATGGCTCTTTGACATTTCTGTCATCATTCTCATCAATTTGTCAAGAGGACTTGATGTGTGTTCGGTTTGTAGTACGCAAGGGTTTGATGGCGGATTCGCCATAGGATTAGATTGGGCCCTTGGGATGACGGGTGCGGACGGTCACATTGGTCCACCTGCGGGGTTTTGGCGTTGCAAGTTGTTGGACCATGCCAAAATTCGGATGATTTAACCACCCTGGGTTATAAGTGGCAGAGAACGGGTTGTTCCCCAGGGCGCAAGCGTCTTCTATGCCAAAAGACGCGTCCGCACGTAAATACGCGTCCGAGCACATGGAGGCTTGGTCCTTCGTGTAGAAATACTGGCTCGCAATAGCTAGTTCCACATGACTTACCGAGTCGCTCGTTGCGACACTTGGTATGGAAGGTCTTACGGGGTTTCTTGGGATAAGCCTGGTGTTGGAAGAATTGGAATTGTGACGAAGTGGGGAGGTGTGGGTGTTTGCCATAGAACGGGCGGGGTTGGCCAGAAGCTCGTCCAGCGTCTTGTGCACGACGGAGACTTCATCCAATTTCTGTGCGATAAGGCTGAGATCAGTGGATGAATGGGAGTGTCTCGTGTCAACTTCGTGGACATTACGGGGTAGGCTGGTACGACTAAAGGCGACAATGGAGGCATTGTTCATTGAGTTTTCCTCATATTTTCAAATAATTCGAATGCTCCATTCTCATTTTTATTCATGAAATTCCCTCCGCAGGAAGCATCTGCCATCTGCTTCAAAGTCTCATTTTGCCCGTAGTAGAAAATCTAGGCTATATGCCACTTAGGCAGACCGTGGTGCGGACACTTCCTGAGGAGGTCATTATATCTCACCCATGCCTCATGAAATTGTTCGCCGTTTTGTTGCGTAAATGAAGTGATAGCATGGCGAAGTGAATTGGTTCGCCTGATTGGGAAGAATTTCTTGAGAAATGCTATTCGCATTTCTTCCCAAGAGTGGATGGTTCTCCTAGGGGTGAGTAACTACTGTGATGCTTTATCCCACAATGAAAATGGGAACATTTTTATGAGGACTATAGGTAACCTGATATTTCTTGGTTTAACTGTTTCAGCCAATCGGGTTAAGTCTTCCAAGTGGAGAAAAGGATCTTCACTTGCAAAACCATGGAAGTGAAAATTTATCAAGCCAATTATGTTAGGTTTTAATTCAAAGTCGTCCCCACCCAACGGGACCCAAATTTGTCCTATGGTCTCTATAGCAGCAGGATTCTGATAGGAGCTAAGAGACCTGTCCTCCAGTTCGGGAGGGTTCTGCATTTCCTTCAATGTTTCCCGAATGGCCTCAATTTGTTCATTATACATTTTCATTTGGGCTTGGAGGCGGGTTATGGGATCTAAGGCTCCACCACCTGGTGGGTTTTGAGGGCGGTTTCCTCCCTCGGGATTTGGGGGTAGGCGTGTAGCCATGTTTGTGGAGGAGGAGGACGATTCGGCTTCTTTTCTAAAATTATCAAGCAATTCACACAGTTCAAGGTTTTGTGATCTCCTCCCAAACATGCACTACCGCAGGAAGAATTAGGGGGATACGAAGGGAAAAGTGATGAGAGAAATGACGTCGCAAATGTACACTTGGTGACAAATTAGTACAATCAAATTCGTAACCTCTACAGTGTGCCCTTAGACCTAAAGATCTAAGTTACCTACTATCACGAACTATGGAACCGAATGCGAGCACTGCGAAACCACCGGGCTAGATTGAAAGGCCATTTACCCTAGTCTTAGACACCCGATAGCACGTGGGAACCCTCATCGGCACGTAGGTGCTACACGCAGGTAGTTAGACCTCCAATCCTTAAGAAGGGTCAAGTTGCTACCAGTTTTATTTAGAGGCTTAGGGTCAAGTGCTTCTGGAATGTGAAGGGCATTTTTTATAGGTAATGCCCAAGTGATTGATTTTACAAAGTGTGTAAACCAAGCATGCAACGGGGAAATCTCCCCGAATTGAAGTTTTAATTGGTGAATGGTTTTTAGAATTCATCCTCAAATAGTATGGATTTTATGATTTCGCTGAATTACCAATTCAATCAATCTCCAGGTTTTGAGAGAATACAAGTTTTCTTCTAAGCCTAACAAACCCTTCTTCAATGTCAATTGGTTAATGCATGCTAAAATGCAATGGGCTTCCCTAGTTGGAGGTTTCTATGTGTGGATGCATGAATCAGTTTTAGATTTATGTGAAACGGAGCCAAAGCACTTCAATTCAAGTGCTCCCAATCACCAGAATGATGTCCACACACAAGGCTCAACCAAAAGATAAAGAAATTCAAATTGTTGGGGTTGAAGTATTCGGGATCGAATCTTAGGCACGTGAAAAGTCGTGGTGGGGTTGGAATCAACTCAATTCCAAGTCTCCCCACCAAAAATGTAATCCCGAATTTGCAGATAAATGAGGCAAAGAGGGGTGCAATCAACCTTTTTATTTGCCTCAAAGAATACTTCACACGGAGAAAGATTCAAGAATCAAGATTCTTGGATCTTCGCTATGCGAAGTTTGGCAGGAAATCTCAGGGCGGTGGGAATGATGACAAACAATCAAACAAGTGGTTTTTAATCCACTTGCCCCAAGAGATCCAAAGAAGTTTTTCTAGTTTTTTTTAGTTTTTTTTTTTTTAAGGTGACAAGTTAACCTAAGTTGCTATGAAAGAATGACCTACTTGTTCAGCAACGTGTGCAAAACTCCAGTGTGGTGTCGGCATCTTCACGCTCTCGTTCCCACCTTGGCTCTACCCACGTTTCCGACTTCGCCTACCTGCCTTCTCCTTGCAACAGGTTCACCTGCACAGCAATAAACAAAAACACTCATGAACAGAGAAGAGAAAAAATGAAAGGAATGAAATAGAAACTACTTGAATACGCACTTCCCCGGCAATGGCGACGCGAAAAGATACGTGGTCGGGCCCATATAGGTTGTGTTAATATGGTGATTTTATCGTTCAAATGTGTATAGTGGTTAACCTAAATCGAGCCTAACCATCTCTTTACAAAATTTTTAACCTGGCCTACTTGATTTTATCTTGGTCACTTTTAGGCCCAGGGTCGAACTCAGGGAAGTGGGATTAGAAGTGAATGAGTTTCTAAGCCTTTCCTACAACAAATCTCTTTCATTCGCTTTATTATGTTTTTGGTGTTTTTCTATTTAAGAGTTTTTCTGATAATTCTTGTCCTTGAGGCACACCCTCAAAATCAGGTTCTTAGCTTTGAGTCAAATTAGGGTTTCAAAATTGGTCTTGCTATTCGCAAGACTGAGTACCTGCAAGTCAAGGATTATCTTTTCTCTTTTATGTATTTTTTTCTATCTTTTTAGTGGAGGAAAGTGAAACAAAAATAAAGTAAATATAGTATATATATATATGTATATATTATATATGTATAAAGGGGTGGGGGTGGAGGTGGAGATGGCGTGTAGCACGATGTCGAGTCGGTCGTCGTCTAGGAAGACGCAACCAACAGGACGAAGTGCCATGTGGAATGTAAGGTAAATAGGTGGAAGATGAGTGCGAACACGCTTTTTGTACGCATGTATCGGGGAATATCAGCAACTGGTGCAGATATTCCCGCGATACAACGTATGGTAAGTAATATGAAAATATATATGTATATGTATATATGTAAATATATCTATATGTATATATATATAAGGTTATAAATATATAGGTATATATGTAGTTATATATGTATATATATATATGTATATATATAGATATATGTATAGATGTGTATATATATATATATATATTTATATGTATGTATATATAACTATATAGATGTATATAAATGTATGTATATAGTAATATATGTATATAGATATATGTAGATAGATATGTATATATATATATATATATATGTATATATGTATGTATATTTATATTTATTTATTTATTTATTTATTTATACGTATATAAGTATATGTATATATAAATATATATGTGTATATATATATATATATAAGTATATAGATATATATATGTATATATGTATAATAATACTTAGTTATATAGGTACTACTATATGTATAGATATAAGTACATATATATATATCTATATATGTATATATATAAATATATATATAAATATATATATGTACGTATATATATACATGAGCATATATTAGTGTATAGGTGTGTGCACGAGAGTGTGAGTGTGTGTGTGTGTGTGTCTGTGCAGAGAGAGAGTGAGAGAGTGTGCTGCGAGAGAGAGAGAGAGAGAGAAGGTGACTGCTGGAGTGAAGGCTGGGAGAGTTAAGTCATCCGCACGCTTAGGGCGTCGTCTAATGGCCACAGTGCACCGCGCTGTGCGTAGGTGCGCGAAGACACGTGCTGGCAGGAAGGAGTGGCGTGGAGGAAGGAACCGTAGCACACAGCGCTACGCGGAGAGGCGAGTGTGGGCAGATGCAGGAGCTGGGAGCAGGTGAACATGCAGGCGGGTGCAGGGGCTGGCAGAGGCAGGCGCACACAGACGCGTGGGCGGGCGCTGGATCGGGCTCGGGGCGGGACGCGGGCGCGGGCTAGCAGCGATTGCGGCGCGTCGGGTGACCGGTTAAGTGAGAAACTTACCGGTCACTGCACTATAGCCATAGTGTTCCGCTGAAATGCGTGAACAGTGGTAATAGTGCCGGGGCGAGCCGCGCTACCGGGCGTATCCGGTGCTGTGAGTGCGGGAGGTGTTGACGGCTGGGCGCACGCACGGAAGAGGATACGCTGGTTGGGTTGCGAGTGGGACTTCGCGACAGAGCGCATGGAGAAAGGCACAGGCAGCCTACTAGAGTGCACGGTGGAGCTTGGCTGACTGCTACAGGGGTGTACGGTGGCCTGCACGCAGGCAAGCGGCAGCCGGTTCCTTACTGCAGCTGCGTGGAGCTTCAGACCTTGATTCTGCGGCAATGGCAGAGATGCTTAGAATGATGAATTCATAGCAGGTAACCACCACGCTCACTAGCTCTTTGATGAGCTGGGTGGTGGTGGGACTCACGGTGGTGGTTATGCACCACCGTGAGGTACTCCTTCCTGCAGAGTGGCCCCTCAGAGGAGGAGAGGCTGTGTATGGAGGGAGAGGGGAGGAGACAGCCTGGAGAAGAAGGTGCTGTGTCTATGGTTGACCAGGCTCCGGTGCAAAGAAGGTAGCTGTGCCTGTTTTATGGAGGAAGAAGGCATGCACAGCCATGCCCTGGCTGTGCATGCGGCTGCAGGGAGTGGCTTGCAGAGCATGCTGAGCAGGACATGGCACGAGGAAGAGGCTGCCATGCATTGCAGCCGTGGAGAAGAAATTCAAAAATCAAATAAAATAATAAAAAATAAAGATGGAAATTTTGTGAAGCAGCACTTGAAGAAAATGTAAATTACAAGGCCATTTTATTCACTCTCCTCCCCTCTCAATTAAATGCTCGCATGCGTGTATTTTTACAAATGCTACTATGGATACCTAATATGCTCTGGTAATGCTAGGAAATAGCACAAGATGACACAATTGCAGGTGTATTTTTGCAGTGCAATCACATGTGTATATGCATCAGAGCACACGAAGGCTTAGTCCTCCTTGTCAAAATACTGGCTTGCAAAGGCCAGGTCCACATTGCTCATCGAATCGCTCAGTGCAAAACTCGGTAAGGATGGTCCCACAGGATTCTTGGTAATAAGCCTGGCATTGGAAGGATTAGGGTTGTGATGGAGTGATGGTGTGGAGGTGTTTGCCATAGAGTGGGCGGGGTTGGCCGAAGCTCATTCAGCTTCTTATGCACGACGGAGAGTTCATCCAATTTTTGTGCAATTAAGTTAAGATCTGTTGATGAATAGGAGGGTCTCGTGTCAACTTCGTGAACAATGTGGGCATGCTGGTATGATTAAAGGCTACAATGGAGATATTGTTCATTGAGTTTTCACTCATGCTCTCAAACAATTCAAATGCTCCATTCTAGTCTTTATTCATAAAATTCCCATCGCAGGAAGTGTCATTGATCTATCGCAAAGTCTCATTTAGCCCATAATTTAAGATTTGGGCTATATGCCACTTTGGAAGACCATGGTGCAGGCACTTCCTTAGGAGGTCATTGTACCTCTCCCAAGCCTCATGAAATTGCTCGACATTTTGTTGTACGAATGAAGTTATGGCTCGGTGAAGTGCATTGGTGCATCCAATTGGGAAGAATTTCTTGAGAAATGCTGTGTGCATCTTTTCCCAAGAATGGATGGGTCTCCCAAGGGTGCGCAACCATTACACCGCTTTGTCTCGCAACGAAAAAGGGAACATTTTCATGAGGACTATTAATAACCCGATGTTTCTTGGTTTAATAATTTCTGCCAATCGGTTTAACTTTTCCAAATGAAGAAACGGATCTTCACTTGCAAGACCATGGAAGTGGAAATTAATTAGGCCAATTACAATAGGTTTCAATCAAAATCGTCCCCGCCCATAGGGACATGAATTTGCCCAATGGTCTCTGTAGCAATGGGATTTTGATAGGTGATAAGAGACCTGGGCTCCTCCCTTTCAGAAGGAGGGCAATTCATTTCCTCCAATGTTATCCTCATGGCCTTGATTTGTTCATTATACAGTGCCATTTGGGCTTGGAGGTGGGTTACGAGGTCTATGTCTCCACCAGCACCTGGTGGGTTTGGAGGGGGCAGTTTCCTCCCTCGAAATTTGGGGGTAGGCGTGCAGGCATGTTTACAGAGGAGCATGATGATTCGCTAGTTTCTACCCTTCTAGAATTATCAGATAATTCAAACAATTCAGGGTTTTGTGGCCTCCTCCCAAATATGCAGTACCGCAGGAAGAATTGGGGTGATGATAAGGGAAAGGGGATGAGAGAAACAATGCTGCAAGGATATAATTGATGACAAATCAATGCAATCAATTTCCTAACCTCTAAAATGTGCCCCTAGACCTAAAGATCTAAGTTACCTACTATCACAACCTACGAAATCGAATGAGAGCACCATGGAACCACCGGGCCAAATTGAAAGGCCGTTTGCCCCAGTCTGAGACACCCGATAGCACGCGGGAACCCACACCAAAATGTAGGCACACATGTTGGCAGTTAGACCTTCAATCCTTAAGAGGGGTCATGTTGCTACCAATTTTAATTTAGAGGCTTAGGATTAAGTGCTCAAGGAATGTAAAGGGCGTTGTATACAGGTAAAGCCCAAGTGCGTTGGTTTTAAGAGTGTGTCAAGCAAGCATGCAACGGGATCCCACCCCGACTTGAAGTTTTTGTTGTGGTAAATGGCTTTTAGAGTTTCGCTCTTTAGAATTTGTGGATTTTAATGTTTCACTTGTATACCATTTCAACCAGTCTCCGAGATTGAGAAAAATACAAGTTTCTTTGTTGCACTCAACCAACCCTTCTTCAATGTGGATTAGTTAATGCATGCTAAAAATGCAATGGGCTTCCCTAGATGGAAATTTCTATGTGTGGATGCACAAGTCATTTTTATTTCCATGTGAATGGGAGCCAATTAATGCACTCAAGTGCTCCTAAACACCAAAAGATATCTACACAGAAGGGCTCAACCACCAAATGATGTAAAGAAAATGAAACCACCAAATGATGTAAAGAAAATGAAAATGTTGGGGTTGAAATATTCGGGATCGAATCTAAGGCAGATGTAAAGTTGTGGTGGTGCTGGAATAAACTCAATTCCAAGCCTCCCCACCAAAAATGTGATCCCGAAATGCTAATAAATGAGGCAAGGAAGGATGGCAATCAATCAATTTTTATCTTGCCTCTAAGAGGACTTCACACAATGAAATTGCCAAGAATCAAGATTCTTGGATTTTTGCCATGCGAGGTTTGTGGGAAATCAAGGGGCAATGGGGATGATAGCAAACAATCAACAGGTGGGTTTTAGTCCACTCGCCCCAAGAAATTCCCAGGAAGCATTTTTCAGGTTTTTTGAATATTAGATTTCTTTTTGTATTTTGAATTGAGGGTGATAAAAGGATCTAGTTTACTAAAGAGAGCAACACTAACCTTTTCTACAATGGTTGCGAAGACCCAAGCAGCGACAGTGGTGACTTCACGCTTCCTCCTTGGGCATGCTCCCATCTCCCTCCTCTTTGTGCCTCCTCCCAGCAACTAGCTCACCTGCACAACACAAACAAACACACACATGAAGACAAGGGTTGGAAAAGAAACAAAGAAAAAGGATAAAAACACTTACTTCAAATGGCGCCTCCCCAGCAACGGTGCCAGAAAAACATGGTGCGGACTCAAATAGGCTTATTTAATATGGTGATATTATCATTGAAATTAGTATAGTGAGTTAACCTAAATCGAGTCTACACTAGTTTCACAAAAAAAAAAAAAACCTTGCCTACTTGATTTTATCTTGGTCACTTTTAGTCCCAGGGTCGATCTCAGGGAGGCGAGAATTAGGAGATTATGAAGTTTTTTTTGCCTTTCCTAGAACGTAGCTCTTACTTGCATTTATTATGCTTTTGGTTTTTCCTACTTTTAAGATTTTTGTGATAATGTTGTCCTTGAGGCACACCCTCAAAAAATGGAGTCCTTGGCCTTGAGCCAAAAGGTCCTTGGCTTGAAGCCAATTTAGGGTCCCAAAATTGATCATGTCAGTTACAAGATCGGGTACCTACAAGACAAGAATTATCTTTTCTCTTTTATACTTTTTTTTTGTCTTTTTAATAGCTAGAATAAAAGACAAATGAAAACCAAATAAAATGCAACGAAAGAAATGAAAAGAGATACTTAGCTTAGTATATGTATATATATATATAGTAGATATGTAAGTAGATATAGAATAGATATAGATATATAGATACTATATAAATATGGGTGGAGATGGAAATGGGGATGGGATGTAGCATGGTGTCAAGTTGGTCCACGTCTATCAAGAAGCAACCAACAAGACTAAGTATAGCGTGGAGTGTGGAGCAGATGTGTGTGAGTGTGGGTGGAAGTGCTTGCTTTGCGCGGGCATTGTAGGGACAAATGCAACTTGTGCAAAGATCCCTACAACACAAGCCGCGGTGGGGTGTAGTGCATGGGTGTGAATGGTGAGGGTAATGTGCATAGATGGAATATATATATGGGTGAATAGGTGATAAGTATATAGATAGAAGTATAGCTAGATCGATAGATATATATATAAGTATTAACTATATATATATATATAGATATATATGCATGTATATATTTATAAGTATGAGCCTACGACTCTATATAGTGAGTAATATATATATATAGATGCTGATATACTAGAAATATACATATATGTAAATATGTATTTATATATCTATAGATCTATTATTATATTAACATATCACTTATGGTCAAGTGGTGAGGTGTTGACTGGCAGATGACCATGCGTTCGCAATTGGATTTGAAAATCCATCATTGCAGTTCGAGTCGTAAAGAAATCCGTTCAACAAATAAAATTTATACTGAAAAATCTGTAAAGAGATTCCGTGTCGAAAACAAGGAGGCTACGTCGAATAAAATTCGTAATTATATTTTTGTGTTTTTGTTTAAAGGGCAAAATAATCACAATGGAAGCAATATAAACAATAAGACAGAGAGAGAAGGAACAATCACTTGATATTGCCTAATGTTTTTACAACTAAGAAAGGGAGAAAAGATTACCCTAGAAAGTGAGAAATTATTACAACTAGAAAGCAGGAAAATTCTACTCTAGAAAGTAGTAAAAAGAATGGGAGAGAGAAGTTATCCTCCTCGATGATCACTTGGAGGACGAGCCAGATGGGAAATGCTTGGAAGATGAGGAACAGAGCGGGAAGGAGGATGAAGCTGGAGGAATGGGAATGATGCAGCACATCATCGTCGTTGCAGGATCTACTTTCGGAACGGGGGCACAAACTTGGTTTTAGCTCTTGAGGAGCATCCCGGGTGTAAGATAAGCTTCTCTTAAGCTTTGGAGAGGGAGAGAAGTGAAGGAACATATGAGAAATTTGTATAGTAGGGGCCTCCTTTTATAGTTGCAAGGAGTATGGGCATTTTGGACATTACAACATTAAAAACATTAATTCAGGACCTTTAGTGATGTATTCATCAGTCACTAAAGGCCTAAACATGGCCGACGTTCGTGCGCCGTGCATGCACCCCCTCGCCTTTGAGCTCTCAATGCATACGCACGATTGCGCGAGCTCATCCATCCGATCAAGAGATCGAACGGCTTAAACTTCCCTCACTAGCGTCGTGTACCCACGTTCGATCGGGCATTTGCACTGCGCGTCTGATCGTGCATGGGCGCTATCGGTTGATCCGCGCCACTTGATGCCCATCGCACGGGTCTAAATGCGCGCCCGCACGTAGCAGATGCCGGATCGAACTTGCGTCGTGCACTCACGCAACGCGCTTGACCACTACACTGAGTGTGAGGTTATGTCGCGTGGATGAATTTGCGTGCGCGTGCCTGTGGCCATTGGATCTTGATCCAATGGCCCAGATCGTGCATTGGAGACTTTTTGGAGAGGTAGTGGCAGTCCCGAGGGCTGGTTGCACGTCTGGGATGGTGCCACGTGGCACCATCTTCGCCTTCCATCTTTTGAGTGCTGTAAATGGTGCCACGACCGTTGGATTGGATCGATTTTCTTGTCGTTAGGCTCCGATCATCGATCTAAACCCATCTGTGCGGTAGGATTTATCATCTGAGGTGCAAATTAACACCACCTTGGCCCTTGATCTTTAGGGTTCCTCAGTCTCTATCTGGTGCTACGGATGTCCAATCTGGGAGATCTTGGAGTCATTGAACTCCAATCGTCGCCTCAATCAGATTCGTACGGTTGGATCTTCGATCCGAGGCCCCGATTAACAAGTTATCCTGTCCCTAGCCTTAAAAAGGAGACAATTACAATAAAATTTGTACAACTTGACCTAAAAGCATGATTATGCATGTTATACACTATGTACAATGTATAATGCTAATGTGACACTAAGAACATGCATTTATAGACATTTTAGGTTAATCGGATGTAAGCACATCACACCCCTAGGCCTATGTTTTGCTGGTCCCTAGCAAAAACTGCATGCTATTTATAAAAGAATTAGGTTGAATTACTATGGCACAAATCATTTTCAACAATAAGAAATTTTTACTTAGGACCTAAACTTTCAAAGGCATAACAGCGCCCGAGTGTCTGCCAAAATGCAGATTGCCTCAAGCCCTCACCTTATTCAAAGAAAGATCTCTTTTTCTCTTTTTCTTCTTTTCTAATTTTTTTGGATTTTTGAGTTTAGGGTTACATAGTGGCTTTCTACGGCCACTCAACACACCCAAGATTTGATGAGAACCCTAAGTTCTAAGCATCATTTTATTAATCTGATAGACTCGTTGATTGGCAATCAGAACAGACTTCGGGTTTCTACGCCCCTAGGTGACCTTAAAAAGTGAGTTCTACCTAAAGGTGTATCTTTACGACCGGTAGCTTTCTCCCTACTTTTGTTTTTTAATGGGGTCAACACAAGGGTGAATCCAGTGTATATCTCCTCAGCTTATTCTACTTCTCCGCTTCTTCCTAAGTGTTTTGGGAATTTTTAGTGCATTTCTTGAGCTGAGTCTTGGACAACCGGTCGATGAGCTATTACCACCGACAACTTGCCAGCCATACTCGTGCGGTGAAGTGTAGCTTATTATTTTTTTTCTTTCCTCCTTTTCATTTTCTTTTTCTTTTTTTTTTCTTTCTGTACTTTCTTTTTCTTTCTTTATTTTTTTTTTAAGTAGGTGGCTTCCCTTGTCTAAGATTTACCTAAAGGCAGCAGGAAAAGAATTGTCTAGTGGCTGGGCTCTAGACAACCTACCTATGGGTTGTTACCCACGATAACTTGCCAGCCATACCACCATAGAAGGTTCATTAGCTACCCAATTTCTGTTAAAATCGCCGAATAACGAGTCAGTGCGAATAGTGTGCAGATGCTTAGACTTAAAGTTCCCTCAAATCAGAGGACAGGCTGATAAGTCATATACTTAACACCCAAACTTATTTAATAAAATTGAAATGGAATTCAGGATGGCGATGACTCGATTAATAAATCCACATTTTAGTGGATACCCGGGCTGATTAAGCCCAAAGACCTGAAGGGTCTTAGTGTTCAGATCCTACTGTAATATTTCTTAAGATTGAAAAGTCCTAATGCCCAAATATTCTTTCCTAATTTAATTTTTTTTTCAAAAATAAAGAGAAAATAAAAAAAAATCAACAGAGCTAACACGATGATTCAAAGATGGATGTCCACCCCCCCATGCCTATATAATGTAATGTCCTCATTGCATTAAAAGTCATGAAACATAGTGGAATAGAGTAGCAAGCACCTGAATTGCATAAATAACAGGTCAGCTCTGAGATGAAAAGAACCTATATATGGGCTGAAGTTAGTGCCTTCAGCCAGGCACACTATACAAATAAAGAAGAAACAAAGAATTAACAAGTGCAGGTCAAAATTTGAATAAAAAGATTCACCTGAAGACCTACCAGCAAATGTCCGCAGATGCGAACAAGATTGTGGTGCAAGCCCATACACCATGGTCGAGTATATCTAAGGTTTTCGATAAAAATTACCCATAATTTGAGATCAATATGCAAGCAAGGTTGGGCCTAGGATTTGTGAGGATGCAACCCAAGTCAGGTTACAGAGGAATCAAGCTCAAAAGGATAATCAATGAATGTGTGCTTGGGTTGGACATCCTCTGAAAATATGTCATAAGGGTCCTTGTAAAAGGTTGGGAGTTTTAGACAAATTGAAACCCTTAGACTTGGTATTCTGCTTCCTCTAGAATCGACTTCCCAAATCAACATTTCCCACTTTCTATCCTCTTCTATCAGGATTATAAATTCCGGTGATGGCGTGCTTTTCACTTAACTCAGTAATTAAGTTAATTTCACTTAATTAAGAGTAGAAGTCACTTAGGTTAACTCGAAGTTGTGTCGGTTGTGCAGTATAGGGTCGAATTAACCTAACATTTTAGAAATTTTTACTGGTTGAGTCCAGGTCGTTCACTGGGAGGTATAATAATTTTTTCAAATTCACCAATTTTATTTTATTTCTTTATAAGTTTAGGAGGTATAACTAAGTTGATTTTTAAAACATGAATTTTGCCAAAATATTTAAACTTAAAGAATATACAAAATTCCATATGCCAAACATATTTACTCAAATGATGTTTGTTTTCCAATTTTATTTCAAAAGAAATTAAGGCAATAAAAGTTCTATTAAAAGATGCCTTTTTACAAATTAAGAATAAAAAGTAATTAAAATGATGCAATAAAAATAAATTTTCCTTTTAGTCTTCAGCCACTCTCTTCTTCTCCTTTCCTTTCTTTTATTTTCTTCTCTCTCTCGAGCTCTTTTCTTACCTCTCTTCTTTTGTTCCTGCCTTCTTCTCTTCCTGTCTCTTATTCTCTTTCCCTTAGTCTTCTTCTTTTACCTTTGCTCCTTTCTTTCCTTTGCTTCCTTAGTGCCTGTTCTCCTCCTTTCCTTAGCCTTGAACACTTAGCTTAACAACCATCGGCTTCTCTTTCAATTCCCTTAAGACTTTCAGCTGAACCAGGTTTTTTTTACCTTTTTAACCAAAAATTATTTTATTTGCGACGAGGTCCTTTCGTGGATACATAGCACCCTGAGACCAAGGTAGGACCAGACCCTACTCGGTCCTCGCCTAATCTCAATTAGATTGGATTTCGATTTATTTCATATCGGTTCGTAGTCTCGAGCCACTTCAGCTCAACCCAGCCTCCTAGGCCTCTCGCCCTCCCAGGGCACATTCGCTCACGCCCACAAGGGCGCACACCCGCAGGCACACAAGCCCACACACACACACATTCTCATGCTCAGAATATTCAGAATGCCCAGATCAGATTGATAACCGGTGCACCGTGCACTGACGACTGAGGAGGGCATACAACAAAATCGTTTTATCCCCATGTGCGCTCTCAGAATCCGACAATGAGGGACTATCAAACCCCTTCCAGACCCAACTTCCAATGATCATAACTTTCTACCCAGGGCTCCAAATCGAGTGATTTAAAGTTTGTTAGAAAGCTCTAAGGTTGACCTACACAATTGCATGGTCAATTTAAGGTTTTAAAGATGTTTTCCTCCTCAATTTGAAAGATAAAATCAGGGGTTCCTACAGGTTATTAATTGCCTGGAAATGGTTTTAATATCTACAGAGTCCTCAGATGGACTTTTCTTTCTTAATTAAAGGTCTGTACAAGTTCTACAAATGATTCCGCATCTGTTAGTGCAGTCTTTAAGCTCAAAGACTTTCAGACAGTGCACAAAAGGTTGAAGCTTCTCTGAAAGCTTCAGAGTTCAAAATTTCCAGACTTAAATAGGTAAACAGACATAGAGAAACATCTCTGATCGAATTAAACAAGTTCTAAGGGTTATAACAGATTGATCTGGGCAGGATTCAAGTTTATATTTCATCAAAATGGCACTGCTGTTGGCTTAGGTTCAAAAGTAACCCAAATTGACAGGGTTCAAATTCTCACACAATAAATCATCTGAGCTCACTTTATTCTCTCTCAGACCATTCAACAAAATCTCAGAAACAGTTTACACTCCTCAATACCTCAATTCGAGCTCAGAACTCCATTACCAGACTCAGTTTGACTATGAAGGCACAAAAGTTGACTTTTTGTTAAAAGCCTTCTCCCAAGAAATCAAAGCCTCAATTAGAGTCTTCTCAACATCAGAAACTTATTCAGATCTTCAGGTAGGTATTCTGACCCTAATTTCTAAGGTTTTAGGATCGCCGCCAGAACTTGAAAAGGTGTTTGTTCGACAGAGCCAATGGAAGGTTGTTACAGTATTCTGAGGGTTTAAACAGCTTCAGTTCATTGCACTGAAGCTTCTAGCTTCCTTCAATGCTTCTTATGTCTCTTTATCAAACTTCTCCAACTCTGCCGGAGTTGGAGAAGATGAAGTTCATTCTACAACTCCAGTGGCTAAATCCTCAAATAAACATCCTTAAAGCAATCAGTGATCCATTTAATATCATTCTGGAGCTTCTCAACAAATTCTAGAGGCTGAAACTCAAGAATTGCTCGTCGGAGCTCACCGGAGCTCCGGTAAGTCCAGAAAATTTGAAAAGTGTGTACAGATTGTTAAAACTTGCCTTTTTTGATTTAGAAAGGATCCTGAGGTTGCAAGGAACCTCAGAATCACATTTAATTCTTTATTTATCTCTTTAAATGTAATATTTGACAGTGAGTTTGTTTCTTAAAGGATTTGAGTTGTTAAAGTTCAAGACTTGTTTAACCTCTCAATTGAGAGGTTCTAACAAGTCAACAGATGTTTATATTCATAAATATATATTTAATTTAAGATTTGAACTGCTCTTGAACCGCCATGGACAGCGAGCACAGGAACTAAATTAAATTTGGGTGTTTAATTTATATGTGCTATTTATAGGTATTATAGTGTCGATTAGGGTTCTAAAGTGGTGAATAGATGATGAAGAACCCAGTGGAGGTGGAATTAGGTCAATTACTGTCACCATGGATAGTGATAGTAATCAGTGAAGGTGAAATGTTAATTAGGCGATTAGGTGATTCAATTAAATAATTAAATGTGCTAGAAGTGATTATGGAAGTTAAAGGAAGTTGTACAGTGATTTAAAAAGACAAGATTAAAGCTCTGGCGAGCTTAAGGAGTTCGCCAGAGTCAGAGAAGATGAACGCTGAAATTCTAAAATTACTCTAATCTAACTAACTAGCTACCTAACTAAGCTACCCTACTCCTACTCTTAATCTACTATTACCTAGACAAAGAGGTCAATAGGGTTTCGCCGAAGTCTCATGGCAGACGATGAAATCAGAGGGTGGAAGAAAGATCTCCGACGGGCGAATTTGAGGTGGAGTGGAGGATTCCTTGGGTCAGCGTCTGTGTCAGAGACGTGGCAGACCATGGTGGATCTCCTCGGCTGATTAAAATGAAATGGAAAGTTGCCAGAGTTTTGGACGAATAGCCTATCGAAGTCGGCTATAGTGTTAGAATAGCGAAGGGAGCCAACTTGAATAAAATCAGAGGTGTGAGGAGGTATTTATAACAGTTCGCAGTGAAGAGAATGGCAGGGTCTGGCCGAAGAAGGAGCTTGAGGAGCTTAACCTCCATCGTCGTCTCCGACAACGGTGAGGTTATCTCCCACTGAAAAATAGGATTTCTGGTTAATCCAGACCGGTGGATGAAGTGGAGGTGGTGAGCGCAAGCTACAAGAGCTTGGACAAAGAAGGATGATGTTGGCAGGGCGGTAATCGCGCGGTGGCGTGACTCTCTGCCGCCAGCCGTTCATCCGGCTGAAGAAGAAGAAGAAGAAGAAGACGAAAAGGGACTTAAATGAAATAAAACTTAAGGACTTGTGTGAGAAATAAGGACCCGATTGTAATGAATATTAAGGACCAAATTTTATACTCAGGTTTTAAAAGTTTATTTTAACTTAGATCTTTTTCAACTTTTTATATATGTTAGTAAATAAGGTAAATGTTATGTTTTCACCTTGAATTTACATTTTAGACCTTTTTAGGTTAATTTATTAGATTAAGTAAAATCACTTAAGTTATTATATACTTAGGTATACATTATGTTTAAGTTAATTAACTTATTAATTATGGAATGACTAATAGAATTTCGAGTCCAATTATTACCTAATTTATTAATAATGTTAATTGAATGATAAAATGTCATTTTCAACTTATTTTAAGGTCCTTTACTAAATATCCCTTATTCTATAATTAACCCTTATATGTTCATAACCTTAGCTAATTTACTAGGAAGCCTAGTTAATTAGGGGTAATTAGAGATCATGATGAGTGTCTCATCATACCCACAAGCCAAAGTTTTGCTAGTCCCTTGCAAAATTAACTAAGACTATGATGATTTAAAGCACTTTAGTTTAAATTATTATAAATAGTAACTATGTGGAGGAAAGCTTAGGTAAGAAATTTTTAAGCTTAATATAAATGATTAATGTATAGAGAATGTGTGAAAATTTTCTTACTTAGACTTATACTTATAACATTTTCAAAACACACTTAAAACAATTTGCAAACAAGAATTTCATTCTGAATTAGAATTCTTCAAAAATCTCTTAATCTTTGTAACTATTCTTAACTCAAATTAGAATGCAAAGTGTTTTAAGGAAACAAAACTTAAGGATTGAGAATTAAATTTTAACTCAAAAACTCAAATAGATTTAAGTTAATCCTTTGTTTATGATATTTGACTTTTATCAATATAAGTTTAAGCAAATTAACCAGATACTCATTATTAATCAAACTTAGAGTAGTAAAACTCTAATTCACTAACCTACAACACTAAAGATTAACTTCTAAACCTAGGATTCTGTCAATTTTTCTCCTTTAGGTCTCAATTTAAAATCTTCAAAACTTAATTTCTTAGGCTTCACTGCCCAATACCAAGGTTCAGTAGCTATGATTTAAAAACATCTGTGCTTAGTGAAGAGAATTGTCCTAAAGACATCCAAAGTTGCAAAAATCCAGATCTTATGACATCACTTTCCAATCCTAATTATTCCAATTCAAGCCTTTGGCTTGGCCTTACTCATGTTTGGTTGCTTTCTCCTCACCAGTTTTCTATCCCAATGTCAACACTTTTTGTGTGTATCTCCCCGGTGGACCACTGGGCCTCTTATTCCTAATATTTTTTTCTCCATATTTCTTTCTTCACTTTTTCTACAGGTTAGAACACCCATTTATAGCGAGGTGTTCTTTTTATTTGATGGAAGGAAGGGTAGCATCCATTTGTAATGAGATGCTTTTATTTATTATGGAAAAACTGCATAAGTACCCATTTTTTTAACAAGGCACTTAACTGCAGGGTGTTTTATTTACTTTTCTTTTTCTTTCTTTTTTTTTCCCCCCTTCTCATTTTTCTTACTAACATTATTCTCCAATTCCTTTTTCTAGGTGAGTGGCACATCCTTCACCCTTTCAAGAACCGCCCCGTAGAAATCCTTGGACTAAAGAGGATTCAGAATTGATCTCTTAACCTTTGTGTTTTTGCGACCTCAGATGTCAACAAGACAATTCTTTGTAAGTGAATTTAGATGTTTAGGTTACTTAGCTCTCAAACCATAGCTTGGACAACAAATCCCTTTACTCTTAGGTTCTTCAAATTTTTAGTTTCCTTCTATAAGATCCGTCAAGACAAAATTTACTAAGTCTAGTTATTTATCTCTAGCTTGTAAGTTTCGTAAACTAAAATTCTACCAACTCTCTATTTAATTAACTCTGAATAGCTGGCCTTTTACTTAACTTTATGATAAAATCAAATTTTCAAAAAGCAAAAGGATTACTTAATCTAATTGATTAAAAAGTTATAATTCAATTCCAAAACTTAAGTTTAAATCTTAACACACTTAGTTTCTTAATTCAAGTAAGAATAGAAAAATAAATCTTTAAAAGATTTAAAAGATTCCTAATTCAAATAAAATCTTCTCTTTAAAAAAATTTAAACACAAAAGTGTGTTTTTACAAAATGTTTAAAGTAAAAATCTAATTAAGAATTGAATGCTCTTAAATACTCATATATATATTCATATACATTTCAAACTTCTGACCTAAAAGAAAATTAAGCACTTAATTATAATATATATATATACATTTTTCTTCATTTCTTCTTTATTAATAATGAATATTCCCCTCTTATTATTTTTATGAATTTTCTTCTTCAAATTTTTTATTTATATATTTTTATTTTTATGTATATAAGATTTTCCAAAATTTTTATGATTTTTTCAAAAAATTTTCAAATTTTTATGAAATTTTTGAATTTTTTAAATATTTTTATTATTTTTAGATTTTCTATTTTTTCAAATTTTGTGGATATTTAATTTTTATGTGTTTTTATTTTTTTAAACCCACACTTAAAGTGAAATTTTCACTTCAACACCCCCCCAAGCCAAAATTTTACAATGTCCTCATTGTAAGAAGGGTGAAAAATATTACACTTCATTTAGTAAGGGTGATGGAAGGAGTCGAATAGAGGAGATTAAAAAATCTCTGTGCGGACAATTTTAAGTCTGACCAAAGGTTAGAGTAGTCAGTCGAACTAAATGAAGGTAATCAATATGATATGAAATGAAATTTTAAAAGTGTATAAGAAAATCAAAAAGATAAAAACAGGAAACTATATACAAGTGCTAAGTTTTACGCCTTTAGCTAGGCGTAAACCCTAGTAAAGAACTCCTAAAAAGAATAGGCATACGGTAAAAATAGAGGAGTTATGAAAGAATTAGATCAAAAATAATAGAAAATAGTTTAGAAACCACCCAATCAAAACTCATCCTAAAATTGCCTAGAATAGATCTCGCAGATCCTAGAATCAGATTCTCATGAAAATTTCAAAAAGATCAGAGTGAAAATCATGTGAAGATTAGATCTGATTTAGGTTGAGATGTAAAATGTTAAAGATTGAGGCAATTTAAATGAGGATTCCACCAAGTTTAGAAGATCAACAAAGTTAGTTTTGATTCTCAATAATAGGTGGGTCATTTTGACACAAAATAGGTTGCTGATGCAGGTTTGATGGGTTATTTTCAGGTAATACAGAGGATGGGTTGAGATTAGAATCAAAGGCCTGATGAATGAAATGGACTTGGCCTTGGTTTTGCCTAGGATTTGGCAGATTCCTAGGATTTGGAATTGGCTGAGATGGAAGAGTACCTGGCTGACGAGACTCAGCCAAAAGCGTGATTTGATTTTGTAAATCAGACAACTCTACCTTACATTGCCTATGGATTTCAGCGAGAGCTTTAGCATTTTGTTGCTAACTCTCTGACACAGCTCTTAAAATCTGGTCTAGCTGTGTATCTCTAATAGGCTTAGAGTAATTTTGCATACTCATCGGGCTAGGCCTTAAATTTGATTGCTAAGGAGGCAAAGGAGGTGGGTTAAAATCGGCCTGATTTGGATAATTTGGTCTTTGATTTTGATTTGGATCAACCCAAGAAAAATTTGGGAGGCTTCTCCATCCAGGATTATAGGTATTTGAATAAAGGTTTGGTCTTGGAATATTTTCCTGGATGGCGTGTAATCCTAAAAGATATGGCGTGTTTTCTGCAACAGTTAAGGGTGGGGAAAAGGGTGGGTAAGATTGTGGGACAAAGGTCCCTCCTTGGGTTGGTGAAGGAGTAGATAGAAAAGCCAAGGAAGATGGATCTCTAGAATCTAGATTATTCACAAATTCCCTCATCGCGGGAATTTGCGAAATAGGTAAATACGTGGGATTCGTAGCAAGTAGAGTCGTAAGAGTTTTCATTGTGTTTCTAACCTCGTCGAGATGCTTTGCTATGATATCGACTTTGTCCAATTTTTCTACAATAATCTCTAAATCCTTTGAACTGGACGGATTACCGATCTCGTGAATGCCTTTATGCGGATTTTGATGATTCGTATTCGCGCCCCACGTAAATTGCGACATTGATACATTATTGATCGAGTTTTCCGCCCTCCCTTCGAATAATTCTAAAGCGGATTCTGCATCGCGATTTAGAAAATTCCTTCCACAAGAGGCATCGACTAGATTGTGAATGCCCTCTTGTAAACCATAATAAAAGATATGCATGAGTTGCCAACGAGGGATGTCATGATGTGGGCATTTCCTTTGCAATTCATGAAAACATTCCCACACTTCATGAATTGGTTCTCCTTGGTTTTGATTGAAAGTAGTAATAGCTCGCCTTAAAGCATTAATTCGACCAATTGGAAAATTTCTTGAAAAATGTGGATTCAAGTTCAGCCCAAGTTGAGATTCGTCTTGCTATAGTTCTATACCAATAAACTGCTTTATCTTTAAGGCTAAAATAGAACATTTTCATTAGTAGGATTTCCTTATTTTGATTTCGAGGACCAAGAGTTTGGGATAAATTTTTAAGATCTTCTATATGTTGAAATGGATCCTCAGATGCAAATCCGTGAAAGTGGGGGATTAAACCTATAATATTTGGCTTTAATTCTGGATCATTTTCCCCAATAGGAATCCTAACATTAGGCTCTACTTTTGCATTAGATGGGTTATAATAATCTCTAAGTAGAGGCCTTGGATGATGGATCGGTAAATCAGGGTTTTCAAAACCTGCCTCAGGTCGAGGTGAAGAATGATTTTGAAGAGTTTGTAAATTATTTAAGGCTGCTGTTAATAAATTGATTTGTCTTGTTTGCTCTAGCATCCTAAGGTTCTGGTTCAGGAGTGCCTCATGAACATCAAAAGGTGGCATCTACCCCTGACCAAAAGAAGAAGGGATCTTGGGATTAAGATTTTGCATTGGATCCATAGAAGTAGATGGATCAGATGGGAAAACCATTGGTTGCTTATCTGCAACCGGCCTAGGATCACCTGTCAACGGTGGAGCAAGAGGCGGATGCAAGGATCGCCTCCCGTCCATAAAAAGAAAATAATGTGCAAAGGCACATGCACACCACCGATAAGAAAACAGCAGCACAAAAAACCTGCAAAACAGTGCAAAAGATGCGGGTTTTGCTCTTCTTTTAAAGGAAAGAAGAAATTCCTAAGGTATGCAAAGTAATTTGATGCAAAGAAATAGAGTAATAGTATCAAAATATGCATCCTAATTCGTGTCTACGTAGGTGCATACCTTAAAGCTCAAAGGTCTAAGGTCTAGGATTGAGACCGCTCACTACTGGCTCCCCGAGGCTCTAGTAGTGAGACAGACTTGTTGATCTTCGGCCAAAGTCCTTAGAGGTGCAAAGAGGAGAGATAGAAAAATAGACTTGTGTGACTCTAGTGATCACGCTGTGTGCGCGATAGCATGTAGCAGACGATAGCGATATAAAAGCCCGCATGCATTTCTGCAATCAGATTTAAGTCACAAATTTTACTTCCTCTTTTTAGTTATTTTTTTTCAAAAATATATCAAGTAAACAACAATGGTCACTTTTTATATCTTTTCAAACAAAAATATGTGGTCTTTTTAATTCTCAGAAGATAGGGATCTATGCAGGTTTTCTCGTGTTTTCCTGCTGATGAGAGAAAAATAATTTAAAAATTCTCGAGTCAGATCGCTCTAATACTAGCAGAATAATGCACTCCTAAGAGTGTATGCCTATGTTATGCTACTGCTAGTCAAAAAAGATTTATTTTTGTATTTTTTATTTTTTAAATGCAACAAAACAAAAGTATAAGAAATACTCACAAAAAGCAAAAATAGCAAAACTAATTCCTACCTTCTACTGAGATCACCCGTGAAGGTAAACTTGAAAAGAAGATAAAAAATAAAAACAAAAATAAAAATAAAATAAAATAAAATAATAAAATAAGAAAAAATAAAGCAAAATACACTAATTAGAAGAACATTTAGTAAAAACAAAAATATTTACAAAATACCTCCTAATTAAACAATTAATCCTTTTAAATTTTAGTGAATTAAAATATTATCTCCCCAACAATGGCGCCATTAAAATGATCACGTGCTTTTCACTCAACTCAGTAATTAATTTAATTTCACTTAATTAAGAGTAGAAGAGGTCACTTAGGTTAACTCGAAGTTGTGTTGGTTGTGTAGTACAGGGTTGAATTAACCTAACATTTTAGAAATTTTTACTGGTTGAGTCTAGGTTGTTCACTGGGAGGTATAATAATTTTTTCAAATTCACCAATTTTCTTTTATTTCTTTATAAGTTTAGGAGGTATAACTAAGTTGATTTTTAAAACATGAAATTTGCCAAAATATTTAAACTATAAAAAATATACAAAATTCCATATGCCAAACATATTTACTCAAATGATGTTTGTTTTCCAATTTTATTTCAAAAGAAATTAAGGCAATAAAAGTTCTTCTATTAAAACATGCCTTTTTACAAATTAAGAATAAAAAGTAATTGAAATGATGCAAGAAAAATAAATTTTCCTTTTAGTCTTTAGCCACTCTCTTCTTCTCCTTTCCTTTCTTTTATTTTCTTCTCTCTCTCGAGCTCTTTTCTTACCTATCTTCTTTTGTTCCTTCCTTCTTCTCTTCCTGCCTCTTATTCTCTTTCCCTTAGTCTTCTTCTTTTACCTGTGCTCCTTTCTTTCCTTCGCTTCCTTAGCGCCTGTTCTCCTCCTTTCCTTAGCCTTGAACACTTAGCTTAACAACCATCAGCTTCTCTTTCAATTCCCTTAAGACTTTCAGTAGAATCGGGTTTTTTTTACTTTTTTAACCAAAAATTATTCTATTTGCAGCGAGGTCCTTTCGAGGATACGTAGCACCCTGAGACTAGGGTGGGACCAGACCCTACTCGATCCTTGCCTAATCTCAATTAGGTTGGATTTCGATTTATTTCATATCGGTTCATAGTCTCGAGCCACTTCAGCTCAACCCAGCCTCCCAGGCCTCTCACCCTCCCAGGGCACATTCGCTCATGCCCACAAGAGCGCACACCTACAGACACACAAGCCCACACACACACGCATGCACATGCTCAGAATATTCAGAATGCTCAGATCAGATCGGTGACTGGTGCGCTGAGCATTGACAACTGAAGAGGGCATACAACAAAATCGTTTTATCCCCATGCGCTCGCTCAGAATCCGACGATGTGGGACTATCAAACCCCTTACAGACCCAACTTTCTACCTAGGGCTCCAAATCGGGTGATTTTAAGTTTGTTAGAAAGCTCTAAGGTTGATCTACACAATTGCATGGTCAATTTAAGGTTTTAATGATGTTTTCCTCTTCAAATTGGAAGATAAAATTAGGGGTTCCTACCGGTTATTAATCGCCTGGAAATGATTTTAACATGTACAGAGTACTCAAATGGACTTTTCTTTCTTAATTAAAGGTCTGTACATGTTCTACAAATGATTCCACATCTGTTAGAGGTGTCTTTAAGCTCTCAAGACCTTTAGACAGTGTACAAAAGGTTGAAGCTTCTCTAAAAGCTTCAGAGTTCAAAATTTTTAGACTTAAATAGGTAAACAGACACAGAGAAACATCTGTTGAACGCTTACGACCCTACGCTAACGTGCTCGGTTTTGGAAAACCTGTCGTTGTAGCTCGAAAGCGAAGAATTCGTGTTCAACAAATAAAATTTATACCGAAATTAAAATTCCGGGTCGAACACAGGGAGGCGAGCGTTTGATTTAAAAACTACGCGTTTCTTTTTATTTGTTACAGAATAATTCAATTTAGAACCATCTAATTATTTACAATAAATAGAAGAGAGAGAGAGTAAGAGAGAAAGAGAATATTACACAGAGAAATCAAAAAGAGATGTAGAATAAACAAGAAATTTTTGTATTGAAGAGATTGTTCATTACAACTAGAAAGCATAAAACAATTACTCTAGAAAGCGATAAATTTACTCTAGAAAGCATTAAAGGAATGGAGAGAGAAATGTCCTCCTCGATGATTGCTTGGAGGACAAGTAGATTAATCTAGAAAGCAGTAAATCTATACTAGAAAGCGGTAAAAAGAATAGGGAGAGAGAAATCCTCCTCGACGGTTGCTTGGAGGACGAGCCGGACGGGACGATGCCTGGACGAAGGAGAACGAAGCGAGACGAAGGAGGACGAAGTAGAAGAACGGGAACGAAGTAGCACGCCGTCGTCGTCGCGGGATCCACATCCGAAGGGGAACGAAAATTGGACTTTATCTCGCGAGAAGCATCCCGGGTGTGGGACAAGCTTCTCTTGAGCTTTGGAGGGGTAGAGAGGAGAAAGAAGGGATGAAAATTTCATATGGAGGGGGTCTCCTTTTATAGTTGCAAGGAGTGGGGGCAAAATGGACATTACATCTTCAAAATAATAAATAAGGGGTCTTTAGCGACGGATAAATCCGTCACTAAAGCCCCGACGTGGCCATCGCCGCCGCGCCCACGTGCGCCCGCTCGGCTGCCCGCATGCGTAATGCCTACGCACGTCCGCAAAGTCTCAGCCGTCCGATCGCGAGATCGGACGGCTTAAAATCGCTCCTTCACCGCTGCCGCCCACCCGCCTGTCCGTGCGATCGTGCTTTCACGCGCGCGTCCAATCGCGCGTCGGCGCTATCGGGCGCGCGCGGCCGTTGGATCGCGATCGTCCGGTCGATTGGAGGCACGTCACCGCTCCAATTTCTGCGGGGCGCGGCTCGAACGCGCGTCGCTGCTTCGCGTTAAAGCGCTCGACCGCTGCGCTGCGGTCGCATTTTTGTCGAGCGCTTGACTTCAGCGCGGGCGCGTCGCAGCCGTTGGATCGAGATCCAACGGCGGAGAGGAGACGGGTGCGCGGTCTTCACAAGATGCAAGCGGCCGTTTGGGCAGCTGAGATGGCGCCACGTGGCGTCATCTTAGCCGTCCATCTTCTGGAAGTTGTAGATGGTGCCACGGATGTCGGATTGACTCTATTTTTGTGTTGTTGGACTGCGATGGTCGATCCGAATTCATCCGTGCGGTCAGATTTGTCATCTGAAGTACGGATTTACACCATCCTGGCCCTTGATCTTCTAGGATTCCCCGATCTATATCTGATGCTACGGATGCCTGATTAGTGCGATCTTGGAGTCGTTGAACTCCAATCGTCGCCCTGATCACATCCATACGGTTGGATCTTTGATCCAAGGCCTCGATAAAATGTTTGCCCTGTCCAAGCACATAAAAGGAGACAATTAACCTCCATTTTATTCAAACTACTCTAAATGCAAGATGATGCATGTTATGCAATATTTATATCATGAAATGCAATCCTTTGCTTAAGAACATGCATAAATAGACATTTTAAGTAGTGTAAATGTGTTTACATCATACCCCCATGCCTATCTTTTGCTAGTCCCTAGCAAAAACTATATGCTACTTATAAAAGAATTAGGTTAGATTATTTGGACCTGAGTTATTTTCAATCATTAAGAAATTGTCTACTTAGGAACTGAACTTTCAAAGACCCAACAGTGCCCGGGTATCAGCCAAAATGTAGACCGCCTCAAGCCCTCGCCTTATTCAAAGAAAAATTTCTTTTTCTCTTTTTACTCTTTTCTAATTTTTTTTTTGGATTTTCAAATTTTAGGGTTCAAGAGTGGCTTTCTACGACCATTCAACTCACCCAAGATTTGATGAGAACCCTAAGTTTTAAGCATCTTATTGTGATTGTGATAGACTCGTTGACCGGCAATTAGAACGAACTTCGGATTTCTACGCCTCTAGGTGACCTCAAAAAGAATTCTGCCTAAAGGTGTATCCTTACAACCGGTAGCTTTCTCCCTACTTTTATTTTTTAACGGGGTCAACACAAGGGTGAATCCAGTGTATATCTCCCCGGTTTATTCTACTTCTCCGCTACTTCCTAAGTGTTTTGGGAATTTTTAGTGCATTTTCTGAGCTGGGTTCTGGACAACCGGTCAATGAGCTATTACCACCGATAACTTGCCAGCCATACTCGTGCGGCGAAGTGTGGCTTATTTCTTTTTGTTCTTTTCCCCTATTTGATTTTTTTTTTTTTTTTTTAAGTAGGTGGCTTCCCTGGTCTAAGATTTACCTAAAGGCAGCAAAAAGACAAAGGTCCAGTGACTGGGCTCTGGACAACCTACCTATGGGTTGTTACCCACGATAACTTGCCAGCCATATCACCCTAGAAGGTTCATTAGCTATCCAATTTCCGTAAAAATCGCCGAACAACGAGTCAGTGCAAAGAAAGTGTGTAGATGCTTAAGACTCGAAATTCCCTCAAATCAGAGGGCGGGTTGATAAGTCGTGTACTTATCACCCAAACTTATTTATTCCAATTATAATAGAATTAGGATGGCGAGGACTCAAAGACAAATCCACATTTTGGTGGATACATAGGCTAATTAAGTCCAAAGACCTGAGGGGTCTTTGTGTTCAGATCCTAATGTAGTATTTCCTAAGATTGAAAATTTTCTTAAACCCAAATTCTCTTTCCTAATTCTGAAATTTTTATTATTATTTTTTTTATAAAAGAAAATAAATAAATCTACGGAGCTGACGAATGAATTCAGAGATGAATATCCACCCCCCATGCCTATCTAATGCAATGTCCTCATTGTATTAAAAAGACATAAAATAGAGTGGAAAAGTGTAGAAAGCACCTGAATTGCGTGAATATCAGGTCTGCTCCAAGATGAAAATGAAAAAGAACTGTATAAGTGCTGAGTTTAGTGCCTTCAGCTAGGCACACTATACAAAGAAAAGAAATGAAGAATTCACATGTGCAGGTCAGAATTAGAATGAACAGAAGAATCCTCTGACCTGTCAGCAGAGGTCCACAGATGTGGACCAGATTGTGGTGCAGACCCACACCCCATAATCGTGAATATCTTAGGTTCTGGATAAAAATTACCCAAAACCTAAAATCAGAATGTAAGTGGGATCGGGCCTGCGATTTCTGAGGATGCAACCCAAGACCAAAAAGTCGGGTTACAGAAAATTGAAGCTCAAAAGGATAATCGTTGAATGTGTGCTTAAGTTGAACATCCTCGAAACAAATGTCGTAAGGGTTCTGATTTGATGGTTTCAGCTTAAAAGGAACCCTTCGACTCAATCTTCCATTTCCTCCAAAATTAACTTCCCAAATCAGAACTTCCCCGCTCCTATCCTCCTCATTCAGCATATCAAATTCCAGGACCTCTTGTACATTTATCACCCCGTTTGAAATCTCCAAGTCTAAATGATGTGGCAGAATCAAAATTGACTTGGGTCTAATTATCTCAGAATTAGAATCATCAATAAGCTCAACAGGGTGTAACTGATAATCAGGGCATTGAATTGATTCTTCCAGAAAATGCAATTCTGGATCCGTAATGTGTGCCCTAATAAGATCAGTTTCCTCAGTTATTGGGCTATTAAATGATCTATCAGATTCCTCAGGCCCAATTGTCTCACAGAAATCGGGTTCAAAAAACTCATGTGAGACTTCGCAACTTGAATCTTCACCATCAGGATCCGTATCAATGTATGTCCCAAAATCATTTGTCACTTTGTGTTCCAAGGAGACACACATTTCCTTGTAAACCGGCTTAGGGATCTCAGGTGAAGAAATCAGATCATCTTTAATTGGTTGCTTTAATTCAATCTGGTCAGCCTCATAACACTTGTCCCCCCCAACAGGTGCCTGAGCGGGTTCTGTCATTGGCTTTCCTGAAGAGAGTTCATCTTGCGAATTATTCCAAGATTGAATCAAAGCAACCACGAATCTCATCCTCAATTTCTCTAATTTCCCAAGTAGAAACTCACCCGGGTTCTTATCCTTAACATCCTGGAGCCAATCCAACAAAGACTTGTTTAAATCATCAATCATTTCAATCAGGGGCTCCAATCTCTCAATGCAAGGTATTGGCTGAACTTCTAAAGATTGAATGATATTCCTCAAGTTAGCCAGAACCTTATCTTGAACCTGATTAACCTGAACCAAATGAGTTGGTTCAGGGTTGGGCGGGTTTGACATCAATGTAGAGGAATTAACGAATTGAGATTCGTTATACCCATCCTGATAATAGGTCATTTCAGATTGTTCAAAAGATGTTGATGACCTAAAGGCAGCAAAATCAGAGGATGGGTAAGGATCAGTGTATCCTTCTTGATTGTAGATCGCATTAGGTTGTTCATAAAAGGAAGACGATCTATAATCGATGTTGCTCTGAGAAGGATAAAAATCAGAATCAAAGTGTTCAGAGTTAGACCCTAAACACGGGGGTCCAGAATTGCATCCCCAATCCGAATTATCCCAACTAACTAATGGTCGATTACAATACGAGTTGGGATAATCGTCATGTTGAGGATAATTTACAACAGGAGGGAAAGAGCGGGAATGTGTGAAATATGTGGAAGGATTCATGATACACGAGAGGAAGAAAGGTGCCCTGCAATACAAACAATCAAACCTGTCCTTAAATAGGTTAGCCTAAAGACCTACAGACTCTCAAAACCCATCTTGAGATAAAGGAACGATTTGATCTACTTCCGTCTGTTCAATCCAACCAGTTAGAAGGAGGGACTGGGGAGAAGGTTCTTCCTTCGGCTTGTGCCTCCGGTTCCTAGTGTACCCCCCAGCCGCGATCGTTTGACTCTGCTCCCCTAGCTAGACATCAGATTAAACAGTAGAAACAGACTAATCGAAAATAATCTCGTTCTGAGTTCTGAAGAGCGAGTCCAATCCTTAAGGCCAACGTCTACTCTGTTTTATTTAGGGCTAGGTTTGAATGTACATTGGAATGTGATGGGCCCTTTAAATGGGTTGTGCCCTTAATGATTGATTGATTCATGTGTGAGTGCACAACCAGTGGTTTTCAAGCAAGATTGTTTTTGATGTGGTGAATTTTAAGGTTCAAATCTTGCTTAGTAGCTTTTAGGATTCAACTTTAGGTGTTTTCAATCAAGTTTCATTAGCACACCAAGTTTTTGCAAGCACAGGCGAAGATGTTTTCCTTTAAAGTTTAAAAAGAATGTGGAGTGCCTGGTAAATCCCTAAGAGTTGAACCTAATTGGTAGCTACTTGATGAGTTGATTTTATTTGAAGTGGCGCAGCCCAATCAACTCAAACAATTGGCCTGTTGCACCACTTAATTAGGCACACAAATGATTACCTAATCTGATTTCTACTCAATTATGTGTTTAGATGTGTGTACCGGCTCCTAAGATTGGTTTACCAGTTGAGTTTGAAAATCAGATGAGGTTGTGTACCTATGTGAGATTTTTTTTTTTTTTTTTAATGTGGGGGTTGGGATGAGTATGGGTGTCAAACAACAAACAATCTAACCTTAGAGTTTATAAAAACACCTAGGTTGATTGATGTTTGAGTTATTATGTGATGAAATGAAATCTAATGGGTGGGAGGTGGGGGGTAACTCACAAAACCTTCTACAGCACTTTACTCCAATCTACCGCTTTTGCCTGCCTCGAAAGAGTACCTGCAATTACAATAAGAAAGGAGAAAAGTGAGGTAAATGATTTGTAAGTTACAAAATGCGAAGAGAAATCAAAGAGCGTTGCCTCCCCGGCAACGGCTCCAAAATGTTGAACGATTACGAAACTACGCTAACGTGCTCGATTTTGGGAAACCTGTCGTTGTAGTTCGAAAGCGAAGAATTCGTGTTCAACAAATAAAATTTATACCGAAATTAAAATTCCGGGTCGAACACAGGGAGGCGAGCGTTTGATTTAAAAACTACGCGTTTCTTTTTATTTGTTACAGAATAATTCAATTTAGAACCATCTAATTATTTACAATAAATAGAAGAGAGAGAGAGTAAGAGAGAAAGAGAATATTACACAGAGAAATCAAAATGAGATGTAGAATAAACAAGAAATTTTTGTATTGAAGAGATTGTTCATTACAACTAGAAAGCATAAAACAATTACTCTAGAAAGCGATAAATTTACTCTAGAAAGCATTAAAAGAATGGAGAGAGAAATGTCCTCCTCGACGATTGCTTGGAGGACGAGTAGATTAATCTAGAAAGCAATAAATCTATACTAGAAAGCGGTAAAAAGAATAGGGAGAGAGAAATCCTCCTCGACGGTTGCTTGGAGGACGAGCCGAACGGGACGACGCCTGGACGAAGGAGAACGAAGCGAGACGAAGGAGGATGAAGCAGAAGAACGGGAACGAAGTAGCACGCCGTCGTCGTCGCGGGATCCACTTCCGAAGGGGAACGAAAATTGGACTTTATCTCGTGAGAAGCATCCCGGGTGTGGGACAAGCTTCTCTTGAGCTTTGGAGGGGTAGAGAGGAGAAAGAAGGGACGAAAATTTCGTATGGAGGGGGTCTCCTTTTATAGTTGCAAGGAGTGGAGGCAAAATGGACATTACATCTTCAAAACAATAAATAAGGGGTCTTTAGCGACGGATAAATCCGTCACTACAGCCCCGACGTGGCCGTCGCCGCCGCACCCACGCGCGCCCGCTCGGCTGCCCGCGTGCGTAACGCCTACGCACGTCCACAAAGTCTCAGCCGTCCGATCGCGAGATCGGACGGCTTAAAATCGCGCCTTCACTGCTGCCACCCGCCCGCCTGTGCGTGCGATCGTGCTTTCACGCACGCGTCCAATCGTGCGTCGGCGCTATCGGGCGCGCGCGGCCGTTGCATCGCGATCGTGCGGTCGATTGGAGGTGCGCCACCGCTCCAATTTCTGCGGGGCGCGGCTCGAACGCGCGTCGCTGCTTCGCGTTAAAGCGCTCGACCGCTGCGCTGCGGTCGCGTTTGTGTCGAGCGCTTGACTTCAGCGCGGGCACGTCGCAGCCGTTGGATCGAGATCCAACGGCGGAGAGGAGACGGGTGCGCGGTCTTCACAAGATGCAAGCGGCCATTTGGGCGGCTGAGATGGCGCCACGTGGCGTCATCTTGGCCGTCCATCTTCTGGAAGTTGTAGATGGTGCCACGGATGTCGGATTGACACTATTTTTGTGTCGTTGGACTGCGATCGTCGATCCGAATTCATCCGTGTTGTCGGATTTGTCATCTGAAGTACGGATTTACACCATCCTGGCCCTTGATCTTCTAGGGTTCCCCGGTCTATATCTGATGCTATGGATGCCTGATTAGGGCGATCTTGGAGTCGTTGAACTCCAATCGTCGCCCTGATCACATCCATACGGTTGGATCTTTGATCCGAGGCCCCGATAAAATGTTTGCCCTGTCCAAGCACATAAAAGGAGACAATTAACCTCCATTTTATTCAAACTACTCTAAATGCAAGATGATGCATGTTATGCAATATTTATATCATGAAATGCAATCCTTTGCTTAAGAACATTTATAAATAGACATTTTAAGTAGTGTAAATGTGTTTACATCAACATCTCTGATCAAATTAAACAAGTTCTAAGGGTTATAACAGATTGATCTGGGTAGGATTCAAGTTTATATTTCATCAAAATGGCACTGCTGTTGGTTTGGGTTCAAAAGTAACCCAAATTGATAGGGTTCAAATTCTCACACAATAAATCATCTAAGCTCACTTTATTCTCTCTCAGACCATTCAACAAAATCTCAGAAACAGTTTACACTCCTCAATACCTCAATTCAAGCTCAGAACTCCATTATCAGACTCAGTTTGACTATAAGGCACAAAAGTTGACTTTCTGTTAAAAGCCTTCTCCCAAGAAATCAAAGCCACAATTAGAGTCTTCTCAACATCAGAAACTTATTCAGATCTTCAGGTAGGTATTCTGACCCTAATTTCTAAGGTTTTAGGATCGCCGCCAGAACTTGAAAAGGTGTTTGTTCGACAGAGCCAATGGAAGGTTGTTACAGTATTCTGAGGGTTTAAACAGCTTCAGTGCATTACACTGAAGCTTCTAGGTTCCTTCAATGCTTCTTATGTCTCTTTATCAGACTTCTCCAACTCTGCCAGAGTTCGAGAAGATGAAGTTCATTCTACAGCTCCAATGGCTAAATCCTCAAATAAACATCCTTAAAACAATCAGTGATCCATTTAATATCATTCTGGAGCTTCTCAATAAATTCTTGAGGCTGAAACTCAAGAATGGCTCGCCGGAGCTCGCCGAAGCTCCGGTGAGTCCAGAAATATGAAAAGTGTGTACAGATTGTTAAAACTTGCCATTTTTGATTGAGAAAGGATCCTGACGTTGCAAGGACCCTCAGAATCACATTTAATTCTTCATTTATCTCTTTAAATGTAATATTTGACAGTGAGTTTGTTTCTTAAAGGATTTGAGTGGTTAAAGCTCAGGACTTGTTTAACCACTCAATTGAGAGGTTACAACAAGTCAACAGATGTTTATATTCATAAAAATGTATTTAATTTAAGATTTGAACTGCTCCTGAGCCACCGTGGACAGCGAGCCCAGGAAATAAATTAAATTTGGGCGTTTAATTTATATGTGGCATTTATAGGTATTATAGTGTCGATTAGGGTTCTAAAGTGGTGAATAGATGATGAAGAACCTAGTGGATGTGGAATTAGGTCAATTACTGTCACCATGGACATTGATAGTAATCGGTGAAGGTGAAATGTGAATTAGGTGATTAGGTGATTCAATTAAACGATTAAATGTGCTAGAAGTGATTATGGAAGTTAAAGGAAGGTGTACAGTGATTTAAAAAGACAAGATTAAAGCTCTGACGAGCTCAAGGAGTTTGCCTGAGTCAAAGAAGATGAACATTGAAATTCTAAAATTACTCTAATCTAACTAACTAACTACCTAACTAAGCTAGCCTACTCCTAATCCTACTCCTAATCTACTGTTACCTGGACGAAAGGGTCAATAGGGTTCCGCCGAAGTCTCACAGCGGATGACGAAATCAGAGGGTGGAAGAAAGATCTTCGATGAGCGGATTTGAGGTGGAGCGGAGGATTCCTTGGGTCGGCGCCTATGTCAGAGACATGGCAGACCTTGGTGGATATCCTCGACTAATTAAAATGGATGAAGGAAGTTGGAAAATGAAATGGAAAGTCGCCGAAGTTTTGGACGGATAGCCTATCGAAGTCGGCTACAGTGTTAGAAGAGGGAAGGGAGCCAACTTGAATAAAATCAGAGGTGTGAGGGGGTATTTATAGCAGTTGGCGGCGAAGAGAATGGCAAGGTCTGGCCGAAGAAGGAGCTTGAGGAGCTTAACCTCCGTCGTCGTCTTCGACGATGGTGAGGTTGTCTCCCACTAAAAAATAGGATTTCCGATTAATCCAGACTGTGGATGAAGTGGAGGTGGTGAGCGCATCCGCAAGAGCTTGGACAAAGAAGGATGATGTCGGCATGGCGGTAATCGCGCGGTGGCGTGACTCTCTACCGCCAGCCGTTCATTCAGCTGAAGAAGAAGAAGAAGAAGACGAAAAGGGACTTAAATGGAATAAGACTTAAGGACCTGTGTGAGAAATAAGGATCCGATTGTAATGAATATTAAGGATCAAATTGTGAACTCAGGTTTTGAGGGTTTATTTTAACTTAGATCTTTTTCAACTTTTTATATATGTTAGTAAATAAGGTAAATGTTATGTTTTCTCCTTGAATTTACATTTTTGACCTTTTTAGGTTAATTTATTAGATTAGGTAAAATCACTTAAGTTATTATATACTTAGGTATACATTATGTTTAAGTTACTTAACTTATTAATTAAGGAATGATTAATAGAATTTCGAGTCCAATTATTATCTAAATTATTAATAACGTTAATTGAATGATAAAATGTCATTTTTAACTTATTTTAAGGTCTTTTACTAAATATCCCTTATTCTATAATTAACCCTTATATGTTCATAACCTTAGCTAATTAACTAGGAAGACTAGTTAATTAGGGGTAATTAGAGATCATGATGAATGTCTCATCGGACCTCCTGCATGTTAATCACCCCATCTGAAATTTCCAATTCTAAAGATTTGACTGAATCATAATTTACTTGGGTCTATTTATCTCAAAAATAGAATCATCATTAAGCTCAAAGGGGTGTAATTGAGGAATGGGGCTTTGAATTAAATCCTTCATGGAATTAGGATCTGAATCCACAATGCGAGCTTTAATAGAATCAAGTTCCTCAATTTTAGGGCCATCAAATGATTTATCGAATTCCTCAGGCCTAGTTGTCTCACTAAAATCGTGTTCTGTAAACTCATGTGAGACTTTGCATAATGAATCTTCACCTTCAGAAGAAAAGAAATCTAAATCCGCATTAATGTATGTCTCAAAAGTGTCAATCACTTTCTGATCCATGGACATACGTTTCCTCGTACCCCAGCTCAGGGATCTTAGGTGAAGAAATCAGTTCATCCTTAATTGGTTGCTTTAGACCAATCTAGTCAATCCCAATCTCGTAACACGTGTCCCCCCAACAGGTGCCTGAGCAGTTCTGACATTGGCTCTCCTGAAGGGGATTCATCCTAGGAATCATCATAAGATTGAACTAAAGCAACCACAAATCTCAACCTCAATTTCTATAAGTTCCCAAGTAAAAACTCACCCAGGACCGTATCCTTAACATAATAGAGTCAATCCAACAAATACTTGTTTAGATCATCAATCATTTCAATCAAAAGCTCCAATTCTTCAGTGCAAGGTGTTGGCTGAGCTTCTAAAGATTGTGTAGTATTCCTTAAGTTAGCCAATACCTCCTCTTGGACCTGATTAACTTGAACCAAATGATTTGGCTCAGGGTTGGGTGGGTTTAGGTTCAGTGCAAGAGAATCAATGAATTGAGTATCTTGATACTCTCCCTTGATAATAGATCATTTCAGGTTGTTCATAAGTTGGTGATGACCTAAAGGCAGTGTATTCAGGGGAGGGGTAAGGATCAGTGTATCCTTCCTGATTGTAGATCATATTAGGTTGTCTAAATGAGGGCGATGATCTATAATTAGTGTAGCTAGGAGAAGGATAAGAATCAAGATCATGGTGTCCAGGGTTAAACCCTGAACATAGAGGTTCGAAACTATATTCCCAATCAGGATTATCCCAACTAGAAGATGGATGAGAATAAGTCTGGTTGGAATAATAATCATTTTGGGAATAAGTAGTAGTAGAAGGGTAGGAGTGGAAGTGCGAATAAGATGTGAAAGGATCCATGATAGAATAGGGGAAAGAAAGGTGTCCTTCAATACAAACAAACAAACCTATCCATATGTAGGCTAGCCTAAAGTCCTACAGATTCCCAGAACCAGTCTTGAGATTAATAAATGATTTGATGTACTTCTTTCTGGTCAATCCAACTAGTTAGAGGGAGGGACTAGGGAGAAGGTTCTTCCTTTGGCTTGCGCCTCAGGTTCCTAGTATACCCCCCAGCTGCTATCATTTGATTCTGCTCCCCTAGCTAGACATCAGATTGAATGATAGAAATAGGCCAATCAAGAATAATCTCAGTCTGGGCTCCAAAGAGCGAGTCCAATCCTTAGGGCCAACATCTTCTGTATTTTAATTAGGGTTAGGTTTGAAAGTGCTTTGGAATGTGATGGGTCCTTTATCTGGGTTGCGCCTTTAATGATTGATTGATATGTGTGTGAGTCACAACCAGTGATTTTCAAGCAAGATTATTTTTGGATGTGGTGAATTTTAGGGGTCAAATCTTTCTTAGTAGCTTTTAGGATTCAACTTTAGGCATATTCAATCAAGTTCAGTTGGCACAACAGGTTTTGAAAGCACAGGTGAACATGTTTTCCTTTGAAACTGAAAAGAATGTGGAGTGCCTTGTAAATCCCTAAAAGTTGAACCTATGTGGCAACTACTTGATGAGTTGATTTTAGTTGAAGTGGTGCGGCCCAATCAACTCAAACAATTGGCCTGTTGCACCACTTGATTAGGCACACAAGTTATTGCCTAATCTGATTTTTACTCAATTATGTGTTTGGGTGTGTGTACTAGTTCCAATGATCAATTTACTGGTTGAGTTTGAAAATCAGAAGAGGTTGTGTATCTCTCTGAGTGATTTTCTTAAAATTATTCTTTTATATGTGGAGGGTAAGGTGGGTGGAGATGACAAACAAACAATCAAATACTAACATTAGAGTTTATAACAACACCAAGGTTGATTTTTGTTTGTGTTATTATGTGGTGGAATGAAAACTAGTGGGTGGGGAGGTGGGGGTAAACTTACAAACCCTTCAACTACACTTTACTTCAATCTATTGCTTTTGCTCGCCTCGAGAGAGTACCTGCAATCACAATAAGAAAGGAGAGAAGTGAGATAAAAGATAAATAAGGTGGGAAAACGTGAAGAATCAAAGAGTGTCACCTCCCCTGCAACGGTGTTGAGAGTGGAAAACTACGCGATCGAAATTGGATTTTGAAAACTCATCGTTGTTATTCGATTTGCGAAGTAATCCATAAATAGATAAAATTTATACCGAAACACTATGAATTCCAGGTCGAACACAGGTAAGCAGAAGTTTGATTCAAAACTACGTTTGTTTTATTCTCACGAAGCAGATTAGTTAATCGAATTGAATATAAACTAACTATCTACTTAAAGAAAAAAGAATAGAAGACAGAGAGAGAATATTACAAATAAAGATAAAAGAGAGGTAGAATAAACATGGATATCATTATCACAAGCTGATGATGTTCATTACAATTACAACTACTCACTACACTAGAAAGCAAGAAATCTAAACTAGAAATCGGTAAAAGAGAAGGTAGAGAGAAGTTATCCTCCTCGACGACTGCTTGGAGGACAAGCCGAATGGGGTGACATTTGGTAGATGGAGGATGGAGCAGGAAGGAGGATGAAGCAGGAAGACGTGGGAACGAGGCAGCATGTCGTCATCATTGCGGGATCCACTTCCAGAACGGAGGTGAGAAAACTTGGATTTGGCTCTAGAGTAGCATCCCGGGTGTGGAATGGGCTTCTCTTGAGCTTTGGAGAGGGAGAGAGGTGAAGGAAGGGATGAGAATTTCATAGGGTAGGCGTCTTGTTTAGAAGGCGAAATCGGGTTTAAAGTAATGCGTCGTAGTATAGTTGAAATCGCTTTGAAAACAAATAAATTTTATTACTCGAAGTTTAAGTCTGAGATCGAACACAGGGAGCAAATGGAATTCATGCACTAATCTCAATAATAGAGGCAATTTGAATACTTAAAACTACTCAAAATATAATTCAGAATGTCAAGCATGAGTTTATGAATAATAAAATGTAGCTAGAAAACATATAATAGAGAAATTGAGAAGAATTAGCCAATAAAATGTCTTAAAAAGTATTTGATTCTTCTTTTGCTTCTTCTTTGGCTCGTTCCTCTCTTTCTCTTCTTTCTTCTTTCTTTCTACCTTGGCTTTCTCTTCTTTGGCTTCTCTAGTCTTCTTTCCTTCTTTAGCTTCTTTGGCTTCTTTTCTTCTCGGACTTCTCCTTCTTTGTTCTTTTGCTTTGGCCATGAGAGCCTCAGCTGTCTTCTTCTTCCTTTCTTCTTCTTCTTTCCTTAGCTTCTGATCCTCTTTAGCTTTCTTCTACCTTTTAGCCCTTAGCTTCTTCTTCAGCTCCCTCCTCCTTCAGTCCTTGCCTTCTCTTCAGCTGAGCCTTCTCCTTCCTTAGCTTCTTCTGCCCAAGCTTCTTCCTTCCTCTTCCTTGGCTCTGCACCCTTGGCTTTTCCCTTCCTTTCTTTCCCTACAAGAGCAAAACCTACCCATACGCTCCCCCAGGAACTCTCTCTCTTTTCTCTCTTAGGCTCGCTCTCCCAGAGCCTTTCTCGGGTAAACGGGTTAGGTCAGCATGCCCAGGTCTAGGCCCACCGGCGTGGGTGGTGGGCGAGGATTGCACTGGCAATTGAGTCGAATATCAGGTCCGCGGAGCGTGGGGCGCGGAGTAGGTGTGATGGACGAGTGGGACCTCACCGCGTGTCAGGAGGTGCTAAGCCCCTAACACTTTTTCATCTTATTCCGCTTCACCTACTCTAAAGTTTCCGAGGTGGGACTAAATGTCCTACCCGCTTCTCGTGCGCGCCCATAGCAGGTGCCATGCTTGATTGCATCAGATGTGGTGCTTTGGCTTCCAATTGCTAGGCTTGCTTGGTTCGCGAAGAGTGCCCGCACGTCTCGGACCTGGGAACCTGATGCTTGAGGCCGTAGATGAAGGTTGCAAGCTTCTTCACATCTGCTCCAATGGCGACCGATGTCCAAACCTGCACTCAAGGAAAATGACCTTACGATCTCGCTAAATCACACAGGGGGCTTTGCCATGGCACGGCTATTGTGTCTTGGTGGTTGGCGTGGTGCGAGGCGGCCTAGGCGTGTGTGCCTAGGTTGTTCTATGGCTGCAGAGATGGGTTTGTTCGGGGGAAGAGTGTGGAGCATGTGGTGATGAATGGAAAGGGGGGAAATGATCAGTGAGTCGTGCAGAGCTTTTGAGGTGTTTGGCGAGGTGGATGGGTGCGTGGAATGACGGGAGCACCTCGCCGGTGGTCTGTTCGAGGTGGAGAAGATGGTGGTGGTCTATGAACGTCAAGGGATGTTTTGGGAAATAAAGATGGGGAAACAGGAAGAGGAGAGAGAGGGAATATACCTAACCTAATTGAATGACGAGAGGAGACAGGATGGCGGTCGGCTCGTGTCTGCTGCCGCCAGAGACAAAGATCCCAGTAGAGGGGGGATGGCGATGATAAGAGCGTAGTTGGCATGTGCGCAGGTGTGGTGCGACGTGAACGACGGAGGCAGAGGCAACTCTGCCACTGGTATTGTGGTAGAGCAATGAGAGGAGGAGGTATAGGTTGCCGAAGCTCGCTGAGTGTTTGGCCGGAGGAGAAGAGAAGAAATTGGGGGGTTATCTTCGACCAAACCAAGCTGGGGATGAACGACAGGGTTAGGGGGAGCTTTTATAACCTCTGGTGAAGGGCCTTGTGCTTGGAACGCAAGCTTCCAAGCACAGGCAAGCCACCGGAGTTTGAAGGTAGAGAAATACCCAAATCTCTCTTGCATTCGCATGAGAGATTAGGTGGAAATCATAGCTTCAGATTGGGTTCACGTGATCGGGAATTCCTCAGAGAATCTCCTTTTCAAATTTGAGAGGGATTCTCTGAGGGATCAAGGAGATTTCCCCCTTGAATCCTTGCCAGAGTAGGATTCCTACGCTGTAATGGAGGAGGGACCTAATTGCAAGGAATGATGAGGAAGCTAGGGGGTGTCTGCAAGTGTTTTCAAAAGATAGGGGCATAGATGCAATTGGGTTGGACTGTTTTGCAAAGTAGGTCAATGTGACCTTCACTTTGGTCCAAATTCTGGTATAAACCTAATTTGGACTAAGGAATCCAATGGTGAAGTTGGATTTTAGGTTTGACCGCGTTTGGCTGGACATTTTACATAAGAACCCAATTTAGGGCAAATATTTAACTAAGACCCCTATTTAGGTCAAAATAGGTTCTAAACGCCAATTTGAATGTTATAAACCATAGAGGATATTTTTTCATGAATTTTAGAGGGTTTAGTTGAATTTTATTTTGACCAGAACCTTGCTAAATTATGTGCGCCTATTTTAGGGTTACAAGAAGTCATTTAATTCCAAGATTTCACATTAACCCTTTTCTGATTGAACAAACCCACTTTTTACCTTGTTAAGACCATTTGACTTATGTTTAGCCCTTGAGAAATCCCGTTGTTGTACTGCAATGGTAAAATTGTAGTTTTACCCTTTATTTCTTGCTTTTCTTTCAAACTAGTTATTCCTTGAGTTAGGTCCTTCACTTGGTTATGTAGGAGCTTTTGTTCTCTTTTCTTGGTCAAAATGAACTAGTTAGGGCTCGTGATAATGTTCCCATCATACCCCCATGCCTAGCTTTTGCTAGTCCCTGACCAAAATTTTAAGGTTTTAACTTCTGTTCTACACCATGAGTTTCTTTCACCATTTATGATGAGTGCTTTTTCTTTTTCTTTTTGATTGGGTTAGAATGCCAACAGTAGGCCTAGAGGTACTCAAGTACCAACCAAGATCCAAACCTGACCAGCTCTAGCCTCAGTCCTTCGCGAAGGTTTCTAAGGCCCACAGAACTATCCTAAGGTTCATTGGACTCTGCTATTAAAGCACCGGTGCTTGAGACATATTTTAGCCTCAGTTTAGTTTGTAGTGCGTTTTTTATAAGAGAAAGATAGAGGATTATTTGTTTGGAGAGTTTTCTCTCTCTTTTCTTTTTATTTCTAACTTTTGATTGGCTTCTCAACATGGTCTGTATCGGATTCCTCGTCCCCATCATCAATCCTCAAAGGTCCCTAGCAATCGATGCTTCGTGATAGCACCACCCATGGCAACCCCCAGAACCTTGGCTTTCGAGATTTCGAGATAATCCCGTCCATGGCATTCTATAGCTAAATCCAGACCCTGGCAATCGACATTTCGTGATAATGCCGCCCATGGCATCTGAACCAGTGATTAACCCATATTTGTTGTCTATTTAAGTATTTAAGTCCCTAGACATTAAGTTAATTCTAACATTTATTTAGCATAAATTAGGGTGTAAATAGATTAATTCATATTTCTGATTTAATTACACATTTAATGCATTGCATTGATATTTAAATGCATTCAGAATTAACTTAGAATTGCATTCATTTAATTAGTTAACCAATTAGGTGCATTGCATGCATTATTTTAAGTTAACATAAAAGTTGAGGATTTGTATATAAATAATCATAATATTTTATTATTATTTTATTCTTCTTTTATGAGCAATGGCTGCATTTCTTCCTCCAGCTGTCATAGTGAAGAAACCAATCAAGGAGTAGCGCCAAAAGTGGATCTGGTCTCCTCGACAGGGATAAGGAAGAGAGGGAGGCTGCCATGCACCGTGGAGACACCGCCCCACTCCACCACCGTGTACTCCATTCCACCACCATGGTCTCCAAGGCCGACCTCCACCACACCGTGTGCCGGCGAGGTGACAGCTCACCACGCCAAGCTGGTGGACTCGTGCCAACACCGTGAGAGTGTGTCCCTGATGGCCATGCTTCCATCACCATGCCTCACCAGAATCAACATCACCAACTTCACTGCCATCACTAGCAACCCCACCGTAGCCGCTGCAACTCCATGCAATGCATCTTCATCTTCCCTGTCAGTTAAGACGTTCGGGAAGTTTCCCGGACGTCTGAAGCTTGGCCCCATATCTTCTTCTTTATTCTTCTTCCTCTGTTTCCCTTCACCTTAAAAATAAACCCAACAACATGCCATCCCACGCGCATCTGCAGTGCTCTGCCAACTCCACACCGTGCATGATAGTCTAGGTCGCTGCTCCACGGGCACCACGCGCGGCCATCTGCACGCACAGGCACCAGCTGCAGCACTGCCCAACCACACGCCACACCTCCTGCAGCACTCACCAGCACATAATATCGCACGCCCCTCTGCATCGTGCGTAGTCACCTCCAACCCATCCTGTAGAGCCCGCGCCTCCTCGACTTCTCCAGAACCTTCAACCACGCGCCTGCACGCCTTCCAACCACGCGCATAGAGCATGCTGCACTTTCACTGCAGTTCCTGCAGTGCGCCGTCGACGCTTGCATCATGCGGCCAGCAGCATCCACTAGCAACAGCTGCGTCATTCAGCACTTCCTCGCGTGCGGCCTGTAGGGCGTAGTAGCAACAACTGCGGTTGAGCTCAGTAACACCTACGCAGCAGCAGCAGAAAGCTGCAACCACTGCCGACCGCCGCCACCGCCTCCAACCACTAGTGGCCATGAGACCACCACCATTGGATAGCCCTCGACTTACTCAACCTCCGGTGAGCTTCTCGCCTTCAATCGCAGCTTCCTCCTTGCGCACGGACAAGGGGAAGAATTTCCCCTATTTTTCTACAGTAACGCCCCTATTAATAATTACATTTTATGCCATTGTCAACTTTATTATTATTTTATTAAGCTGCATTGCAAAATATATCTTTTAGTTGTGTAAAATTGCTATTTCAGCATTTACACTTATTGTTTACCTAATCTGAAAGTGATTTTGAGTCAGTTTCTTGACTAAATTAACAGTGAACATTGGTTTTTGACCCTTGCGAGTTTAAATAGGCCATTGCCTCCCTGTGGACACGACCCGCTCCAAATTGAGTGGTTATATTAATTATTGATTAGTCAATTTTTCAACCACATAGAACTACAAATGATGCGTCATTTTATGTGACAAACGACTTTAAAAGTGAAGAATCGACTCGTCAAATGGCACCGTTGCCGGGGAGGCAACAGACTTAATTAATTCGCAATTATTCATTTGTTCAAATTGATTTTTAATTGAGGCATATTTAACCTGTTTTATCTGATTTGGTGCAAGGTACACATACTACGCACGAATTGTCGCATTAGCATCATAAATGTCGTGGTGGACCTTGTTTCCACTACTTTGGAGGAGGAATCGAGTTTCACATGTACGAGGAAGAGCTTGAACATTGGTGAACTTTGTTGTCACCAACTAGGAGGACATCTGAAGTGATCATCTTCATCTCCGTCGATTTGTCAAGTAGATAGAATTTATGTTTTAAAACTTTACTTTTCTTTATTTTCTTGCACTTACATTTGGTTTGAGACCCTTGTTCTAGGGTATATTTTTAGGGTTTTGTTTCCCGATTTTGTTTTAGGCCCATGTTGGGTAAGTTTTGGAAGCCTGTTCCCTTTTTTTTAGATTTAGCTTTTTAATTCATTTTGTGGATTATTTACCCTTTAATTTGCTTGTGCATAAGTAGCTAAAAAAAAAACAAACTAAAAAAAAAAAAGAGCTTTCTGCTAGAAGCTGCTTGCCCTTAGGTCGAATCATTTAGGACTGAATAAGCAGCATCTAGATCTAATTTTTGTCTTGCATATTGCATGAAGAATGTTGGAATCAGGTATGCACTTCTAACTTTGCATTTAGACCTGTCATGCAAATGCATTTGGACTAATTTCAAGACCACGTAATCTATATTGAATAGATCTTAGAAGTGGTCACATATTTTCTGAAAAAAGGACTAATTAAAGGAGGGACATTTTAAAAACCAAGGATTTGATTTTCAAACTTGGCGTGCGATTCAAAATTCAAACTCTTTTGCGGTGTATGCACACTTATATCTCTTACACCACTGCACGCTTTTAGACATTCCTTAGGGTTGGAAATACTAGGACAAGAGCCCTCCTATCGTTGGATTCTGAAGTGTTTAGAACTTAAGATCAAAGGTTTTGTAACTCCAAAAAGGGGGATACCCTATCACGGATTTTTGGGGGTAGTTGAGAAGCACCGCGAAAGCACAGCTTCAAAGGAAGGCTTAGGCCTACTTGCATCCCTCGATCTTCCATCTTTGGAGTTGCTCTACCATTTGAGATTTAGGGAAGAACACCTAAGCTCCAACTAGGTCTTCTTAGGCGATCCATAGCTCGACAATAAGCACGTAAATTGATTGAACAAATTGTATTGTCACCTATAATCTGACTTAAAATCAAAAGCCTAAATTGGGAAAGACCTAAAAAGTCCTTTTTGAATTGTGCTTTGCTTGGGGAATTCTGATTTAGGTGTGAGTTAGAATGGACCACATTGATTTTCATCCTTTCACATCTTACCCACACCCTTACCCCCACTCTGCACTCTTCGATCCCATACACCGAGATGGTCCATCCTTTGATGGACATAATGACAATCATTGGGATCCGTTTTACTCCTATTACAAGAGTATTGGTTTGGTTAAGCCGCAAATCAGTGAGCAGAACCTAGGAGTGGGATTTGCTTTGCCCAATATCCCTCACACCATAGAAATACCCAACCCACCCTCCCTGAATACTTATAATGGTTGGACAGACACTCCTAGGTACTATAAGCTTAAGCCTAACTTCTCTCATGATAGAAATGACCTCTCCTCCTTGAAGATGGAAATACAGAAAATGCAAGATGAAATGATTGAATTGTTAGGAGAATCTTCGAGAGCAGGCCAACAAGAAAGAGATGAAATTAGCCACCAAATCTACCCCATTGAGGATGACGTACACCCATCTACAATTGATGCATCTCCTGTGGAAGAGCTACACTATAAGTTGGAGGGAAATTTTGGGGATTATGTTAAGGAGAATAGCTACTTTTCGAGGATCGATTTTGAAACCTCCCCATTAGATGACACTTCCTTGAGAGATCCACGCCTTAAGTAGGAGGAAGATACATTTGAAAGTAGCTATACATTGGATGAAGAAAGGTGGCAACTCGAGGAAGATGATGATAAGGTTAGTATCCACCTGAATTATATTGGAGTCTAAAGAAGGGAGTGATGGTACCATTGGATGACCTCGACCCAAATGATAGCATTTTTGTGACATTTGATGAAGTGGGACGAAGTCAAGCTGTTAATCCTACCCTCCCTTCTAATCACGAGATGGAACTCAAGCCCACCCTTAGGGAACCTAACCCTCAAGAAATTGACCTATCTGAGGAGTCCGATGTTACTAATGTAAACCATTTACCTCAGGTAGAGTACCCTAGGGGATCTACTAAGATATTAAATGATTCTAGACCTCGGGTATATGATGAATCATATGATGAGGAGAAAGACGAATTATATAAGGAACCTACATTCAAGATTTGGAGTGACATTAAGGGTGATTATGTCTTATTTGAGGAGTTAGCCCCTCAGAATGTCACAAATTTGACCAAATTAGGTTTCCTTAGCACACCCATCAATGATATTTCTCATCATGATGAAATGATGGAAAATTTGGAAGCAACTTCTAAGATTTATGTGGATTCACATCTAGACTTTGGGGAAGATTTGAGTAAAGATCAAGGACCCGGGGATGACATTAATAGGATAATCCTCAGATCTATTGCTTCCAACCTGCCTTCATTTGATTCAAAGTCACCCTCTTATTAGCTTATGTCTAAAGGCAAAATTGTGACTCTTGATGAAGTGCAGGGAGATACATGTGATGGTGCAAGGAATGCTAGGGATGCAATTGAGGATTTGGAAAGAGTGTTAGGGATGGACACCGAGCTGATTAAACCCAACCTAGATCTTATGGCCATCCTGCAACTTTGAAACTTGGACACCCTAGATGATCCTTGCCTTAGAGATTTGCTCACTTTTGTTCTGACCGGGGGGCATAACAAACTAATATTTCCTGTAATGGAGTATCGGGTATGGATTGATGATTTCTTTAGTCAATCCATTGCCCTGGGGTTTTATCTCTACACCATTCCTTCCCCATTCCTTTTGGAGGATCCTTGTCATCCTCCCCCTACCCCTTTGAAGGTTCTTATGCCAGTTTATCCTTTAAAACCTCTTCTAGTGACCTAAGAAGATTTTATTCCCATCCTGGTTGGGCGAGCATTTGCTATCGAGATTCATCATCAGCTCGTCAACATCCTAGGTTACCTATTTTCTATGCCGGCATTACTTTGCTCATTTTTAGGGCCTATTTTTGCAATCCTTGAACCTGATTTGCAGGTTCTTTGGCTACTCGGCTGCTAACAAAAGAACGGCAGCCCATCTCTGACCCAGGTAATATCCTTCTATGCAATGAGGACATTGCAAATCTTAGGTATGGGGGGGTGTACTTGGGGATATACATAGCATAGTGCATTCATGCATTTAATTAAAGCATTCTGCATTGCATACATTTGCATTGAAAGAAATAAATAAATAAAAATAAAAAAAAAATTGTAATTATTGAGCTTAATTGGCTAGGCCTGGCATTCTTAAGCAAATTAGAACTCTATGTTAGACTAAGTTAATTCTAGGGTCAAACTTTAGAAGCTAAGTCAGCTATTAGCTTTAGACCTTTAGGGTCCTTCGTGGACTTAAAAACTTAAGTAGGAGTTAAGTTGTGGGCCATTCCTTAAGACGCTGAGGAAGGAAAGCTAGGGATTGAATTAAAAGGTGGGGTGGTACCTGGAGTCTTGTTCTACCTTTTGGTTTACAGGTCCTTGTAACCCAAGCATCCAAATTTCACACACTTGGTTTGGTGTAAGTAAGTAATCAACTTAATTCCTTTCTTAAAAGAGATTTGATTCTCTTAGTTTTGACTTAGGAGAGGCTTGAAAACACAATTTGATTGTAGGAGTTCCCGCCACAGGAGAGGTGGAGTATATACTCACCTTGAGGATGCGATGATAACATATTACCTCCTCGACGCTCGTCTCTTAGGATATCCATCCTATTGGGGGCATGTAAGTGCATTGTGCGGTTTAGGTACCATGGGCGGCCCTATCTCGAAGTGCCGATTGCCACAGGCCTGAATTCGCTTTAGAAATTCATGGGCGATACTATCTCAAAGTGTCGATTGCCAAGAGTTCTTGGGGTCGCTATAGGCGGTGCTATCTCGAAGCATCGAAAGCCAGGCACCCTTTGAGGTGCGGTAATGGGACCAATGAATCTGACACAAACCATGTTGATAGTTGATTCGAGGTTAGACTTAGAGGAATCAAACAATATATATATACATTATTCAAAAAAAAAATCCTTTTTCCTTTAACACAAATAACTTAGACAAACACACATGCACGGATGGTTTAATCTCAGGGATCAATAAACCTTAGGGTAGAGTAAGAAATTAGAGAAACTTGTGCCTGCAACTCGTCCTTAGCCGACCAAGTTGTAACTTAACAACTACTTAAGAACCTTAGGTCTAAAGTCTAAACTCAGCAAGGTGCTTACGTGCCCCCAGTAGGTTATGTAAATATCCTAGGAGACAAGCATCGAGGAGACGATATGTTGTTACACATCTTTGTGGGGAATTTCCTGCCTCTCCGCACTGGGAACTTGTCCAAATCAACTTGTGTTGATCGGCTACTCCTAATCTAGGCAACTTTTTCATAACATTTAAACACTTTTGTGTTATTTTGATAGCTATGCGTACTGAACCAGACTGTGTGTGGATTAGGGTGCTTCGGTTACCGAGTCCCAAAAACCAAAGGTCAGTTAACATGGCCGAATACTCCCTAAGCCTTAGACCTAATACTTAAGCTTCGCATTTTCCCCAACCTCTTGAGGATTATCCAGATCTTAGTGGATACTTGAATTTTTAAGCCTGAGAGTCTAGCCCAAAAGACCTAAGAACAACATTCCTACTAATCTCTTTTGTGTCTCATTAGCACTTTTCTTCACTTCTCTTTTCATTGATGTGGTCTAGAACTTCGGTTAATCCCTTAATCTCTTACTAATGACTACCTCTTTTTTCTTTTTCTTTTCATTTTGTGCTCCTTTTCTGACATTTTGCTCTTTTCCTCCTCATGTTTATATGGCCTCAAAGTTTTCTTCCCTCCAATTTTTTTTTCTTTTTTACAATTTTCTTTTTTTTTTTTGGTATTTTTGGCATATGTGATTTTTTTGTGAGAATCCTTCTGACTTTTCTTGATTTTTGTATGTTTACACTTTACCACCAACCATGCCTAAGTTTTGCAATGTCCTCATTGTAAATGGAGGGTGTGAAATAATGTTGGGTCCAGGGACTTAGAACAGGATTTATCAGGTGGGCGAATGGGTCGGGATGACTATTGCGGACGATTTCAAACTCTGACACGTGTACCAGAGGTGGGATCGACTATTCTTAGGCTGAACTCAAGGTGCAATAGATGTGAAGTACAAGCGGATAATTAGACAGATCTCAGGTTTTTGGAATGACGGATTGCCTCCTGTTAAGCACTAAATTCAACACCTTCAGCCAAGCGGGAAATGGGATGGAGAGGGAGTGGTCAAATCGGAGGAGTTTTGTAGAACAAGCACCTTGATCAAGAACCTGGTTGGTCCAACCAGGTGCTTGTTTAGATCAATAGGCTGATGACACAACCCAAACCCAATCAATCTGGTTGGTTGATAAATGTAGATCAAGAGATGTGGAACCCACCATATGTTTTGGAGCTTCGACGGATGTGGAATTGTAAATTCAGGGTTTGGTTGAGTCGGATCAGCCAGGTTAGAGTAGGGATTTGTAAAATAATCAGTGAATGATGCAAAAATGCTACAGGGGTGATCAGAAGGTGATGGAGCCTAGTCTTCAGTCTGATCGATGTCTGAAACCCGGTATAGATGTGGAGTTGAATCATCTGCAATTGGCTCAGTTAGAGGGGAATCAGAATAGAAATTGAGTCTAGTTACGAGTCGGGGTTGAAAATGGGTTTGGATGGGTTCTGTATGTGCGGAAGAGGTGGCTTCAATGAGAATTGTGTATGAGGGCTCTTCTAGAAAGGAGTTACAGGTGGTTTCATGTAGAAAGTCCTCATAGTAGCTTTCAAAGTTAAAAGTGAATGCCTGAAGAGTGTCTATAGGATGAGGGAAATCTGAGTCAAGAAAAGATTCAAATTCTGGGTTGTAGTCACTGTGGCATTTTTTGGTTTTCATTCCTGAGGATCAAAAAGAAATGATTCCACCTCATTAAAACCTAAACTTAAATCAGTGATCTCGGGAACCGGGACCTCAGAGTAGGAGTCGGAGAATGAATCAAGTGAGCTGAGGTCATAGATTGGCTCATTGTATTCAGGAAACAGAGGTTTCCAAAATGATGGTAAGATTCGAAGTCGTCAGAGATATTGCGAAAATCAAGTTGTGAATGAGTTTCGAGATCATGGGCTCTACCACAAAATAAATCATATGATGTAGACTTAGCAGCCTGACTGGGGTCTCGCCTATATGTAGATTCTAAGCTTAAAAAGGTATCCTAATTTGGTCTAGGCTCAAGTTCTAGGCTTGTAGGAAAGACCCAATCAAAACCCCACTCGTCCAACTCCTCGATTTCTGTATCGTAAATTGACGTGACTTCCGAAAAGTCGATCTGAATCTCTGAGTATATTGGAGAGGGATTCATCAAATAAAGGCTTGGCATCATACTCTTTATTGAAAATCTGATCTTCATTATACGGGGCCTTGTAATCTTCCAAATAAGTTTCAGATCCAGATTCTAGGCTTAAAATGTGGGTTGAATCACTAGAATCTAGGTCAGAGTTACCGTCGAGGGTCACCTTAACAGAATAAGGGGCGGGGTTTACACCCTCGAGTGGTTCAGTTCTAATCTCCTTATTGCAAGAGTCTCAGGATTCTATGTTTGGTGACGTAGGGTCTAGGGTTGGCTCAACATTGTTTTCTCCTGCAATTAGAACTTCCCAACCTATTTCAAGATCAGGCATGTTGTACTCCATCTGGGTTGGGAATCCATGATAACCTTGTGCCTCAGATCCGAGATTTGGGAAGTCAGATTGATCCTCAATACTATTACAAGATGGTTCATCATCTGTTTGGGGTGTGTATGGGTATTTCTGATCGATAACTTATTTTAATAATCTCATCATCTCTTCCCATTTTTCAAAATCATCTTGGTGTTGTTCCCATAGTATAGGATTTGTCATGCATTGAAGGTATTCAAAGTTGTGCAACTTTTTGATCTCAATGTATCCTATTATGAGAATGTCTCAAGTTGATCCTTTTGTGGCTTCTGTCAATAACACTTGGGCACAGTTTATGATGAAAGTTGTGGTTGTTAGTACACTGACCTGAATGTCTTCTACTGGTGTTGAGGTTTTGTATTCAATTTCATAGAATTCAAGGGCATCCTCAATCATCCTATCTGTCGTGGATCTTTGTGATTCAGGTTTCTTGAATGGTAATCCTAAGTAACCAGGCTGCATATTCGGATCAGGTGGTGAAATCAAGATGTAGAATCAGAATTCGGATCAAGATGTAGAATCAAGTTGTGAAGTGATTAGATCTGAATAGAGAATCTCACTGAAAATCTATGTGTGTGCTCTAAAGAGAAGGGACGAGGGACTGAATGTGTTTTTGACCTAATCAAGGTACCCAAAGATGTTTGGATGACTATAAAGGTTCGGGGTGGATGATACCCTAGATTGGAAAGTCATCCAAATGAGAATTACCTGGGTAGCCAGAGAGGGAGAGTCTCGCAAAGACCCCTACATGGTAGAGCATCCCCACAGGTTATAGGGTTTCCACCACCCAACCTCTCTTGTCACTAAGATTCCAGGTAGACCAGAATGGGGACCTTGACCTCTTAAGTCTACTTTTATTTCAGATCAAAAGGTGCTTAGGGTTCCACTTGAACTTTATATGTTTTGGTTTTGTGACCTAATTTCAAGGTTGGTTAACCCAACAAGGGGTCAACTTCACATGACCTATCCTAAAGATGGCAAAATGATTTTAGGTCAAGACCTAGAAATCACCCCGATTTGACTCCCAAGTTATTAGGTCCAAGGTTTTTAAGGTTTAAGTTATTTTAGAGCTTAATTTTAGGGTTTGTTTTGGTTAAATCCTTTCAATCAAGGGCTTGGGTAGCATAAAGATGTGGGTGGGTTTGTTTCCTTTTATGCAAGCACGTGTGAACTAGCACTCCAAAGCCCTACTGTAGAAACCCTAATTTGGTTCTATTTCCAATCCTCTTTGATTTTGCACAGAAGTTCTCTTCAAACTTCAAACAAGAAGTATGTAGTCCGTGGAGGTTTCGAAATTAAGTGTGATCCCTAATAGGCACAGGAATTTTGGGTAGGATCTCAAGAAATTGCTTCAACTTCGATAAGATTTGAAAAAAGATTTTCACAAATTAGGAAATTTTGCCTTAAGAAATGATAATTACTAAAGAGAATATGCCAGTTGATTCCTAATTGCTTGCTTCCTTTTTGTCTTCCCAAGATTAGGAGATGGATTAGGGAAGAAGAGAGAAGTTACCTAGCCTAGAGTGGTTGCTTTGCACAGGAGATCTCCTTGTGAAATACCTCGCAAAGATCACAATAAAATAAATAGGGCAAGTTAGTGCTAAAATATAATCAAAAGAATGCAGAGACTAGTGATGAATTGCTCGTTGCTCCCTAGCAACGGTGCCAAAATGTTTACAAGGCGAAATCGGGTTTAAAATAATGAGTCGTAGTATAGTTGAAATCGCTTTGAAAATAAATAAATTTTATTACTCGAAGTTTAAGTCCGAGATTGAACATAGGGAGCAAATGAAATTCATGCACTAATCTCAATAATAGAGGCAATTTGAATACTTAAAACTACACAAAATATAATTTAGAATGTCAAGCATGAGTTTATGAATAATAAAAAGTAGCTAGAAAACATATAGAAGAGAAATTGAGAAGAATTGGCCAATAAAATGTCTTAAAAAGTATTTGATTCTTCTTTTGCTTCTTTCTTTGGCTCGTTCCTCTCTTTCTCTTCTTTCTCCTTTCTTTCTGCCTTGGCTTTCTCTTCTTTGGGTTCTCTATTCTTCTTTCCTTCTTTAGCTTCTTTGGCTTCTTTTCTTCTCGGACTTCTCCTTCTTTCTTCCCTTGCTTTGGCCATGCGAGCCTCAACTGTCTTCCTCTTCCTTTCTTCTTCTTCTTTCCTTAGCTTCTGATCCTCTTCAGCTTTCTTCTACCTTTTAGCCCTTAGCTTCTTCTTCAGCTCCCTCCTTTAGTCCTTGCCTTCTCTTTAGCTGAGCCTTCTCCTTAGCTTCTTCTGCCTAAGCTTCTTCCTTCCTATTCCTTGGCTCTGCACCCTTGGCTTTTCCCTTCCTTCCTTTCCCTGCAAGAGCAGAACCTATCCCTACCCTCCCCCAGGAACTCTCTCTCTTTTCTCTCCTAGGCTCGCTCTCCCAGAGCCTTTCTCAGGTAAACGGGTCAGGTCAGCGTTCCTGAGACCAGGCCCACCGACATGGGTGGTAGGAGAGGATTGCACTGGTAATCGAGTCGAATACTAGGTTTGCGGAGCGTGGGGCGTGGACGAGGTGTGATGGGCGAGTGGGACCTCACCTCGTGTCAGGAGGCGTTAAGCCCTTGACACTTTTTCATCTTATACCGCTTCACCTGCTATAAAGTTTCCGAGGTGGAACTAAATGTCCCACCCGCTTCTCGCGTGCGCCCGCAGCAGGTGCCTTGCTTGCTTGCAGCAGATGTGGTGCTTTGGCATGCAATTGCTGGGATTGCTTGGTTCGCGAAGAGTGCCCATGCATCTGGGACTTAGGAACCTGATGCCTGAGGCCGTAGATGAAGCTTGAAAGCCTCTTCACGTCTACTCCAATGGCGACCGATGTCCAAACCTGCACTCAGGGAAAATGGCCTTACGGCCTTGTTAAATCACACAGGGGGCTTCGCTGTGGCATGGAGAATGTGTCTCGGTGGTTGGCATAGCACGGGGTGACCTAGGCCTACGTGCCTAGGTCATTCTGTGGCCGTAGAGATGGGTTTGTTTGGGGGAAGTGTGTGGAGCGTGTGGCGATCAATGGAAAGGGGGGAAATGATCAGTGAGTTATAGGTGTTTAGCGAGGTGGATGGGTGTGTCAAATGATAGGAGCACCTCGCTGGTGGTCCACCGAAGGTGGAGAAGATGGTGGTGGTTTGTGAACATCGAGGGATGTTTTGGGAAATAAAGAAGGGGAAACAGGAAGAGGAGAGAGAGGGAAGATACCTTACCTAATCTAGAAATGAGAGGAGACAGGATAGCGGTCGGCTTGTTTCTGCCGCCGCCGGAGACGAAGATCCCAATAAAGGGGGGACGATGATGATAAGAGGGTAGCTGCCGCGTGCGCAGGTGTGGCGCATCACGAACGACGGAGGCAGAGGCAACTCTGCTACTGGTATTGTGGTAGAGCATCAAGAGGAGGAGGTATAGGTCACCAGAGCTTGGTGGGTGTTTGGTCGGAGAAGAGAAGAAATTGGGGGTTTATCTCCAGCCAAACCGAGCTAGAGATGAACAACAGGGTTAGGGGGAGCTTTTATAACCTCTAGAGGAGGGCCTTGTGCTTGGAAGGCAGGCTTCCTACCACGAGAAGCCGCCGGAGTTGGAAGGTCGAGAAATACCCAAATATCTCATGTGTTCACATGAGAGATTGGGTGAAAATCAAAGCTTGAGATTGGGTTCACATGATCAGGAATTCCTTAGAGAATCTCCCGTTCAAATTTGAGAGGGATTCTCTAAGGGATCAAGGAGATATCTCCCTTGAATCCTCGTTGGAGTAGGATTCCTCTGCTGTAATGGCAGTGGGACCTAATTGCAAACAATGACAAGGAAGCTAGGGGGTGTCTGCAAGGGTTTTCAAAAGATAGGGGCATAGATGTAATTAGGTTGGACAGTTTTGTAAAGTAGGTTAAGGTGAACTCCCCTTAGGTCCAAATTTTGGTATAGACCTAATTTTGACTTAAGGAATCCCATGGCAAAGTTGGATTTTTGGTTTGACTACGTTTGATTGGGCATTTTACACAAAACCCTAATTTAGGGCAAATATTTGACTAGGGCCCCTATTTAGGTCAAAATAGGTTCTAAAGGTCAAGTTGAAGGTTCTAAACCCTAGAGGATATTTTTCAATGAATTTTAGAGGGTTTAGTTGAATTTCACCCTAACCAAAACCTTGCTAAATTAAGTGGGTCTGTTTTAGGGTTAGAGGAAATCATTTAATTCCCAAATTTCACATTAACCCTTTTCTGATTGAATCAACTCACTTTTTATCTTGTTAGGACCATTTGACCTATGTTTAGCCCCTGAGAAATCTTGTTGTTGTACTGTAATGGTAAAATTACACTATTACCCTTTATTTCTTGCTTTTCTTTCAAACCATTTATTCCTTAAGTTAGGCCCTTCACTTGGTTATGTAGGAGCTTTTGCTCTTTTTTCTAGGTCAAAATGAGCTAGTTAGGGTTCATGATGGTGTTCTCATTAGGTCTTCTTCTATAGTTGCAAGGATGGGGGCAATTTGGTAATTCCATATTCAAAAACATTAAAATCAGGTCTTTAGTGACGGATTTATCCGTCACTAAAGGCCTAATCGTGGGTAACGTGCTTGTGCCGTGCACGCCTCCTCTTCTCCCATGCCTTATCGCCAAGCGCACATCCAAGATTTCTCAGCCATCCAATCACAAGATCGAACAGCTTAGATCGCTCCTCACCTGCTTCAACTTCGCACGCCTGTGCGTGTGATTGGGCATGAGGCAGGGCATCCAATTGTGCATGTGCTCGATTGAGTCATCTGGGCCACTCATAGCTGATTGTGTGGTCGAGATAAAATGCACATGCGCCTCTGATTGCGAATCAAACCTAGGCCTCGCGCTCGCTCAAGGGCTGTCGACCATTGCGCTACCACCACCTCTTTGTTGCACTTACATTTTAAAAGCATGTGTTCATGGCCGTTGGATCTTGATCCAACGGCCTAGATTCGATCGTGCGTGTGATGGAGAGAAAGAGAGGGCACGTGATGGTTGAGTAGTGGTCGTTGATCTTAGCAGTTAGATCAAGATCTAACAGCTGAGATTGATCAATTTGTTGAGAAGAGAAAGGCAGCGGCGGTTCCCTGGGCTGATTGGACGGTTGGGATGGCGCCACGTGGTGCCATCTTGGTCATCCATCTTTAATGACTTCCAGACACGAATGTCAGATTGGACCGATTTTCACACCGTTAGGCTACGATCATCAATCCTAACCCATCCGTGCGGTCAGATTTATCATCTAAAGTGTAGATTGACACCATCCGAGCCCTTGGTCTCTAGGCTTCCTCGGACAATATCTGATGCTACAGATGTCCAATCAGGGCAATCTTGGAGTCGTTGAACTCCCATCGTCACCCCGATCATGTCCGTACAGTTGGATCTTCCATCTGAAGCCCCAATTAAAAATCACCCTATCCCTGGTCATAAAAGGAGACAATTACTATACAATTTGAAGTAAATGCATGATTATGCATGTTATGCAATATTTATAATGCATGATGCTAATATGACACTAAGAACATGCGTTAGTAGACATTTTTGGCTATTTAGATGTATGTACATCACCGATGAAGTCTGCAGCACCTGGAAGTGGGATTTTGGTGTCTCGACGCTGGAGGAGCTTGGTCATTGTCAGAGATGAATGTGGCGATGGGCAGTGGCCGGCATGACCTGAAACATGAATACAGGCTTGAAAGCCCCAATTAAATAGCCCCTAGCTTCGTCGAAGTATGGCGAAGATGATGGTAGGTGTTTCGTGGAGGATGGCGGTGTATGGTGGTGTGTCAGAGTCGAAGGAGGATCATGAAGGTGGGTAAGTTCGGTGGGCGGCTTGGGTGGGTAGAGTGGCGAATAGGTAGAGGGGTTTTGGTCATGGTGGAATGGTGGAGCTTTTAGGAGTGCTGGCGAGGTGTGTGGTGCGGTGGAGTGATGGGAGAGCCTCGCGGGAGGGCGGCCAGACGTGGGAGAGATGATGGTGAGGGTGTGCGTTAAGGGATATTTTTAGGTTTTTGAATAGGAAAACTAACCTAGAACTCTAAGAGAACCTAACTACCTTTTCTATGGGACGAAGGAGGTAGGATTGGCACCAGTTATGGCTGGCCGACGCCATGGAAGGTGAAGATCTTCGGAGGGGGACGACGTGAAAGAATGAGGTTTGGGAGCCTTCACTTTGGCTGGCGAGAGGCGGAATAAGATGATAGGCCACTTAATTTGATCGTCTAATGGCCGAAAGGAGGTTCAAGAAGCTCGTCGGAGCTCGGTTGGAGAGGGGCCAAAGGTAGGGTTAGGAAGAGGTTTTTGGCCACAAACCTCGCTAAAGAACACATCCTTGCAATAGGCATGCTTTCATAGGTGTTAAATGGTCATTCCAAGCTTAGAATACAAGCTTGGAAGCAAGGCAACCTGGCAACGGTGGAAACCCGAACCTTTGAAAGGTTTGCATGAAGTTTTGAGTAGGAATTGGAGCCTAAGATGTGGCTCAGATTGTAGGGAAATCCTTCATGATTCTTCCTTCGAAATTTGGAATAGTTTAGCCTTGAAATCAGGGAGCAATCCCTGATTGAAGGTCGCTGGTGAAGTGGGTTTAAGAGTTGAAGGTGGTGGAGACCTTTTGGTGAAGAAGATGATGAAGTTAGGGGTGATTTTGCAAAGGTTTCAAAAGTTAGGGGTATGTGTGTGAGAGAAAAGAGTCAAATAGAACCAAGATGCAAACTTTGTTAAGGTAATCTATGATTGGGCCCAAATTTAGGTACAAACTAAATCATGATCGAAGGAATCTGATGGTGAAGTTGGATTTTGGTTTTGACCAAGTATGACTAGGTAATTTACGTAGAAACCCAAATTAGGGCAACTGTTTGTCTAAGACTATATTTTAGGTCAAAATGGGTTCCAATGGTCAAAGTAGGCATACCAAACCTTAGAGAATATTTTTATATGATTTTTAAAAGATTTAGGTGAATTTTATCCTAACCAAAACCTCAGTTAAATAAACAGGTGTTTTTAGGATTTTGGATGTCATTTAAGTCTCGAAATGCGTGAAAACATGTTTCTGTCTACATGAACCTACTTATTAGACATTTATGGTCGTTTAACCTTTAATAAACCCCTGTGAAACCTTGTGATTATTCTGCATTTAGGATATTTTGTTAAAACTGTAGTTTTACCCTTGTTTTCACCTTTATATTTTTGAATGGATATGTAGTGAATTATGGTCTTATGGCAGTTATGTAGGATCATCTATCATTTGATTATGACTAATTTAAGGTAAATATGGTTGATGATGATGTTATCATCAATGGCCGTGCATGGATGGTGTTGCGAGGTGGTGGATGTGGGTTGATGTTTGGGTTCTTTTTGGTGGATGAAAAACAAAGGGTGGGGAAGAAGATGAATAGTGGTGGTGCGTGGAGTTGGTGATGGTGATGATGGTGGGGTGTTGGTTCACATAGAGGGTGAAAACAACTAAAGAAGAAAAGAGGAAGCAGTGAGGATGGTGGTGCTATTAGACTTCAGACGTCCGGGAACCTTCCCGGATGACTTACTGGAGTAGATGGCACAACGAGGGCTATGGAAGGTGCACGGGTGGTCGCTACTGGTGGTGGTTCCAAGAGATGAAAAGGGTAGCAAGTCGTGCATCAGTAGATGAACTCACAGTTGGCGAGCTTGAAGGAGCTCATGCGTGGTAGCAGCCAAGTCCATCCTCTTGGCGCGGCGGTCTGTCACCTTGCCGACCAATGGTATGACAAAGCTTGCCTGTGGAGGCCCACAGTGGTGGAATGTTGCATGGTGGTGGAGTGCGATGATGGCCTCCACGAGAATGGTAGTCTCCTGCTCCCTTTTGTGGTTACAACTGCTTGAATTTGGAGCATGAAGATCCACATTCTCCTCTCCTCTTCATTGTGGCCAGTATTACATGCATTGCGGAAGCTCCAGCAGCCATTAAAGAAAAAGGTAGACTAATAAAATATGAAATGAAATGAAGGCTTATTTATTTGCAAACCCTCACATAAAATGTTAATTCTAATGCATGCGTGTCATGAAACCTAAAGACTAATTATTTCAATGCATGTTATTCTAAATGAATTCTAAATGTATTTAGATATGAATGCAATGCATGAAATAAGCAAATAAGTGAATAATTAGACTAATCTATTAACATCTTATTGTATGCTATATATATGTCAATATTAGTCTAATGTCTAGGCATTTAAGTAACTAATTAGCCCATAAATATGAACTCATAAAATCCCCCCCGTGCCTAGTTTTTACTAATCCCTAGCAAACTCAAGAAATAGCCCTACTCTCCAAATAGACTAGCCAACCCAATTAGTCTTCCCTTAGAAACATGTTAAGTTACAGATTTTAGACCTAGGTTTCCCAAGTAGTTGCTAAGTTACAGACTAGGTCGGATAAGGACAAGTTGTAGGCACAAGTTTCCCTGGTTTCTAACTCTACCCTAGGGTTTATTGATCCCAGAGATTAAAATCAAGTGAAATCCCTCAAATTAGGTCACAATTTGAATCAACTTCTAAAATCAAGTGAAAATCCAAGGCATAATTAGGGCTAAAATTGCTAGACTTAGGGCTCAATTTGTGCATTCTGATCTACTTGGATCCACGGCGACTAGGATCGTCGAGTAGGGGAAACCTTGTAACCCATGGGGTTGCTCTACTATGTAGGGTTCTTTGCGAGACTCTCCCATCCTGACTGCCCAAGTAATTCTCAAGTGGGTAAGCATTTAATCCAGAGGTCCATTTGCCTCGAACCAGCCTTAGTCATCCAATCCTTTTGTGTACCTTGATTGGTTTCAGGACATATTCAGTCCCTCATCTAATTCTGTACTGCATTTATGGGAGGAGGTCCTTAAGACCAGTCTCATTGCCTCCATTAGTGGTTCATTCTCATCAGGGTCAAAACCTAACCAACTTGTTTGTGTTCTCTTCTGATCCACTAGATATCTCTTCCAAACCATCAACATCTGAACCTAGTTCTCCATCCCCTGACTCTATGGAGAACCATGATCAAGAAGGGGGTGAGATTCAAAACCTGCAGGACCAGCTGCAGACTCTTACTTGTGCATTGGCCAACCCCTGACCACGTCCATAGAAGTGGGATCATTACATTCCCGCAATTGTAGCCATCGAACCCAAGGTGTAGATTCATGCTGGGGGACCTGATACTGAGTTGAAACCGAATATTATCAACTTGATCCCCCACTTTCATGGATTGGGCTCTGCAAACCCTTTCCAGCTCATCTAGGAATTCAAACATTTGGCCTAGACTCGTAGGCCAAGTGTTCAAAATTGGAGCACCCAACTAGTGGAAATGTTCCCCTTCTCCCTGAAGGATAAGGCTACCGATTGGTATCTCTGACTCAATCGATAAACACATGCGATGCTTTACAAGCTGAATTTCTTAAGAAATTCTTCCCAGTTGGGCGTACTAATGCCCTGAGGCACCAAATCATGCTTTTCACACAAAATGCAGGGGAACCACTTTGTGAGGCATGGGATTACTTTCTAGATCTTATGTGAAAATGACCTCATCACAGATTTGCTAAATGGGAACAGGTCAAGTCTTTTTACCAGAGACTCCGTGAGGATATCCATTTATTTGTTGATGCAGCTTGTGGAGGCAACTTCATGGGTAAAGATGAAGACACCATTTAGGAGATTCTCAAGAACATGTATGAGAACTCCATAAACAATGAGTCTATGAGTATGTTCAACCGAGCAACTACCTGGTAATTGACAAAAACCAGAGGGACACATGAGACACGAGACCTATTTGCATCCATCTATCTGGAGTTAGTGGCCAATCGATTGGATAAGCTCTGCATTATCGAGAGGAATTTGGATGATGTGACTCGCCAACTACAGCGGGTCACTTCTCAGTAGAGCACATATATGCATCTGCCCACAGAGAGGAAGGCCATGCATAGCATTCTTTACCACTCATATCAGGGGATGGATGTGTATCCACCCCCATCTGATCCTGGTTTTCGAGGAACTACGAACCTTCCTGCTCTAGTTGGGGGATCTTTAAACCCTCGTATCCTAATTACTCGTGAGCTACTCAACCTTGTGAAGGACTCCACGCCATCTAGAATGTCCATTCTCCAACTCATATAACCTTGGATGGCGCAATCATTCAAATTTCAGTTGGTTGGAAAATAATCAGAACTCTAGACCTAAATTCCAACCCTGACCACAAAATCCATGACCATATTAGCCTGCTCATCCAAGGCCCAACTTGAACTTTCAAACTAGGCCTATCATGGAAGACCAAATGAGCTTGATTCTACATAGTTTGGCTAACATACAGATGACAAATGCTACAATGCAGAGGCAGCACAATGCAGAGATTACGGAGATTCGCAACCAACTCGCACAAATGGCTAGGACTCACCACTTGGTGCACTTCCTTCTCAACCTCTACCGAATTTGAATAACTTGCCGAACCAGAGGCACGTTGTGCACCCAAATTAAGGCAAAGCACACTACATTTATTAGGCCCTTTCTACACCTCCACTTGACGAGTCAGAGGCTTCTACTTCATACTCGAGTTATTAGTAGCAACCCCCCTTCTTGCCAACTCCAAATCCAAACTAGGTTGGCCTAATAGAACCCTGTGGCAAATCCGCCGCCAGGCCCTTACACACCCCAGAATGATCACGCATGAAGCCCTATTGATAAATTGATGTGTATGATGATGGAAATGTCAAAGTGCCACAAAGAAAACATGACTTCTCTTTGGCATCAATTGGCGCAGTAGAATGCCGAGATCAGTCAACTCCGAATGATGACTCGATCTCAGGGCACTCTTCTTGCTCAACCTATCCCAAACCGACAAAATTTTGTATCCCATGTTCCTCAACCATAGGTACAACCTATTCAGGGACAGGCAAATCAAGTTCTACATGCTCTGAGTACTCCACCGGGATTTCAGGTGAATCCCGCGACAGCACAGCAACCCTTTGTCCCTATTGCGAACCCTCCTCCACCTTTTGATCCTGCTGGACCTACTTCATCAAATGTGATCATGATGAGGAGTGGTAAGCAGATTGTCGATCCACCTCAGACTAATCCTGACCCATCTTGTTCGTCGCCCTCTCATTCGGGTTGTGCACCACAACCACATAGGGATGATATGACTCGACTCGTGCCAGAATCAATCCCATTCCTTGACACTCTACTAGGGGAGCCAAAAGCAAAGAAAAAGAACATGCAGCCCTTTGATAACCTATGTAATTTATTCAGGGATATGGAGATCAAAGTACCCCTGTTGAAGGCTATTGACCATATATAAACTATCACCCGATTCTTCAAAGACTACACTACACCCAGGGGACAGTCAAAGAAAACAAAGAATCCGGTGGTCCTCTCGCCTCATGCTAGTTGTGTTATACTGTCAAATCTACCACCAAAGTATAAAAATCCAGGCACACTGCTTATTTCATGTAGCATCCAAGGCTGCTTTTTTAACCGTGCCCTGCTTGATCTAGGATCTTCCATAAATCTTATACCAACCATCATGCTCGAGAAATTTGCCTTAGGAAATCTGAAACCCACCTCTATCACATTACAATTGGTAGATCGTTCTGTCAAAATCCCGAAGGATGTAGTGGAAGACATGGTGGTTAGGGTCAATAGTCTTTATTTTCTTTTTGATTTTCTTATTTTGGATATGGAAGTTCCTTGATCACTTTTTGATTATCCGATCATCCTTGATCGACCTTTCTTCGCCACAGTCTGTACCCATATCGACTATTAGTCAAGTTGCATTGAGATCACCATAGGCTCTAAGAAGCTCAAGCTAAACATTTTCAAGGCCGCCAAGAACTTTGATTGTGATTACATCGAGAATGACATGTCTGACAAGGACATGGCTGTTAGCGTGTGTATTGAACTAATAGGGACCTATTCTAACTATTGTGGACTGCCCATGGACACAGACCATCACTTGACAGACTTATACTGTGATGTTTCCCCACCCCTCCCCTTACCCGTATCTTCTCCTGACTAGACTTCTGACGAGGTTTTCTCTGCTTCCTACACCACTTGGTCTGAATCATATCTAGGCTACTCACCGCCGGTCCGCCCTCTTGAAGACCGGATTGCCCTTTCTTTCCCAACAAATCAAGTGGAAATGCTACTCCACACTAGGACCTTAAGCCCAAATGCTGATCATTGGGGCTCTCATTTCTTAGATCCATCAATCCAAGATGCCCCTCTTCTTGGCCAATCTGAGGGCCAACGTCTTTCTCCTACCCATCTTTCTTCTGATCCTTTTGGGACACTCTCGTCCCAAGAAATGCCAGATGTTTATGCGAGAGTGAAATCTGGTTTGTAAATATTGCATTGCAGTATAGTTGAAATCGCTTTGAAAAACAAATGAAAGTTTATTACACAAAAAACTATGAATCCGAGGTCGAACACAGGGAGTAAATTGGGATTTAAAAACTAAGAACACAACTTCAATTTGATAAAATGTGATGGCCAATCAAATTATGAAGCAATGGAAATAGTTTCAATGTATATAGAAGCTCAAAAATATGAATATAGATGTGAAAATCAAATGCTTCTGGCTTTGGGCTTTCTCTTCTTCTTCTTCTTTCTTTCTTCTTCTTTGCTCTTCTTTCTCTTTCTCTGACTTCAGCCGATCCCTTTTCTTCCTTTGCTTTTCTACTGAAGCTTCCTTCTTTCTTTGGCTTTGGTTCTTCCTTTGTCTGCTCCTTCTTCCTTCCTTCTTCTTCCTCTTCCTTTCTACCTTGACTTTCTTTGGCTTCTATTTCTCCCCAGGTTTCTTTTTCTTTAACCTTGGTTTAAGCCCTGCCTTCTCTACAACCGTGCCTTCTCTTTCCTTAGCCTTTTTCCTTAGCTTCCTTTGCGACTCCTTCTCTTCAGCTTCTTCTGCCTTTATATTTTCCTTCCTTAGCTTCTCCTTCAGGGTCCTCTTCCTTCTTCCATTCCCTACAAGCAAGTGCAAAACTTACCCCTACCCTTCCCTGCGAACTCTCTCTCTTTTTCTCTCTTAGGCTCGCTCTCCCAGAGCCTTTCTCGGGTAAATGGGTTAGTTTTGCACACTCGGGACCAGGCACACCGACGTGGGTGATGCGCGAGGAGTGCACAGATAATCGGGTTAGGTTGCCAGGTCCGTGAAGGAGTGAATCACGGACGAGGCGAGAGTAGGTGAGAGGGACCTCACCCGTGTCAGGTGGCGATAAGCCCCTGACACAATTACAATTTGTCACTCAACCCGCTCCAAACTTACCGAGGTGGGACTAAAAGTCCCACCTGCTTCTTCGCGCGTGCCCGTAGGGGAGCACTCCTAATTGCAGTAGTTGCGAGGTTCTCCGAGGCCAATCTCCTGGTTGGAAATGTGCGCGCGACAATTCTGCGCCACCTGGACTTGAATGCCTAGAGAGAGGCTACCTGGATTGAGCTTGCAAGCAAGCTTCGCTCCTTCTTCAATGGCAGATAGAGATCAGAATCTGCCAACACGAATACGGCCTCACGACCCTGTCAAAACACTCAAAATGCTTTGCCGTGATGTGGTGAAGGTGGCACAAGTGCTGGTGTGGTGCGAGACGGCCTGGGTGTGCATGCCTAGGTTGTTCTGTGGCCGTGAAGGTGGGTTTGTTCGGGGGTAGTGTATGGAGCGTGTGGCGGTCGATGGAGAGGGGGAAGATGATCAGTGGAAGGTGGCGGAGCTTCTGAGGTAGTTGGCAAGGCGTGTGGGTGTGTGGAATGATGGATGCACCTCGCCAGTGGTCTATCGGAGGTGGAGACAATGGTGGTGGTCTGTGGTTGTCGAGGGTGTTTTGGGAAATAAAGAGGGTGAAAATAAAGAGAAGAGAGAAGGAGACTTATCTGATAGTGGTTGGATGAAGAGGGAGGCAGAGGGGCAGACGGCACGTATCTGCCGTTGCTGGAGACAAAGACCCTGAGATGGAGAGGTGACTACGACGATAGGGAGGTAAACGTGGGTACAGGTTTGGCATGACGCGAGAGAATGAGGTGGAGAAGACTCTGCCACTGGTATGGTGGCAGAGCAACGAGAAGAGGGAGGAGGAGTCGCTGAAGCTTGCGGGCTTTTTGGTCGGATGGGAGAGGATGAATTTTGGGGGTAATCTCAGGCCAAAACAAGCTTGGGATGGCCGGGAGGATCTGGGGGCCTTTAAATAGTCGTGGGCGGAAGGCCTTGTGCTTGGAGGGCAAGCTTCCAAGCATGGCAACCTCACCAAACTTGGAAGGTCGAGAGATACCCATATCTCTCATGCGTTTGCATGAGAGATTGGGTGGCAATCAGAGCTTAGGATTTGGTTCACATGATTAGGAATTCCTCAGAGAATCTCCCATTCAAATTTGAGAAGGATTCTCTGAGGAATCAGGGAGATATCCCTCTTGAATCCTTGCTGGAGTAGGATTCCTCCGTTGTAATGGCAGAGGGACCTAATTGCGAAGAACGATGAGGAAGATAGGGGGTGTCTGCAAAGTTTTCAAAAGCTAGGGGCATAAAAGTAATTAGGTTGGACTATTTTGCAAAGTGGGTCAAAGTGAACTCCCCTTAGGTCCAAATTTTGGTATAAACCTAATTTGGACCTAAGGAATCTAATGGTGAAGTTGGATTTTAGCTTTGACCATGTTGGATGGACATTTTACATAAAAACTCAATTTAGGGTAAATGTTTGACTAGGACCCCTATTTAGGTCAAAGTAGGTTCTAAAGGTCAAATTGAAGGTTCTAAACCCTAGAGGATATTTTTACATGAATTTGAGAGGGTTTAGTTGAATTTTATCCTGACCAAAACCTTGTTAAATTAAATGGGTCTATTTTAGGGTTACAAGAAGTCATTTAATTCCCAGATCTCACATTAACCCTTTTCTGATTGAACCAACCCGCTTTTTATCTTGTTAAGACCAATTGACCCATGTTTTAACCCTGAGAAATCCTGCTATTGTGCTGCAATGGTAAAATTGCAGTTTACCCTTTGTTTCTTGCTTTTCTTTCAGACTGATTATTTCTTGAGTTAGGCCCTTTAGTTGGTTATGTAGGAGCTTTTATTCTCTTTTCTAAGTCAAAATGAGCTAGTTAGGGCTCATGATGGTGTTCGCATCACCAGATCTTTCACCATACACTCCTAAGCTAAAAGCACTACCTGACATACTTAAATATGCTTATCTGGGACAGAAAGAAACCCTCCCCTTAATTATTAGTTCAAAACTGACCAAGGTGAAAGAGTGCAAGCTAATGAAGGTCCTCATAGAACACAAGGCAGCCATGGGATGGTCCTTATCTGATTTAACTGGCATTACCCCTCCTACTGCACTAACCGTATATATATGGAGGAGGCTTGACCTTCCTGCAAGATGCAGCGACGTCTCAACCCTAACATGTGGGAGGTCATTAAAAAGGAAATTATTAAGTGGATGGATGCAAGTATAATCTACCCAATCAGGGACAGCCCCTGGGTGAGATCGATTCATGTCATGCCCAAAAAGGTGGGACTCATCATCTGTGTCAATGACAGGGGCAAATCCATCCCTACACACACTTTTACATCTTGGAGAGTGTGTGTAGATTATAGGAAACTGAACGCTATAACAAAGAAGGACCATTTTCCACCACCTTTTATTGACCAAAACCTAGAGCGGTTAGCAGGAAATAAATTTTTCTATTTTCTGGATGGATTCTCTATATATAACAAGGTGGCTATTGATAAATACCAGTTTATCATCATTCTTATGCATTAAAACAAACCTAGCTCTTTGGATTTTGCTCCGCAAATGGGTTTTTGGGCTGCATTTAGGCATTAACTAGGTTAGGCATGCATTGCATTTTTCTTGTCGTTTTAATGTGTTTTTGTGAGTGTTAGGGATAAATAGATATACAGATCCCTAAAACCCTAGCACTCAAGAAGGCAACTGGTGAAGAAGAAGCTCAAACTAGCTTGAACTCAGCTTGATCCAGCTCACCATAGCTGGAATCTAGCTCACTTGGACTAGGAATAGCTCATCCTAACTCCATTCAGCTCATCTCAGTTGAATGGCAGCTCAAGAGAGCTCATCTTAGCTCACCCTAGCTCAGGTCAACTCAAATCCAGCTCAACTTAGCCGAGTCTAGATCATCTCAGCTCCCACTAGTCCACAGGAAGCTCTAGCTAGCTCAGCTGAGTTGACTAAAGTTCACCCCAACTCAGCTCTAGCTACATCCAGCTCCACTCAACTCCAGCCAGCTGAAGATGAATTCATCCCAGCTCTAGAAGCTCAACTTAGTTGAGCTAAGCTACCTTAGCTGTCTCAACCAGCTCAATCCTCCCCGGGAGCACCAGACCCAGCTCACCTCAGCTCCATTCAACAGAAGCCAGCTCACTTTAGCTTGGCTTAGTAGCTACCAAAGAACTAGCAAGCTAAGACAGCTAGAGTAGCCCCATGTTGACCCCTTTAGTAGCTGCCAGCTCCAATTCAGCTCCAGACTCTACATATCCAGCTCCTCTCCTCAAACCCTAAGCTCCACATGCATACTCCTCTACCCCATAGCTAGCTAAGATAGCTTAGGTTAGCTTACCTTAGCTAACATCCAACTCCTTGGCCATCCTCTACCTTGAAGTTAACCCTAGCTAGCTCCACCAACTAAGCTTACCTAGTCCACCTAAGCTATCTAATCCCTACTCTATTTTGGTGCCAAGATGGGCACCTCCTAGCCCCTCAACTACACCCAAAAGACACCTTATTTTGGCACCAAAATGCCCTTCTAGAAGCCCTCCCTTTTGGCACCAAAACACTCCTATATCATGGCCCTACACATACCCTACAACCCATCCTAGCCATCCACCTAATCCCCTTTCAAGAAGCCTTCATGGTGGCACCAAAACCAAGGCATCTCTCCATGGTTGGCACCACCTTTAGGTGGCCCTTCACCACCATAACCACCACCTTCACACCCCCCTACTTGGCACCAACTCTCCTTTGCCCTAGGATCACCTAACCACATCTATTCTCCCATCTTAGCCATCCATCTCAAGAGCCACCTTAACCCCCTCATCCTACCCTATAAAAAGACCAACACCCACCACCTTACAACCCATCCTTGGCTAGCAGAATACCTCTCATACTCTACCTAAAGCTCACACCCAAGAGAGAAGAGGAAGAAGATTAATGGGATATTCTATCCCCTTGGTGCCTTCCCCTCTTCCCTTCTCTCTTGTGCCCACGCAAGCCAAAGGAGAAGCCAGGCAAGGAAGACCTTTGGAGGAGATCTTGAAGGTGGTCCATGCCACCTTGGAGGAGAGCTTGGGGGTGGTGCATGCCCACCCTTGGAGGAAAGAGTTGAGGTGGAGAGCATCCACCTTGGAGGAGCATTCAAGGAAGGAGAAGGAGACCTTTTCAAGCCAAGGAGCAGCTAGGCTTGAAGCAAGAAGACTCACTTCTTCACTAGATTCAGCAAGAGGATTTGTGTTTCTTTTTATTGCTTTTATATTTTCCATTTCTAGTAGAAGCATTCCTCTACATGTCTTTGTAAAAGAACACAAATTCTACTAAATCAATTTGCCTTCTTTTTAATTTCTATTGCAATTTCTTGTCTTTGTTCTAGCACTTTTTTCACTTCCACTTCCTAATTACTCTAGGCCTCCACTTGCCAAGAGTGAGCTTAGGGAGGGGTCATATTTGTCTCTTAGGTTTTAGCTTAGTGATTATAGGTGTTAGTTACTTTTTCGTCAACAATTCGCATTTTGCCCTTATTATTTCAAAACATAAAAATTATATATTTAAAATACCAAAAAGAAAGATTGAGTTTCCCTTAAAAGCATCAGATTTGAATTGCAAACTTGCCTCATTGGATGACCCTAGATACTCTCCTATCTAGGAATATAAATTTGAAAGCGTATGTAATTTTGCGTGTTACAGCGACTTTAAAAACTCTAATTACAAATCACACTAAATTTTGCATCAGCTATTGACCGTTGGGACCAAGAGAAAACCACCTTCACCTACCCCTTCGGCACTTTCGCATTTAGAAGGATGCCATTTTGACTTTGTAATACGCCAGCAACTTTCCAGAGATGGTTGCTGGCAGTATTTCACGATATGGTGGGTGATTTTCTTGAGGTCTTCATGGACGAATTTTCGATCTTTGAACCCTCATTTGATGATTGTCTAGCCAACCTGACTCATATCCTTAGAAGATGTATTGATGTGAACCATGTGCTTTCTTGGGAGAAAAGTCATTTTATGGTACACGAGGGGATTGTTCTCGATCACATCATCTCCAAATGAGGTATTGAGGTGGATAGAGCTAAGTTAGAGGTGATTGCATATTTACATGCGCTTAGCTCTGTCTGAAAAATTCGCTGCTTTTTAGGACACATTGGTTTCTATAGGAGATTCATCAAAAACTTCTCTAAGATTTCTAGACCTTTAACTCATCTCCTATCAACCGACGTACCTTTTGATATGGGCCCTGACTGTATATGTGCATTCATGCAGCTATGCGAGGCTGTCACCAAGGCCCTTGTTCTCCAGCCACCTGATTGGTCCCTCGACTTTGAACTTATGTGTGACACTTCCAACCTTGCAGTCGAAGCCATCCTGGGACAAAGATGCGATAGACACCCCTTCGTGGTGTACTATGCTAGTAAGATGCTGGACAAGGCCCAGCATAATTATACGACTACTGAGAAAGAACTATTGGCGGTCATCTTCAGGTTGGCAAAATTCCGCTCTTACCTTTTGGGCTGGTATGTTACTGTATTCACTGACCACATGGCCATTCGTCATCTCATGCACAAGAAGGATGCCAAGCCTAGACTGATTCATTGGATCCTTCTGCTCCATGAATTTGACCTTGAGATATGCAATAAGCCTGGAGCTCAAAATGTTGTTGTTGATCATCTCTCAAGACTAGACGCTGATCACATTGTACTTACCTTGCCGATTAATGAGGTTTTTCCTGAGGAGCACCTACTGGCGATTAATGTGGCAAGTGGACCTTGGTAAGTCGGCATTGCCAATTACCTTGCTTCTGGCTCCCTTCCATATGGCTGGCCTAGAAACCAGTGCGAGCGTCTCAACGTAGAAGAAAAGTATTATTTCTTGGATAATCCACTACTTTTTCGAGTAGGTGCTGATTAGATCATCCATCACAATATTCCTAACAGTGAGTTCCCCAGTGTGCTATCCTTCTGTCACATCAGGCCTGGAGAGGCCATTTCTCTCAGAGGAAAACTGCAGCCAAGGTGTTGTAGTGTAGTTTCTTTTGGCCCTCCCTACACAAGGATGCACACAATTATGCTAAATGGTGCACTAGGTTCTAGTCGCTAAGGTCAATGTCACGTCATGACATGATGCCCTTGCAACCCATCCTAGCTGTTGAAATCTTTTATATTCGAGGAATCAATTCCATGGGTACCTTTCCTCCTTCCAACGGCTTTGAGTACATCTTCGTTGTTGTTGATTATGTTTCAAATTGGATCGAGGCTATTCCAACGCACCATGCTGACCATGTCATATCTACTCGATTTGTTAAAGACCACATTTTTACATGCTTTGGATCCCTCAAGCCATTATCTCTAATGGAGGAAGTCATTTTACCCATGCATCTTTTCGGGTACTTCTGAGGAAATACGGAGTCCACCACCGTATCGCATCTCTGTATCATCCTCCGATGAATGGCCAAGCTGAGGTGTTGAACCAGCAAATCAAGTAAATTCTCCAGAAAACAATTTGGCCTGATCATAAGTATTTGTTAGACAAGCTGATTGACACACTTTGGGCGTATTAGACTGCCTTCATGGCTCCCATTGGTATGTCTCCTTATAGAATTGTTTATGGGAATCCTTGTCATTTGCCCGTGGAGCTGGAGCACCATGCTTATTAGGTTATTCGCCAATGTAACCATGACCTAGACCTATTTGCTCAAGAAAGGAAACTCCAACTCTAGGAGCAAGAAGAGCTCCGTCGTGAGGCCTATGATTCTGCCTTAACTTTCAAACAATGCACTAAGGCCTTTCATGACAGCCGCATTCGACGGAAGGAATTTGAGCCATCACAGCAAGTTTGGCTTTACAATGCCTGACTTAAATTCTTTCCAGGGAAACTGAAGTCCAAATGGACTGGTCCCTACATGGTCTCGAGACCATTTCCCAATGGGGGGGTCAAAATTGAAGATCCTAAATCTAGGCATAAATTTACGGTCAATGGGCAGTGGTTAAAACGCTATCTTACTCATGAACCTACGTCCGTTGGTGAAACTGTTGCCTTGCTGGAGGGTAACTGACTTCATGCCTCACTCTAAGTCTAGTTGAGGATGTTAAATTTGGCGCTCGTTGGGAGACACCCCAGCAACACTCCTCTTCCACTTTCACTTTCACATTCCATTTCACTTCATTTCACATCGTAGTTCTTCACTTTTACTTCACCACCCACCATCCACCCGCCGTGCCACCCTACTGTATACCTCGCACCTCAGCTCTCGTACCAAGACCCTTGGACCTTGCTTAACCTTGCATGCATATGAGGACATTGCATCATTTGGCATGGGGGGATGGATAAGCATCCATAGGATCTTGGTATTATATGAGTATCATGCAGCTTCTGCATCCATTATACATATCCATCTATAAATATGTACATAGCCCTATTTTTTATCAATAAAATGCCCTCCCAAATTGCTATCATTACACGATAGCTTCCCTTTCAATTTCAAAAAAAATATATATGTACATAGCCTATTTGTTTCCAAAAAAAAAATATACAAAACCCAAAAAGGCATAAAAAAATGTAAATGTTTAGCTATAATCTGAAAGTTGAATAAAAAATACAATAAGTGTTTATGGATATTCAACCTCTGCTTTGAAGACTTTCCAGGCCACAGAAGCTTGATTCGCTCAGGATTTGGTTTAATTCACTTGAGCACTGACAAGATAGATAAGAATATCTCTTAACTTAAGACATGTTCTTGTACCTGGGTCACCAATACAGGATTCGTTGGTTTGCTTCTACTTGAGAGCCAAAATAATCTTGGTTCACACTACACATATCGAGAAAGACCAGGTGAACATAAGATCCAACCCTAGTTTTCATTAGGGAAGGTGGAGTCCTTACCTGTGCACGTAGGTTGACTTTTTATCCCAGTCTTTGTCTTGTGTTTAGGAGAAACTCTTTCCACCAAACAGTACTCACCCACCAAAATAAGTGTGCTCTTTCAAATAAAGTTGTAGGAGATATATTGACACTTGTTTCAAAAAAAAAAAATCTTGTGAATAAGTCAGTATATCTTCCAAAATTCTATAAATTCTTCTCCCCAAAAGTTTTTCAGGGTGCATTACAAATACCCTATTTCTACTATATATTATTTGAGCCACAAAAATAATAAAAGTGGCGTTGAATTTTTCCAACATTTTTTGAGGGTTAATCCGATGACATGAGTTGAAGTTGGGACCAACATGGACTTAAGAATTTGTGAAACCTTGAGCTTAAGCCTTAATGCTCATTTGGTCGATCTTGATCCATCACTATGCACAAACCATAACCTCTTAGCTCTTAAGTATGGTGAAACCCCCTGAGCCTGGAAATCGCACTTAAGGTTTAAATATCAAGAGTCCAGGTTAGCCGAGAGATGGTCTATATCATGTATGACTTGAGTACTGGTAGTCTTCTCTGCAGTTGATTCTCACAATGTCCAACAGATAAACACATTAATGGCTTCAGAAAAATCTTCAGCTTAAGATCATTTCTAAACACGATACAAATAAACGTTTTGCTAGGGACTAGTAAAAGATAGGCATGAGGTTATGATTGCACAGCAAGCTACGCCTATAAATATGTCATCTTATGTTATTTCCTAACATTACCCATTCTTTTTAGGTAGCCTTTATTTTATTTTCCACCAATTGGCTGCATTTTGCATGCCGCCCCTTCTTATTCACTATAAAAGAGCATGCACCCCTCCCTACACAAAGCACAAGGAAATCTTCTCCATGGAATTAACCGGGGAGGACCACTAGTGGGTTCCCCTATTTATTTTGATTTTATCTAGTTTTGTTTAGAAGGGCCCATTGCGTGATTCGAACCCAAGACTCTCGAGTGAGAATCATTCGTCCTCACCACTTGACCATAAGTGATATATTAATATAATAATAGATCTATCTATATATATATATATACATAATTACGTATATATATTTATAGCATATCAACATCTATATATATATATTACTCACTATATAAACTCGTAGGCTCATACTTATATATATATATATATCTAGCTATCCATCTATCTATATCCACTCTATCTATATACTTATCACCTATTCACCCATACATATATATATATATTCCATCTATGCACATTACCCTCACCATTCACACCCACGCACTACACCCCACCGCACCTTGTGTTGTAGGGATCTTTGCACAAGTTGCATTTGTCCCTACAACGCCTGCGCAAAGCAAGTGATTCCACCCACAATCACACATATCTGCTCCACACACCACATGGCACTTAGTCTTGTTGGCTGTGTCTTGCTAGACGTGGACCAACTTGACAACATGCTATATCCCATTCCCATTTCCATCTCCACCCCTATTTATATACTATCTATATATCTATATCTATTCTATATCCACTTACATAACTACTATATATATACATATACTAAGCTAAGTATCTCTTTTCATTTCTTTCCTTGCATTTTATTTTGCTTTCATCTATCTTTTATTCTAGCTATTAAAAATGCCAAAAAGAAGTATAAAAGAGAAAAGAAAATTTTTGTCTTGCAGGTGCCCGATATTGTGAGTGACAAGATCAATTTTGGAACCCTAAATTGGCTTCAACCCAAGGACCATTTAGCTCAAGGCTAAGGACTTCATTTTTTGAGGGTGTGCCTCAAGGATAACATTATCACAAAAATCTTAAAAGTAGAAAAAACCAAAACCATAATAAACGCAGGGAAGGGATACGTTTTAGGAAAGGCATAAAAATTTCTTAATATCCTAATTCCTGCTTCCCTGAGATCGACCTTGGGCCTAAAAGTGACCAGGATAAAATCAAGTAGGCCAGGTTAAAATTTCTTTTTGTGAAACTGGTGCAGACTTGATTTAGGTTAACTCACTACACTAATTTCAACGATAATATCACCATATTAAATAAGTCTATTCGAGTCCGCACCAACGGGGTGAGGTCCCCTTCACTCGACCACACACTTCTCAGTCACCACACATGCCTAGTGACCCTAGTCGAAAATCGATTACTCGTTAACCTATATATAGATTTGACTATGCTATGGGTTTGAGAGAAGAGAAGAGGAGAGATGGGGAAGAGAGAGAGTGGGGGAGGGAGGGTTTTGCTGCATGACTGTCTACCATATGCTAAAGAGAAGAGGGCCCTGTGCGACACTCAGTCGCTGAAGGGAGTTGGGTTCCCTATGTTGTGAAGAAGAGAGGGGTCGTGCCTGAGAAAGAATAGAAGGCTCAAGACGAAGAAGAGAAGAAGAGGAAGAGGCTGAAGAGAAGAAGAATAGAAGAAAGCTCTCTTGAAGGCATTGTAGGAGGAGACATTTAAATCGTCTGACTTGGGAGCTAGACATATGATTGCTGTTGGATTATTTGGTTTAATTGAGATATTTGTGATGCATATCTAGAGAGCTTAGTTGGTGATATAATTCACCACTTTTGGCTTTTCTATTCTTTTTATCCCAAAATACATTGAGCTTCATTGCATACTTATTGTGACAGATTAATATTCATTGAATATCTTTATAGTGCTTCAATTCTTGTGCTCAATTATGTTTTAATTGAAGATTAGCTTGTGAATTCTATTTACTCCCTCGACCTTGGACTTCATTTCTAGATATCTAAGTTCATAAATTGTATTTGTTGAGAGATCGATTGAGGATTTTGCACTGCAATGATGATAACTTAATCTTAGTCCTCTCTAGATCCCTTAAACATTTTGGTGCCATTGCTGGGGAACAACATACAATTCACCACTATTCTTATTTTTATCTAATTTTATCGAGCACTAACTTGCCCTTGTTGATTTCTTGTGATTTTTCGAGGTACTTAACGAGGAGAACTTCCATGCAATTTAACCACTCCAAGGTAGGTAATCTCACTTCTTCCCTAATCTCCTAATCCTTGGAAGAGAGAAAAGGAAACAAATCAATTAGGAACTACCTACCTTATTTTATTAGTAATCATCATTAAAGAGGCAAGTTTCCTAATTTACGAAAAAATCAATATCTGATTGAAGCTCTATGTGATTCTATTTAGAAATCCTGACCTTCATTTCTTGTACCTATTAGGGATTATGCTTAATTTCTAATCTTCTTGGACTACGCACTTCTTGTTTGAAGTCCAAGAAGAACAACTTGAGATTTACTTGGACTTGAAATAGAGCCAATTAGGGTTTGAACAGTAGGGTTTGAAGTGTTAGTACACATTTGCCTGCACTAAAGAGAATTAACCCTCCGACATTTATGTGCTATGCAAGCCCCTACTTGAAAAGATCTAATCAAGTAGAACCCTAAAATCAGGCTCTAATTGCATTTGAACCCTAAAATCTTGGACCTAATAACCTGACAGTCAATTTAGGGTGATTTCTATGTCTTGACCTAGATGTCATTCTGCCATCTTTAGGGCAGGTCAGGTGAAGTTGGTCTACATTGTAGGACAACCAACATCCAAAATTAGGTCACAAGTAAAATCAACTTCTAATCAAGTGAAATCCAAGGCACAAATTAGGAATAAAATTGGTAGACTTCAGGTCTTAAGTTCGTACATTCCGGTGTACTTGGAACCACAGTATCAAGGAAGGTCGGGTGGGGGAAACCCTGTAACCCGTGGGGTGCTCTACTGTGTAGGGTTCTTTGTGAGGCTCTCCCTTCTTGGCTGCCCAGGTATTTCTCGGGTATGCAGATTTCTGATTCAGACGTTTCATCCGCCTTGAAACTACCTTAGTCATCTAAAATCTTTGGGTTCCTTGATTGGGTTCAAATAACATCCATTCCCTCATCCCTTCTATAGAGCACATATACAGGAAGGTCCTTAGGTTTTTAGCCTAAGGAACCTTATTAGATCTTCTTGGGAATTTCTTTTAGATCTAATCAGTTCCAATCTAACCTTGAGTTTGATTCTACATCTTGATTCCACCATCTAATAAAAAAATGCAATCTGGCAATTTAGGAAGATCGCTAAGGAAAACTAAGTCCCAAATGAGCATGAAAGAAAAGATAATTGAGAATGCCTATAGACACCATGAGGAATATTTTAAAAGAGACATTCAGGATAAATTTTAGAAAATAATGGACCACATCGCGAACTGTGTGGAGATAATATGGATACAAATGAACCACGATTCAACCCAGAATGATCTCTTAGTAGAATACCATAAATTTGTGAAGTTACACAACAACAACTGTCTACAATATTTGTCAAATCCTTCATTTCTGAAAGACCTCCAAAAATTTTTGGAAATACGGGGAGAATTGCTGAATAAGTTATATAGATCCGTTGATCAAAATTACTCACCAAAATTAATAAAATATCTTGGAGTGATTCTAGTGATCAACATAGTTTCTCAAATCCCAGGTTCGAGAATCAAGGTTATAGTTGACTTCCAACCCAAATGAATTCAGATTCAAATTTCATAGCAATTAACATTCTGATCTTAAATGAGGGTGGGGAGGTTCCAATTGTAGGTGTTCCCAATTTCGAGCCAACCCTAGAAAATCAAGAGCCTGGTTCACCAAGCTTAGATTTCCCTGACACCTGTGATGATGAGCTTAAAACAAAACTTCTCGAGAATGTAAATCCTGAGCCATATCCTATTAAGGTGATTCCCAAGAATGATTCTGACATCCTTGTAGAGCTCAGCCTAGATCCTAGTAACCCAATGCCTACCTTTAGCCTAGAATCTAGATCTGAGCCCAATTGGGATGAGTATGAGGCCTCATGTGATGAAATACAGATTTCAAATTTGAAATATGATTCAGGGCCTGCATTTGATGAATACACCACTCCAACCTCCTCAAAGATGCTAATTGATTTTTCGAAAGTCATGCCCACCTATGATACAAAAATCGAGGAGTTGGAAGAGTTGGGAATCGATTGGGTCTACCCTAGGACCAAGAACCTGAGCTTATGACTAATAGGGACACCTTTTTGAGTTTGGAATTTGAAATTAGGGTAGATCCAAGTCAAATTGCTGATTCTACTTATCTTGATCCTTCTATGGTGGAACCTCTAATCTGGAATTGAATTCAAAACATGATCTTCACAAATGCTTTGATGATTTCGAATTCTACTCAGATTTCAGAGAACCCTTGTTTCCTGACGACTATGAACCAGTTTATGACCTCAACATCCATGATCCGTTCTTCGACTCCAAATTTGAGGTCCCTGATCCCGAGATCATTGATTCAAAATTCGGTTCTATTGAGATGGAATCATTTATTTTTTATCATTAGGAATCAGAAACAAGTGTCGAGAGTGTTTGCAATCCAGAGTTCAAATCCTTTCTTGAATTGGATTTTTATGATCCTATAACACTCTTCAGGCATTTATCATTGATTTTGAGGGCTGATAACGTTGGATTCGCACGTGTAAAGTGTTTGAGTTTGGAAAATCCATCGTCGTAGTTTGATTCGTGAGAAAATCTGTCCAACAGATAAATTTATAACCGAACCTCGAAAAGTGAGTGCCGAGTCGAACATGGGGAGGCGAATGTTTTGTTTTATAAAAATCCACACTTCGCTTTTATTTATTTTTGGTCATTTTTATCTTTTCTAAATTTTTTGTATTTTTATCAAGCAAGAGATTAGGCAGATAAAAATTTTATTTACTTGCAAAATGATAAGAGAGAGAAGGAGAAAGAGAGAGAGAGAAATAATCATCTATTCATCTCATGAATGTTTTCTACAATTAAGAAAGTAGGAAAACTATACTACAAAAGTGAAAAAAATAGAAAGAGGTGAGAGAAATCCCCCACGACGGTTGCTCGGAGGATGACTCACTCCGATGTCGCCTGCAGGAAGGTGGTGAGGAGAGGAACGAAGGGGAATGAAGTTGAAGGACGAAGGATGGGGCAGGACGGCATCACGACAAGGATCATCTTCCCGAAGGGCAATGAGAGGACAGCTATGAGATGCTCCACGAATAGGGATGAGAGGTGGGAAACTATTTTCTTTTCTACTCTAGAGGAGCATCCTAAGCTTCGAACAAACTCTCACTAGAGCCTTGGAGGTGGTGAGAGGAAGAAAGGAAGAGATTGTTTGGAAGGGGAGGGGTCATGGGGTTTATATAGTTGAGGAATGAAGGATAAAAATGGATATAGGGTAATTAGAGACCTCCCGGATGCTGCTGTAGATCCAGCTCAAGTGTCGTTGTAGCCTCCAGCTCACACTCGCACACATTTGTGCTCCGCTGACCTTCCATTACGTGTGCAAATCATGCTCGTGCCCTGTTGGTGCACGCTGGCATGCGAGCTGGCTTGTGCTGGTGTGCGCGTGCATAGCTGGTGCATGCTGGTGTGCGCTACGGGCATGCAGTTGCGATTGGGGGGGCTTCGTAGGTCTCAAACCTACGCCCCTCCCTTGAAGGTTGGGTGCTTAACCACTACGCCAAGACGTCCAAAAGGTCGAGGGGATGACTTAGCGTGCGCGATGGGGGAGCATTCTCAACCGTTGGATTCTCATCCAATGGCTGAGATGGAATGCTAGGAGGCTTCTTTGGAAGGACACTAGTGACCTTAGGCACTCTAGATGGTGCCATGTGGCACCATCTAGACTGTCCACCTTTCCTTGCTTGTAGAGGATGCCTCGATGCTCGGATCGAGGTGATTTCTATGCTGATAGATTGTGATCATCACTCCGGATCCATCTGTATGGTCAGATTCTTCATCCTAGGCCATAAGGATGTCGCATTGCCCCCTAGCCATTGATCTTCCTCAGTCCGTATAAGATTCTATAGGATTCTGATGTAGACAATTTCAGAGGTGTTAGACTCCAATCGTCATCCTAATCAAATCTGTACAGTCATACCATCCATCCAAGGCCCTAAAATAAATCTCCTTCCCTCATGTTCGTAGAAAGACACAATTAACCTAACATATACACAACTACACTAATTGCAGGATGATGCATGTTATGCAATATTTATACTATAAATGCAAATATAAGCCTAGGAACATGCATGATTAGCCATTTTAACTTGAATAATTTTATCTACATCATACTCCCATGACAATCTTTTGCTAGTCCCTAGACAAAATTAAACTACATTCTATGTATAGAAACAGAATTAGGACTCGATTGCTTAGACATAAGTTGTCTATTAGCAATAGAAAATTTCAACTAGGGGTCCTAAACTACGAAGACTCAACAATACCTAGGTGTTTGCCAGAATGCTGACCGCCCAAGTCTTCGCCTTATTTGAAAAGTGAAGATACATTTTTTTTTCTTTTTCTTCTTTTCTAATTTTTTTGTGCCTTTGGAGTTTGAGAATTCCGAGATAACTTTTCACAGCTACCTGACCCCACCCAAGACTCAAAAAGGACTCTGAGTGCTAAGCATCTAGTGAAAAGAGTGGAAGACTCACTAGGCAGCCGTTAAAACAGACTTCGGGTTTCTACGACCCTAGATGACCTTTCCTAGAGGTTTATCTTATCGAATGGTAGCTTTCTCCCTACTTTTATTTATGGGGTCAACACAAGGGCAAACCTAGTGTATATCTCCTTAATTTTTTCCGCTTCCCTGCTTCTTCTCTAAGTGTTTTGGGAATTATTGTGCTTTTTTCTGAGCTGGGCTCTGGACAACCAACCAATGGGCTATTACCCACGGCAACTTGCCAGCCATACTTTTGCGGTGAAGTGTGGTCTTTTTTTTATTTTTTTATTTTCTCCTTTTTTTGTAAGTAGGTGGCTTCCCTGATCTAAGATTTATCTAAAGGCAGTACAACAAAAATGTTCTTGTGGTTGGGCTCAAAATAACCTGCCGATGAGCTGTTACCACTAACAACTTGCCAGCCATACCACCTTAGATGGTTCATTAGCTACCCAATTTCCAAAGAAACCATCGAAAAGTGAGTCAGTGCAAAAAGTGTGTGGATGCTTAGGCTTAAAGTCCCCTTAAATCAGAGGGTGGGGTGATAAGTCATATGCTTATCACCCAAACTTATTGACCAGTTTAAAATATAATTATTTGTTGAGGACTCGAGACTAAGTCCACATTCGAGTGAACACCTGGGCTAATTAAGCCTGAAGACCTGAAGAGTATAAGTGTTTAGGTCATCTTGTATCATTTCCTAAAGTTAATTACGCCTAAAAGCCTAAGTTCTCTACTCCTAATTCTATTTTCTTCTTTTTTTATCTTTTTAAATTTTCTTTTTTTTTAATCAAATGTTTTTCTTTAAAGAAACTAAACGAAATTCTATGGAATTAACAAAATGATTTCAGGATAAAGTATCCACCCCCCAATGCCTAAATGATGTAATGTCCTCATTGTAATAATAAAGACATGAAAAGGGAGGAGTAAATAGAATATCACTTGAATTTTGTGACAACCTGGTCAGCTCCATAGAGAGAAGAGAGTATACACACACGCCATGTTTAATGCCTTCAGCTAGGCATAATATACATACAAAGAAAAAATTGGGAATTCATAAGTGTAGGTCAGAATTAAAACAAAAATATTGATCACAAGACTTGCCAGTTGGTGTCCACAAATGTGGACCAGATTATGGTGTAAACCCATGCCACAATGTCGAGTGGTTCTATGTTTCTGGATGAAAATCACCTAGAACTAAAGATTGTTGTATTTATTGGGTCGAGCCTGTGGTTTGGTGGTGTGCAACCCAAGACTACAGTGTCGGACAAAAGGTAAAGATGGTTCAATAGGTTTGGATGTCCTCTTAAAGTTTAGCTCAAAAAGATAATCAGTTATTTTGAGCTTGGGTTGCACGTAAAAGATAACATAAGGGTCCTGGTAGAAAGTAAGTGGTTTTAGGTCAATAGGTACCCTTAGATCCAAAATTGTAGTTTCCTCAGAATTAGCCTCCCAGATTTTCATTTTGAAATTCCTATCCTCTAAAATCAATATTTCTGGGACCTCAAAATCGTTGTACACTCCATCTGATTTACTCAAGTCCAGAAATTGTGGCTGACTTAGAATTGACTTGGGTACAATGATTTCCAAATCAAAATCAATCCCTTTGGGCTATGGTTGAGGAATGGGGCTACTGATTGAATCATCAGGATTCAGATCCTCCAACTTAGCCCCAATTGAATCAGAATCTTCAATGATCGGGCTATCAAATGGTTCGTCATGCTCCTCGAGCCCATTTGTCTCACTAAAATCATTTTCCTTAACTTCAAGTGAGATGTTACTTAGAGATTCCTCACCCTCAGAATAAAAGAACTCTTGATCCTCATTTATATATGTCTTAAAATCATATGTCATTTCATGGTCCATGGAGACATATTTTTCATCGTTCTCTGGGTCGGGGATCTTAGGTGAATGAATTGGTTCATCATCCTAAATTGGTTGCTCTAGCCCAACCTAGTCATCTCCGATCTTAGAACATGTATCCCCCTGACAGGCGCCTAAGCAGGTTCAGACATTAGCCCTCCCTAAAAGGGGTTCATCTTGAGAATCCTCCCAAGATTTGACTAAGGTAAGCACAAATTTCATCTTCAACCTCGACAATTTCCCAAGTAAAAACTCACCCAAGCCCATATCCCTAACATTTAGGAGCAAATCAAATAGAGAACTATTAAGTTCATCAATCATTTTGATCATAGGCTCCAATGCTTCAGTGCATGGTATTGGCTAAGCTTCTAAAGATTGTATAGTGTTCCTCAAATTAGCCAACACCCTATCTTGGATCTGGTTCACCAATTGGAACACCATCATGAGCCCTAACTAGCTCATTTTGACCCAATGAAGAGAATAAAGCTCCTGCATAACCAACTGAAGTTCCTAATTCACTACATAAACTTTCTGAGAGAAAAGTAAGAAACTAGGGGTAAAACTGTAATTTTACTAATGCAACACAACAACAGGTTTTCTCAAGGGCAAAACAATGGCCAAATGGTCTTAATAAAATAATAAGTGGGTTGGATCAGATAGAAAAGGGTTTATGTGTTCTATGAATTAAATGACTTCCTGAAATCCTAAAACAAACCCACTTGATTAACCAAGGTTTTGGGTTAGGATAAAATTCACCTAAACCTTCTAAATATCATAGAAAAATATTCTCTACGGTTTAGACCCTCAAATTTGGCCATTGGAACCTATTTTGACCTAGAATGGGGTCTCAAATAGATATTTACCCTAAATTGGGTTTTTGCATAAATTTTCTAGTCAAACATGGTCAAACCCAAACTCCAACTTCACCATTGGATTCCTTAGGTCTAAATTAGGTCTGTACCAAAATTTGGATCCAAGTTGAGTTTACCTTGACCTAGTTTGCAAAAAGGTCCATCCTGATTACATTTGTACCACTATCTTTCGAAACCCCTTACAAATAGCCCCATAGCTTCTTCATCATTATCGTAATTAGGTCCCTCCACCATTATAGCGGAGGAATCCTACTCCAACGAGCTTTGGAAGAAGAGTTCTCCCTGATTGCTTAGTGGATCTCCTCCAAAATTGGAAGGGAGATTCTCTGAGAAATTCTCTCTCATCTAAACCCATCCTTAGTCCCAGATTCTTTCTCAATCTCTCATGCGAACGCATGAGAGACATGGGTATCCAAACAGATTTCAACTCTGGCAATCTTTCCTTGCTTGAGAAGCTTGCTTCCCAAGCCCTAACCGACCTACAGAGCTCTATTTAAAGGAGCCTAGACCCCTCCAATCATTCCACTCTCGAATTATGCCGCGAACACCCCTAATTCCTCTCTTCCCTTCATGGTCGTAGGCTCCTCGATGTCCGGTAACCTCCCTCGCTCCTCCTCATTGTTTGACCACCGTACCTGGGGAGCGGCCACCAACTTCGGCGTGGCTGCTCCACCTCCACAAGCCATCCCAACCCTCGCCGACAAGCCCATAAGATTCGCCACACTCCACTGAACACTTCCCCTCACTCCAATCACTGCACCACTCGCTCACGCACCTCACTGAACACACCCACATCTTCGCACACAGTGTGCCCTAAGCATGCTCACACAGGTACCCCCACACCACGCCAACCACCCTATCATCTTTGTCGTGCTTCGACGACCCTCTCTGAACATTTTGACGTGGCCGTAAGGCCGATCTTGTGATTTCAGGTTCACCACCGCTTCGCCATTGACGAGGAAGCTTGAAGCAAGCTTGCTGCTGCTGCAGGCTTACACCCCCAGGTTGCGTGGAATACCTTCGTGCACTTATGCAAGCCTACGATTGGAGTCAAAGGCCCTCGCAGGAGCTGCAATTGAGTGCTCAACCTCTGCGGGTGCACGCGAGGAAATTATAGGACATTTAGTCCCACCTCGAAAGTGAAGGCACGCCTGCACCTGCATAAGAGGAAAAATTAAAGTAAGTTGTTCGCCTCAGATCCACGGGGTGAGGTCTCACTTACCTAACCCAGTCTCATCCGCGCTCACGCCACGTGGATCTGGCCTGACCCGACCCGACTGCACACCTCGCCCACCACCGCATGCTGGTAGGCCTAGTCCCGGGTATGCACCTGACCCGATTACTCGATTGACTGTGTAGCTCTGGGAGAGCATATCCTAGTAGAGAAACGAGAGGAGAGTTGCATGCGGGTAGGGGTAGGTTTTGCTACTGGTTCTATAGGCCAACACCTAGCCACAACTAGAAGTAAGAAGAAGCTAAGGTAGAAGAAGGGTAAGGTAGGAGCTGAAGCCAAGGCCAGAAGAGGAAGAAGAGAAGGCATATGACAGAGAAAGAGAAGAAGGAAGAAGCTGAAGAAGAGAAGAAGAAGAAGAAAAGAGAATTCATAGAAAGAAATTAGAGGAAGAAGGGTAGAAGCCAGAGCACAAAGGAAGAGATAAAGAAGCAAAAGGGAAGGATCGTGAGGGTAGAAGAAAGGCAATGGAAGATAGAAGCCAAAGAAGAAGAAGGAAGGAGAAGACAAAGAAGCAAAAGAGAAAAAATCTATCAGACACTTTAAGTTGTCTGATTAAAGAATCAGACGATAGATTCTAGCTTCCATTGCATATTTACATTGAATCATTTGGTGATATTGTAGGAGCATTTGGTGATCTATATCACCATTTTACTCCCATATTTTTGCACTCTGATACTGCTACTATTACGATTCCTTTCAAGTTTAAATTATGATCTTTATTTCTAAATACCAATTTGCTCCCTATGTTCGACCTCGGAAATCTTTTCGAGAAATAAAATTATATCTATTTTGAATGCTTTTTCGGCTGTATTACAACGCAACACTCTTAAATATAGATTCAGTGCTCTCAACATTTTGGCACCATTGCCGGGAAGCAACGGGCAATTTAGAATTCTTGATTACAACTGCTGATTTGGTACTAACTTGATATATCTCTTTTCTTTGTGGTTGTTTCAGGGAGAAGAGTCAAAGAAAGACAACCGCACATCAAACACGCTAGGAGCAGATAATTTTTGATTACTTCTCTCTGAGGCCCCTCATTTTGAAAAGTAAAAAAGGATAAAATCAATTAGGGCTACTTGATTTTCATTCTTAGCTAATTCATCAAGTTGCTTGATTTGATTTTAACAACAAAACTAATTTGTGCACCCATTTAAGGTAATTAGGACTACCACATTTTTGTTTGAAGCCCTAGATACCATATTTGGCAAATTAAATTGGGCCAAAATTAGAGCCAAATTAAGGATTTCAAGTTAGGGTTTTAGAGACACACTTTCATAAGCAAGAATCAACTCTCCAAAATGATGTGTGCCTAAGCCTTGGTTGAAGTGATTTATTCAAGCAAACCCTAAAATTCAGGCTCTTAATCTCACTTGAATCCTAAAAGAAGGGACCTAAAACTTCTCAAAGAACAAATAGGTGAAGTTAACGTACCTTGTTGGGTCAACCAACCATGAAATTAGGTCATTTTGCATACTCAATACAGCTAAAGTTCAAAGTGAAATCTTAAGCACCCTTGCTCTTTAATAAAACTGGTAGACTTAAGAGGTCAAGTCCCCATTCTGGTCTACTTGGAACATCAGTGACAAGAGAGGTTGGGTGGGGGAAACCCTATAACTCGTTGGGGCGCTCTACCATGTAGGGGTCTTTACGGTACTCTCCCTCTCTGGCTGCCTAGGTATTTCTCAAGTGGATGGATTTCTGACTAAGGGGTATCATCCGCCCCGAACCTCTATAGTCATCCAAATTTTTTGGGTGTCTTGATTGGGTCCATCACAATCTACTCTCATCTAGACCATCTGTGCATGTTCGGTAGGAGGTCCTTAAGACCACCCTTGAGGCCTCCTTTAGTTATTCACTCCCGTCGAGGCCAGGCCTCAAATTCCATGTTTGTGTAGCAACCCCATCACATAGACATCTCTTCTGATTCATCTGAACCAAATTCTCCTTCCAACATCATGGCACAATGTTGACGAAGCGAAATCAGGTTTAAAAGTAAAGCGCTGTAATATAGTTGAAATCTCTTTGAAAACAAATAGATTTTATTACTCGAAGTTTAAGTCCAAGGTCAAACAAAGGGAGCGAATTAGGGTTCAGAAATCAAGAGCATAACTTTGAGAAATTGAATATAATATACAATAGAAACCAGAGTTATAGTGCAATAATGTAGACACAAGATTAAAGAAATTAATGTAAACAAGCACAAAAATTGGACGTCTAATTTGGTGAATCAGACGTCTTAAACTATGGGTGCTACAGTGCTTTTATTTCTTCTCTTTCCTTCTCTATTCCGATGCTTCCTTACTTTCTTCTTCCTTTCTCTTTCTTTTGCTTTCGTGTCTTAGTCTTTCTTTGCCTACTTCTCTGTCTTTGGCTTTAGTCTTCATCTTCTTCCTTCAGCTTGTCCTTCCTTCTCTTTCTTTCTTTAGTGGCTCCTTCTTCTTCTACCTTCAGCTCCTCAGCCTCGGACCCTAGCGTCTTCCTCTTCAGCCTTGCCTTCTACTTCCTTAGCTTTCTTCAGCCTCCGCCTTCTTCTTCTCCTTTCCTTGCAAGAGCAAAACCTACCCCTACCCGCACGTGCTCTCTTCTCCTCTTTCTCTCTTAGGTTCGCTCTCCTAGAGCCACCGTCTTCGGTAATCAGGTCAGGTACGTGCTAGATACAAGGCCCACCGGCATGCGGTGATGGGCAAGGAGTCTAGGGTCAGGTATACGGGTCACACTAGGTCCACGAAGGCAAGGTCATGGACGAGGCGAGTGAAGGTGAGTGGGACCTCACCCTGTGGTACTGAGGTGATAAGCCTTATGCAATTTTTCAATTTATTTGGGTGCGGGCATTCACTCTCTTCTGAGGTGGGACTATCCGCACCCAATCTTCTCCCGTGCTTCTGCGTCAGAGAACTTCGCTCGATTGCAGCTAATGCTTCGACCTTCAATGCCAGTTGGCTTCCTGTAGCTATGCGCGAGGGAAGTCCGTGTAACCTGGGACTCTTGGCCTGGAGTGGGCGGGCCTAGAGAAGCTCACAAGCAAGCTTCTTGTGGTCGTCAATGGCAGCGACCCTCCAAACCTATAATCATGCAAACAACCTCTTGGCCACGTTAGAATGCTCAAGAGGCTTCACCAAGGCACTGTGAGTGTACTGTAGGGGTCGGCGTGTCGTGGGGTTGCCGGAGTGCACGTCCCTAGAGCAACCTGTGGCCGTGTGTGTGGGTGTGTTCGGGGGGTGGTTTGGGTGTGTGGCATGGTGAGTGAAGTGAGAGTTGGCGAGGGGTTTGGCGTGTATGATCAGTGTGGTGTTGCGGAGCTTATGGGGTGGTTAGCGAGGTGGATGGAGGTGTGGTCGGCAGGGATGCATCGCCGGAGGTCTGGCCGGAGAAGAAGGTGATGGTGATTGAGTGCGTCGAGGGGCATTTTTGAGAGATAAAGGTGGGAAAAGGGACTTATCTCGGCATAAAGAGATAAAGAGGGAGGCAAGGATGGCGGTTGGCTCGTATTGCTGCTGTTGGAGACAAAGTTGCTCAGTGGGGGAGGACGACGAGGATGAAGGGGCTGCAGAGGCGTCGGCAGGTGCGGCGCGATGCGGACGAGTAGAAGCAAGGGAAACCTGCCACTAGTATTGTGGCTAGGCAATGAGGGAAAGAGAGGGAGGTCTCCGGAGCTTGCTGAGCCACTAGCCGGAGGAGGAAGAGATGAATTTGAGGGATTTTCCGACCAATTTCAAGCGTAGGAGATGCGGGGTGACTTGGGTCTGCTTATATAGGCCCTAAAGGATGGATTTGTGCTTAGAAGCCAAGCTTCCAGGCACGGCAAGCTCACCGGAGATGGAAACTTGAAGGAGGCCTGAATCTCTCCTGCATTCGCATGAGAGATTGGGTACCAAATAGTGCATCAAATTGGGTTCATGCTAGAGGAGATTTCTCAGTCTCCCTTTCAATTTTGAAGGTGATTCTCCAATAGATTAGAGAGTTCTTGCCTTTAAAATCCCGTCGGAGTAGGATTCCCTCGGCTATAATGGCATAGGGACCTAATTGCAATGAACGACGAGGAAGCTAGGGGGTTTTTGCAAAGGTTTTCAAAAGATAGGGGTAGAAATGCAATTAGGCTGGACCTATTTGCAAAGTTGGTCAAGATGAATTTCCCTTAGGTCCAAATTTTGGTACAAACCTAATTTGAACCTAAGAAATACAATGCTAAACTTGGATTTTGGGTTTGACCACGTTTGACTAGGCAATTTACACAAAAACCCAATTTAAGTTAAATATTTGTCTGTGACCCCAATTTAGGTCAAAATAGGTTCCAAGGGCCAAATTAAATGTTCTAAACCCTAAATAATATTTTTTTATTTTTTATAGAGGGTTTAGGTGAATTTTATTTTCACCAAAACATTGCTAAATCAAGTGGGTCTATTTTAGGGTTACAAGAAGTTATTTAATTTCCTGAATTTACATGAGCCCTTTTCTGTCTGATTCAACCCACTTATTATCTTGTTAAGACCATTTAACCTATGTTTAGCTCATGAGAAAATTCGTTGTTGTACTGTAATGGTAAAATTGTAGTTTTTCCCCATGTTTCTTATTTTTCTCTGAGAATGGTTATTCATGGAATTAGGACCTCCAGTTAGTTATGTAGGAGCTTTTGTTCTCTTCTGTGGGTCAAAATGAGCTAGTTAAGGCTCATGATGGTGTTCCCATCATACCACCATGTCTAGCTTTTGCTAGTCCCTTAGCAAAATTTTAAGGTTTTAACTTCGATTCTAGACCATGAGTTCCTTGATGTTCAGAAATTATGATGAGTGCTTTTTTTTTTTTATTAGGTTAGAATGCTGATGTAGGCCTAGAGGTACTAAAGTACCAGCCAAGATTTGGATCTCACCAGCTCTAGCCTCAATCCGCTGCAAAGGTTTTTAAGGCCCACAGGAACTATCCTAAGGTTTGTTGGACTCTGCAGTTAAAGCAACCGTGCTTGTAACATATTTTAGCCTTGGTTCAATTTGCAGTGCATTTTTTGTAAGAGACAGATAGAGGATTTTCTTTGTTTGGAGAGTTTTCTCTATCTTTTCTTTTTATTTCTAGCTTCAGATTGGCTTCTCAACATGGTCTGTATTAGATTCCTCGTCCCCATCATCAATCCTCTAAGGGTTCCTGGCAATCGATGCTTTGTGATGGCACTGCCCATGGCAACCGCTAGAACCCTGGCTTTCAAAATTTTGAGATAATCCTACTCATGGTGTTCTGTAGCTAAATCACGACCCTGGCAATACACATTTCATGATAATGCCACCCATGGCACCTGAAACAGCATAGGGTGCTTATGTGCCCCTAGTAGGATATGTAAATATCCTAGGAGACAAGCACCAAGGAGACGATATGTTATTGCGCATCTTCGAGGGGAATTTCCTGCCTCTCCGCATTGGGAACTAGTCCAAATCAACTTGTGTTGATCGACCGCTCCTAATCTAGGCAACTTTTTCAGAACACTGAAATGCTTTTGCGTGATTTTGATAATTATGAGCACTGAACCAGACTGTGTGTGGATTGGGGTGCTTAGGTTGCCAAGTCCTGCAAACCAGAGGTCAGTTAATGAGGCTGAATACTCCCTAAGCCTTACACCAAATACTTAAGCTTCGCATTTTCCCCAACCTCTTATAAACTATCTAGATCTTAACGGATACTTAATTTTTAAGCCTAAGAGTCTAGCCCAATAAGCCTAAGATTAGCGTTCCTACTAATCTCTTTTGTATCTCATTAGCACCTTTTTCCTTTCATTTTCTTTTTCTTGATATGGTCTAGAACTTAGTTAGTCCCTTAATTTCTTACTAATGACTATTTCTTCTCTTTCTTTTCATTTTGTCCTCCTATTTTGACATTTTTCACTTTTCCCCTTTTCTCACGATTTGTATGGCCTCAAAATTTTCTTTTCTCCTCTAAAAATTTTTTGTTCTTTTTCAAGAATTTTCTTCATTTTTTTGGTGTTTTTGTGATATGTGATTTTTTTTTTGTTGAAACATTTTCATGTGAGATGAGTTTTCATGGTGTTTTGCACTTTCATACCCTCCCCTGCCTACAATTTGCAATGTCCCCATTGTAAATTAGGTGGGTTCGAGTTTAGCTTAGATCATTCATTAGAACAAGTTTTGGGTGGGCAAACGGGTCGAGGTGACTATTGCGAACGATTTCAAAACTCGGGTATAGGTACCTGAGGTGGGGTCGGCTGTTCTAATAGATGAACCATAAAGTGCAATATGAATTCAGCATAGGAATGTCAAGAAAGGTTTCAAGTTTTGAAAAAATAATGGGTTGCCTCCCGTTAAGCGCTGAGTTTTATGCCATTGGCTGGGTGTAATGAGCACAGGGAGAATGGATGGTGAAGGATATCTCAGCCAAATTTGTATCAGTCAAGTCAATGAATGGTTTGAGTCTCTGACCGTTCATAATGAAAGGTTCTAAATCGTGGCTGAGTGGATTGATCTCAATGGCTCCATTTTCGAAGATTTGTCGGACGAGATAGGGTCCGATCCATTTTGATCGTAGTTTTCCTGGGAACAGTTTAAGCATGGCATCAAAGAGTAGGACTTTTTCACTAGGGTGGAAGATCTCTATATATGTGCTTGTTGTGAAAGGCCTTGACCTGCTCTTTGCAAATTCGTGAGTTCTCATACGAGTCGTGGCGTAATTCATCGATCTCGCTCATTTGAAGCTTTCTGTGGGTTCCTGCCTTAGAATGATCTAGGTTGCAGTTCCGTACTACCCAATAGGCTTTGTGTTCCAATTCGATGGGGAGGTGACATGCCTTCCCGTACACCAATCTGAAGGAGGCATACCTAATTGGGTTTCGTGGGCAATCCTATATTCCCACAAAGCTTTCAAAAGTTGGGATGACCAATCCTTCCTATCAGGTCGAACAGTAACCTGGAGGATTTTCTTGATCTCGCAATTTGATAGCTCAGCTAGACCATTAGTTTGGGGGTGGTAAGGAGTAGAGATTCGGTGCGACACCCCGTATTTGGTCATCAATGACCTGAACTGAGTGTTAGTGAAATGGGTCCCTCCATCAGAGATTATAGCATGTGGAATCTTGAACCGCAAAAAGATGTTCTGATGAATGATAACCACTTTAAGGTCACTGGTTTGGGTTGGAATGGCTTTGATCCATTTGGACACGTAGTCAACAGCAAGCAGAATATACTTGAAGCCATCCGAAATAGGGAAGGGTCCCATAAAATCAATCCACCACACGTCGAAGATTCGCATACAAGAATCAGTTGTAAGGGCATCATATCACGATGGCTCATGTTGCCTAAGGTATGGCAACGAGTGCATGCCCTATAGTGATTGTATGCGTCTTTGAAAATCATGGGACAATAGAAGCTGCACTGGAGGACTTTCGCTGTTGTTTTATGACATGAAAAATGTCCACCGCATGCCTGGTCATGGTAGAAGGACAATATGTTCTGAATTTCCACTTCCATGACACATCGTCGGCTGATTTGATCAACACCGATGCGAAAAAGATACGGGTCTTCCCAGAAGTAATACTTGGCATCGGAAAGAAATTTGTCCTTCTTGGCCTTCGGCCAATCGGACGGGATCTGATGTGATGCCAGGTAGTTTACTATATCAGTAAACCATGGAAGCCCTATATTGATTGTCAGGAGGTGCTCATCAGGAAAATGTTCTATGATGGGTCCAGAAGGGTCGATGATCTTAGAAGGAAGGCGAGAGAAGTGGTCAACTACCATGTTATATTTTCCTGCTTTGTCATGAATCTCAAAATCAAACTCTTGCAACAGCAGGATCCAGCGAATTAATCAAGGTTTCACATCCTTCTTCGCAAGGAGATGCCTTACAGCTGTGTGATCCAAGTAAATGATAACACGGGAGCCCAAGAGATATGATCTGAAACTTACCAGGATAAATACTAGGGCTAGTAGCTCTTTCTCCAAAACTATGTAGTTACGTTGAGCCTCGTCAAGTGTCTTGCTAGCATAGTAGATGACCACGGGTTTCCCATCAATTTTCTGCCCAAGTACTGCTCCTACAGTGAAATCAGATGCATCGCACATGATCTCAAAGGATTGAGACCAATCAGGGGACTGTAGGATCGGGGCTTGGGTAACTCAATCATGGAGGATTTCAAATGCTTGAGTGCATTCCCTGGAAATTTTGAAAGGTACATACTTAGAAAGCAGAGTGGTCAGGGGGCGCACGATCATTGAGAAATCAGGAATGAATCGATGGTAAAAACTGACATGCCCTAGAAAAGATCAGATGTCCTTCATCGAGCCAGGCATAGGGAGTTTGGAAATCAAGTTCACCTTGGCTCGATTGACCTAGATGCCTTTTTCTGGTATGAGATGTCCCAGGATAATTCCTTCAGGCACCATGAAATGGCTCTTTTTCTGGGAAAGAACCAGATTTACGTCAATGCACCGCCTGAGGATTTGGACCAAGTGCAGGAAGCAATCGTCAAATGATTCTACGAATACTAAGAAGTCATTCATGAAGACTTCCAGATAATCACCTACCATATCTGAGAATATGGCAAGCATGCAACGTTGAAAATTAGCGGGTGCATTGTAGAGATCGAACGACATCCTTCGGAATGCATACGTTCCAAAGGGGCAGGTGAAAGTGGTCTTTTCTTGGTCCTCAGGATGGATTGCCACCTAGTTATAATCGGAGCACCCATCAAAAAAGCAGAAGAACCTATTTCCCACTTGTTTCTCGAGGATCTAATCAATAAATGGTAGTGGGAAATGATCCTTCTTCATGGAGGAATTGAGTCTTCTATAATCAATGCAGACACTTCACAAGTTAGACACACGAGTTGATATGATTTCTCCGATTTCAGTCATAATCACGGTGAGTCCTACCTTTTTAGGCATAACCTGGATTGGACTCACCCACCAACTATCGGAGATCGAGTAGATGATCCCTTCATCTAACCACTTGATGATCTCCTTTTTCACGACCTCCTAAAGATTAGGATTCAAACATCTCTGCATTTCATGGGAAGGTCGTATGCCCTCTTCGGTGTAGATATGGTGTGTACAGTAGGAGGGGCTGATACCAATCAAATCATCAAGAGTCCATCCAATGGCTCTACGATGTTGCTGGAGAACAGTAATCAGACGGGATTCCTTGTCAGGTGTGAGTTTAGAGTTGATAATCACAGGAAACATCTGATTGGAAGCCAAAAAGACGTACTTCAGATGCTCGGGAAGAGGCTTGAGTTCTAGAATGGGGTTATCAGTAGCAGCAGGCAGTTTGGGGTGTGTGTCAGGAGCGAGGGAAGGAGTTATGGGTGCATCTAGATCAGGTTCAGATTCCTCTGATTGTTGGTTTTGATCCTCTTGTTGTTGATTGCAAGTAATCAGGTTGTCCTCACTATATGGATCCTCAACCATAGCCTTGATATCACATATCTGTCCTATAACACCGCATTTAATCCCTTGTTGGGCCTTAAAGATGTCAATCTTTAGTGTTTTGTTCCCAAATTTTAGTTCAATTTGGCCCTCCTCACAATTTATATTAGCCCTAGCATGGGCCAGAAAGGGTCTCCCTAGTATAATTGGTGTATCCGTTGGGTTTTCTAGAGCATCCATTTCTAAGACTACAAAATCCACCAGGAAATAGAAATCCCGCACCCTAACAATGACATCCTTGAGAACTCCTTTCGGTGACTTAATAGATCGGTTAGCCAACTGCAATGTCACCTCTGTTGGTTTAAGCTTAGATTCCTCAAGGTGGTCAAGGAGGGAGGTAGGTGTTAGGTTTATGGAGGCTCCTAAATCTAATAGAGTTCTATCAAATTGGGTATCATCAACGATATAGGAAATCAGGGGAGTACCCAGGTCTTTACCTAAAGTGGGAGTTTGCTCAAAATTACAGAGCTGTCTTGCTCTAAAGTACGATCGGACTCCCACTTTTGGTTTGCAGCTTATGCTTAGGTGTACACACGTCTTTCAGAAATCATGCGTAAGCTGATACGTGGCAGATTGCATCCACCAAGCGGATGTTTATATGGACCTGTTCAAAGAGCTTGACCAAATCATCCTCAGGAGCCATGGGTTTGTTTGTCCTTTTTCCCTTGGTCAAGTCCTTGGGAAATGGAACCTTGGATAGTTCCTCTAGAATAGGTCCAGGTTCTTGATCTGGGATAGGGGTGTCCCGGATAACTATCCTAGGGCTTGGGTTACTACCAGTCTAAAAGTAGCTTGGATAAGGTGGGTCTTGTGTTGCTTTGCCACTTCGGGTTGTAACAGAATTCAGTCCTGCCTGGTTTTGATTCAGAGTTGGTAAAATAGCTGGCTGCTGCTAAAATCCTGCATACGATGTTGAAGCTTCCATCCAGCCAGGTGATGGAACAGAAGAAGCTTGATAAATCATGTGGGCTTGGCCTCGATTTCGGTTCATAACACGCCTCTGGTTTGGCACATTTGGATTCGGCAGAGGTTGCGAAGGGAGTGTGCCAGGTTGGCGAGAATTCGCCATCTAGGCGAGTTGATTTCGTACCTCTGTGATCTTGTCCTTGTGCTATTTTTGCATAGCTGCATTCATCTTCTGAATGTTAGCTAGATTATGGAGGATAAGAGTCATTTGATCAGCTTGAGTTGGCGTAGATTGATAGGTGGGGTTAGGCCGAGGCTGAGGTGGCTGTACGGACGAGGAGCTTGTGGGAGGGGTTGATAAGGTGGTCTTTGATTCTGATTATTTCCCACCCACAGGAAGTTGGGATGATTCTGCCATCCAAGGTTATAGGTGTTAGAGAATGGGTCATTCTGGATGGCGTTGAGGTCCTCGTAGGTCTGAGGAACCTCAAGAAAGTCATAGTATGAGGATTCAGAGTTCCCCCAACTAGAGTAGGTCAGCTCGGAGTTTCCTCCAGCCCTAGAGTCAGACAGGGGTGGACACAGGTCCATCCCCTGAGAAGATCGGTGATAGATGTTATGCACAGCTTCCCTCCAAAGAGGCGACTGTGCAAATGAGTTTTGCACAGAGGTGGCTCGCTGCAGATGTCGAGTCAGCTCATCTACCTTCTTCTCGATGATAAAGACCTTGTCCAACCGACTGGCCATCAATTCCAAGTCAACGGATGCGGATAGGCCCTGCATCTTATGTGCTCCCCTTGGATTCATCAATGCGCGGGCATTCGTCTGGTCTAATAAGCCCATGGAGTCATTATTGATGGAGTTCTCACACATATTCTCGAGAATCTCCCACACAGTGTCATCGTGTTTACCCATGATATTTCCTCCGTAGGTTGCATTAACGAATGAGCAGATGTCTTCACGGAGCCCCTGGTGAAAAGACTGGACTTGTTCCCATTTAGGAACTCCGTGATGGGGGCACTTTCGCATGAGATCCAGGAAGTGGTCCCATGCATCCAGGAAGAGGTTCTCCAGTTTGCTGGGTGAAGTGTGTGATCTGATGTCGTAAGGCATTCGTCTGACCAACTGGGAAGAACTTTTTCAAGAATTTGGATTGTAGTTCAACCCATGTGTTGATTAGACGCATTTGAATCTAATACCAGTGAGCTGCTTTATCCATGAGAGAGAAGGAGAACATCTTCATAAGAAGAATATCCCAATTTTAGACATGTGACCTGAAGGTCTAGGCTAGATGTTTGAGTTGTTTGATATGCTAGAAGGGATCCTCGGAATTAAGCCCATGAAATTTTGGAATAACATGAATCATGTTGGGCTTGAGTTCAGAAATAGGACCTCCAGCTGGGATTTGGACTCGAGGTTCAATCGCCACCGCAGCGAGATTATAGTGATCTCGCATCATAGGACGCTATGGCGGGTTTACAAAGGCTTGAAATAAATCATTCAGGCACTGGAGTTGGTTCTCAAGATTATTCTCTTCTTCTACTAGTTGTGCCATGATAATGGAAGGAGAATTTGGTTATGATGAATCGGAGGAGATGTCTATGTGGTGGGGTTGCTGCACAAACATGGACGTCGAGGCCTAGCCTCGGCGGGAGTGAATCACTAAAGGAGGTCTCAAGGATGGTCTTAAGGACCTCCTACCAAACATGCACCGATGGTTTGGATGAGATTAGAATGTGCTGACCCAATCAAGACACCAAAAAATTTGGATGACTGTAGAGGTTCAGGGCGGATGATACCCCTTAGTCAGAAAGTCATCCACCTAAGAAATGCCTGGGCAGCCAGAGAGGGAGAGTCTCGCCAAGACCCCTACATGGTAGAGCGGCCCCACGAGTTACAGGGTTTATTCCACCTGACCTCTCTTGTCATTGAGGTTCCAAGTAGACCAGAATGGGGACTTTGACCTCTTAAGTCTACCACTTTTATTTAAGAGCAAGGGTGCTTAAGATTTCACTTGAACTTTAGATGTATTGAGTGCAAAAGTGACCTAATTTCAAGGTTGGTTCACCCAGCAAGGGGGTCAACTTCACCTATTTGTCCTTTGAGAAATTTTAGGTCCTTTCCTCTTAGATTCAAGTGAGATTACGAGCCTGATTTTTAGGGTTTTTCTTGAATAAGCCTTTTCAACCAAGGCTTAGGCACACCTCTCTTTTGAGAGTTCATTCTTGTTTACAAAGATGTGTCTCTAAAATCATAAATTGAAATCCTTAATTTGGCTCTAATTTTGATCCAATTTAGATGCAAAAAATGGTACCTAGGGCTCAATCAAGGTGGTAGCCCTAGTTACCTTAAATGAGTGCACAAATCAGTATTTGTTGTTGAAATCAAAATAAGGCAACATTGGTGAATTAAGTAAAGATGGAAACCAGGTAGCCGTAATTGAATTTATCTTGTTTTTCTTCCTTTTTAGAATGAGGGACTTAAGAGAGAGGACTAATCAGAGATTACCTATCCTGGGCATGTTTGTAGTGTGGCTGTCTTCCTTTGAATCTTCTCCCTTGAAACAATCACAACAAAATAGATATATCAAGTTAGTACCAAATCAGTAATTGTACTCAAGACTTTTAAATCGCCTGTTGCTTTATGGCAATGGTGCCAAAATGTTGACGAAGCAAAATCGAGTTTCAAAGTAAAGCGTTGTAATATAGTTGAAATCGCTTTGAAAACAAATAGATTTTATTACTCAAAATTTAAGTCCTAGGTCAAACATAGGGAGCAAATTAAGGTTTAGAAATCAAGAGCACAACTTTGAAAAATTGAATATAATATGCAATAGAAACTAGAGTTATAGTCCAATAATGTAGACACAAGATTAAAGAAATTAATGTAAACAAGCACAAAAATTGGACGTCTAATTTGGTGAATCAGACATCTTAAACTATGGGTGCTACAGTGCTTTTATTTCTTCCCTTTTCTTCTCTGTTATGATGCTTCCTTACTTTCTTCTTCTTCCTTTCTCTTTCCTCTGATTTCATGCCTTAGTCTTTTTCTACCTTTGTCATTGTCACTGGCTTTAGTCTTCTTCTTCCATCAGCTTCTTCTACTTCCTTCTCTTTCTTTCTTTAGCAGCTCCTTCTTTTGGCTTCAGCTCCTTAGCCTCTAACTTCAGTTCTTCCTCTTCAGCCTTGCCTTCTCATTACTTAGTGATGTAAACACATTTACACTACTTAAGATGTCTATTTATGTATGTTCTTAAGCATAGGATTGCATTGCATGATATAAATATTGCATAACATGCATCATCTTGCATTTAGAGTAGTTTGAATAAAATGGAGGTTAATTGTCTCCTTTTATGTGCTTGGACAGGGAAAACCTTTTATCAGGTCCTCGGATCGAAGATCCAACCATACAGATGTGATCAGGGCGACGATTGGAGTTCAACGACTCCAAGATCGCCCTAATCAGGCATCTGTAGCATCAAATAGTGACCAGGGAACCCTAGAAGATCAAGGGCCAGGATGGTGTAAATCTGCACTTCAAATGACAAATTTGACCACACGGATGGATTCGGATTGATGATCGCAACCTAACGATGCAAAAATTGAGTCAGTCCCACACCTGTGGCACCATCTACAACATCCAGAAGATGGACGGCCAAGATGGCGCCACGTGGGGCCATCTCGGCGGCCCAATCGCCCACATGCAACTACTGAAGCCTCAGCATCCCCCTCTCTCCGTCGTTGGATCTCGATCCAACGGTTGTGAACGCATGTGCCTCAAATCATCCGCACGACCATCCGCGCTCCGTAGCACAACGGTCGCAAGGCGCTGCGCGTTCACAAGACGCGGGTTCGAGCAGCAGCAAGTAGGTGAAGGGCGCGGGTGAGCGGGCATAGGCGAGTGTCGGATCTTGATCGGGCGGCCGTCCACGCTCAATAGCGTTGATACACTATCGCATGCCTACGCCTCACGCGACATCGCACGCGTTGGGGCGGGCGCACAGCGAGCTGGCGAAGGTGCGATCTGGGCCGTCTAATCTCGTGATCGGACGACTGTGGATGGCTGAATGTGCAGCATGCATTGAAAGTGAGCAGATGAGCCGACACGCGTGGGCAGCGACCACTACGCCCATGTTGGGGCTTTAGCAACGGTTTTATCCGTCCCTAAAGACCCCTTATTTAATGTTTTAATGATGTAATGACCAATTTGCCCCCACTCCTTGCAACTATAAAAGGTGATCCACTCCACATGAAATTCTCATCCATTCCTTCTCTTCTCTACCTCTGCAAACCTCAAGAGAAGCTTATCCCACACCTGGGATGCTCCTCGCAAGATAAAGTCCAAATTTTCATCCCTGTTCAGAAGTGGATCCCACGACAATGATGATGTGCTGCTCCGTTCCCATTCTTCTGCTTCTCCTCCGTTCTACTCCAACCTCCTCCATCCAGGCATCGTCCCATTCGGCTCGTCCTCCAAGCGATCGTCAAGGAGGATAACTTCTCTCTCCCATTCTTCTTTACAGCTTTTTCTGGTGTAGAATTTTCCTGCTTTCTAGTGTAGCTGATTTCTCACTTTCTAGTGTAATTTTTATTTGGTTTGATTGTATAAACATTTTGAAATATTGAATGCATGTTCTCTCCCTCTCTCTTTCTCTCTCTCTCTCTCTCTTCCTTTTAGTCTGATAGCTTCATTGTAATTATATCGCCTTACTTTTCAAAAAATTCTAAAAAAAATATATTTGTGAATATAAATCGACGTAGCCTCCCTATGTTCGACCTGGAATTTAAATTTCGGTAAAAATTTTATTTGTTGAACACAAATTCTTCGCTTTCAAGCTACAACGACAAGGTTTTAAAACCAAACACGTTAGCGTAGCAATTCGTACGTTCAACATTTTGGTGCTGTTGCCGGGAAGCTCTACATGATCAACTGATTTCCCGCAAGAGCTTTGAGCCAAACCAGAAGGCTTGGTTATTCGATTCTAAACTTAAGCTCTTTCCTAGCAAACTTAGATCTAAATGGAATGGCCCATTCATAATTGACTAGATTTTTCGAAATGGTGCCGTTCAGATTTCTGACCTAAAGACAGGTAACACATTTAAAGTCAACGATCAACGTCTGAAGCCTGTTGTTGACCGTATTCTTCCAGAACCTGTCTTAGGCTCAGTTGCTCTAGCAATTCTGTGACTTCTTTGGTTGGACTTTGCCTAGCTGACGGCATTAAACTCAGCAGTTGTACATATGACACAAAGCTGATACGAGCTTCATATTCAGGTGACATCTTTCATATTCTACCCTTTCTTTCACGTCACTTTTTCAATGAGGACATTGCATCAGCTAGGCATGAGGGGGTGGATTCATTTTTGAATCATTTGGTCAGCTTTGTGGAATTCATGTAAATTATATAAAAGAAAAATCAAACTTAGGAAGGATTAGTTGGACATTAGGACTTTTCAATCCTAAGAAAGTTTACATTAGGATCTGAACACAAAGACCTTAATTAGCCTGTGTATCCACTAAAATATGGATTTATCTTTCGAGTCCTCGCCATCTTAATTCTATCGTAATTGAAATAAATAAGTTTGGGTGATAAGTACATGACTTATCAACCCCCCTCTGATTTGAGGGAATTTCTGAGTTTTAAGCATCTACACACTTTCTTTGCACTAACTCGTTGTTCGACGATTCTAACGGAAATTGGGTAGCTAATGAACCTTCTAGGGTGATATGACAGGCAAGTTATCGTGGGTAATAGCCCATAGGTAGGTTGTCCAGAGCCTAGTCACTGGACCTTTCTCTTTTTACTGCCATTAGGTAAATCTTAGACCAAGGAAGCCACATACTTAAAAAAAAAAAAGAAAAAGAATCAAAAAGAAAAGGAGAAAAGTAAAAAATGAAATAAGCCACACTTCTTCACACAAGTATGGCTGGCAAGTTGTCGGTGGTGTTGAACGTTTACGAACCTACAATAACGAGATTATTTTTGGAAAACCTATCGTTGTAGTTCGAAAGCGAAGAATTCTTGTTCAACAAATAAAATTTATACCGAAAATAATTCCAGGTTGAACACAGGGAGGCTACGTTGATCTATTTTTGCAATTATATTTTTTTTTAGGATTTTCTTTAAGCAAGGCGTTATAATTACAATGGGGCTATCAAACCATGAGAGAGAGAGAGAGAAAGAGAGAGAGAGAAAGAGAACTTGCATTCAATATTTAAATAGTTTATAAAAGTTACACTTGAATGCAGAAAATCAATTACACTATAAAGTAGAAAATTCTACACTAGAAAAGCTGTAAATAAGAATGGGAGAGAGAAATTATCCTCCTCGACGATTGCTTGGAGGACGAGCCGGACGGAATGACGCCTGGATGAAGGAGAATGAAGCAGGATGAAGGAGGACGAAGCAGAAGAATGGGAACGGAGCAGCACGCCGTTGTCGTCGTGCGATCCACTTCCGAAGGGGAACGAAAATTGGACTTTATCTCGCAAGAAGCATCCCAGGTGTGGGACAAGCTTCTTTTGAGCTTTGGAGGGGTAGAGAGGAGAAAGAAGGGATGAGAATTTCGTATAGAGGGGGTCTCCCTTTATAGTTGGAAGGAGTGGGGGCAAAATGGACATTACATCTTCAAAATAATAAATAAGGGGTCTTTAGTGACGGATAAATCCGTCACTAAAGCCCCGACGTGGCCGTCATCGCCACGCCCACGCGTGCCTCCTCGGCTGCCCGCTCCTCAATGCTCATGCACGTCCAGCGCTTTTCAGCCGTCCGATCGTGAGATCGGACGGCTTAAACCGCGTCCGTGCCCGCTGCGTAGCGTACTCCCCACGCGTCTGATCGCACGTTCGATTGCACGTCCAATCACGCGTCAACGCTATCGGGCGAGCGCGGCCGTCCGATCTTCATCTGACGCTCCACACGCCTCAATCGATCACCCCCTCCAGTGCTGCGCTATGGGGCACGTATGGTCGAGCGCACGTTTTAAAATGCGAGCGCCCACAGCCGTTGGATTGAGATCCAACGGCGGAGAGCGATCGGGCGTGGAGCCTTCACAAGATGAAGCGGCAGTTTGGGCGGCTGGGATGGCACCACGTGGCGCTATCTTGGTCGTCCATCTTCTGGAAGTTGTAGATGGTGCCACGGATGTCGGATTGACTCGATTTTTATGTCGTTGGGCTGCGATCGTCAATCCGAATTCATCCACGCGGTCGGATTTATCATCTGAAGTGCAGATTTACACCATCCTGGCCCTTGATCTTTTATGGTTCCCGAGTCACTATCCGATGCTACGGATGCCTGATTAGGACGATCTTGGAGTCGTTGAACTCCAATCGTCGCCCTGATCACATCCATACAGTTGGATCTTTGATCCGAGGCCTCGATAAAATATTTGCCCTGTCCAAGCACATAAAAGGAGATAATTAACCTCCATTTTATTTAAACTATTCTAAATGCAAGATGATGCATGCAATGCAATATTTATATCATGAAATGCAATCCTATGCTTAAGAACATGCATAAATAGACATCTTAAGTAGTGTAAATGTGTTTACATCATACCCCCATGCCTATCTTTTGCTAGTCCCTAGCAAAAACTATATGCTATTTATAAAAGAATTAGGTTAGATTATTTGGACTTGACTTATTTTTCAATCATTAAGAAATTATCTACTTAGGAACTGAACTTTCAAAGACACAACAGTGGCCGGGTATCAGCCAAAATGCAAACCGCTTCATGCCCTCGCCTTATTTAAAGAAAAATTTCTTTTTCTCTTTTTCTCTTTTCTAAATTTTTTTTTTTTTGAATTTTTAAATTTTCAAGTTTAAGAGTGGCTTTCTACGGTCATTCAACTCACCCAAAATTTGATGAGAACCCTAAGCTTTAAGCATCTTATTGTGATTGTGATAGACTCATTGACCGGTAGTTAGAACGGACTTCGGATTTCTACGCCTCTAGGTGACCTAACCAGAATTCTACCTAAAAGTGTATCTTTACAATCGGTAGCTTTCTCCCTACTTTCTTTTTTTTACGGGGTCAACACAAGGGTGAATCCAGTGTATATCTCCCCGATTTATTCTACTTCTCTGCTTCTTCCTAAGTGTTTTGGAAATTTTTGGTGCATTTCTGAGCTGGGTTCTGGACAACCGATCGATGAGCTGTTACCACCGACAACTTGCCAGCCATACTCATGCGGCGAAGTGTGGCTTATTTCTTTTTGTTCTTTTCTCCCTTTTTTTTTTTTTTTAAGTAGGTGGCTTCCCTAGTCTAAGATTTACCTAAAGGCAGCAAACTAAGAAAGGTCCAGTGACTGGACTCTGGACAACCTACCTATGGGTTGTTACCCACGATAACTTGCCAGGCATATCACCCTAGAAGGTTCATTAGCTACCCAATTTCCGTTAGAAACGTCGAACAACGAGTCAGTGCAAAGAAAGTGTGTAGATGCTTAAAACTCAAAATTCCCTCAAATAAGAGGGAGGGTTGATAAGTCGTGTACTTATCACCCAAACTTATTTATTCCTATTATAATAGAATTAAGATGGTGAGGACTTAAAAAAAAATCCACATTTTAGTGGATACCCAGGCTAATTAAGTCCAAAGACCTGAGGAGTCTTTGTGTTCAGATCCTAATGTAAAATTTCTTAGGATTGAAAAGTCCTACTGTCCAACTAATCCTTCCTTTTTTTATTTTATAAGAAGAGAAAACCCTACAGTTGAGGCTCCTGATCTCAAAAAGAGGAAGGATTGCCACTGTGCAATGACTGAGAAGGATCAGATGGATGATGTTGTAACACCTGCTGAAAATAGATCAATTTTGATAGGCAAAGAGGGTGACTGTCTGGAGGTTGCTGAGACTGAAGTGGCAAATTCTGAGATGATCTGCAGTATGGAGTTGGGCAGTACAGAAAGGGAGTTGAGGCTTAAAGAGCCTAGCCAGATGCAGCACCTGAGTCCTCCTGCAGTTGAGGTTCCTGAGCCCAAAAAGAGGAAGGATTTCCACTGTGTTATAGCTGAGAAGGATTAGATGGAAGATGTTGCAACACCTGCTGAAAATAGATTAGCCCTGATAGTCAAAGAGGGTGATTGTCTAGAGGTTACTGAGACTGATTTGGCAGATTCTGAGATGAAATGCAGTGTGGAATTGGGCAGTATAGAAAGGGAGTTGAGGCTTAAAGAGCCAAGCCAGATACAGCTTGCTGTTCAAACTAATTTGCAGTATGGCTGTGTTTCCAAACAAAAGAGAGGCGTGGGCAGATCTCCATATGTGCTGAGGAGAAGGAAGGAGCCTCCTATTGTGGAGCAAGATATTTCTAAATCCATTATGGTAGAATATGTGGGCTGCAAGGTCAATGGGGATCTTTCAAGTGAGAAATGAGAGTTTTGTCGTGGAATGTGCGTGGGCTACGCAACAAGCAAAGAAGGGCTTCTCTTTGTAGATATCTCTCTGAGTGGGAGATAGACTATGCCCTTTTACAAGAGACTCACTTGGAGAGGGAGAATGGTCAAGAATGGGACTGTTTTAAGCAGTCTGGCCATAGTGCTATTGTGGCTAAGGGTGCTGCTGGTCAGTCTGGTGGTTTGGCTTTTTGGTGGAGAAAGTCTGCCATTTCTGTAACTAAGATTTTTCGTGATAGGTTCTTAATTTCCTACAGGTGTCACTCTCCCCAAGGTGATATGGAATGGTTTATATCATGTATTTATGGTCCTTGTGTGGCAACAGAGAGGGTTGGCTTGTGGGAGGAACTTCATGCAATGCATCACAGAGTGCAAGAGACTCCATGGCTGTTAGGGGGTGATTTCAATTGCTATCTTTCTGGTGATGACAATCCAGATGGGAGAGTGGACAGTTCTTCAGCAGGCTTCCGATTGGCTGTGCAGAACATGGGCTTGACTGAATTTCCCATCAGTGGTGTGGAATATACTTGGAGGAATGGAAGTGGACAGATTTCCAAATTGGACATGTTATTTGGCAGTCCTAGTTTGTTAGAGAGATTTCAGTTATCAGCTGTTTTGAGCCTTGATAGGCCGTTCTCTGACCACACGCCTTTGGTTTGGGATAGTGGGGTGAATGCAGACATGGGGTCATATTTCAAACTCAAGAGATCTTGGTTTAGGGAAGAAGGCTTTGTGCAAATGGTGTCTCAGTGGTGGCAAAGCAAGGATGTTCAAGGCACTGCCACACAGCAGTTGGCTGCAAAATTGGTTGGTCTCCGTGAAATGTTGAAAGAATATGGGCAGGCTGTGAATCTGATTAGAGACCAGAAGAGGAAGGAAGCCTTGACAGTCATTAGGGATTTAGATATGAAAGAGTGCAGGCTGAATTTGGACCAACAGGAGCAGCAATTGAGGCAGCAGATGCAAGCAATTGTGGGGGATGAAGACCTGAAAATTGAAATGGATTGGCGTGAAAAATCCAAACAGCTTTGGCTTAAAGAGGGTGATGCGAACACAAAATTTTTCCATCTTGCAGCCAGTGCTAGAAGGAGATTCAACCTTATTTCATCTATTAAAGTTGAAGAAAGAAATATTACTTCGGTTGAGGAGATCAGATCTGAAGCAACAAAATTTTTTAAAGAAGCTTCCAAGGCAACTCCAAGAGGTTCATGGAGGATGGCAGCAATGGATTTCCCTTGTGTAACTAATGAACAGAGTGGCATGCTTGTGACCCCTATTTCTGAACAGGAAGTGCTAAAGGCCATTAAAGATTTAAATAATGAAGGGGCTCCAGGTCCAGATGTTGTTCAGGTGTTTTTCTACAGAGAGTTATGGAATGTTGTTAAGGTGGATGTGATGAAGGTTATCCATGAGTTCGAATTGGGTAACTCTGGATTTGAGAGGCTGAACAAATCCTATCTGTTTTTGCTGCCCAAGAAATCAAGTGCAGAAAGTTTTTTCGATTACAGACCCATTGCGTTATCAAATTCCATCTACCTTATTATTAGTAAGGTTATTGCTAACAGATTGCGGGAGGTTCTACAGGATTTGATTATTCCTGTTCAATCAGCTTTTCTTCCTGGGAGATCGTTACAAGAGTCATTCATTGTGGCACAAGAAATTGTAATGGGGTGGCAAAGGAGAAAATCAAAGGCTTTCTTATGGAAAGTAGACTTTTCAAAAGCCTATGATTCTATCTCCTGGTCATACTTGTGGGAGATCTCTAGAAGGAGGAAATTTCCACCCTTATTGATTCAATGGGTGAAGAGATGCATTACGACAGCCTCTTTTTCCCCATTGATAAATGGTAAACCGTGTCGTTCTTGGATTCAGCCCCACTGTGGAGTAAGGCAAGGTTGTCCTATTGCCCCATTGATTTTTAATCTTGCGGTGGATACTTTGGCTAGGTTTGCCTGCAAATTGGCTATGGATGGTTTTATAAGGGGGTATTCAATGTCTAATCATAGGGCTCTAGCTCCTATACTTCAGTATGCTGATGATACTGTTTTTCTTGTAGAAGGGGGGAAGAGAGAAGGGCAGGCTCTGTTACATATGGTTAAATTGTTTGGAGAGGTTTCTAGGCTCAGATTGAATGGAAGTAAATCTTCCCTGGTCTGTTTTGGGATGAATGATGGTTTACAGAATGAGATCTCTGCCATTCTTGGTACACCTGTGGTGCCACTACCGATTAAATATCTGGGTCTACCTTTGAAATGTTCTAAGTTGAAGAAAGCAGATTGGTCTTTCCTCTTTGAAAAGGTAGCTACAAAATTGGAGGGCTGGAGCAGTAGATACCTATCTAAAGGGGGGAGGTATATTTTACTGAATTCTGTTATCACATCGATTCCTTTTTTCTTCTTCTCTGTCTTGAGAGCTCCAAATTCGATTTGGAAAAAGCTGGAGGTGATGCGGAAAAGATTCTTTTGGAAAGGGGCCTCCCATCAAGGGGCTTTCTTTCAACCCTTAAAATGGGAGTCAATTTGCAAACCAAAGAAGCTGGGAGGCATGGGTGTTAGATCCCTTAAGGAATTCAATGAAGCTTTACTTTTGAAATGGGCTGTTCGGTTACTGCAGGGGGAAAAAAAAATTTCGACAGAAATTATTCAGGACAGTTATGGGAGTACAAATGATGAGAAAAATCGTCTTAACCCACGTAAACCATCCCCTTTTTGGCTTTCCGTGGTGCGAGCCTTGAAGGAAAATTGGAATTTTTTCAAATCTGTTTTAGGTGATGGAAAAAGCTTTAAGTTTTGGCTGGAGAATTGGGTACACGGAGGGATGCTTAAAGATAGGTTCCCCCTTGCTTATGCAGCGGCAACAAATAAAAATGCAGTGGTAGCTGATTATTGGGATGTTGATTCGGAGCAGTGGCTGTTAAATATTGGTGGGAGGAATAATCATGAAACAAGAACCCGCGCAGAGAATGAACGTCTCATGCAAGAGCTTGCTGCTTTCAAACCCATGCCTCATGAATATGACACATACAAATGGGAAGGTATTTTTCTACTGCGGCTGCCTATGACAAATTGATAATGTCCTCCAGGATGGCGGAAGATGAAGAAATGGGGAAAAAGCTATGGAAGTTGAAAATACCACTAAAGTTACGAATTTTCTTATGGCTGTGTAGGAGGGATGGTTTGATTACTGTAGATCTGAGGCACAGAAGGATGGGGACCCCAACCCAGTTTTGTTATTTGTGTGGGTTGCATAATGATTCTACAGATCATATCTTCTCTTCATGTGCTATCACTGATTATGTTTGGAGGAGAGTATGCAATGAGTCCTTACCCACCTGGGGAAATTTGTGGAGCTGTCTGGTAGATGGGAATAAGCCTTATATACATATGGTGGCTGTTCTGTGGGTGGTATGGAGGGCTAGAAATGAGTGTGTTTTTCAGGAGACCCTAGCTCATGTGGAAAATATTGTAAATTTTTGGTGGAGGCTCATATAGTACTGGGAGTCGAACTTGTAAATTATTTTTTTATTATCAATAATAGCTCTCCTGGTTTGCTATCGGTGATTCGATAGCATTCCTTTCTTCCTCAAAAAAAAAGAAGAGAAACAATTTACATGGATTTCACAAGGCTGACCAAATAATTCAAGAATGAATCCACCCCCCCATGCCTAGCTGATGTAATGTCCTCATTGAAAAAGAGACATGAAAGAAAGGGTAGAATATGAAAGATGTCACCTGGATATGAAGCTCGTATCAGCCTTGTGTCATATGTACAATTGCTGAATTTAATGTCGTCAGCTAGGCGAAGTCCAGCCAAAGAAGTCACAGAATGGCTAGAGTAATAGAGTCTGAGATGGGTTCTGGAAGATTACGGTCAACAACAGGCTTTAAACGTTGACCGTTGACTTTAAAGGTGTTACCCGTCTTTGGGTCAGAAATCTGAATGGCACCATTAGGAAAAATCTGATCAATTATGAATGGGCCATTCCATTAAGATCTAAGTTTACCAGGAAAGAGCTTAAGTTTAGAATCAAATAACCAGACCTTCTGGTTTGGCTCAAAACTCTTGCGGGAAATCAATTGATCATGTAGAGCTTTTGTTCGAGCCTTGTAGATCTTGGCATTCTCATAAGCATCATTTCTAAGCTCCTCCAACTCAGATAGTTGGAGTTTCCTGGTCTTTCCAGCTAGATTCAGATCTAAATTGCATTGTTTGATTGCCCAGAATGCCCTGTGTTCAATATCTACGGGTAGATGGCATGCCTTTCCATACACCAAACGGAATGGAGACTTGCCGATGGGCGTTTTATATGCCGTACAGTAGGCCCAAAGAGCGTCCTCAAGCTTTTGAGTCCAATCCTTACGATCTGGCCTAACCATTTTTTGCAGAATGTTCTTGATCTCTCGATTGGAGATCTCGGCTTGTCCACTCGTTTGGGGATGGTAAGGTGTCGAAATTCGATGATTAACCCCGTATTTGGCCAATAAATTCCGGAATTGGGCATTAGTAAAATGAGTGTCACCATCACTGGTGATAGCCCTCGGAATCCCGAACCTACTGAAGATATTTTTCTTGACAAAATTGATGACCACCTTGTGGTCATTGGTTCGGGTGGGAATTGCCTCAATCCATTTGGACACATAATCAACAGCAACAAGAGTTTACTGATGTCCAAATGAAGGGATAAAGGGTCCCATGAAATCGATGCCCCAAACATCGAAAATTTCTATAGGAAGAATAGGGTTTAGGGGCATCATGTCTCTCTTAGTTATGTTCCCGAGTGACTGACATCGAGAACATGACCTTGAGAAGTCCTGGGCATCCTTGAATAAAGACGGCCAATAGAAGCCAGATTACAAGATTTTTGAAGCCGTCTTTCTTCCGGAGAAATGTCCACCACACCCAGATGCATGGCAGAACTCGAGTATACTGTTGAATTCATTCTCCGGTATGCATCGGCGAATAATCTGGTCAGAACCGATGCGATACAGTTCAAGGTCCTCCCAAAAGTAGTATTTGGCCTCAGATTTGAGTCTATCTCGTTGTTGCTTGGTCCAATCCTGGGGGATTTGACCAACAGCCAAATAGTTAACAATGTCAGCAAACCATGGGGAGTGGACACCTAAAACTGTAAGAATGGTTTCCTCCAGAAAAGTGTCAGCAATCGGAATATCCGAACAAGAAGAATCACCTAGGAGTCTCGACAAATGATCCGCTACCACATTTTGTACCCCGGCTTTATCCTTGATTTCAAGATCAAATTCTTGAAGAAGAAGAATCCAACGAATAAGCTGGGGTTTAGCATCCTTTTTAGCCAAGAGATGTCTCAAGGCCGAGTGGTCGGTATAAACAATAACATGAGACCCCAAGAGATAAGCCCTGAATTTTTCCAAAGCAAATACTACAGCTAGTAATTCCTTTTCAGTAACAGTATAATTCCTCTGGACTTCATCTAGAGTTTTACTACCGTAGTAAATGACAAAGGGCTTTCGGTCAATTTTCTGACCCAGGACAGCCCCGACCGCGTAATCAGAAGCGTCGATCATGATCTCAAATGGGGCTGTCCAAATTGGTGGTTGCAAAATTGGAGCACAGGTGACTGCCGTTTTCAAAAAATCAAATGCCTTTTGGCATGATTCGTCAAAAACAAACGGCATTTCTTTGGCAAGAAGATTGCTCAAAGGACGAGCAACCTTCGAAAAATCCCTGATGAATCTTCGATAAAATCCCACATGGCCAAGAAATGATCTGATTTGTTTAACAGATGTGGGATGAGGAAGTTTAGCGATAACATCAACCTTAGCTTTGTCCACTTCAATTCCCCATTCAGAGATTACATGACCCAAAACGATGCCTTCTTGGGTCATGAAATGACTCTTTTCCCAGCTAAGGACCAGTCGTGTCTTGATACATCGCTTAAGAATCATTTCTAAATTAGCCAAACAAGAGTCAAATGATTCTCCGAAAATAGAGAAATCATCCATGAAGACTTCCATAAACTCTCCCACCATGTCGGAAAATATGGCTAGCATACACCTTTGAAAAGTCGCAGGTGCATTGCATAACCCAAAAGGCATCCTACGAAAAGCAAAGGTTCCGTAGGGACAGGTGAAAGTAGTTTTTTCCTGATCCCCGGGATGGATAGGAACTTGATTATATCCCGAGTAGCCATCAAGAAAACAGAAGTACTTCTGCCCAGCTAATTTTTCCAAGATTTGATCAATGAAGGGCAAGGGAAAATGATCCTTTTTAGTGGCTATGTTCAACTTCCTGTAATCAATACAAACTCTTCAAGAGGAAGCTGAACGAGTTGTGACAGATTCACCTCTCTCATTAGTCACAACAGTAATCCCGGCTTTCTTTGGAACAATCTGAATGGGACTTACCTAGGGACTGTCAGAGATTGGATAAATAATTCCTGCATCGAGCCACTTGATGATTTCCTTTTTGACCACTTCTCGCATATTTGGATTTAATCTCCTCTGCATCTGGCGAGAAGGGCGGGATCCATCTTCCAAAAATATTCTATGATTACAGTAAGATGGCTCGATCCCCCTGAGGTCATGAATGGTCCAACCAATTGCCTCCTTATGTTCCTTTAGGACCTTAATCAATTTAATCTCTTGTTCCTTTGTCAATTTAGCACTAATAATCACAGGGAGCGTATTCTGCGGTCCTAAAAATTGATATTTTAAATTCTCGGGCAATGGTTTCAATTCAAGCTGGGGTGGGGTAATGATTGATGGTAGGGTAGATGCTGAAGATTCAATAAGAGGAAGAGGTTTTGAGTGAACAAAATCAGTAACCTCTTCCGAAGATGTCAGGTCAGAGGGTTGCGGGTCAAATTCATTAACCAAAGAGGAACTTTCAATTGAAGAAACTGTCAAACAAGTTTCAATATTAACTTTATCCTCATCAAGTTCCTCAATAAATCCACAATCCTCAAATTTGTTTATCGCCTTAAAAATATCCAATTTCATTCGTTGGTCCCCAAAGGCGATTTCTATTCTACCACTTTCACAATTAATGTTGGCCTTTGCGGTAGCCAGGAACGGACGCCCCAGAATGATGGGCGTGTTCCTCAAATTATCTGGTACATCCATGTCAAGGATAAGGAAATCTACAGGAAAATAAAAATCCTTGACCTTAACTATAACATCTTCAATAACGCCTCATGGGTTTGTGACCGAACGGTCCGCTAACTGTAGCGTTACTGAAGTTGGTCGAAGTTCACCTAACCCAAACTTCTCATAAAGAGAAGTCGGGATTAGGTTGATGGATGCACCAAGATCCAAAAGTGCTCTATCAAATGTGTAATCTCCGATAACGCAAGAAATCAAAGGAGCACGTGGATCTCTCTTTTTCTGAGGGAGGTAGTGCAGGATAACAGAGCTAGCCTGCTCGGAGAGTACCACCTTCCTCGGAACAGATTCTCTCGACTTACGCTTTTGTGTACATAATTCCTTTAAAAATTTTGCGTAAGCCGGTATGTTCTTGATAGCATCAAGGAGTGGAATATTGATCTCAACATTCTTAAATAAATTCAGAAGCTCCTCATTGCTATCAACAGACTTCTTTGCTTTGGCTAAGGCTTCAGGAAAAGGAACATTAGTCAGATCTTTGGAATCAGGTTCCTGAGCCTTGATTTCTTCTCTAGAATTCTCCTCTCTCTCCTCAGATTCTTCAGGACTCAAAAGATCAGAATAGTGTGGTTGTGGATCCTGAGTCTTCTTACCACTCCTCAAAGCGACAGAATTTGCAGAAGCGTAAGAATTTGGGTCTTGGGGAGGGTTAGGAAAGATTGGAGGGGCTTGATTGATCATGAATTGTTGATTAGCAGAAGAAGAAGACGAGGAACCCTGCTCAACCACCTGAGCATGTGCATGCGAGTCCCTCTGATTTCCGTACCCTTGGGCTTGATTGCCCGAATTTATAATGTTTCGCGGGTTGGGTACGGGTTGGGATGGTAGAGATCCGGGTTGACGAGAGTTAGCAATGAGCCCGGATTGCAAGTTGTCCAGCGAGTTTTTCATTTGCTGCATAAGCTGGAGCATAGATCCTTGCATCTCTACCATTTGATGGTTCAAATCAGCCTGCCCTGCGGGTTGACGGGCATTCCAAGTTGGCTGATTGACCTGATTCGGAGGCAACTGAGTATATACTTGACCCTGACCCATTGGACGTTGCGGAGCATAGTTGCTGGGTCGGAATTGGGTCTGTTGCCCCGGATTTTTCCAAGAGAAGTTAGGGTGGTTTCTCCAACCTAGATTATAGGCATTCGAGTAGGGGTTGGATCTAACATTCTCTTGTCCAGCACAGACATCCTCATAGGGTAAGGATGGAGAAAAAGAAAGGGAAGGATCAGAAAAACTGGGATCAAAGGCCCCAGTTGGGAACCCATGGGGTTCCGAGAAATGCTGACTCATAGATTGAGTCACATCGAGTTGATTCACGAACTCCTGTCCAGAAGGAGCTCGTGAGGAATGGAATCCCGAATTTGGGATTGAGTGGATTGAGAGTTGTTCATAGAATTGCCAGCCATCCACTCTTCCATTCTTTTAGCAACCAAGTCCACCTTATCAAGTTTATTACAAATCAATTCCATATCAAATGAATGAGAGTCATGGACTTCATTGACATTTGATCTGGGTTGCTAGGACCGGTTAAAAGTATCCATGGAGGCATGATTAATTGAATTCTCACTCATTTCCTCAAATAAATCACGTGCACTATCTACATCTTTATTGAGGAAATTGCCTCCGCAAGAAGCATCCACATGATTTCTGAGTTGCTCATTCAACCCATGATAGAAGATCTGCATGAGTTGCCATTTCGGCACCTCGTGGTGTGGACACCTCCGCAATAAGTCCTGGAATCGCTCCCAGGCCACATGAAACTACTCCCCTGGCCGCTGGGTAAAAGTAGTGATTGCCCATCTCAAAGCATTGGTACGACCGACTGGGAAGAATTTCTTTAGAAAGGCTGATTTCAACTCATTCCAAGTTGTAATTGGTCTTCCTAATGTCCTATACCAATGCGCGGCTTTATCCCTAAGAGAGTGGGGGAAGAGCCTCATGATCATTTGCTCCTCGTTAACATTTCGAGCCTTGGTGGTCTGGACCAAAGTGGTCAAATCCTCCAAGTGCTGAAACGGATCTTCGGAGCCAAGCCCATGATAATGTTTAATCAAGCTTAACACCTGGGGCTTGATTTCTACGTCACCGGCTGGAATCTGGACGCCGGGACGTTCCCCGTAATTCGAAGGATCATAAAAATCCTTCAAGGGCTGAGCGCCCTGCATTCTCTGGAACCATTCTTGCATTCTCTGCATTTGTTCTAGCTGCCTTCTAAATTCTTCCTGTGGATTTTCAAGCAGAGGAGGCTGTTGTTCGACCATGGGATCAAATTGACCAAAATCTAACTTGCGCCACCTAGAATGTTCTAATGGTCCTTCCAATCGGGGATTCAATGACCGTCTTCCCAGCATAAACTAGGAGAAGGTCGGAAGGACTGGGGATATGGACCCTGCAGCACAACAAAACAAGGCTATCCTTAAGTGGGGTAGCCTAAGGATCTACTGACTCCCAAAATCAGCCTTAAGACTGTAAGTGATTTACTTTACTTGCATCTGTTTAATCCAACCAGTTAGAAGGAGGGACTGGGGAGAAGGTTCTTCCTTTGGCTTTCGCCTCCGGTTCCTAGTGTACCCCCCAGCCGCGATCGTTTGACTCTGCTCCCCTAGCTAGACATCAGATTAATCAGTACAAGTAGGTTAATCAAAAATAATCTCAGACTAGGCCCTGAAGAGCGAATCAAACCTTAAGGCCAACGTCTACTCAATTTTATTAAGGCCTGGGATTGTGGTGCTTATGGAATGTGATGGGCCCTTACAATGGGTTGTGCCCTTAATGATTGATTGAGATTTGTGTAAGTGCGTGCACAACCAAGGTTTTCAAGCAAGATTATTGATAATTTGTGAATTTTAGTGTTCAAATCTTGCTTAAGTAGCTTTTAGGGTTTTAAATTAGGTGAATTGCAATCAAGTTTCTAGGCAAACCAAGTTGTAAAACACGGGTGAAGATTGTTTTCCTTTAAAATCAGAAAGAAAGTGGAGTGCATGGAATATACCTAGATTGAAAACCCTAAGGAGGTGCTAGTTGATGAGTTGGTTTTAAAATAAAGTGGTGCGGCCCAAACAACTCAAACAACTGGCCACAAATGCACAACTAAGTTAGGCACACAAAGATGATTAACCTAGAATGATTTCTACTCTGTTATGTGTTGCTTTGTGTGTACCGGTTCCACATATCAGAACTCGGTTGAGTAGAAAACAAATCAAGTTGATCAAGTGCCTTGAATGTGGGTGTGTGTTGTGTGTTTGTTGAATATTACCCCACAAGATTATCTTTTTGTTATTTTTTTTTTATGCATGAGGGTGGAATGAATGTGAGTGGAAATCCAAACAACCAAACTATTCCTAGGATTTATGCAAACACCTAGGTTAATTGGGATTTGGATTTAATGTGACGAATGAAATCTATGGAGGGGGAAAGAATGGGGGAGCACTTACAGTTGTCTTCAACTGCACTTTACTCCAGTCTACCGCTTGTTGATTCCTTGATGGAGGTCTCTGCAAAATAATAGACACGAGTGAAAGCTAGTTAGAAAACAAATAAAGTGAAAAAAAAAAGCGAAGAAAAGATCGAAAATTGTTGCCTCCCCGGCAACGGCACCAAAATGTTGAACGTTTACGAACCTACGCTAACGAGATTGGTTTTGGAAAACCTGTCGTTGTAGTTCGGAAGCGAAGAATTCGTGTTCAACAAATAAAATTTATACCAAAAATAATTCCAGGTCAAACACAGGGAGGCTAAGTTGATCTATTTCCACAATTATATTTTTTTTTAGGATTTTTTTTAAGCAAGGCGTTATAATTACAATAGGGCTATCAAACTATGAGAGAGAGAGAGAGAGAAAGAGAAAGAGAGAAAGAGAACTTGAATTCAATATTTAAATAGTTTATAAAAGTTACACTAGAATGCGGAAAATCAATTACACTATGAAGTAGAAAATTCTACACTAGAAAAGCTGTAAATAAGAATGGGAGAGAGAAATTATCCTCCTCGATGATTGCTTGGAGGACGAGCCGGACGGAATGACGCCTGGATGAAGGAGAACGAAGCAGGACGAAGGAGGACGAAGCAGAAGAACGGGAACGGAGTAGCACGCCGTCGTCGTTGCTGGATCCACTTCCGAAGGGGAACGAAAATTGGACTTTATCTCGCAAGAAGCATCCCAGGTGTGGGACAAACTTCTTTTGAGCTTTGGAGGGGTAGAGAGGAGAAAGAAGGGATGAGAATTTCATATGGAGGGGGTCTCCTTTTATAGTTGCAAGGAGTGGGGGCAAAATGGACATTACATCTTCAAAATAATAAATAAGGGTCTTTAGTGACGGATAAATCCGTCACTAAAGCACCGACTTGGCCGTCGCCGCCGCGCCCATGCACGCCTCCTCGGCTGCCCGCTCCTCAACGCTCGCGCACGTCCAGTGCTTTTCAGCCATCCGATCGCGAGATCGGACGGCTTAAATCGCGTCCGCGCCCGCTGTGTAGCGCGCTCCCCGCGCGTTTGATTACGCGTTCGATTACGCGTCCAATCGCGTGTCGACGCTATCGGGTGCGCGCGGTCGTCCGATCTTCATCTGACGCTCCACGCACCTCAATTGATCGCGCCCTCCCGCGCTTCACCGCGGATCGAACCCGCGCCCCGCCCTCGCGATAGCGTGCTCTACCGCTGCGCTATGGGGTGCGGATGGTCGAGCGCACGTTTTAAAATGCGAGCCCCCACAACCATTGGATTAAGATCCAACGGCGGAGAGCGATCGGGCACGGAGCCTTCACAAGATGAAGCGGCCGTTTGGGCGGCTGGGATGGCACCACGAGGCGCTATCTTGGCCGTCCATCTTCTGGAAGTTGTAGATGGTGCCACGGATGTCGGATTGACTCGATTTTTGTGTCGTTGGGATGCGATCGTCAATCCGAATTCATCCGTGTGGTTGGATTTATCATCTGAAGTGCAGATTTACATCATCCTGGCCCTTGATCATTTAGGGTTCCTGGGTCACTATCTGATGCTACGGATACCTGATTAGGGCTATCTGGGAGTCGTTGAACTACAATCGTCGCCCTGATCACATCCATACGGTTGGATCTTTGATCCGAGGCCCCGATAAAATATTTGCCCTGTCCAAGCACATAAAAGGAGACAATTAACCTCCATTTATTTAAACTATTCTAAATGCAAGATGATGCATGTAATGCAATATTTATATGATGAAATGCAATCCTATGCTTAAGAACATGCATAAATAGACATCTTAAGTAGTGTAAATGTGTTTACATCAGGTGGTAACAGCTCATCGATCGGTTGTCTAGAACCCAACTTAGTAATGCAATAAAAATTCCCAAAACACTTAGGAAGAAGCAGAGAAGTAGAATAAACTAGGGAGATATACACTAGATTCACCCTTGTGTTGACCCTGTAAAAAAATAAAAGTAAGGAAAAAGCTACCGGTTGTAAAGATACACTTTAGGCAGAATTGTTTTTAGGTCACCTAGAGGAATAGAAATCCGAAGTCTATTTTAATTGCCAATCAACGAGTCTATCACATTCACAATAAGATGCTTAAACCTTAGGGTTCTCATCAAATCTTGGGTGAGTTGAATGGCTATAGAAAGCCACTCTTAAACCCTAAAATTTGAAAATCCAAAAAAATTAGAAAAGTGGAAAAAGAGAAAAAGAAAATTTTCTTTGAATAAGACGAGGGCTTGAGGCGGTCTGCATTTTGTCAGATACTCGGGCACTGTTGTGTCTTTGAAAGTTCAGATCCTAAGTAGACAATTTCTTAATGATTGAAAATAACTCATGCCTAAATAATCCAACCTGATTCTTTTATAAATAGCATATAGTTTTTGCTAGGGACTAGCAAAAGATAGGCAGGGGGTATGATGTAAACATGTCTATATTACTTAAGATGTCTATTTATGCATGTTATTAAGCATAGGATTGCATTGCATGCTATAAATATTGCATAACATGCATCATCTTGCATTTAGAGCAGTTTGAATAAAATGGAGGTTAATTGTCTCCTTTTATATTCATGGACAAGGCAAACTTTTTATTGGAGCCTCAGATCAAAGATCCAACCGTACAGATGTGATCAGGGCGATGATTGGAGTTCAACGGCTCCAAGATCGCCCTAATCAGATAACCGTTGCATCAGTTAGTGATCGGGGAACCCTAGAAGATCAAGGGCCAAGATGGTGAGAATCCACAATTCAAATGACAAATCCGACCGCATGAATGGATTTGAATCGACGATCGCAGCCTAACGGCATGAAAATCAACTCAATCCGACACCCGTGGCACCATCTACATCATCAGAAGATGGACGGCCAAGATGGAGCCACGTGGCACCATCTCGACCGCCCAATCGCCCGCATGCAACCGCTGAAGCCTTCGCATCCGCCCCTCTTCGCCGTTGGATCTCTATCGAACGGTTGTGAACGCATGCACCTCAAATCATCCGCGCGACCATCCGCACTCCGTATTGCAGCAGTCGCGAGGCACTACGCGTTCACAAGATGCAGGTTCGAGCCGCAGCGAGCAAGAGAAGGGCGTGGGTGAGTGTCGAATCTTGATCAGGCGACCGTCCGCGCTCAATAGTGTTGACGCGCTATCGCACACCCGTGCCTCACGTGGCATCGCACGCGTTGGGGCGGGCGCGTAGCAAGTGGGAGAAGGCACGATCTGGGCCATCCAATCTCGCGATCAGACGGCTGTGGACTGCTGAACGTGCGGCATGCATTGAGAGTGAGCAGATGAGTGGGCGTGCGTGGGCAGCGGCCACTACACCCACATTGGGGCTTTAGTGACAGTTTTATCCATCACTAAAGACCCCTTATTTAATGTTTTAAAGATATAATGACCAATTTGCCCCCACTCCTTGCAACTATGAAAGGAGACCCCCTCCACATAAAATTCTCATCCCTTCCTTCTCTTCTCTACCTCTCCAAAGCTCAAGAGAAGCTTATCCCACACCCGGGATGCTCCTCACGAGATAAAGTCCAAATTTTCGTCCCCGTTCGAAAGTGGATCCCGCGACAATGACGACGTGCTGCTCCGTTCCCGTTCTTCTGCTTCGTCCACCTTCGTCCTGCTCTGTCCTCCTTCGTCCAGTAGTCATCCCTGTTCGGCTCGTCCACCAAGCGATCATCGACGATGATAACTTCTCTCTCCCATTCTTCTTTATAGCTTTTTCTAGTGTAGAATTTTCCTGCTTCCTAGTGTAGCTAATTTCCTACTTTCTAGTGTAATTTTTATCTGGTTTGATTGTATAAACATTTTGAAATATTGAATGCATGTTCTCCCTCTCTCTTTCTCTCTCTCTCTCTTCCTTTTAGTCTGATAGCTTCATTGTAATTATATCACCTTGATTTTTAAAAAATTCTAAAAAATAAATAATTGCGAATATAGATCGACGTAGCCTCCTTGTGTTAGACCCAGAATTTAAATTTTCGTATAAATTTTATTTGTTGAACACGAATTCTTCGCTTTCAAGCTACAACGACAAGGTTTTAAAACTAAACACGTTAGCGTAGCCATTCGTACATTTAATACTTAGCTTTCTCTAGCCTCTGCCTTCTTCTTCTCCTTTCCATGCAAGATCAAAACCTACCCCTATCCGTGCATGTTCTCTTCTCCTCTTTCTCTCTTAGGTTCGCTCTCCCAGAGCCACCGTCTCGGGTAATCGGGTTGGATACGTGCCCTGGACCAGGCCCACCGATGTGCGATGGTGGGTGAGGAGTGCAGAGTCGGGTATACGGGTCACGCCAAATCCGTGGAGGCAAGGTCACAGATGAGGCGAGTGAAGGTGAGTGGGACCTCACCCTGTGGTACTAAGGCGATAAGCCTTATGCAATTTTTCAATTTATTTGGGTACTGCCGTTGACCTTCTTCTGAGGTGGAATTATCCACACCCAATCTTCTTGCATGTGCCGGCATCAGAGAACTTTGCTCGATTGCAGCTAATGCTTCAGCCTTCAATGGCAATTGGCTGCCTGCAGCTGTGCACGAAGGAAGTCTACGCAACCTGGGACTCTTACCGTGGAGTGGGCGAGCCTGGAGAAGCTCGCAAGCAAGCTTCTTGCGGTCGTCAATGGCGATGACCCTTCGAACCTGTAATCATGCCTAGGTCAACTTGTGGCCGTGTGTGTAGATGTGTTCGAGGGGTGGTTTGGGTGTGTGGCGTGGTGAGTGAAGTGACGGTTTATGATCAGTGAGGTGTTGCGGAGCTTATGGGGTAGTTGGCGAGGCAGATGGAGGTGCGGATCAACGGGGATGCCTCCCTGGAGGTCTAGCAGGAGATGAAGAAGGTGATGGTGATTGAGTGCATCGAGGGGCATTTTTGAGAGATAAAGGTGGGAAAAAGGAGTAGAAAGCAAAAGGGACTTAGCTCGGTGTAAAGAGATGAAGGGGGAGGTAGGGATGGCGGCTGGCTCGTATTGCCGCCGCCGGAGATGAAGTCGCTCAATGGGGGAGGACGACGAGGTTGAAGGGGCTGTAGAGGTGTTAGTGGGTGCGGCGCGATGCGGACGAGCAGGAGGATGAGAAACTTGCCACTGGTATTGTGGCTAGGCGACGAGGGAAAGAGAGGGAGGTTGCCGGAGCTTGCGAGCCAGTGACCGGAGGAGGAAGAGATGAATTTGAGGGATTTTCCGACCAATTTCAAGCATAGGAGATGCGGGGTGACTTGGGTCTGCTTATATAGGCCCTGGAGGATGGATTTGTGCTTCGAAGCCAAGCTTCCAGGCATGACAAGCTCACTGGAGATGGAAACTTGAAGGAGACCTGAATCTCTCATGCATTCGCATGAGAGATTGGGTACCAAATAGTGCCTCAAATTGGGTTCATACTGAAGGAGATTTCTCAAAGTCCCTTTCAATTTTGAAGGGGATTTTCTAAGAGATCAGAGAGTTCTTACCTTTGAAATCTCGTTGGAGTAGGATTCCCTCCGCTATAATGGTGGAGGGACCTAATTGCAAAGGATGATGAGGAAGCTAGGGGGGTTTCTGCAGAGGTTTTCAAAAGATAGGGGTAGAAATGCAATTAGGCTGGACCTACTTGCAAAGTGGGTCAAGATGAATTTCCCTTAGGTCCAAATTTTGGTAAAAACCTAATTTGGACTTGAGGAATCCAATGGTGAAGTTGGATTTTGGGTTTGACAACGTTTGATTAGGAAATTTACATAGAAACCCAATTTAGGGTAAATATTTGTCTAAGATCCCAATTTAGGTCCAAATAAGTTCCATGGGACAAATTGAAGGTTCTAAACCTTAGAGAATATTTTTCCATTATTTTTAGAGGGTTTAGGTGAATTTTATTCTGACCAGAACCTTGTTAAATCAAGTGGGTCTATTTTAGGGTTACAAGACGTCATTTAATTCCCCAAATTCACATGAGCCCTTTTCTGTCTGATTCAATCCGCTTATTATCTTGTTATGACCATTTGACCAGTGTATAGCATATGAGAAAATCCGTTGTTATACTACAATGGTAAAATTACAGTTTTACCCCTTGTTTCTTATTTTTCTCTTAGAATGGTTATTCATGGAATGAGGACATCCAGTTGGTTATGTAGGAGCTTTTGTTCTCTTATTTGGGTCAAAATGAGCTAGTTAAGGCTCATGATGGTGTTCCCATCACACAACCCGTAGAAGAAGAAAATAACCTTGAGAATGAAATTCAGCGCCTTAATGATTTATTCCAAGCCTTTGTAAATCCACCACAGCGTCGTATGATGCGAGATCATTACAATCCCGCTACAGTGGCGATCGAACCTTGAGTTCAGATCCCAGCTGGAGGTCCTGATTCTGAACTCAAAGCCCAACATGATTCATGCTATTCTAAATTTTCATGGGCTCAATTTCGAGGAACCTTTTCAGCACATCAAACAACTCAAGCATCTGGCCCAGACCTTTGAGTAAGATGTTCAAAATCAGGATATCCTTCTGATGAAGATGTTCTCCTTCTCTCTCATGGGCAAAGCAACTAACTAGTATCAAACTCAAACGCATCCAATCAACACATGGGTTGAACTACAATTAGAATATATGAAAAAGTTCTTCCCAGTTGGTTAGACGAATGCTCTGCAACCCAGATCTTGCACTTCACACAACAGCCTGGAGAACCACATCATGAAGCATTGGATCGTTTTCTAGATCTCATGCGGAAGTGCCCCCATCACGGAGTTCCCAAATGGGAATAAGTCTGGTCTTTTTACCAGGAACTCCATGAAGATATCTATTTATTCATAATGCAACTTGCAGAGGAAATATCATGGGTCAACACGAAGACACTGTGTGGGAGATTCTCGAGAATATGTACGAGAACTCCATTAATAATGACTCCATGGGCTTATTCGATCGGACGAATGCCCATGCTCGACGAATCCAAGGGGAGCACATGAGACGTAGGGCCTGTCCACATCTGTCGACTTGGAATTGATGGCCAGTCGTTTGGACAAGGTCTCTATCATTGAGAAGAAGGTGGATGAGCTAACTCGACATCTGCAGCGAGCCACCTCTACGCAAAACCCGTTTACATAGCCGCCCTCTAGGAGGGAAGCTATGCATAACATCTATCACCGATCTTCTCAGAGGATGGACCCGTATCCACCCCCGTCTGACTCTAGGGCCTAAGCAAACTCCGATCCTGCATACTCTAGTTGGGGGAACTCTGAACCCTCGTACTCTGGCTTTTCTTAGGTTCCTCAGACCTGCGAGGACCTTAATGCCATCCAGAATGACTCATTCTCTAATACCTATAACCCTAGATGGCAGAATCATCCCAATTTCCTGTGGGTGGGAAACAATCAGAATCAGAGACCACCATATCAACCCCGTCCACAATTTCCTCGTCCATACCAACCGCCTCAGCCTTGGCCCAACACCACCTATCAATCTGGGCCAATTCAGACAGATCAAATGACCCTCATCCTTCAGACTCTGGCTGACATTCAAAAGATGAATGTGGCTATACAAAAACAACACAAAGATGAGATCAGAGAGGTTCGCAATCAACTCGCCTAGATGGCAAATTCCTACCAACTTGGCACACTCCCATCATAACCTCTACCGAATTTGAATAACATCCCAAACCAGAGGCATGGTATGAACCGAAATCTGGGCCAAGCCCACATGATTTATTAGGCCCCTTTTGCTCCATCACCTAATGGGATGGAAGCTTCGACATCATACTCGGGATTTCAGCAGCAGCCACCTATTTTACCAACACCGAACCAGAACTAGGCAGGACTAAATTTAGTAACAACCTATAGTGGCAAAGCAACACAAGACCCACCTTACCCAAGCCACTTTTAGCCTGGTAGTAACCCAATCCCTAAGATAGTTATCCAGGATAACCCTGTTCCTGATCAAGAACCTAGACCTATTCTAGAGGAACCATCAAGGGTTCCATTTCTCGAGGCCTTGATCAAGGGAAAGAGGACAAACAAACTCATGGCACCTGAGGAGGACCTGGCTAAGCTCTTTGAACTGGTCAAGATAAACATCCCCTGGATGGATGCAATTCTCCACGTACTAGCTTATGCACGATTTCTGAAAGACGTGTGTACACCTAAGCGTAAGCCGTGAACCAAAAGTGGGAGCCCAATCATATTGTTAGAGCAAGACAGCTCTGTAATTTTAAGCAAACTCCCACCTAAGGCAAAAGACCTAGGTACTCCCCTTATTTCTTATACAATTGGTCATATCTAATTAGATAGATCTTTATTGGATCTAGGAGCCTCCATAAGCCAAATACCTATATCCCTACTTGACCATCTTGAGGAATCTGAGCTCAAACCGACAGAGGTGACATTATAGTTGGCAGATCGATCTATTAAGTTACCTAAAGTAGTTCTTGAGGATGTCATTGTTAGGGTTCGGGATTTCTATTTTCCGGTGGACTTCGTAGTCTTGGATATGGATGCCCCAGGAAACCTGAGGAACACACCAATCATATTATGGAGAACCTTTCTGGCCACTGCTAGGGCCAACATAAATTGTAAGGAGGGCCAAATTGAACTAAATTTGGGAACCAAACATTAAAGATTGACATCTTTAAGGCCGAACAAGGGATTAATTGTGGTGTTATAGAATAGATATATGATATAAAGGCTGTGGTTAAAGATCTATATATTGAGGAAAACCTGACTACTCCTGATCAACCCCAAGTGGATCAATACCCGCAATCAGAGGAGTCCGAACTTGACCTAAACACACCCATAACTCCCGTCCTTGCTCCTGGCACACAACCTGAACCACACACTACTACTGATAACCCTATCCTGGAACTGAAGCCTCTTCCTGAACATCTAAAGTACGTCTTTTTGGTTTCCAATCAGACATTTCTAGTGATTATCAATTCCAGACTCACACCTGATCAGGAATCTCATCTGATAACTATTCTCCAACAACATCGAAGAGCCATTGGATGGACTCTCGATGATTTAACTGGCATCATCCCCTCTTACTACACACATCTCATTTATACTGAAGAGGGCACACAACCTTCCCATGAAATGTAGAGATGTTTGAATCCTAATCTGCACGAGGTCATGAAAAAGGAGATCATTAAGTGGTTAGATGCTGGGATAATCTACCCAATCTCTGACAGTCGGTGGGTGAGTCCAATCCAGGTTGTACCTAAAAAGGCAGAACTCACCATGATCACGACTGAAATAGGAGAAATCATACCAATTCATTTGGCGAATTCGTGGAGAGTCTGCATTGATTACAAAAGACTCAATACCTCTGGAAAGAAGGATCATTTCCCACTACCGTTTATTGATTAGATCCTCAAGAAACTAGTGGGAAATAGGTTCTTCTGCTTTTTCGACGGGTACTCTGGTATAACTAGGTTGCAATCCATCCTGATGACCAAGAAAAGACCACTTTCACATGCCCCTTCGGGATGTACGCATTCTGAAGGATGCCATTCGATCTCTACAATGCACCCGCTACTTTTCTACAGTGCTTGCTTGCCATATTCTCAGATATGGTAGGTGATTATCTAGAAGTCTTCATGGATGACTTTTCAGTATTTGGAGAATCATTTGATGGTTGCCTCCTGCACTTGGTCCAGACCCTCAGGCAGTGCATTGACGTGAATCTGGTTCTTTCTTGGGAAAAGAGCCATTTCATTGTGCCTAAAGGAATTGTCCTAGGACATCTCATGTCAGAAAAAGGCATCTAGTTCGATCGAGCCAAGGTGAATCTGATTTCCAAACTCCCTATGCCTAGCTCGATCAAGGACACCCAATCTTTCCTAGGACACATTGATTTTTACCGTTGATACATTCCTGATTTCTCAAAGACCGCGCGCCCTCTGACTACTTTACTATCTAAGGTGTTCCTTTCAAAATCTACAAGGAATGCACTCAAGCATTTGAAATCCTACGTGATCGAGTTACCCAAGCTCCGATCCTACAATCCCCTGATTCATCTCAACCCTTTGAAATCATGTGCGATGCATCTGATTTCGCTGTGGGAGCGGCACTTGAGTAGAAAATTGATGGGAAACCCATGGTCTTCTACTACGCTAGCACGACACTTGCGAAGCTCAGCGTAACTACACAGTTACTGAGAAAGAGTTGCTAGCCGTAGTATTTGCCCTGGAAAAGTTCAGATCATATCATCTGGGTTCCCATGTTATCATTTACTCTGATCACTCAGCTGTAAGGCATCTCCTTGCATCGAAGGATGTGAAACCTTGACTAATCCGATTGATCTTGCTATTGCAAGAATTTGACCACAAGATTCTCGACAAGGCTGGAAAACAGAATGTAGTAGCTAATCACTTATCTCGCCTTCCTTCTGATATTATCAACCCTTCCAGACCCATTACGGAACATTTTCCTACTGAGCACCTCCTGACTATCAGTACAGGGCTTCCATGGTTTGCTGATCTAGTAAACTACCTAGCATCACATCAGATCCCATCCAATTGGTCGAAGCCCATGAAATACAAATTGCTTTTCGATGCCAAGTACTACTTTTGGGAAGACCCGTAACTTTTTCGCATCGATGCTGATCAAATCATTCGATGATGTGTCTCGAAAGCGAAAATTCAGGACATCTTGTCCTGTCAAGACCAGGCATGCGGCGACACTTCTCAGGTCATAAGACTGCAGCGAAAGTCCTCCAGTGCGACTTCTATTGGCCCATGATTTTCAAAGATGCATACAATTACCATAGGGCATGTACTCGTTGTGAAACCTTAGGCAACATGAGCCATCGTGATATGATGCCCTTACAGCCAATTCTTGTATGTGAAATCTTCGACGTCTGGGGGATTGATTTTATGGGACCCTTTCCTATTTTAGATGGCTTCGAGTACATTCTACTCATTGTTGACTACGTGTCCAAATGGATCAAAGCCATTCTGACCTGAACCAATGATCATAAGGTGGTTATCAAAATTCATTCATCAGAACATCTTTTCGTGATTCGGGAATCCACGTGCTATAATCTCTGATGGAGGGACCCATTTCACTAATGGCTAGTTCAAGTCACTGATGACTAAATATGGGGTGTCACACAGAATCTCTATTCCTTATCACCCCCCAAACTAATAGCATAGTTGAGCTATCAAATCGAGAGATCAAGAAAATCCTCCAGGTTACTATTCGACCTGACAGGAAAGACTGGTCGTCCCGACTTCCGGAAGCTTTGTGGGCTTATAAGACCGCCCACAAAACCAAATTAGGTATGTCTCCCTTCAGATTGGTGTACAGGAAGGCATGTCACCTCCCCATCGAATTAGAGCACAAAGCCTATTGGGCAATACAGAACTGCAATCTAGATCTTTCTAAGGTAGAAACCCATAGAAGGCTTCAAATGAGCGAGATCGATAAATTACGCCACGACGTGTATAAGAACTCACGAATTTACAATGAACAGGTTAAGGCCTTTCACTACAAGCACATATCCAAAAAGATCTTTCACCTTGATAAAAAGGTCCTACTCTTTGATGCCAAGCTCAAACTATTACCAAGAAAACTCAGATCGAAATGGATTTGACCTTACCTCGTCCGATGAATCTTTGGAAATGGAGCCATCAAGATCAGTCCACTCAGCCACAATTCAGAAACTTTCATCGTGAACGATCAGAGACTCAAACCGTTCATTGACCTTACCGATACAAATTTGGCGGAGACATCCTTTACCCTTCATTCTCCCTGAGCTCATTACGCCCAACCGATGGCGTAAAACTCAGTGCTAAACGGGAGGCAACCCACCATTTTTGAAAAACCTGAAACCTTTCATGATATTCCTATGCTGAATTCATTTTGCACTTGAGGGTTCATCCATTACAACAGCTGACCCCACCTCAGGTACCCATACCCGAGCTTGAAATCATCCGCAAATCGTCATCTCGACTCGTTCGCCCACGCAGAACCTGTTCTAATGAATGAGCTAAGCTGAACTCGAACCCACCTAATTTACAATGAGGACATTGCAAATCATTGGCATGGGGGGTTATGAAAGTGCAAAACACCGTGAAAATCATCTCACAAGAAAGGGTTTCATAAAAAAAAATCACATATTCCAAAAATACTAAAAAAAATGAAAAAATTCTTTAAAAAGAAAAAAAAATGAGAGGAGAGAAAATTTTGAGGCCATACAAATCTTGAGGAGAAAAAAGAGAAAAGTGAAAACTGTCAAAAAGGAGCACAAGTTGAAAAGAAAAAGAAAGGAGATAGTTATTAGTAAGAAATTAAGGGATTAACTAAGTTCTAGACAATATCAAGAAAAAGAAAATGAATGGCAAAAAGTGCTATTAAAATACAGAAGAGATTAGTAGGAACGTTGATTTTAGGCCTATTGGGCTATACTCCTAGGTTTAGAAATTCACGTATCCGCCAAGATCTGGATAGTCCTCAAGAGGTTGGGGAAAATGTGAAGCTTAAGTATTAGGTGTAAGGCTTAGGGAGTATTCGGCCTCATTAACTAACCTCTAATTTGTAGGACCCAGTAGCCTAAGCACCCCAATCCACACACAGTTTGGTTCAGTGTGCATAAGTATCAAACTCACACAAATGCATTTAAATCGTTCTGGAAAAGTCACCTAAATTAGGAGCGGTTGATCAACACAAGTTGATTTGGACGAGTTCCTGGCGTGGAGAGGTGGGAAATTCCCCTCAAAGATGTGCAATAACATATCATCTCCTTGGTGCTTGTCTCCTAGGATATCTACATATCCTACTGGGGGCATGTAAGCACCCTATGCTGGATCAGATGCCATGGGTGGCATTATCACAAAATGTAAATTGCCAGGATCTAGACTTAGCTACAGAATGCCATGGGTAGGATTATCTCGAAATCTCGAAAGCCATAGTTCTGGGGGTTGCCATGGGCAGTGCTATCTCGAAGCATCGATTGCTAGGGACCCTTCATGGATTGATGATGGGGACTAGGAATCCAATACAAACCGTATTGAGAAGCTAATCCGAAGCTAGAAATAAAAAGAAAAGAGATAGAAAACTCTCAAAACAAAGCAAATTCCTCTCTCTCTTACAGAAAATGCACTGCAAACTAAACCAAGCCTAAAATATGTTACAAGCATGGGTGCTTTAGCTGCGGAGTACAAGGAACCTTAGGATAGTTCCTATGGGCCTTAAAAACCTTCGCGGCAGACTAAGGTTAGAGCTGTTAGGTTCGAATCTTAGTTGGTACTTGACTACCTCTAGGCCTACTATCTACATTCTAACCTAATCTACCAAAGAAAGCACACATCATAGTTTTTGAACATCAAAGGAACTCATGGTCTAGAATTAAAGTTAAAACCTTAAAATTTTGGTAAGGGACTAGCAAAAGCTATGCATGAGGGTATGATAGGAACACCATCATGAGCCCTAACTATCTTATTTTTACCCAATAAAGAGAATAAAAGCTCTCTCATAACCAACTGAAGGTCCTAATTCACTACATAGCCTTTATGAGAGAAAAGCAAGAAACTAGGGGTAAAACTGTAATTTTACCAATGTAGCACAACGGACATTCCCAAGGGCTAAACAAAGGTGAAAAGGTCTTAATAAGATAATAAGTGGGTTGGATTAGACAGAAAAGGGTTTTTGTGTGTTCTATGAATTAGATAACTTCTTGAAACCCTAAAACAAACCCACTTGATTAACCAAGGTTATGGTTAGGATAAAATTCACCTAAACCCTCTAAAAATCATAGAAAAATGTTATCTAGGGTTTAGGCCCTTCAATTTACCCATTGGAACCCATCTTGACTTAGAATGGGATCTCAGACAGATATTTATCTTAAATTGGGTTTTTGCATAAATTTCCTAGTCAAATGTAGTCAAACCCAAAATCCAACTTCACCATTGGATTCCTTAGGTCCAAATTAGGTTTGTACCAAAATTTGGACCCAAGTTGAGTTTTCCTTGACATAGTTTGCAAAAAGATCTAGCCTGATTACATTTGTACCCCTATCTTTCAAAAGCCCTTACAAATAGCCCCCTAGCTTCTTCATCACTTTCGCAATTAGGTCCATCCTCCATTATAGTGGAGGAATCCTACTCTGATGAGCTTTGGAAGGAGTGTTCTCCCTGATTGCTCAAAGGATCTCCTCTAAAATTGCAAAGGAGATTCTCTGAGAAATTTTCTCTCGTCTGAACCCATCTTTGGTTCTAGATTCCTTCCCAATCTCTCATGTGAACGCATGAGAGACATGGGTATCCTAACGGATTCCAACTCCGGTGAGCTTTCCTTGCTTTGGAAGCTTGCTTTCCAAGCCCTAACCGACTACTAGAGCTCTATTTAAAGGAGCCCAGACCCCTCCGATCACCCCACTCGTTTACTAGGCATGCGTAACCCAACCTGATTACCCAGCTGGCTCTGAGAGAGCAAAGAGAGAAATAGAGAGAGAACGATGTGGGGGAGGGTAGGGTTTGGTTTTGCTCCTCTCTGTGCAAGGAAGGAAGGAGAAGGAAGGAAGGGTTGAAGCTAAGAAGGAAAAGAAGCTAAGGTAGAGCTGAAGGAAGACGAGTGCAGCTGAGGAAGGACAGAGAATGAAGAGGCCAAAGGACTTGAAGGTAGAAGACAAGGAAGGAGGGAGAAGCACTGTAGCATCTGAACAAAAGGCTGAAGGAAAGAAATCAGGGAAGAAAGCATAAGAGGCAGAGGTTGAAGAAAGAAGGAAGGAGAAGGTGCGGCGAAGCAAAGAAGAAAAGAAGAAAAGGAAGGAGCCATAGAGAATCTAAGGCAAAGGAAAGCTGAGGAAGAAAAGAGAAGAAAAAGAAGGAAGAAGAAGCCTGAACAGGAAGTCACAGAGAGAAAGAAGAACTTAGAGAAGGAAAAGAAAAGAGAAGAAGAAAAAGGAAGAGAGACATTCTATTTATTTTTGCATTTCTTCTCTTTAGCATCTATACACATTGAATTTCATTCTATTGCTCCATATTATTGTTGAACATCATATTTTGATTAATTTGAGATTGTGATCTTAGTTTTTAAAGAGCAATTTGCTCCCTGTGTTCGACCTTGGATACTTAGGTTTGTGAGTAATAAAATTCTTATCTGTTTTCAAGGCAATTTCATTTATATTGCAACATACATCTTTTTAAAATCGATTTCTCCCTGTTAACATTTTGGTACCGTTGTCGGGGAGCAACAGGCATTTTAGAAACTTTGATCACAACCTCTGATTCAGTACTGACTTAATCTCTCTCTTTTGCTATGTTTGTTTCAGGGGAAGAAAAGAAAAGAAAAGCAACCACACAACAACCACACCAGGAACAGGTAATTCTTCATTGCCCTCTCTCTTAATCCCCTCAAAATCTGAAAAGTAAAATAAAGAAAAATAAATCTAGGGCTACCTGCTTCCATATTTAGTAATTCATAAAAGTTGCCTGATTTTTACTTTCAACAAATTTTGAATTGCACATCCATTCAAAGTAACTAGGGCTAACACCTTCTTGATTGAGCCCTAGATGCCAATTTTGTAGGCAACTAAATTGGACCAAATAGAGCCAGCCTAAGGATTTCAATCTAGGGTTTTAGAGACACATCTTCTCTTAAGCAAAGAATCAAAAATTTCAAAAGGAGGTGTGCCTAAGCCCTATTTGAAGAGATTTATCCAAGAGAAACCCTAAGAAAATCAAGCTCTTAATTAACTTGAACCCTAAAAGAAAGGACTAAAAGCTCTCAAAAGAATAAAGAGGTGAAGTTGATCCTTTGGGTCAACCAACCTTAAAATTAGGTCACTTTTTGCACTCAGAAGACCTAAAGTTCAAGTGGAACCCTAAGCACCTTGATCTTAATTAAAAGAGGTAGATTTAAGAGGTCAAGGTCCCTATTCTGGTCTACTTGGAATCTTAGTGACAAGAGAGGTCGGGTGGGAAAAACCCTATAACTCGTGGGGACTCTCTACCGTGTAGGGGTCTCTGCGGGACTCTCCCTCTCTGGCTGTCCAGGTATTTCTCAGGTGGACGACCTTTCTGACTAAGGGGTATCATCCGCCCTGAACCTCTATAGTCACCCAACATTTTTTTTGGGTGTCTCGATTGGGTCCAGCACATTCTGATCTCATCAAATCCTTCGGTGCATGTTTAGTAGGAGGTCCTAAGACCATTCTTAAGACCTCCTGTAGAAACTGACTCCCATCGAGGCTAAGCCTCGATGCCCATGTTTATGCAACAACCCCACCACATAGATCTTTCCTCTGATTCAGAACAAAGTTCACCTTCTTTCATCATGGCACAACCCATTGAAGAAGAGAACAACCTTGAGCACCAACTTCAATGCCTGAATGATCTCTTCCGAAACTTTCTAAACCCACCGCAGCGTCCTATGATGCGAGATCACTATAATCCCACTGCGGTGGCAATCGAGCCTCGAGTCCAAATCCCAGCTGGAGGCCCTGATTCTGAACTCAAGCCCAATATGATTCATGCCATACCAAAATTCCATAGGCTTAACTTTGAGGATCCATTCTAGCACATTAAGTAGCTCAAACATCTTGCCCAGACCTTCGAGTCAGATGCACAAAACATCTTGCCCTGATTTCATGTAAAATTGGTGAAACCCAATTCAATAGAGCATTGTTAAACCTAGGTAAAATTGCCTCCATAAACCTAATACCAACATCCCTCCTTGACCACCTTGAAGAATCCGAGCTTAAACCGACAAAGGTGACATTGCAGTTAGCCGATCGATCCATCAAGTCACCTAAAGGAATACTCAAGGATGTCATTGTTAGGGTACAGGATTTCTACTTCCCAGTGGATTTCATAGTTCTAGATATGGGTGCACCAAAGAACCAAAGGGATACACCAATTATACTAGGGAGACCTTTTCTGACCACTGCTATGGCCAAAATAAACTGTGAGGAGGGCCAAATAGAATTAAAATTTGGGAACCAAACTCTAAAGATTGACATCTTTAGGGCCCAACAAGGGATTAATTGCGGTGTTATAGAACAAATATGTGATATCAAAGTTGTGGTTGATGAACCGCATACCGAGGATAACCTAATTATCCTCGATCAACCATCAGAAGATCAAAACCCATAAAGAGAGGAGTCTGAACCTGATCTAGACACACCCATGACTCTTAACCTTATCCCTGATACACACCCTGAGCCGCCCGTTGCTACTGATAATCCCATCCAGGAACTCAAGCCCCTTCCCAATCATCTGAAGTACGCCTTTCTGGGTTCCAATCAGACGTTTCCTGTGATTATCAACTCCAAACTCACACTTGACCAGGAATCCCGTCTGATTAATATTCTCCAGCAACATCGTAGAGCCATTGGATGGACTCTAAAGGACTTGACTGGGATAAGCCCCTCTTATTTCACACATCAAATCTGCACCAAAGAGAATGCATGACCATCGTGAGAAATGCAGAGACGTTTGAACCCTAATCTGCAGGAGGTCGTGAAAAAGGAGATCATCAAGTGATTAGATGCAGGGATCATCTACCCGATCTCCGACAGTCGCTGGGTGAGTCCAATCCAGGTGTACCTAAAAAGTTCAGACTCACCATCATTATGATTGAAATCGGAGAGGTCATACCGACCCGAGTAGTTAACTCGTGGAGAGTTCGCATGGATTATAGAAGACTCAATTCCTCCACGAAGAAGGATCATTTCCCACTACCGGTTATTGATCAGATCCTCGAGAAACTAGTGGGAAATAGGTTCTTCTGCTTTCATGTCGGGTACTCCAGTTATAACAAAGTGGCAATCCATCCAGAGGACCAAGAAAAGACCACTTTCACCTGCCCCTTCAGGACGTACCCATTCCAAAGGTTGCCATTCGGTCTCTGCAATGCACCAGCGACTTTTCAGCAGTGCATGCTTGCCATATTCTCAGATATGGTGGGTGATTATATGGAAGTCCTCATGGATGACTTTTAAGTATTTGGAGCATCATTTGACCATTGCCTCCAACACTTGGTCTAAATACTTAGGCGGTGCATCGACGTGAATCTAGTTCTCTCATGGGAAAAGAGCTATTTCATTGTGCCTGAGGGAATCGTCCTGGGACATCTAATTTTGGAGAATGACATCCAAGTTGATCGAGCCAAGGTTAACTTGATTTCCAAACTCCATATGCCTAGCTCGATCAAGGGCATCCAATCTTTTCTGGGGCACGTCAACTTTTACCATCGATTTATCCCTGATTTTTCAAAAATCGTGCACCCCCTGACTACTCTTCTCTCCAAGGATGTACCTCTTGAAATTTCCAAGGAATGCACTCAAGCATTTGAGATCCTTCGTGATCAAGTTACCCAAGCCCTGATCCTACAGTCCCCTGATTGGTCTCAACCCTTTGAGCTCATGTGCGATGCATCTGACTTCGCTGTAGGAGCTATTTTGGGGCATAAGATTGACGAGAAATCCATGGTCATTTACTATGCTAGTAAAACACTTGACGAGGCTCAACGTAACTGCACGGTTACTGAGAAAGAGTTGCTAGCCATAGTATTTGCCCTAGAGAAATTCAGATCATACCTCCTGGGTTCCCATGTTATCATCTACTCGGATCACATAGCTGTGAGGCATCTCCTTGCAAAGATGGATGTGAAACCTTGATTAATCTGCTGGATCTTGCTGTTGTAAGAATTTGACCTCGAGATTCATGACAAAGCGAGAAAATAGAACTTGGTAGCTGATCACCTATCCCGCCTTCCTTCTGAGATCATTGACCCTTCCGGACCCATCATGAAACATTTTCTTGATGAGCACCTCCTGACTATCGATACAGGGCTTCCATGGTTTGCTGACATAGTCAACTACTTGGCATCACATCAGATCCCATCCGATTGGCCGAAGGCCAAGAAGGACAAATTACGTTTCGATGCCAAATATTACCTTTGGGAAGACCCGTATCTATTCCGCATTGGTGCTGATCAAATTATTTGACGATGTGTTGCGGAAGCGGAAATCAAAGACATACTCTCTTTCTGTTATGACCAGGAATGCGATGGACATTTTTCAGGACACAAAACTACATCAAAAGTCCTCCAGTGTGGCTTTTACTGGCCTACATTCTTCAAGGATGCATACAATCACTATAAGGCATGTACCTGTTGCCAGACCTTGGGCAACATGAGCCATCGAGACATGATGCCTTTACAGCTGATTCTGGTATGCGAGATTTTGGACATTTGGGGGATTGATTTTATGGGACCCTTCCCTATCTCGGACGGCTTCGAATACATCTTACTCGCTGTTGACTATGTGTCCAAGTGGATCGAAGCCATTCCGTCCCAAACTAATGATCACAAAGTTGTTATCAAATTCGTTCATCAAAACATCTTCTCAAGGTTCGGGATTCCACACACAATAATTTTCGATGGAGGGATCTATTTCATAAATGCTCAGTTCAGGTCACTAATGACCAAATATGGGGTGTTGCACCGAATCTCTACACCTTACCACCCCCAAACTAATGGTCTAGCTGAGCTATCGAAACGGGAGATCAAGAAAATCCTTCAGGTTACTGTTTAAACTGATATGAAGGATTGGTCATCCTAGCTTCCGAAAGCTTTGTGGGCATATAGGACCACCAACAAGACCCAATTAGGTATGTCTCCCTTTAGACTAGTGTACGGGAAGGCATGTCATGTCCCTATCGAATTGGAGCATAAAGCCTTTTGGCCAGTACATAATTGCAACTTAGATCTTTCTAAGGTTGGAACCCATAGAAAGTTTCAAATGAATGAGATCAATGAATTACGTCACGACGTGAATGAGAACTCACGAATTTACAAAGAGCAGGTTAAAGCCTTTCACGACAAGCACATATCTAGAAAGACCTTTCATCCTAGTCAAAAGGTCCTACTCTTTGGTGCCCGACTCAAATTATTCCCAGGAAAACTACAATCTAAATGGATTGGACCCTACCAAGTCTGACAAATCTTTGGAAATGGAGCCGTTGAGATCAGTCCACTCAGCCACGATTTCGAACCTTTCATCATGAACTATCAAAGACTCAAACCGGTCATTGACATGACCAATACAGATTTGGCTGAGACATCCTTTATCCTCCATTCTCCCTGAGCTCATTGTACCCAGCCGATGGCGTAAAACTCAACGCTTAACAGGAGGCAACCAATCATTCTTTGAAAAACCTGAAACCTTTCCAGACATTTCTATGTTGAATTCATATTGCACTTTAGGGTTCATCCAATGGAACAGTCGACTCCACCTCAGGTACCCATACCCGAGTCTAGAAATCGTTCGCAACTGTCACCTCGACCCGTTTTCTCACCCAACACCTATCCTAATGAATGAAGTAAGCTGAATTGGAACCCACCTAATTTACAATTGGGACATTGCAAATCGTAGGCATGGGCAGGTATGAAAGTGCAAAATGCATGAAAACTCATATCAAGAAAAGATTTCAACAAAAAAATCACATATCACACAAAAAACACAAAAAAATTGAAAAATCTTGAAAAAGAACAAAAAAACTGAGGAAGGGGCAGAGAAAATTTTTGGGCTATACAAAAACATGAGGTAAAGAGAAAAATGCCAAAAAGGAGCACAAAATGAAAAAGAAAAAAAGAAAAGATAGTCATTAGTAAAAGACTTAGGGATTAACTAATGTTCTAGACCATATCAAGAAAAAAGAAAATGAGAAAAAGTGCTATGGAGACACAAAAAGAGATTAGTATCAATGCTGAATTTAGGCCTTTTGGGCTAGACTCTTAGGCTTATAAATTCAAGTATCCGTTAAGATCTAGATAATCCTCAAGTGGATGGGGAAAATGCGAAGCTTAAGTATTAAGTCTAAGGCTTAGGGAGTATTTGACCTCGTTAACTAACCTTCAGTTTGTAGGACTAGGCAACCTAATCATCCTAATCCACACACAATCTGGTTCAATGCGCATAACTATCAAAATCACGTAAAAGCATTTAATGTTATGAAAAAGTCACCTAGATTAGGAGCGGCCAATCAAGACAAGTTGATTTGGATGAGTTCCCGGCACAGAGAGGCAGGAAATTCCCCTCGAAGATGCATAACAACATATCGTCTCCTTGGTGCTTGTCTGTTAGGATATTTACATATCCTACCAAGGGCATGTAAGCACTCTGCTGGTTCAGATACCATGGGCGGCATTATCATGAAATGTCGATTGCCAGGGTCTGAATTCGACCACGGAACGCCATGGGCGGGATTATCTCGAAATCTCGAAAGCCAGGGTTCTAGGGGTTGCCATAGGCAGTGCTATCACGAAGCATCGATTGCCAAGGACCTTTGAGGATTGATGATGGGGATGAGGAATCCGATACAGACCATGTTGAGAAGCCAATCCGAAGCTAGAAATAAAAAGAAAAGAGATAGAAAACTCTCCAAACAAATAAATCCTCTGTCTCTCTCTTACAAAAATGCACTGCAAACTGAACCGAGGCTAAAAATGCCTCAAGCACAGATGCTTTAATCGTGGAGTCCAACAAACCCTAGGATAGTTTCTGCAGGCCTTAAAAACCTTCGCGGAGGATTGAGGCTAAAGCTAGTTAGGTTCAAATTTTGGTTGGTACTTGAGTACCTCTAGGCCTATTGTCGGCATTCTGACCAAATCACAAATGAAAAGGAAAAAGCACTTATCACAACTGGTGAAAGAAACTTATCGTATAGAATAGACGTTAAAACCTCAAAATTTTACCAAGGGACTAGCAAAAGCTAGGCATGGGGGTATGATGAGAACCTCATCATGAGCCCTAACTAGCTCATTTTGATCTGAGAAAGTGAATAAAAGCTTCTACATAACCTAAAGGAAGGCCTAATTCAAGGGATTACTATTTTGGGAAGAAAAAATGAAATAAAGGGGTAAAACTACAATTTCACCATTGCAGTACATCAACAAGATTTCGCAGCGGCTAAGCATAGGTCAATTAGACTTAATAAGAAGGAAAAGTGGGATGGTTCTATCAGAAAAGGGTTATTGTGAGATTTAAGGATTAAATGATATTCTGTAAACCTAAAACAAACCCACTTCATACAACAAGGTTCTGGTCAGAATAAAAATAAAATAAAACCTCTAAAAATTATGGAAAAATATCCCCTAGGGTTTAGAACCTTCAAATTGGCCTTTGGGGCCTATTTTGACCAAGATAGGGGTACTAGCTTAGTATTTGACCTAATTTAGGTTTTTAGGTAAAATGTCCAGTCAAACTTCATCAAACCTAAAATCCAACTTCACCATTGGATTCCTTAGGTCGAAATTAGGTTTGTACCAAAATTTGGGCCTATGGGAAGGTCACCTTGACCTACTTTGCAAAATAGTCCACCCAATTACATTTTGACCCCTAGCTTATGAAAATCCTTGCACAAACATCCCTATCTTCCTCGCCACTCTTTGCATTCAGGTCCCTTTGCCATTACAGTAGAGGAATCCTAGTCTGACGAGGATTTAAGGAGGATTTCTCCCTGAATCCTCAGAGATCTCCAAAATTTGGAAGGGAGATTCACTAAGGAATTCCCTACCGTCTGAACAGGATCCCAAGATCGGATTTACACCAAATCTCTCATGTGAATGCTCGAGAGGATTGGGTATCATTCTCACCTTCCATCTCCGGCAAGATCTTTGTTCTTGGAAGCTTGCCTTCCAAGCACAAAGGTATCGGCCAGCAGCTATAAAAGGACCCCCGATCCTTGCCACATCTTCAAAGCTTGTTTTGGCCATGGATACCCCAATAATTTTTTCCTCCCTCATCTCCAGCCAACTGCTCGCAAGCTCTGGCGATCCCTCCTCCCTCTCCTCATTGTTCTGCCACCATACCAATGGCAGAGTTATCTCCGCCTTGCTCCTCCACGTCGTGCCGTACCTTCGCGTGCCTCTCCAACCCCTTCCACATCGCCGTCATCCTCACCTCAGGGCTTTCTTCTTCGACGATGGCACCTACGCACCACTTGTTCTCCACCTTTCCCACTTCTTCCAACTACCCTCAATAAGTTCCTCTCTCTCTACTCTTCATTTTCCCCCACTTAATTTCAGAAAACTCCCCTCGACAGCTGCTAATCAGCTCCGCATCCCTCATCTCCGGCCGACCACCAGCAAGGAAAATCTGTCACTTCACCCCTCCACATGCCTCGCCACCTATGTCAGAACCATCGCCATCACTTAGTGATCACCATCCACTACTCCATTGACCGCGACACACGCCCTACACCCTCACCCGACACACGCACTTCCACGGTCACAGTCCAACCTAGGCACGCATGCCTCGGCCATTCTATGCCACACCAACCCTCACCTAACCTTCGCCGTGAAACGGCAAAGCTTCCAAAGTTGTTTGACAGGGCCGCGAGGTTGTGTTCATGCATTTCAGGTTTAAGCCTCCATCGCCATTAGCGAAGGTGTGAAGAAGCTCCCTCGCTTGCTCTAGGTCATCCCACTCCAAGCAGACGCATCCAAGGTGTGAGGAATCCCTCTACAAGCCTTTCAAACCTGGCATTCAGGACCTTCATCGACTGCAGCTGCTCAATTGGATGGACATTCCACCCTGCAGGCACACGTAGGAGCGGGTGGGACTTTAGTCCCACCTCGGAAATGCTCGGTGCTAGTGCGTGCTTTAAATTTTTTTTCTGCTTTTATCTGGTCACCTCAAGTAACACAAGGTGAGGTCCCTCGCCCACTCCACCTGCCTCATCCACGACCACACCTACGCGGACCTGGTTGACCCGTTTACCCTGCACTCCTCGCGCACCACCCATGTCAGTGTGCCTGGACCTGGGCACGCGTAACCTGACCTGATTACCTGGCTGGCTTTGAGAGAGCGAAGAGAGAAATAGAGAGAGAACGATGTAGGGGAGGGTGGGTTTGGTTTTGCTCTATTCCGTGAGGGAAGGAAGGAGAAGGAAGGAAGGGTTGAAGCCAAGAAGGAAAAGAAGCTGAGGCAGAGCTGAAGGAAGACGAGCGCAGCTGAAGAAGGTTAGAGAAAGAAGAGGCCAAAGTACTTGAAGGCAAAAGACAAGGAAGGAGGGAGAAGCACTGTAGCGGCTGAAGAAAAGGCTGAAGGAAAGAAATCAAGAAAGCAAAAGAGGTAGAGGTTGAAGAAAGAAGAAGGAAGGAGAAGGTGCGGCGAAGCAAAGAAGAAAAGAAGAAAAGGAAGGAGCCGTAGAGAATCAAAGGTAGAGGAAAGCTAAGGAAAAAAAGAGAAGAAAAAGAAGGAAGAAGAAGACTAAAGAAGAAGTCGTAGAGAGAGAAGAACTCAGAGAAGAAAGAGAAAAGAGAAGAAGAAGAAAGAAGAGAGACATTCTATTTATTTTTGCATTTGTTCTCTTTCGCATCGCTACACATTAAATTTCATTCTATTGCTCCATATTATTGTTGAACATCATATTTTGATTAATTTGAGATTGTGATCTTAGTTTTTAAGGACCAATTTGCTCCCTGTGTTCGACCTCGGATACTTAGGTTTTTGAGTAATAAAATTCTTATCTATTTTCAAGGCGATTTCATTTATACGGCAACGTACATCTTTTTAAAACCAATTTCGTCTTATTAACACAGTTTCACGTCAATGTACCGGTTGAGGATCTGGACCAGGTGCAGGAGGCAATCGTCAAATGATTCGCCAAATACTAAAAAGTCATCCATGAAGACTTCCAGATAATCACCTACCATATCTGAGAATATGGCAAGCATGCATTGCTAAGAAGTAGCGAGTGCATTGCAGAGTCCAAATGGCATCCTTCGGAATGCGTACGTCCCGAAGAGGTAGGTGAAAGTGGTCTTTTCTTGGTCCTCAGGATGGATTGCCACCTGGTTATAACCGGAGTATCCGTTTGAAAAGCAGAACCTATTTCCTGCTAGTTTCTTGAAGATTTGATCAATAAACGGTAGTGGGAAATGATCTTTCTTTGTGGAGGTATTGAGTCTTCTGTAATCAATGCAGACTCTCCACGAATTTGCCACATGGGTTGGTATGATTTCTCTAGTTTCAATCATGATCATGGTGAGTCTAGGCTTTTTAGGCACAACCTGGATTGGACTCACCCACCGACTGTCAGAGATCGGGTAGATGACCCAACATCTAACCACTTGATGGTCTCCTTTTTCATGACCTCCTACAGATTAGGATTCAAACATCTCTGCATTTCATGGGCAGGTCGTGTGCCCTCTTCAGTATAGATGCTGTGTGTGCAGTAAAAGGGGCTGATGCCAGTCAAATCATCGAGAGTCCATCCAATGGCTTTTCGATCTTGCTGGAGAACAGTAATCAGATGGGGTTCCTAATCAGGTGTGAGTTTGGAGTTAATAATAATAGGAAACGTCTGATTGGAACCCAAAAAGACATACTTTAGATGATCGGGAAGAGGCTTAAGTTCCAAAATAGGGTTATCAGCAGCAGTGGGTGGTTCAGGGTGTGTGTCAGGAGAAAGGGAAGGAGTTATGGGTGTGTCTAGGTTAAGTTTGGACTCCTCTAATTATGGGTTTTGATCCTCTTATAGTTGATCAGAAGTAGTCAGGCTTTTCTCAATATACGGATCATCAACCATAGCTTTGATATCACATATCTGTTCTATAACTCTGCAATTAATCCCTTGTTGGGCCTTAAAGATGTCGATCTTTAGTGTTTAGTTCCCAAATTCCAGTTCAATTTAGCCCTCTTCACAATTAATGTTGGCCCTAGTAGTGGCCAGAAAGGGTCTCCCTAGCTTGATCAGTGTGTTCCTCAGATTTTCTAAAGCATCCATATCCAAGACTACGAAGTCCATAGGGAAATAGAAATCCCAAACCCTAACAATGACATCCTCAAGAACACTTTTAGGTGACATAATAGATCGATCAACCAACTATAATGTCACCTATGTTGGTTTGAGCTCAGATTCCTCTGTTGGTGCTAGAGCACCACGATCATTTGTTTTGATGATAACAAAACACGTGTTATTTAACATTTGCAATTTGAGTTCTAGATTTCAGGTCAATTGCAAATGTGGACGTATTTAGACAGAACTCGAGCTCGCATCCAGGATGGATTGGAGGAGCTTAATGAAGAACAGAGGAGGTTCGCGTGGAGCGACAGATTGAAGAAAGAAGACAAGAAGAATAGGATAGATTATTTTTAATCCTTTCTTGTATCTCTTGTCTTTATTTTCTTGCTCTTTTTATTTTCCTTAGAATATTATGTTAAAGAGCCTCAAAGTACCCTAACAGTAGTCCTAAGAACACTGGCACAACCCTAGGATACTTAGGTTTTCTGTAGAATACTTAGAAAACCAATATAGGGTTCAAACAGCACTTCCAGACATCTAATTCCAAAATAAGACGTCTGATAAAGTATTTTAAGACGTCTGACTGTTGTTTCAGACGTCTGATACCTGTTAGGCTGGACATAGCTAGTTCTGTCTGATGAAATCAGACGTCCAGACATTATACCAGACGTTTTAGAAGACGTCTGATGGACTTGCCAGACGTCCAGATAGTGGACCGTTGGCTAGCTTAGCAGACACTGCAGAATATGACCGTTAGAGCCTTATCAGACGTCCTTAGGCCTTTCCAGACGTCTGATAATTGACCGTTTTGCCTCAGCTGACCCAAAATCTCTTCTCAGAGATTCTCTAGCTGTTGCAACGTTTGGAAAATCCATTCCCACAGTAAAAGTAGGTTTCCAGACGTCCATACATAGTGCCAGACGTCCTGTATGTCGTCTGATGGACTTGCGCAAGAACCCTGTTTAGATCTGATTCAAGTCAGGAGGAAACCCGCATGAAATCAGACGTCTGACCTTGGAATCAGACGTCTTAAAGTGGCCTTCCAGATGTCTGATGCCAGAGTTAGACGTCTTATTACCCTGTCAAATGTAATCATTGTCCTGATTTCGGCCTGATTCTCTTGGGATTTGTTCCCAACGGCTATAGAACCTTTCCTAAGCCTTCCAAAGCCTTCCTAAGGCCTCTATAAATAGAGGGGAGCCTTTACACACCTAGACACACAAAGAGAAACATAACATACACTTGGATACACTTAGCTACACACTTTCACACTCTTTTGTGTCAAGAAAAGATCTTGCTCTCTAAGCTCAAGCTCCATTCTCTTGAGAGCATCAAGCTTCGCGCACCCGCTCTCCCGCTGTTGTCTACGAGAGCGACGTTGCGCCATCGCGTGGCACACGCACCGCGTCATCAACTCGACGCACTCCTTGCAAAGGGGAGTTTCCTATTTCCTATAGAAGCTAGGTTTAAATTCCTTTTTGGCTCTATAGGATTACTTGTTTTATTTTATCTTTGTCGTTTGGTTTGGTATTCGCTTTGCGAATTCCCGTCTCCTTCGTGGGACAAAATCCTTCTCGTGGAGAGAAGGGGTTGAGGAACGCTACCCTCGTACTTGTAGCGTGGTTGTACTGAGGTTGAATCACCCTCGTTTTAAAGTGATTCGGTTAGTGGATTTGATCAACTAGGTTGATCGGAAAATCCTAACTCGAGAGGGTTAGGTGGTGGTTTTCACCCGGTTTGGGTTTCCACCTAAAAAAATCTTTGTGTACTTGTGCGATTGATTTTTTGTGAGATTGCTTTATATTTTATTTCCGCATTTATTACGTCACCCCTCCTTGTAGGGCCGGAAACTACAATTGGTATCAGAGCAGGTTCTTGCAAGATCGGAGTAACACCCGGCAAGAAGATCATGGAGGGAAGCTGTTCCACAAGCAGGATTTCCGAGGGGCAGTCCACAACCCGTCCGCCGTTCTTCGACGGGAGCAACTACCCGTACTGGAAGTTGCGGATGAAGACGTGGCTTCAAGCCACCGATTTCACAGTCTGGGCCAGGTGCGAGACCCGCTTCGACATCCCAGAGAAACCCACCGGAGGATACTCGCAGCAGCAGATCTGGGAGCTCTCTCTCAACGTGAAAACAATGAATGCGTTGTATTGCGCGCTCAGCTCAGAGGAGTTCAACAGAATCTCGCAATGCGCCACCGCATACGAGATCTGGCACACACTTTAGGTAACTCACGAAGGTACCTCTAAGGTAAAAACTTCTAAACTCAATTTACTTTCACAAGAATTTGAGGCTTTTTCTATGAAATCTAACGAAAATTTAAGTGAGATGAACACTAGGTTCACTCTCATAATAAACAATTTAAAAGCTTTAGGGAAGACCTTCATCAAGGGGGAGCTTCAAGGGAAGCTTCTTCGTTCCCTTGGACCGGAGTGGGAATAGAAAGTCACCGCCATCGAGGAGGCGAACGAAGTAGAGGAGCTCAACATGGATGATCTGCTAGGCAATCTAATGGCCTACGAGACAAAGTTGAAGTAGAAGAAGAAGGATACACTGGAGCCCAAACTGAAGAAGACTCTCGCCTTCAGAGCCGCATCGGATAGCGAGGTAAGTTCCGACGACGAAGACTTTAGAATTTTACTTAAAAATTTTTCCAAGTTTTGTAGGGAATTAAAGAAAGAGAAAAAGGAGAAGAAGGAAAGCCCGAGACGTTGCTACTGCTGCAACGAGAAAGGGCACCTACGACCAGAGTGCCCTCTTCTCAAAAAGGAGAAGAAAAAGGAAAAGGAAAAGAAATCTAAGAAGAAGGCGTTCCAAGCCACTTGGGACGATTCCAGCTCGGAGGAAGAAGAAGAAGAAAAGGAAGAAACCGCTTGCTTTGGTTTCATGGCCAGAGGAAGCAACAGCGACAGCGAAAGCGGAAGCGACGACAGCGACAACGAGGTAAATTTCAATTTACAAGAAGCTTTTAATGAACTATTTGAGATTAGTAAATCACTTAAAATAGAAAACAAAAGTATTAAAAAGAACCTTAGTTTTCTTAAAAATGAAAATGATAGGTTAGAAAAATAACTTAAGGACATAGAAGCTAGTCCTAGAATTGATAACCTATTATTAGAAAATCAAGACCTCATCAATGAAAATAATAAATTGATTGAGGAAAATGATAGTCTAAAGTTAGAAATCTCTAATTTAAAGACTAAGATGAGTATTATAGAAAAAGAAATTGCATGTCTTAGGGAAAACTCCAACAAATTAATCAATAAAGTAGATAATTTTTATAGCCCTAAGATTGAGAAAGGATCTCCATCAAGGAGACCCGCTAACAGATCTGGATCCAAGCCCACTTGGATACCGAAAAAAGAATTAGAATCTTGTTTTGTAGGGTTCAGGGATAATTACAACACAAAGGACTGGACCTACAAGCTCAAGTCTGGTCAACTCGAGTTGGGAGAACCAAGGAGTAGACCAAGGAGGAGAACAAGAAGACCGACGAGACGGCGAACAAACGACGGACCCGCCGCACGTCGACCACCAGACTGGAGACCGGCGCCGATGCCCGGGCCCCCAAGCTACGGATGGGAGCCCCATCCGATGTGGCATCCACCACCACCATTCGGGCCATTTTATTGGCCATGGTAGGTGAGGTAAAATTCTTAACCCTATCTTTTTATAAGCATTTAGATAGGGGGAGTTAAAAAATGATGAGCTAATTGTCAATTTTTAAGGGGGAGATGCAAGTTAGCTAAATTTCCTTTAGTAAGGGGGAGAAAAATAATAGCTATCTTATTGTTACAAAAAGGGGGGGAGGACATTACCTTTGTCAAAAGAAACTCACAGAAGAGCATGTTTTAAGGGGGAGTTATAGGAAATGTAAAATCAATTAAACCTTTTTGATAATGTCAAAAAGGGGGAGGATTTTTCTGCATTATTATTTATGGTTTTGTCATCATCAAAAAGGGGGAGATTGTTGGTGCTAGAGCACCACGATCATTTGTTTTGATGATAACAAAACACGTGTTATTTAACATTTGCAATTTGAGTCCTACATTTCAGGTCAATTGCAAATGTGGACGTATTTAGACAGAACTCGAGCTCGCATCCAGGATGGATTGGAGGAGCTTAATGAAGAATAGAGGAGGTTCGCGTGGAGCGACAGATTGAAGATAGAAGACAAGAAGAATAGGATAGATTCTTTTTAATCCTTTCTTGTATCTCTTGTCTTTATTTTCTTGCTCTTTTTATTTTCCTTAGAATATTATGTTAAAGAGCCTCAAAGTACCCTAACAGTAGTCCTAGGAACACTGGCACAACCCTAGGATACTTAGGCTTTCTGTAGAATACTTAGAAAACCAATATAGGGTTCAAACAACACTTCCAGACGTCTAATTCCAAAATCAGACGTCTGATAAAGTATTTTAAGACATCTGACTGTTGTTTCAGACGTCTGATACCTGTTAAGCTGGACATAGCTAGTTCTGTCTGATGAAATCAGACGTCCAGACATTATACCAGACGTCTTAGAAGACGTCTGATGGACTTGCCAGACGTCCAGATAGTGGACCGTTGGCTAGCTTAGCAGACACTGCAGAATATGACCGTTAGAGCCTTATCAGACGTCCTTAGGCCTTTCCAGACGTCTGATAATTGACCGTTTTGCCTCGGCTGACCCAAAATCTCTTCTCAGAGATTCTCTAGCCGTTGCAACGTTTGGAAAATCCATTCCCACAGTAAAAGTAGGTTTCCAGACGTCCATACATAGTGCCAGACGTCCTGTATGTCGTCTGATGGACTTGCACAAGAACCCTGTTTAGATGTGATTCAAGTCAGGAGGAAACCCGCATGAAATCAGACGTCTGACCTTGGAATCAAACGTCTTAAAGTGGCCTTCCAGATGTCTGATGCCAGAGTTAGACGTCTGATTACCCTGTCAAATGTAATCATTTTCCTGATTTCGGCCTGATTCTCTTGGGATTTGTTCCCAACGGCTATAGAACCTTTCCTAAGCCTTCCAAAGCCTTCCTAAGGCCTCTATAAATAGAGGGGAGCCTTTACACACCTAGACACACAAAGAGAAACATAACATACACTTGGATACACTTAGCTACACACTTTCACACTCTTTTGTGTCCAGAAAAGATCTTGCTCTCTAAGCTCAAGCTCCATTCTCTTGAGAGCATCAAGCTTCGCGCACCTGCTCTCCCACTGTTGTCTACGAGAGCGACGTTGCGCCGTCGCGTGGCACACGCACCGCGTCATCAACTCGACGCACTCCTTGCAAAGGGGAGTTTCCTATTTCCTATAGAAGCTAGGTTTAAATTCCTTTGTTGGCTCTATAGGATTACTTGTTTTATTTTATCTTTGTCGTTTGGTTGGGTATTCGCTTTGCGAATTCCCGTCTCCTTCGTGGGACAAAATCCTTCTCGTGGAGGAAGGGGTTGAGGAAAGCTACCCTCGTACTTGTAGCGTGGTTGTACTGAGGTTGAATCACCCTCGTTTTAAAGTGATTCGGTTAGTGGATTTGATCAACTAGGTTGATCGGAAAATCCTAACTCGAGAGGGTTAGGTGGTGGTTTTCACCCGGTTTGGGTTTCCACCTAAAAAAATCTTTGTGTACTTGTGCGATTGATTTTTTGTGAGATTGCTTTATATTTTATTTCCGCATTTATTACGTCACCCCTCCTCGTAGGTCCGGAAACTACATCCTCAAGATTGTCAAGTAGGGATGTAGGTATTAGGTTTATGGAGGCTCCTAGATCCAATAAAGCTATATCAAATTTGATATCACCAATTGTATAGGAAATAAGAGGAGTACCTGGGTCTTTCACCTTAAGTGGGATTTTGCTCTAAATTACAGAGTTGGCTTGCTCTGACAATATGATTAGGCTTCCACTTTTGGTTTGTGGCTTACGCTTAGGTGTACACACTTCTTTCAGAAATCGTGCGTAAGCCAGTATGTGGTGAATTTCATCCATCAAGGGGATGTTTATCTAAACTAGTTCAAAGGGCTTGACCAGGTCTTTCTCAGGTGCCATGGGTTTGTTTGTCCTCCTTCCCTTAGTCAAGGCCTTGGGAAATGGAACCCTTGATGGTTCCTCAAGAATAGGTCCAGGTTCTTGCTCTGGGATAGGAGTATCCTGGAAAACTATCCTAGGGCTTGGGTTAGCACTACCAGGCTGAAAGTGGTTTGGGTAAGGTGGGCCTTGTGTTGCTTTGCCACTATGGGTTGTTACTGAATTTAGTCCTGCCTGGTTCTGGTTCGGTGTCGGTAAAATAGGTGGCTGCTGCTGAAATCCCAAGTATGATGTTGAAGCATCCATCCCATTAGGTGAAGAAACAGAAGGGGCCTGATAAATCATGTAGGCTTGGCCCAGATTTGGGTTCATAACGTGCCTCTGGTTTGGCACATTATTCGGCGAGGTTGCGAAGGGAGTGTTCTAGGTTGGCGAGAATTTGCCATCTAGGCAAGTTGATTGCAAACCTCTATGATTTAGTCTTTGTGTTTTTTTTGCATAGCTGCATTCATCTTTTGAATGTTAGCCAGAGTCTGAAGGATGAGAGTCAACTAATCTGTCTGAGTTGGCCTAGATTGATAGGTGGGGTTGGGTCGAGGCTGAGGCAACTGATATGGATGAGGAGTTTGTGGACGGGGTTGACATGATGGTCTCTGATTTTGATTATTTCCTGCCCATAGGAAATTGGGATGATTCCGCCATCCAGGGTTATAATTATTATAGAATGGGTCATTCTGGATGGCATTGAGGTCCTCACAGGTCTGAGGAACCACAAAAAAATCAGAGTATGAGGGTTCAAAGTTCCCCCAACTAGAGTAGGTAGGATCGGAGTTTACTCCTATCTTAGAGTTAGACAGGAGTGGATATGGGTCCATCCATTGAGAAGATCAGTGATAGATGTTATGCACAGCCTCCCTCCCAGAGGGCAGCTGTGCGAATGGGTTTTGCATAGAGGTGGCTCGCTGGAGATGTCGAGTTAGCTCATCCACCTTCTTCTCAATGATAGAGACCTTGTCTAAATGACTGGCCATTAATTCCAAGTCGACGGATGCGGACAGGCCCTGCATCTCGTGTGCTGCCATTAGATTCGTCGATGCGTGGGCATTCGTCTGGTCAAATAAGCCCATGGAGTCATTATTGATGGAATTCTCGCACATATTCTTGAGAATCTCCCACACAGTGTCTTCGTGTTGGCCCATGATAATTCCTCTGCAAGTTGCATTGACGAATAAATGGATATCTTTATGGAGTCCTTGGTAAAAAGGCTGGACTTGTTCCCATTTAGGAACTCCTTGATGGGGGCACTTTCGCATGAGATCCAGGAAACGGTCCCATGCTTCATGAAGTGGTTCTCTAGGTTGCAATGTGAAGTGTGTGATCTGGTGTCGTGTGGCATTCGTCCGACCCACTAGGAAGAACTTTTTCAGAAACTCGGATTGTAGTTCAACCCATGTGTTGATTGGACGTGTTTGAGTCTGATACTAGTGAGTTGCTTTGTCCATGAGAGAGAAGGAGAACATCTTCATGGGAACAATATCCCAATTTTGGACATCTGACCCGAAGGTCTGGGCCAGATACTTGAGTTGTTTGCTGTGCTGGAAAGGATCCTCGGAATTAAGCCCATGAAACTTTGGAATAGCATGAATCATGTTGGGCTTGAGTTCAGAATTAGGACCTCTAGCCGGGATTCAGACTCGAGGTTCGATCGCCACCGCAGCGGGATTTTAGTGATCTTACATCATAAGACGTTGCAGTGGATTCACAAAGGCTTGGAATAAATCATTAAGGCGTTGAAGTTGGTTCTCAAGGTTATTCTCTTCTATGGGTTGTGCCATGATGATGGAAGAAAGAGAATTGGGTTTAGATGAATCAGAGGAGATGTCTATGTGATGGGGTTGCTACACAAACACGAAAGTCGAGGCCTGGCCTTGATGGGAGTGAATGAGTAAAGGAGGCCTCAAGGATGGTCTTAAGGACCTCCTACAGAACATGCACCATTGGTCTGGATGAGAGTAGAATGTGATGGACCCAATCAAGACACCCAAAAGCTTTGGATGACTATAGAGGTTCGTGGCAGATGATACCCCTTAGTCAAAAAGCCACCCACCTGAGAAATACCTAGGTATCTAGAGAGGGAGAGTCCTGCAAAGACCCCTACATGGTAGAGCATCCCCATGAGTTATAGTGTTTCCCCCACCCGACCTCTCTTGTCACTAATGTTCCAGGTAGACCCGAATGGGGACTTGACCTCTTAAGTCTACCAGTTTTAATTAAGAGCATGGGTGCTTAAGATTTCACTTGAACTTTGGATTTATTGAGTATGCAAAGTGACCTAATTTCAAGGTTGGTTGACCCAACAAGGTGGGTCAACTTCACCTATTTGTCCTTTGAAAAGTTTTAGGTCCCCTCTTTTAGGATTCATGTGAGATTTAAGAGCCTAAATTTTAGGATTTTCTTGAATAAATCACTTCAACCAAGGCTTAGGCACACATCTTTTTGGAGAGCTGATTCTTGCTTATGAAAGTGTGTCTCCAAAACCCTTATTTGAAATCCTTAATTGGCTCTACTTTTGGTCCAATTTAATTTGCCAAATGTGGTATCTAGGGCTCAAATAAGAAAGTGGTAGCCCTAGTTACCTTAAATGGGTGCACAAATCAATTTTGTTTGTTGAAATCAAATCAAGCAACTTGATGAATTAGCTAAGACTGTAAAGCAAGTAGCCCTAATTGATTTTATCATTTTTTCATTTTCAGAATGAGTGGTTTACGAGAGAAAGTAATCAGAAATTACCTGCCCATGGGGTGTTTGATGTGCGACTGTCTTTCTTTGAATCTTCTCCCTGAAAAAACCACAACAAAAAGAGATATAGCAAGTAAGTACCAAATCAAAAATAGTAATCAAGAATTCTAAATTGCTCATTTCTCCTCAGCAACGGTGCCAAAATGTTTAGAGCACTAAATCGGTGTTTAAGAGTGTTGCATTGTAGTACAGCTGAAAAAGCATTTTAAAACAGAAATAATTTTATTACTCGAAAAGATTTTCGAGGTCGAACACAGGGAGCAAATTGGTATTTAGAAATCAAGATCACAATCTAACTTGAAAGAAATTGTAATAGTAGCAGTATGAGAGTACAAACATATGGGAGTAAAATGGTGATGTAGATCACCAAATACTCCTACAATATCACCAAATAGTAAATATGCAATGAGGCTAAAATCTGTCATCTGATTCATCAATCAGATGACTTAAATGTCTGAGTTCTTTTTCTCTTACTCTGCTTCTATCTTCTCTTTCCTTCTTCTTCTTTGGCTTTTGTCTTCCTTTGCCTTTACAATCTTTCTCTTTCTCTTCTTTATGCCTTTGCCTACCTTCTTCCTTAACTTATCCTTCTTCCTCCTTCAGCTTCTTCCTTCTTCTCTTTCTCTACCATTTGCCTTCTCTTCTTCCTCTTCTGCCCATGGCTTCAGCTTCTACCTTACCTTCTCTTTCTCTTCAGCTTTCGCCAGCAGCAAAACCTACCCCTACCTGTGCATAGCTCTCCTCTGTTTCTCTTTTAAGTTCTGCTCTCCCAGAGCCACACAGACAATTGGGTAATCGGGTCGGGTGCCTACCCAGGACTAGGCCCACCACCGTGCGGTGGTGGGCGAGGTGTGCAGTTGAGTCCGGTCAGGCCAGGTTCGCGGGGCGTGAGCGCGAATGACATCAGGTCGGGTGAGTGGGACCTCACCCTATGGATCTGAGGCGAACAACTTACTTCACTTTTTCCTCTTATGCAGGTGTGGGCGTGCCTTCACTTATGAGGTGGGACTAAATGTCCCACTCTTTCCTCGCTTGCGCCTGCGGAGAAGGGCATCATGATTGCAGCAGCAATCGATGTCTTCGACTCCAATTGGGGGCCTGTGTGTGTGTGCGAGGGTATTCCGCACACCTGGGACTGCTGCACCTTGGTTGGGTTGACATGGAGCTTCAGCAAGCTTGCTTCAAGCTTGCTCATCAATGGCAGAGGGGAAAAAAACTTGAAATAACAAGATTGGCCTTGCAGCCACATCAAAATGTTCAGAGAGGGTCGCCGGAACACGGCGAAGATGCTGGGGTGGTTGCCGTGGAGTAGGGGTGCCTGTGCGAGCGTGCCTAGGGCACATTGTGTGAGAAGGTGTGGGTGTGTTCGGTGAGGTGCATGAGTGGAGTGGTCTGTGAAGTAGGGGAAAAGGATCAGTGGAGCGAGGGAAATCTTATGGGCTTGTCGGCGAGCGTTGGGATGGCCTGTGGAGGTGGAGTGGCCTCGCTGGAGTTGGTGGTCGGAGAAGGAAGGGATAGAGGTGATGGAGGTTGGCAGTGGTTGATTTTGGGAAATAGAGAGTGGAGAAGAAAGTAGAATGGAGAGGGAAATTATCTATGGTGTTAGGAGACGACGGGGGCGAGCGAAGGCATCGATTCTGGTATAGCTGATGTCGGAGACGAAGAGTGGCTTCGGTGAGTGGAGGTCGAAGAGGATAGAGAGAGGGAGATGCCTGCGAGTATGGCGAGGCACGGACGAAATCAAAGAAGAGGAATCCACCACAGATATGGTGGTCAGATGATGAGGAGGAGTAAGGGAAGTTGTCGGACATTGAGGAACCCACGGCCATGAGGAGAAGAGAGAATCAGGGCTGCTCACTGCCGAATTCAAGCGTGTAGGAATCGGGGCGATCTGGGCTTCTTTAAATAGAGCCCTAAAGGTCAGTTAGGGCTTGGGAAGCAAGCTTCCCAAGTAAGGAAAGATCGCTAGAGAAGGAATCCATTAGGATACCCACATCTCTCATGCATTCACATGAGAGATTGGGAAGGAATTAGGGATCAAAGATGGGCTCAAATTGGAGGGATTTTCTAAGAGAATCTCCCTTCTAATTTTGGAAGAGATCCTCTAAGCAATCTGGGAGATGATTAGCCCATAGTTGTGGGCTATTTAAGTATTTAAGTGCCTATACATTAGATTAATTCTAACATTTATTTAGTATAAATTAGGATGTAAATAGATTAATTGATAGTTTTAATCTAATTACATAATCCATACATTGCATTCATATCTTAAGTGCATTTAGAATTAGCTTAGAATAGCATTCATCTAATTAGATAATCAATTAGGTACATTGTTTTTATTAACATAGAAGTTGAGGGTCCGTATATAAATAACCTTAATATTTTAACAATATTTTATTTATTCTTCTTCTTTCAGAACGGCTGTCTGCCGCTCCAACGCCCGGCTGCTGCAGTGATGAAGCCATTCAAGGGAGAGCGGATGTGGTGGATCTGGTCGGCGGCTGATTTCAAACTTGTTCAGGCCACTACAAAAGGAGCAGGGAGGCAGCCGAGCTCGGGAGGCCTCCGCCACCGACCTACCACTGTGCAGAGAGAACCTCTCTCTTCCACTCCATACTGCCGGCCTCTACCGTGGCGGCGAGTCTCCACCACCGTGGGCGTGTGGGTGTGACAGGCCACACCGCCATCCGGAACTCGCCTGCATTACCGTGAGCACCTTAGCATGCAACTCCCTCGCCGTCGTCGCAGACCACCACCACCGAGCTACTGATCAGCCACCCTCTCAGTAACTTAAGACGTCTGGGAGATTTCCCAGACGTCTGAAGTTACCCGCTCACCTCCACTTCCTCAGCCTGCACTCTCCAACCGGCCACCAGACCGCCTGCACCCTCCACCGCTCACCGGCTGCAGACCTGCGGACGCCTGCAGATCAGCCCGCGCTCTCCTCCAACGCCTGCAGACCAGCCTGCAGCACCCTCCGCAGACCCTCCGCCCACGCCAGCTTCCACCGCACACGCCAACCGCCTGCAGACCACCGCGCAAGCGCCCTCCTACAGACCACCGCCCACGCACAACCGCGCGCCCTCCTGCAGACCCTCCGCGCACCCACGCATAACCGCCTGCAGACCGCCCAACCGACCACCGCGCACGCCAGCCGCACACGCCAGCCGCAGCAGCCGCCCTCGCAGCAGCAGCAGGCGGCGGACTTCACGCCAACAGGCTGCGCAAGCTGCCGGCTGCAGCACCTCCGCCGGAGCTCGTCCGGCCACCTCCGACCGCCGTGCGACTCGCCGCCACCACCGATTCGAAGCCCTTGATCCAAGGGACCTCCTCCGAGCTTCCCGCGCCCTGCCATCATCTCCTCGTCGCGCAAGAGAACGGGGAAAAATTCCCCTATTTTGCTATAGTAAAACTTTAATTAAAATTTACATTTTCTGCCATTGCCACATTTTAATCATATTCTATTCACTCTGCATTGCGGAAAATATCCTGTAGTTTCTCATAATTGCCATTTCAGCATTGTTTCTTGCTTAAACCTTAATCTAAAGGCAATCTTGGCTTGGTTCTTGTCCAAATTGACTCCGAACAAACATTTTTAAGTGGCGCGAATTTTAATACGTTATTGCCTCCCTGTGGATACGACCCGCTCCTATGCGAGTGGTTATTTCTTATTAAAATTGATTAGTCGATTTTTCCACCACATTAAACTACAAACGACTTAAAAGCGAAAGATCGACCGGTCAAATGGCGCCGTTGCCGGGGAGGCAACAGACGTAATAATTTCGCCTAATTTTATTTTGATTATTTGTCAATTGCACAGAGATTTGACAATTCATTATTTTCTTTTCTGTGCGAGAAAATTTATGCAAGAATCAGCCACTGTGAGATGCGACCCTTGACGTCGCCAGACGAGAAGTGGACAAGCAATTTTGAAAGGAGGAGAAGGACGAGGACGCGACGGACACCATTGTATTTAATTGCTAATTTAATTAGAATAGAATTAAGACTGAAGACTTAATTTTTCATTACAGTTAGTTTGAAACCCTTGTTCTGGGGCATATTTTGAGGGTTTGTTCCCTGATTTTGTTTTGGACCCGTGTTGGGTAATTTTTGGGAGCCTGTTCCTTTTTCTTTAGATTTAGGTTTATTTTTTTTTATTATTTTTTTTTTTTATTTGCTTGTGCATAAGTAGTTCTAAAAAAAAAAACAGAAAAAGAAAAAAATGAGCTGCCTGCTAGAAGCTGCCTGCCCTAGGACGAACCATTTAGGTCCGTATGAGCAGCCTCTAGATTTGCTTTTCTGCATTGCGTGCATTTTTGCATTGAAGATCGCTGGAGGCAAGGTACGTATTCTCTTACTTTGCATCCTATTTTTGATCACGCATTGCATTTAGGATTTAATGCAAAGACCACAAAGTTTGTCTTGAAGCGATCTAACAAGTGGTCACATTTTTTTAGAAAAAGGACTAATTAAAGGAAGGACATTTTAAAAACCAAGGATTTGATTTTCAAACTTGACGTGCGATTCAAAGTTTAAAATCTTTGACGGTGTATGCACACTTATTTCACTTGCACCACGGCACGCTTCTGGACACTCCTTAGGTTTGGAAATACTAGGACAAGAGCCCTCCTTTCGTTGGATTCTGAAGTGTTCGGAACTGGAAATCAAAGGTTTTGTAAATCCAAAGAGGGGGATACCCTGTCACGGATTTTTGGGGGTAGTTGAGGAGCACCGCGAAAGCACAGCTTCAAAGGAAGGCTTAGGCCTACTTGCATACCTCGATCTTCCGTCTTTGGATTTACTTGACCATTTGAGATTTAGGGAAGAACACCTAAGCTCCAACTAGGTCTTTTTAGGCGAGCCGTAGGTCGACAATAGGCGCGTAAATTGATTGAACAAATTGTATTGTCACCTGCAATCTGACTTAAAATCAAAAGCCTAAATTGGGAAAGACCTAAAAGGTCCTTTTTGAATTGTGTCTTGCTTGGGGAATTCTGATTGAAGTGTGAGTTAGAATGGACCACATTGATTTTCATCCTTTCACATCTTGCCCACACCCTCACCCCCACTCTGCATCCTTCGATCCCAGACGCCGAGATGGTCCATTCCTTGATGGACATAATGACAATCATTGGGATCCGTTTTACTCCTATTATAGGAGTATTGGCCTAGTTAAGCCCCAAATTAGTGAGCAGAACTCAGGAGAGGGATTTGCTTTGCCCAATATCCCACATACCAAAGAAATACCCAACCCACCCTCCCTGAAAACTTATAATGGTTTGACAAACACTCCTGGGTACTATAAGCCTGAGCCTGACTTCTCTTATGATAGAAATGACCTCTCCTCTTTGAAGATGGAAATACAGAAAATGCAAAATGAAATGAGTGAATTGTTAGGAGAATCTTTGAGAGCAGGCCAACAAGAAAGAGATGAAATTAGCCACCCAATCTGCCCCATTGACGATGACGTACACCCCTCTACAATAGATGCATCTCCCGTGGGAAAGCTACACTTTAAGTTGAAGGGAAATTCTGGGGAAAATAGCTACTTTTCGAGGATCGATTTTGAAACCTCCCCATTAGATGACACTTCCTTGAGAGATCTACACTTTAGGTGGGAGGAAAATACACATGAAAGTAGCTATGCATTGGATGAAGAAAGGTGGCAACCCGAGGAAGATGATGATAAGGTTGAGTATCCACCTGAATTATATTGGAGTCAAAAGAAGGGAATGATGGTGCCATTGGAAGACCTCGACCCAGATGATAGTATTTTCGTGACATTTGATGAAGTGGGTCAAAGTCAAGTTGTTAATCCTACCCTCCCTTCTGATCATGATATGGAACTCAAACCCACCCTTAGGGAACCTAACCCTAAAGAAATTGACCTATCTGAGGAGTCTGATGTAACCAATGTAAATAATTTACCTCAGATAGAGCACCCTAGGGGATCTGCTGAGATATTAAATGATTCTAGACCTCGGGTACATGATGAATTGTGTGATGAGGAGGAAGATGAATTATATGAGGAACCTACATTCAAGATTTGGAGTGACACTAAGGGTGATTATGTATTATTTGAAGAGTTAGCCCCTGAGGATGTCACAAATTTGACCAAATTAGGTTTCCTTGGCACACCCATTGATGATATTTCTCCTCATGATAAAATGATGGAAAATTTGGAAGCAATTTCTAAGATTTATGTGGATTCACATATAGACTCCGGGGAAGATTTGAGTAAAGAACAAAAACCTGGGGATGACATTGATAGGATAATCCCTAGATCTGTTGCTTCCAACCTGCCTTCATTCACTTCGAAGTCACCCTCTGATTCGCTTATATCTGAAAGCGAAATTGTGACTCCTGATGAAGAGCAGGAAGATCCACGTGATGGTGCAAGGAATGCTAGGGATGAAATTGAGGATTTAGAAAGAGTGTTTGGGATGGACACCAAGCTGATTAAACCCAACCTAGATCTTATGGCCATCCCACAACCTCGTAACTTGGACACCCTAGACGATCCTTGCCTTAGAGAATTGCTCATTTTTGTTCTGACTAGGGGGCTTAACAGACCAATATTTTCTGTAATGGAGTATCGGGTATGGATTGATGATTTCTTTAGTCAGTCCATTACCCTGGGGGTTTATCTCTATACCATTCCTTCCCCATTCTTTTTGGAGGATCCTTGTCATCCTACCCCTACCCCTTTGGAGGTTATTTTAACTGTTTATCCTTTAGAACCTCTTCTGGTGACCTGGGAAGATTTCATTCCCATTTTAGTTGGGCGAGCATTTGCTATCGGGATTCATCATCAGCTCGCCAACATCCTAGGTTACCTATTTTCTAGGCCAACTTTGCTTTGCTCATTTTTAGGGCCTATTTCTGCAATTCTTGAACCTGATTTGCAGGTTCTTCGGCTATTCAGCCCAGCTTTGACCCAGGTAATATCCTTCTATGCAATGAGGACATTGCAGATTTTAGGCATGGGGGGGTGTACTTAGGGATATACATAGCATAATTGCATAAATTTGTACATATAAAAAAAAAAAAAAGTTTTGAGCTTAACTGGCTAAGTCCTGCATTCTTAAGCAAATCACAACTCTAGCGTAGACTAAATTAATTCTAGGGTCAAACTTTAGAAGCTAAATAAGCTACTAGCTTTAGACCTTTAGGGTCCTTTGTGGACTTAATAACTTAAGTAGGAGTTAAGTTGCGGACCATTCTTCAAGAGGTTGAGGAAGGGAAGCTAGGGTTTGAGTTAAAAGGTGGGGTAGTACCTGGAGTCTTATTCTACCTTTTGGTTTACGGGTCCTTGTAACCCAAGCATCCAAATTTTTCACACTTGGTTTGGTAATTAACTTAATTTCTGAAAAGAGATTTGGTTCTCTTAGTTTTGACTTAAGAAAGGCTTGAAAACACATTTTGATCGAAAGAGTTCCCGCCGCAGAGAGGTGGAGTATATACTCACCTTGAGGATGCGATGGTAACATATTACCTCCTCGACGCTTGTCTCTTAGGATATCCATCCTACTGGGGGCATGTAAGCGCATTGCGCGGTTCAGGTACCATGGGCGGCCCTATCTCGAAGTGCCGATTGCCATAGGCCTGAATTCACTTAAGAAATCTATGGGCGATACTATCCCGAAGTGTCGATTGCCAGGAGTTCTTGGGGCCGTTATGGGTGGTGCTATCTCGAAGCATCGAAAGCCAGGCACCCTTCGAGGTATGGTAATGGGGACAATGAATTCGACACAGACCGTGTTGATAGCTGATCTGAGGTTAGACTTAGAAGAATCAAACAAACAAAACAAAAAAAAAAAAGGGGTGTATATAAAAAAAAATTTTCCTTTAACTCAAATAACTCGGACCAATGCACAAGCACGGATGCTTTAATCTCAGGGATCAATAAACTTTAGCGTAGAGTCAGAAATCAGGGAAACTTGTGCTTGCAACTCGTCTTTAGCCGACCTAGTCTGTAACTTAGCAACTACTTAGGAACCTTGGATCTAGAGCCTGAACTTAATATGCTTCTGAAGGAAGACTAAGTGAGTTGACTAGTCTACTTGGAGTGCTAGGTTTCGTTTAATTTTGCTAGGGACTAGCAAAAACTAGGCATGGGGGTATTTGATTAGCCCATAGTTGTGGGCTATTTAAGTATTTAAGTGCCTATACATTAGATTAATTCTAACATTTATTTAGTATAAATTAGGATGTAAATAGATTAATTGATAGTTTTAATCTAATTACATAATCCATACATTGCATTCATATCTTAAGTGCATTTAGAATTAGCTTAGAATAGCATTCATCTAATTAGATAATCAATTAGGTACATTGTTTTTATTAACATAGAAGTTGAGGGTCCGTATATAAATAACCTTAATATTTTAACAATATTTTATTTATTCTTCTTCTTTCAGAACGGCTGTCTGCCGCTCCAACGCCCGACTGCTGCAGTGATGAAGCCATTCAAGGGAGAGCGGATGTGGTGGATCTGGTCGGCGGCTGATTTCAAACTTGTTCAGGCCACTACAAAAGGAGCAGGGAGGCAGCCGAGCTCGGGAGGCCTCCGCCACCGACCCACCACTGTGCAGAGAGAACCTCTCTCTTCCACTCCATACTGCCGGCCTCTACCGTGGCGGCGAGTCTCCACCACCGTGGGCGTGTGGTGTGACAGGCCACACCGCCATCCGGAACTCGCCTGCATTACCGTGAGCACCTTAGCGTGCAACTCCCTCACCGTCGTCGCAGACCACCACCACCGAGCTACTGATCAGCCACCCTCTCAGTAACTTAAGACGTCTGGGAAATTTCCCAGACGTCTGAAGTTACCCGCTCACCTCCACTTCCTCAGCCTGCACTCTCCAACCGGCCACCAGACCGCCTGCACCCTCCACCGCTCACCGGCTGCAGACCTGCGCACGCCTGCAGATCAGCCCGCGCTCTCCTTCAACGCCTGCAGACCAGCTTGCAGCACCCTCCGCAGACCCTCCGCCCACGCCAGCTTCCACCGCACACGCCAACCGTCTGCAGACCACCGCGCAAGCGCCCTCCTGCAGACCACCGCCCACGCACAACCGCGCGCCCTCCTGCAGACCCTCCGCGCACCCACGCATAACCGCCTGCAGACCGCCCAACCGACCACCGCGCACGCCAGCCGCACACGCCAGCCGCAGCAGCCGCCCCCGCAGCAGCAGCAGGCGGCGGACTTCACGCCAACAGGCTGCGCAAGCTGCCGGCTGCAGCACCTCCGCCGGAGCTCGTCCGGCCACCTCCGACCGCCGCGCGACTCGCCGCCACCACCGATTCGAAGCCCTTGATCCAAGGGACCTCCTCCGAGCTTCCCGCGCCCGGCCATCATCTCCTCGTCGCGCAAGAGAACGGGGAAAAATTCCCCTGTTTTGCTACAGTAAAACTTTAATTAAAATTTACATTTTCTGCCATTGCCACATTTTAATCATATTCTATTCACTCTGCATTGCGGAAAATATCCTGTAGTTTCTCATAATTGCCATTTCAGCATTGTTTCTTGCTTAAACCTTAATCTAAAGGCAATCTTGGCTTGGTTCTTGTCCAAATTGACTCCGAACAAACATTTTTAAGTGGCGCAAATTTTAATACGTTATTGCATCCCTGTGGATAGGACCCGCTCCTCTGCGAGTGGTTATTTCTTATTAAAAATTGATTAGTCGATTTTTCCACCACATTAAACTACAAACGACTTAAAAGCGAAAGATCGACCGGTCAGGAGAACTCTCCTTCCAAAGCTCACCGGAGTAGGATTCCTCCACTATAATGGCAGAGGGACCTAATTACCGAAACGATGAAGAAGCTAGGGGGTAGTTTGTAAGGGTTTTTTGAAAGATAGGGGTAGAAATGTAATCAGACTAGACCTCTTTGTAAACTTAGTCAAGGCAAATTCATCTTGGGCCCAAATTTTGTTAAAAACCTAATTTGGACCTAGGAAATCCAATGGTGAAGTTTTAATTTGGGTTGTATTATGTTTGACTAGGAAATTTATGCAAAAACCCAATTTAAGGCAAATATCTGTTTGAGACCCCATTCTAGATCAAGATGGGCTCCAATGGCCAAATTGAAGGTTCTAAATCCTAGAGAAAATTTTTATATGATTTTTAGAGGGTTTAGGTGAATTTTATCCTGACTAGAGCCTTGGTTAATCAAGTGCATCTGTTTTAGTGTTTTGAGAAGTCATTTAATTTACAGGATACACACAAACCCTTTCTGTCTGATCCAACCCACTTATTATCTTATTAAGACCCTTTGACCTTTACTTAGCCCTTGAGAAAATTCATTGTTGTACTGCATTGGTAAAATTACAGTTTTACCCCTAGTTTCTTATTTTTCTCTCAAAAAGGTTATGTAATGAATTAGGACCTTCAGATCGTTATGTAGGAGCTTTTATTCTCTTCATTAGGTCAAAATGAGCTAGTTAGGGCTCATGATGGTATTCCCATCACAGATGATGGTGCTACCACTAACCAGAGTGGTCAAATCCTCTAATTGTTGTAACAGTTTCTTTTGAGCCAAGCCTGTGAAAGTGTTTAATCAAACTTAGAATCTGGGGCTTGATCTCAACATCACCAGTAGAGATCACGATGCTGAGACGATCCCCGTAATTTGAAGGATCATAGAAATCCTTCAAGGGCCGAATGCCTGAATGATGACTCTACAATGTTCAGTGTTAATATTATCAATTAAAGTCAATTTCGGGGATACTTGTACGATAATGACATATTATAATGGGTTGGGGAGCATTGCATGCATATTGCTTGATCTTTACAATTTAATCTCTTAAATCAATGTGCAATGACCATGTGCACAAGTTCATTTTGAAATAGATCTCAGATGAGCAATCGAATCATACGGATGGATCCAGATCGATGAACAGAGCCAACGAACTTGAAATCACTTTGATTCGACCTCTGTAGCTCCCATAACAAGCTTGAGAAAGATCAACAGTCAGGGGGCAATGCAACATCTTTATGGACCTCGGATGAAAAATCTGACCGTATGGATGGATTCGGAGCGATAATCGAGGTCTGACAATGTAGGAATCATCGTGATCTGAGTACTATGGCATCTCCTACAACAGAAAGAAGATGGACAACCCAGGTGGCACCATGTGGCACCATCTCAGCTGCCCAACTCTAGCCATGAACACCCAACATCAGCTCCTCTTCATCCTCATCATCAAATCTCGATTGTTGGATCGAGATCCAATGGTTGAGAAGCTTCCTCCACCTCGCTGCGGAAATTCAAAAACTCCACACAAAGGCCCTCGTGGTGCATTGGTGGAGATGCCCACTCTCAAAGAGAGGGCATGGGCTTGAAACCTGCTGCCTCGTCAATTGGGCGATTGAGGTACGATGTAGCAGGAGTAGTGGTAGCTTAAGCAAGTGCACGTATGAGTGGAGTAGTAGTGCTCATGAGCGTACGGAGACCAATGCAGTGCCAGCGCATGTGCACAGCACAGTGCGCACGACATGAGCATGTGAGGCATGAGCCAGCGGAGTGCGTGTGCCGGGGCTATGGTGACGCTTACAGCGGGTCTTTGGCACATCTTTGAATGTCGCTGTTGACCCAAGGATGAATTTGAGTCCTCTCCTCAATTATAAAAAGGGACCTATCCCTCCCATTTGCATCCATGTTCTACCTAAGCAACTCCACCACTACCTAGAGCTCCAAGCAAGGTTGTGAAGATGCTGAGCTGCCAACAGAAGCCCTTTTACCATCGTGGCAGCCTCGCATCTCCTCTTAGATAGTTTTGGTTTATTATTTGTGTTGCTTAAGCTTTCATCTGCCGTTGTAGTTGTAGAACTCAATCATTTACGCAATATATTCTCTATTCTATTAACATATTTGTCTCTTCCGTAGTTAGATATTCTCACATCATCATAATGATTTTATAACCCTATCTTTCTTCTCTCCCTCTCGCTCCCTTTCTTTCTCGTTCTATCTGGTTTGCAAGTGAAACAAACGATGAATCTTTGTGACACAAAGTGAGTATTTGATCTGATTTCATGCCTCCTTGTGTTTGACACTTGGACTCAAGTCCATTTATTCTTATTTAAAATTGATGTCGTAAAATGTGCTACATCAAATGATTTTACACAAACATGTTTAACAAACATCATCGAACCATTCATTTGATGGAACCACTCTTGCATATGCTGCAATTGGTCCAGCTGCCTCTGAATCAGCTCCTGTTGGTTCGAAGGTGGCGGAGGCGGTGGTTGGTTAACCATAGGATCTGCTTAGCTAAAAGTCAACCTACGTCTTCGAGAATGGTCTAAAGGTTCTTGCAATCTTGAATTCAATTACCTTCTTCCAAGCATGCATAGGAAGTAAGTCGAAAGGACGGGAAAATGGGAGCCCTGCATCACAAAAATATAAGCCTATCCTCAAGTTAGGTAGCCTAAGGACCTATTATCCGAGATAAATCCTAACCACAAGATGAATTGTGTTATCCTTAATCCAAAAGTTGGTTAAGTTGGGCCAGCAAAGTAAGGGGAGCATGTCCTGATGGTCGCTAATTATGCCAACCGCTGGTTACTTAAGTCGTTTGACGATCAAGATCCCCAACTTAGCACCTTTTGGAAAAAGCAGACATCACTAATTTGGGTTATGATATGGAAAATACCCTGAAACGAATTGGACGAATCGTTAGAGCCAATGTCTACTTAGTTTTAATTAAGTCTTGGGATATTATTGCTCCTATAATGTGATGGGCCCTTAATGGGTTGTGCCCTTAATTTTTATTTCAAGAGTGTGTGCATGCACAACTAGGGGTTTTCTGGTAAGATTATTAATGATGAAGAGAATTTTAGGATTCAAATCTTGTTTAGTAGCTTTTAGGGTTCAAATTTTGGTTGATTCAATCAAGTTAATGAGGCAAACCAAGTTGTGAAAGTGCGGGTGTATATATATTCCTTTAGAAATCACAATGAATATGCGGTGCCTGGTTCAGACATAGAATTTGAATCCTACTATCTAAGCTACTGAATGAGTATGTTTTAATTAAATTGGTGTAGCCTAGACAAATCAAACAAGTGGCCTGATGCACAACTAATTAAAGCACACAAGTGGTTAGCCTAATGTTATTGTTACTCACATATTTGTGTAACCCGTGCAAGTGTACCGGGTCTACAGGTTAGATCCCCAATTAAGTGATTCAATCAAATCCATAGTGTTGTGCCTTGAGTGAGAGATTAATCCCATATACAAAGAAATTTTTGTTTTTTTTGTCAACAACACAAAAATCTGACCTAGGGTTTATGAGGACACCAAAGTCAACACAGAACTGAGTTATTTCATGACAAAATGGATCTAGTGGGTAGGGAAGTGCAAGTAGACTTACAGATTTTTTCAAATCGATACTTTACTCCAATCTACCACTTTTAGTTTCTTTGATTGGGTTCCTGCAAGATAGTAGATCATAGAAAAGAGAGGTTAGAAAATTGCGTAAGGTGGGAGGCATAGAAGAATAAAAATTCGTTGCCTCCCTGTGAATGGCAACAAAATGGTCATTGAAAAATTCATATGAAAGTAGTTAGGGTTTTCGAAAAGAGAAACTCAAGTTGTCACAGTCGTAGAATGAAATCGAGATTAAATAATTTTACCAAAACTCAAGTGAGTCACGGGTTGAACATAGGGTGGTGACATTTGTTTCTATGCGAAATCCACATTGCTTTTATTTATTTTAGGTATTTAGTGGCTATATAATTTTTTTGGTATCCTTTTCTAAGGTAGAATATCAAATGAATAATTCTACATTAACTAATTGACTTGTAGAGAATCAAAGCGGGAAAGTGAAGGAATATTAACTAGGTTGGCTAATCTACTAAGCAAGAAAACTATTCTATTTTGTAGAAAAAGAGAGAGAGAGAGAAATTACTTACATAAATCTAATCAAATGTTTATTACAAACTATTCCCTACAAAACTACTGTTGGAAAATGAAATCTAAACTAGAAAGCAGTAAAGAGAGAGAGGAAAAGAAGTTACCCTCCTCAACTGTTGCTTGGAGGACGAACTACGTAAATGGCGCTTGGATGGATAGATGTGGGGCATCCTCATGGCGTGATCCCCTTCTTGGAATGGGGATGAGAGGACAATCAGCAGAAGCTCCATGAATAGCGGGTATGAAGGTGGAAAAAATTAATTTTAGAACTCTAGTGGAGCATCCCAAGCTTGGGACTCACTCAAGAGGATTCTTGAGCTCTAGAGAGGTAAGGAATGGAATATGAAGGGATGATGATGAATAGGAGGGTCTACTGCCCTTTTATAGTGGAGAAATATGGGCAAAACAGGCAGTTTAGGCTCCTCAACCATGCCACATGGACAAGAGAAACAAGGGCCAACCGATCCTTAACCGAAGGCTCAAATCGTGCCTCAATAGCACTTCAATCACTCTCGCATTGCACCTGCAGCACGCGTGTGCCACGTAGCACATCATCAGGCATCAATATTTCATCGCATGGCCAAGAAGAGGTCCTGGTCATGCACCACGCATGCTAAAGAATCACGCATGATCTCGTGAGGACCACGGTGGATCATCCGATCTTGATCAGGTGGTCGTGAGCATGTGATTGAAATGCTGAAGAATCACAAGTAGCATGCTTTGTTGTGTCCATAGCCATCAAATTCACAACAGAGGGCCACGATCACACCCGAACGCATGCTGAGATCGTGTGAAGGCACGTATCATCGCATGTCACCATGCACGTGTAGACTGACACTCATCTGTGTGGCCATGCAACGCCTTTAGCACCTCTCATCTTTGATTGAGCAGTCCAATTATGGCATGTTTCTTGCACTAAGAATTAAGGATCACACAGGATATTTGAACCTGCGATGCTTGTTTGAGAGTGTCATTCTCGACCATTGTGCTGTTGTAACAAATTGTCAAGTTGTTGCTTTTGTGGCATGAGATCTCGACCATTGGATGGAGATCTAATGGTCGAGATTAATAGTTGGCATCTCCCTTAGCTTGAAAAGGCTATGTGGCTATGCAATGATCGTTGGATCTCCATCCAATGGCCTAGATCTCACGAGGGCAACCCCTTTTAAATTGTGAAGGCCAGCGTTGGGGCTCATCTTAGCCATTGGATGAGAATCCAACAACACAGATTAAGGGGCATGGGTAAGAAGTGGAAGGGCAGGCTATGTTGGGCAGCTGTGATGGTGCCATGTGGCACCATTATGGCCATCCATCTTCTCTTCGTATTAGGTGTTGTAGAGCTTTGATCAGGATGATTCTAACGTTGTTGGACTACGATTATAACTTTGAGTCCATCCACACTGTTGGCTTTCTCATTTGAATCCCGGATTTGTGTTGCCTTGTCCTTTATCCATAAAAATGTGTAAATTAATATAAATTTATACAAATCATTTTGGGTGCATGATTACACTATTAATGCAATATTTACAAATCTAAATGCACCTAAGCTACTACGAAACCGACATAATAGGCATTTTTACATGAAATAATGTAGAGTTATCACTCATCATACTCGAATGGCTGGTGTTTGGCCAAGAAATTGCTGAAGGTCCAAGCATTCTTAGAGAAGTCCTAAATGAATCTTCTGCAGAAACCCACATGGCCAAAGAATGAACTAATTTGCTTCACCGATCTGAGTGGGTGTTAACGAGTGAAATCGACGTTTTGAAAGATGCATTCGTTACAGTAATAAATCCTCAAAAATATCTCAAAAAACAAATAAAATTTATATTCGATTGAAAGTCTGAGGTCGTTCGATGGAAGCAAATAAGAATTCAGGTGCTAATCTCAACAATTAATGTAAATTAGCATAATTAATTACTCAAAAACTAATATTCAATGGATAACATGAGTATGTGAAGGATCTAATGAGGCAAAAAGAAAGTTAAGGCAAAAGAATGGTTATTTGAATCATCGATTATTAGCCTCAACTAAGAATTTATCAACCAATCAAATGTTTGAATAGTATTGATCAATCAGAAATGTCACGTAGCCACAATGCCAAATCAGACATCAAGTATACACTCAGATGTCTTAAATGTTGCTACAGTGCCTTAAAGAGGCCTTCTCTTCTCAGTCTCTACTTCTCTACTTCTTCTTCTGCGGCCTTTCTTGTCTAGCTCCTGTCTCTTCTCTTCTTCTTTCTTTACTTACATCTTTGGCTTATGTTCTTCATGTACAGAGGGATTTCTTCTTCAAACGACTAAGTGTCAACCGTTGATCTTTAGAGAAAAACCCCCATACTCTCATTCTCTCTTTCTCTCATTGGGTTCCACTCTCCTAGAGACTTGCACATTACCGGGTAATCGGATTTAGATCTAATCACACCCAGGAGTAGGGCAGTAGGCGTCGGTCACAGCCGAGATGTACGTAGGTTAGGCAGGTCAAGTCGGACCAGGCCCTCATGTATAGTGTCATGGGTGAGGCAGTTGTCGGGTGAGATGGGACCTCACCCCTGTGTTGAGGTGAATAGCCTACAACACAAAATCAACTTATGCGGCACTGGATGCTCAGTGGTTTCTGAGGTGGGATTAAATGTCCCACCTTCCATGCACACACTGCTGCAGTGGATGATGTGTCCAATTGAGGGAGTTGCTGATGGTAGAGCTTCCAATAGAAGCTGTGGATTGCATCCTGGGATCTTTCCGCTTTGCCTGGGACTTCCACCTAGGACGTGCAGGTGCTGGAGCAAGCTTGAAACAAGCTCAAAGCCCTCCGTTAATGTCAGAGTTGACCTGAGTAGCTGAAATCGAAATATGGCCTTTCGGCCTCATCAAAACAACTTGGGAAGCTTCACCAGACGTCATGGAGTGCAACGGTGGTGGTGTGGAGGTGATTGGCGGAGTGAGAAGTTCTGATGACCTCAGAATGTGCATGCGATGGTGGGGCTGTTCAGGGGATGATTCGGGTGGATGGTGGAGCGAAATAGGAGAGAGGTTTTATAAATGGTGGTGTGGCAGAGGTTGTGATGTGGTTGGTGAGGCGGATGGAGGGGTGTAGCAGCGGATACACCTTGCCAGAGGAGTGGTCGAAGACGGGGAAGACAAGGATGAATGATGTTATTGAGGGTTACTTTTTTGGGATTTTTTGGTATAAAACTAACCTAAAGATCTAAACTAACTAAACTAACCCTAATCTAATAGTTGAAAGGAGGAGGATGACACCAGTGTTGGTAGGCCAGCGTTGGGGAAGAAAATACTCCAGTAGATGGAGCCAGCAACGACGATGGAGAAAGAGCGATAGTGGCTAGTATTGCATGACACGAAGGAAGGTGAGGAAGAAGAATCCACTACTGGTATTGCGGTTGGACAAAGAGAATAGGTAGAGGGAGTCACTAGAGCTCGAGGAGCTATCCGACCGAAATAGGAGAGAGGAATTTGGGGGATTTCCGACTGAAATCGAGTCTGAGATGGGAGGTTTGCATTGGGGCTACTTTTATAGGCCTCTAGAAGGGATTCATTTATCAGAGAAGGAGTTCTCTTCAATCTAAGGTCACCAGAGTTGTAGGATTATGATTCTAGGGTGGAAAGGACCTTTTTGTGAAGAAGGCAAAGAAGCTGGGGGGCCTTTTGTGAGGAATTCAAAATCTGAGGGGCTATTGGTGATAAATAAAGTCAGACTTGGACCAAAGTGCAAACTAGGTCGAAACAATCTTAGATTGGGCCAAAATTTTGGTACAAATGTAATTTGAACCTAAGAAATCCAATGGTGAAGTTGGATTTTGATTTTTATCTAGTTTGTTTGGATAATTTATGCAAAAACCCAAATTAGGGCAAAAGTCTACTTGTGGCTCCATTTTGGGTCAAGACAAGTTTTAATGGCCAAATCAAGGATGCCAAATCCTAGAGAATATTTTTATACAAATTTTAGAGGGTTTAGGTGAATTTTATCTCACCAAAACCTCATTTAATTAAGTAGGTCTATTTTTAGGGTTACGAAATCATTTAATTCTCAAAACACGCGAAAACCCTTTTCTGTCTATAGTAACCCACTTGTTTGACTTTTAAGACCATTTGACCCTTAATTAACCCCTAAGAATTCCAGTGATTGTACCGCAACTGAGATGTGCTATTAAAACTATAATTTTACCCCTACTTTACTGTATTTCTCTCAAAATGATTATGTAGTGAATTATGGTCCTCTGGCTGCTATGTAGGAGATTTAATGATGGAATATGACTAAATATAGCCAGATATTGCTGATGATGATGTTATCATCATACCCCCATGCCTAACTTTTGCTAGTCCCTTAGCAAAATCTTATGAAAGTAACTCAAATTCTAAACCATGTGTTCAAATCTCTTATGTGTGCTTTCTAGTGTAGATTAGGTCAGAATGCTAATAGTAAGCCTAGAGGTACTCAAGTGCTTGCCAAGATCCATACCTGCCAGCTTTAGGCTCAGTCTGCTATGAAGGTTTCTAAGGCCCACAGAAACTAACATAAGGTTCATTGAACGCTGCCGTTAAAAGCACCCATGCTTAAAACATTTTTACTCTTGGTTTAGTTTGCAGTGTGTTTTTGTAACAAAGAGACAGAAGATTTTTTTTATTTTTGTAGAGTTTTCTCTCTCTTTTTCTTTTAGCTTCGAATTGGCTTTACAACACAGTCTGTATCGGATTCCTAGCTCCTACCATCAATCCTTGCAGGGTCCCTAGCTTTCGATGCTTCGAGATAGCATCACCCATGCTATGTCCAGAACCCTAGCTTTCGAGACTTCAAGATAGCATCGGCCAAGGCATTTTGTAGCTAAATTCAGACCTGGGCAATCGACATTTTGGGAAAATCACACCCATGGCACCTGAATCAGCACAAGGTTCCTATGTGTCCTCGGTAGGATATTTGGATATCCTAGGAGACAAGCATCGAGGAGATGGTATGTTGTTGCGCATCTTTGGGGGGAATTTACCACCTCTCCGTGCTGGGAACTCACCTAAATCGGCTTGTGTTGATAAGCCACTCTTAATCTAGGTAGCTTTTTCAGAATAGAATTAACTCTTTTCCGTGATTTTAATAATTAAGTGCACTGAACTAGACTTTATGGATTAGGGTGCATAGGTTACCGAGTCCCACAAACCAAAGGTCAGTTAACAAGGTCGAATAATGCCTAAGCCTTACACCTAATACTTAAACTTTGCATTTTCCTCAACCTCTTAAGGACTATCCAGATATTAAAGGATACTTGAATTTTTAAGCCTAAAAGATAGAACAAGAGGCCTGGGATCAGCATTCATACTAATCTCTGTCTCTTAGCACTTTTGACTTTTATTTCTTTCTTTCGATTTGTTCTAGAACACAAATAGATTTCTTAATCTTTTACTAATGACTACCGCTTTTTGTTTCAAATTGTTACTCCTTTTTGACATTTTAAAATCACCTCCCTTCTCATCCTCAAGAATGATTTGCAATTAATTCACTCAAAATTTCCTCCTTTCTCCCATTTTCTTGTTCTTTTCTTTTTTTTATTTTTTTGGTTTTTTGGAATACATATTTTTTTGTGAGAGCCCTTCAGAACTTTGAATTTGTGTAAGTTTGAACTTTAACACCCCCCATCTTAAGTTTTGCAATGTCCACATTGTAAATGGAGTGTATGAAATAGTTTTGGGTTGAGGAATTAGAATAGGATTATCAGGTGGGTGATGCGAAAAATCACGTGATTTGTAAAAGTGGGTTTTTAAGTCGTAACATGCGAAATCGCATACGCTTTTAAATTTATAACCAAGATAGTGGGGTATCTAGGGTCGTCCAAGGAGGCAATTTGGTTGCAAAAATCGATCTCTTGCTCAAAAATGGAAATCAACTTTCTTTTTGGTCTTTTCAAATATATAGTTTTTTAGGGTTTTGAAATAACAGCAACGCTAATTTTGTTGGCAACGGAAAATGGCTAACACCTAACTCACTACACTACTACTGAAGTGTCAAGTAGAAATTCTCCCTAAGCTCACTCTAGACACGTAGAGGTCTAGAGTAATTAGGGAGGAGTGAAAATTGGTAGAAACTAGCTTATAAAAAAATTACAACAAAATGAAATAGAATTGAAGGCAACTTGATTGATGCAAAAGTGTTTTACGTAAAAATCTAGTAGAGGAATGCTTCTACTACTAGAATAAATGCAATAAATAAAGTACGACACAAATCCTCCTAAAGAGATGGTGAAAATGGGAAGCTCCTTGGTACAAGCTTAGTGGCTCCTAGGCTTGGAAAGGGCTCCTCCTTCTCCTTCCTTGAGAGGCTCCTCCAAGGTAGAAGCTTCCACCTTAACTATCCTTCTCCAAGGGTGGGTGTGTACCACCCTTAAGCTCTTCTCCAAGGTGGCGTGGACCACCTTCAAGACCTCCTCCAAAGGTCTTCCTTGCCTGGCTTCTCCTTTGGCTAGCGTGGGCACAAGAGAGAAGGGAAGAGGGGAAGGCACCAAGGGGATAGAGTATCCCCTTAATCTTCTTCTTCTTCTTCTCTCCTGGGCATGACCTTAAGGTAGAATATGAGAGGTATTTTGCGAGCCAAGGATGGGTTGTAAGGTGGTGGGTGTTGGTTTTCTTATAAGGTAGGATGAGAGGGTTAAGGTGACTCTTGAGATGGATGGCTAAGATGGGAAGATGGGGGTGGTTAGGTGATCCTAGGGCTAAGGAGAGTTGGCTCCACCTAAGGGATGTAAGGGAGCTAGTTATGGGTGGCCAAGGGACACCTAAAAGTGGCACCAACCATGGAGAGGTGAAATGGGTTGGCACCAACTTCTAGGCTTCTAGAAGGGGGTTGAGGTGGATGGTGATGTGGCTTGGAGGGGTTATGTGTAGGGTGGATATGGGGGTTGAAGTTGGCACCAAAAAGGGGGTGGTTAGGGTGGTTTTGGCTCCAACATCTAGGTGTCTTTTGGTGATGATTGAGGGGTGAAGGTTGGTGAAGAAGGTGGTGCCAACTTGAGTAGAGGTGGAGCTAGCTAGGTGGACTTGAGTTTATTTAGTAAATGGAGCTATCTAGTGTTAAGTTATAGCGGATGGATGGCTTAGGAGCTGGATGCTTTGTAAGCTAAGGTAATCTAAGCTAGCTTAGCTAGTAGTGGAGTGAAGGAGTAGGCATGTGGAGCTTAGGGTTTGAGGAGAGGAGATGGATATCAAGAGTTTGGAGCTGAATTGGAGCTAGCAGCTACTAAGAGGTCAACATGGGGCTACTTTGGCTGGCTTAGGTTGCTAGTTCTTTGCTAGCTACTAAGCAACTAAAGTCAGCTGGATTTTGTTGAATGGAGCTAAGGTGAGCTGGGTCTGGTGCTCCTGGGGAGGATTGAGCTGGTTGAGATAGCTAAGGTAGCTTAGCTCAACTAAGTTGAGCTAAGCTGAGTCCCTGGGAGTTGGACTTGAGCTTCCTGAGCTGGAATGAATTCATCTTCAGCTGGGTGGAGTTGGGTGGAGCTGGATGTAGTTGGACATGAGCTGGGGTGAACTCCAATCAACTCAGTTGAGCTAGCTAGAGCTCCATGTGGACTAGTGTTAGTTGAGATGAGCTTGACTCAGCTAAGTTGAGTTGGATCTGAGCTGACCTGAGCTAGGGTGATCTAGGATGAGCTCTCTTGAGCTACCATTCAGCTGAGATGAGCTGAATGGAGTTAGGATGAGCTAACCCTATTCCAAGTGAGCTGGATTCTAGCTGTGGTGAGCTGGATCAAGCTGAGTTCCAGCTAGTCTGAGCTTCTTCTTCACTAGTTTCCTTCCTGAGTGCTAGGGTTTTAGGGATCTATATATCTGTTCATCCCTAACACTCACAAACACACATTAGAAAGACAATAAAAATGCAATGCATGCCTATCCTAATTTATAACTAAATGCAACCCCAAAAACCTATTTGCGAAGCAAAACCCTAAGAGCTAGGATTGTTTTAATGCAAAAGAATGATGATAAACTGGCGTTTATCACACCCCCAAGCTTATCTTTTGCTAGTCTCTTAGCAAAAATTTAATTTATAAAATGGTATTTTTGGGAAATCTACTTTTTTGACTTTTGAGGAGAAAAAAATTAAGGGACCTTGGTTGATCTAAACATAGGTGGCATAAGATTTGTTAAGGATAAACATAAGGATTCATTTTTTATCCAAAAATGAGATAAAACGAAATCAATATATCCTCCAAAAATTTCACAAATTAACCCCTTGCTATTTCAGATGACTTGAAATTTCTGTTTTTAGAATTTGTCTTGCTCATGAATCTAATTCGCAACTTGCAATATCCTTTAAAACCTTGTGTCCGTGCTTATGAAATGCCAACATTTATAAGGGTGTGTTTTTGGTTTAAAACTTTTTTTTTCTCCACCATGCTTATTTTTAGCTTAGTCTTACAACAGATGTCTCGGGATCCTCATTCCCGTAACCAATCCTCGAGGGGTCTCTGGTGGCAGTACTTCGGGATAGCACTATCTATGACACCTCCCAGGAGCTCACAACCCCAAAACACAATGCGGTGTAAAAGGGCACTCCAAGCAAACTCAAGCTCTTGCTCCGACATTATAAGTAGAGCACCGTCCAAGACAGTTGAGTTGCTAAAATGCACTTTAATGTTCCATCTAAAGATATGAAAAATAGATATAGAGCAGTGCAGAGGCGGTAACATGTTAACATTGCATCCTTAAAGGAGGCATTTTCCTCCTCGGCAGTGGGAACTCAAACCAATGATCTGATTCGGACTTTTACTAAGTCCAAACAAGGGAGTTTTCATAATTTTTAGTTGTTTTTAAGTGTTGGCTTGTGTGTGAAATTAGACACAGGAAGTTTTGCAAGAAATTCAAGTTTTTTAATCAGAAACTTAGCCAAATAATTTCCATATTACAAAAGAGGATCAAGTCACCTGAACTATCATGAGTTCAGGTGAAATTTTAGATAAGGATATCTAATCTAGTCTAAAAATATACCTTGAACTTCTAATGATCAGATCTGCATCCTCATCCCTAGTTTGTTAAGGAATAAATCCCATTGTACCAAAAGTGAGTTTTTCAACCTTTGTCCCAATTTCAAAATTTTTCCTCAAAAAGTTTTCAACATTTTTATCTTTTTGGGTATGCAAGTAGGAAAACAAAATAACTAAAGAAAAATGTATGTTTTTAGGTTTTGAAAATCCTAAATCGATCATCAAATTTTAGAAACACCCCCCCATGCTTAAGATATGCAATGTCCTCATGCATTAAGAGGGAAAAGGGATCACCTTAATGAAGAGTAGTTGGGTTTAGGATGGTCAAAACCTAGAAAAAGAAAGGAAAAAGGAAAGTAGGAAAAATGACGGGTTACCTCCCATCCAGTGCTATCTTTTACACCATTCAGCCGGGCGTTAGTTTACATTAGTGATCAAAGGTGGTTGGTTCAGTGAAATTGAAGGATTCAGATGGAAGATTTGGGGTATGATCAAAATAGGGCTTTAAACATTGGCCATTGACTTGAAATGTCATATTAGTTTTAGGATCAAAAAGATCAATAGCACCGTACGGATAAGTTTTGTGGACAATAAAGGGGTTGGTCCATTTGGATTTTAATTTGCCAGGAAAAAGACATTAACGTCAAAGTGTTTCTGAATAATGTATTTATCATGAAATTTCTTTGTTCAACCTTTATAAATCCTCGCGTTTTCATAGGAAAAATTACGTAATTCTTCCAATTTTGTTAATTGTATTTTTCGATGGATACTGACGTCAGATAAATCCATGTTTAATTATTTTATTGCCTAAAAAGCCCTATGCTCTAGTTCTACCGGGAGATGGCATGTCTTCCCAAAAATCATACAGAAGGGAGACATGCCGAGCAGGGTTTTAAAAGCGGTACGCTAAGCCCATAAAGCATCATCTAATTTGGTGGACCAATCTTTACGGTTAGGCCTAACCGTCTTTTGTAAAATATTTTTAATTTCCCAGTTAGAAACTTTTGCCTGGCCATTTGTTTGGGAGTGATAAGTTGTGAAAATTTTGTGATTAACCCCATATGTACGAAGAAGGTGACGGAATTGTGAATGAGTGAAATGTGAGCCTCCGTCACTGATAATGGCTTTCAAAATGTCGAATCTTGAGAAAATATTTTTCTTAAGAAACTTGACAACCACACGGTGATCACTAGTGCAGGTGGGTATTGCTTCTATCCACTTCGAAACATAGTCCACTACGACTAGTATATATAAATACCCACCAGAGTTGTTGAACGGTCCCATGAAGTCGATGCCCCAAACATCAAAACTTTCAACCTCTAAAATAGGATTAAGGGGCATCATATCCTTCTGAGTCATGTTGCCGATGCTTTGGCAACGCACATAGGATCGAATAAAATTATGAGCATCTTTGTGCAAGCTGGGCCAAAAGAATCTCGCACTAAGGATTTTAGCTACTGTTTTATTGCCTGAAAAATGTCTGCCACAGGCTATTGAGTGACAATGTGTCAAAATATCATGGATTTCAGAATTAGGGACACATCGTCAAATGACTTGATCGACACAAATGTGGAAAAGGTCGAGCTCGTCCAAAAAATAGTATTTAATATCAGCAAAGAACTTATCCCATTTTGTTTTTGGCCAATCAGCAGGGATTCATTCTATTTCTAAGTAGTCTACGATGGGTGCAAACCAAGGGAGGGTAGTAGTAGCTAAAACGCTTTTATCGGGGAATTGATCAGGTGGGGTCATTATGTCATTCGTCATAAGACAAGATAGATGGTCGGCCACTACATTATGTGATCCTGCCTTATCCATGATTTCCAGGTCAAATTCCTGGAGCAGCAGGATCTAACGGATAAGGTGGGGTTTCGTATCTTTTTTTGACAGCAAATATTTAAGAGCTGAGTGGTCGGTATATACAGTGACACGTGACCCCAAAAGATAAGATCTAAATTTTTCTAAGGAAAATACAATGGCAAGAAGTTCCTTCTCAGTAACCGTGTGATTCCATTGTGCATCATCAAGAGTTTTGCTAGCATAATAGATCACAATGGGCTTCTTGCTAATTCTTTGCCCTAGAACGACCCCCATAGCAAAATCTAAGGCATCTGTCATTAATTCAAAGGGACTATTCCAATTAGGTCCCTGTAAAATTGGTGCCTCAGTAACCTCCTTCTTCAACCTCAAAAAACTCTCTAGGCATTTATCATTAAAATCAAATCACTGGTCTTCAATAAGCAACTGACTTAAGGGCTTGGAGATTTGGGAAAATTTTTGTATGAATCTATGATAGAAACCCACATGATCCAAAAGGAATATGATCTGTTTGACAGTAGTGGGTGGTGGGAGCTTAGATATAGCATCTATTTTTGCTTTATCTACCACGATTCCTTGTTTTGAAATAACATGGCCCAAGATAATACCTTCCAGGACCATGAAATGACTTTTTTCCCAACTAAGGACCAGATTGACTTCTATGCATTTTTGGAGAGTTCTTTCATGGTTCTTGAGACAATGGTCAAAAGAATCTCCAAAAATAGAGAAGTCAACCACAAAGACTTCTAAGCATTCACCTACCAGGTTCGAAAATATTGCAAGCATACACCTTTGAAAAGTCGCAGGTGCATTGCAAAGACCAAAGGGCATTCTTCGGAAAGCAAAGGTTCTAAAGGGGTAGGTGAAAGTTGTTTTGTCCTGGCCCTAAGGATGAACTGCTGCCTGATTATAGCCGGAATAACCATCCAACAAAATAGTAAAAATTCCATCCAGCTAATCGCTCCAAGATTTGATTAATAAAGGGGAGCGGAAAATGGCCCTTGGTGGCGGTGTTTAATTTTCTGTAATCAATACACACATGCCAAGAAGAGGCAGCTCGAGTGGCTGTATTCTCTTCATTGTCATTGGAGACAACTGTTAGTCCAGCCTTTTTGGGCACAACTTGTGTTGGACTAACCTAGGAGCTGTCAGAAATGGGGTAGGTGATATTAGCATCAAGCCACTTAATAATCTCCTTTTTTACCACCTCCTGCATATTAGGGTTCAAACGCCTTTGTGGTTGGCGAGAGGGGCGAGAATCGTCCTTTAAATATATACAATGTGTACAATAGGACGGATGAATACCCTTAAGGTCAGAAAGGGTCCAGCAAATAGCTTTTCTGTATTTACTCAAAACCTGGAGAAGTTTGTGTTATTGTGCCCCAGTAAGTCCAGAATTTATAATCAAGGGCAGGGTCTGATTTAGACCCAAGAAGACATATTTAAGGGAGTTGGGCAAAGGTTTTAATTCCAATTGTGGGCCCAGCTCCAAAAGAAGTTTTGCTTTTTTTTTTGAAGTGAGAATTTCTGCTTTTTGTGTTAGTGGTGAGGTGAGAGTGAAAGGGTCAGCTGGAGGGTTAGTTGAATGTGTGGCTAGGGTGGAAGAGTGAGAAGGAGTGGATTGTTCAGGAACTGTGTTAATGGCAAAACAAGAACCTAAATGTGAAATCTGCAAAGTTTCCTCCACAATATTTTATATTTCTGAATCCGAATCATCGAAGAAATCCGATTCTTGGAACATCCTAGAAGCTTGTAAAATATCTAGGGTTACAGATTCACCACCACACATGATCTTCATTTTTCAAAAATCACAATCAATATTTCTGCGGGCGGTGGCTAAGAATGGTCTTCCAAAAATTATAGGGGCAAACTTTAATGCTTCCGGTACCTTTATGTCAAGGACTAAAAATTCTACTGGAAATAGACAATTTTTGACCTGGATAAGGACATCCTCAACAATTTCCCTTGGTTTAATTGTAGATCGGTCGGTTAATTGAAGAGTAACCTCAACAGGCTTTAATTCACCAATCTTAAATTCCTCAAAAATAATTGTGGGGATAAGATTAATTGAGGCATCGAGATCCAACAAAGCACGATCAACAATATCATTAATGATAACTTAAATCAAGGGGGCGCCTGGATCTTTTCTCTTAAGAGGCAATCGACTCTGCACAACTTAGCTGACTATCTCAGGAAGGATCACCTTTCCTAAATTTCGGTGTTGCCTTTTTCGGGTACACAAATCTTTTAGGAATTTTGCATAGGTAGGGATGTATTTTATGGCATCTTGGAGAGGGATGTTAATTTCAACTTTCCCAAATAAATCCATTAATTCCTTATCAGTGGGCTCATATTTCTTCTTTTTCTTATTCGTTGAAGAATGGAGGGCTTATGGAAATGGTGCAGGGTTTCCCTGTTTTGCATTAATAGGTTCCTGAACAATGTGAGAGGAAGATGGGGAAGAGTTGATCTATTTTTCATTAAAATGAGTTTCTTTAACAAGTAGGGGATCTTGAGTGGTTTTCCCATTCCTCAAAGTAACTGCATTTGCAGTCTGGTTGTTTCTAGGATGAGGATGGGAAGCCTAACTATTATTGAAACCCGAGGGATGCTGAGGTGCTGGTTGAATGGGTGGATTGGGATATCCACCTTGGAATTGATTCCTTTGATTATTTGGGTTGGGCATGGGTTGCGAAGGTAAATTCCCACTAGGTCGTTGATTAGGTGTAACCTTAACTTGGTGTTGCAAGTTGGCAATCATGCGGGCTACTTCTATCATTTGATTCTGCATGTCTTGTAGAGTTTTCATGACCTGAGTGTTAATATCTTCCTAGGATGGTCCAGGTTGATATATAGGTGGCCCATAATTCCCAAAATGATTTTGTTTGGGAAAAGGAATCAGGTTCGAGTTTTTCCAGGAGTGATTCGGGTTAGTCCTCTAGTTTTCGTTGAAAGTGTTGGAGGGGTTTCTAAATTGCTCTTGGAGAGCATAAATATTTTCCATGGTGGGATCAAAAATATTTTGATCAAAATTCCCAGTCAATTCATGTGGGAAATCAATTGGAAGCTGCTGACTAGTAGGTGTGGCATCAATATTGTGTAGATTTTCTCTTCGGAGAAGTTGTGTAGTGTTAGTGTGTGGAAAGTTAAAGTATGGAGCTTGTTTGTTTGTGAGCTTTTCTTCCTTTTTTTTTGCTAAATTTGCATCTGGTCCAGTCGTTGAGCTAACATGTATCGATCATCCTAAGTGACTGGAACAGAGGTGGATTTGGAGTCAATTTCATGGACTCCGTGTTTGGGGTTTTGTGTTCTACCAAAAGTGTCCATTGAAGTCATATTAAATGAGTTTTCACTCATTTCTTCAAAGAGGTGATAGGCACTTTCGACATCTTTATTAAGGAAATTTCCCCCACATGAGGCATCCACAAATCTCTTCAATTGATCTTCTAATCCATGATAGAAATTCTGCACTAACTGCCATTGCGGAATTTCATGGTGGGGACAACTTCTTAAAAGTTCTTGAAATCTTTCCCTGACTTCATGGTGAGGTTCACCAGTTTTTTGTTGAAAGGTCGTTATGGATCTTCTTAAAGCATTAGTTTGACCGATTGGAAAAATTTTTTTTTAGAAAAGCTCTCTTTAATTGAAGCCAGGTGGTAATCGGGTGCCCAACCATTCTAAACCAATGTGAAGCTTTATCTTTAAGAGAGAGAGGAAGAAGTCTCATTAACCACATGTCTTACTGCACATTACAGGAAAGAGTGGTTTGAGTGAGGACAGTTAATTCCTCGAGATGAGAAAAAGGGTCCTCTCTTGGAAGACCATGAAAATGATTGATAAGATTTAGAATGGCTGGTTTGATATCAAAATCCTCTTATGGTATGACCACCCCGGGTCTTTCCTCGTAATTGGAAGGATGATAGAAATCCTTAAGAGGAACGATAGGCTGTTGGCCAGGTGGTGCGTTTTGCCCTTGGTTAGCTAGGTTCATTACAGTCCTAGCCAAATCTTCTTGATTTTGCTGCAGCCGAACCAAATGGTCCACCATCAAGGCAAAGGGGTTTGTATTTTGAGTTAGAATTAGAGGGCCACCTGGCCTTGTAGGAATTTCTAGTTGCTCCAGATGAGGGAAGTGAGGGAGGGGGAAGTCAGCTTGTGGGTCGACTGACAGGTTAGAAGTGGAAGCAGAATTTTTTTGTTGGCTTCCTGGATTTTCCATTTCTTTAGAAGAGGAGGGAGAAGAAAACAGAGATTTTATGGTGAGGGGGGAAAAATTAGATGGTCCCTCAAGATGTGGTTTTTGGGACCTTCGCCCGTGCATGCACTATTTTTGAAGAATTGGAGGGGAGGAGAAGAGAAAGCGATGAAAGTGTGCAATTCAAACAACAAATTCTAGACCTAACTTAAGTGTGACTCCCTAAAAATAAACCTAAGACTTGGTCTACTTAGGAAATAAGTAATCAATAGTGAATACCCAATTTGTCAACAAATCTAGCCAAGTTGCTTAAGGGGAGGTTTGGGCCCAAACGTTTCCCAGGAAAATCCCCAGGTGCTTATACAAACCCACGCCTGGTCGTTTGACACAACCCTTAGCCTAAACACCAGATATTGATGACAGAATTGGTATTCACTATAGAAAACCTAAGACCTACATAGCAAGCCTAAGTTGATGAAAACCTTAGGGGTCAAATTGCTACCAATTTTAATTAGGTCTAGGATACTAGTGTGCACATGGAATGTGGAGGGCGTTGATTGGGTTGTTGCCCTGTTATTTCAATTTTTAGTGTGTGTGCAGGAATTGGAAAGTGGTTCCAATTAAAAAAAGTTGTCACACAATTTTTTGTATTTTTGTCTTTTAGGATTCAATTTAATTGAATGTGTTTTAGGGTTTCTCTTTTTAAATGTTCAAACAAATTTGAAACTTCCACAATCAAAGGAAAATAGGTTGTATTGGTGATGATGTGTTTCTTTTATGTTGTGGGACAAAAAAGCAAGAAACAAACCCAAATTGGATTTGAACCCAAATACAGAAAATTACTACCAATGAAATATTTTTAAGCTTTCTCAATAAGTAGTGGTCCAAAAAATGCAACTAACACTACTACCTTATGTAAAATCAAACAAGGATTCTAGAAAAGATTTTTTTAAGATTTTAGGAATTTGTTTGATATTTGTTTTGAATTTTTATTTATGCTAGTGTCAAAGTCCAGAAATGGTACCCGTGGGTGTTCTAGACTTTCTGTACCACCACTGGCTTCAGAAAATTTTGGTGATTTTATGTGAGAAGTAGAATTTCATAAGGATTCCAGAAAGCTAAATTTCACAAAAATTGGATGAGTACAAAAATTCTAGAAATTCATGGGCAATAGCAAAATAGGAAGCTCAGAGGGTGTGACCCCTCGGTAGTTCATAAATTTTTAAAAATTAAATACACAGCAACTGATCTGAAATTTGGAACAGACGTTCCTAACTTTATTTGGAATCACTATGTGAAATTTCATGATTTTAGGAGACCTGTGGTGCTGGGAATTGATTTTTGAAGTCTAGACAGAAATCTGGACCCGAAAAACAAAACACCAACACTAGGATTGGAGTGGTGTTTAGTGAAGCATACAAGCAAATAATGGATTTTTATGGTCACCACTCCACTTAATTAAAGTGTTTAGGACCCTGAAAGACAAGTTTAATATTTTTTTGGTAGACTTTTAGCCTAAATGTGACAAGAAATGGGGAACCAACCTGAAATCGTGGGAAGAAAAGGAACTTTGAGCTCTTGCTTCCAAATTCCTGCCTTCTTCCTGTAGTTCCTGCACACACGAGAGAAAAGAGAGACAAGGGGATGAGATCCACTTCAAGCAAGAGAATCAAATAAAAATGCAAAGCCGTGCCCCTGGCAACGGTGCCAAAAAGTGATGTGAAATTTGGCGTGATTTGTAAAAGCGGGCTTTTAAGTCGTAACACGCGAAATCGCATACGCTTTGAAATTTATAACCTAGATAGTGGGGTATCTAGGTTCGTCCTAGGAGGCAATTTGGTTGTAAAAATTGGTCTCTTGCTCGAAAATGCAAATCAACTTTCTTTTTGGTCTTTTAAATATGTAGTTTTCTATGGTTTTGAAATAATGGCAACGCTAATTTTGTTGGCAATGGAAAATGGCTAACACCTAACTCACTACACTACTACTAGAGTCACAAGTAGAGATTCTCCCTAAGCTAACTCTAGACACGTGGGGGTCTAGAGTAATTAGGGAGGAGTGAAAAGTGCTAGAAACTAGATTATAAAAAAAACTGCAACAAAATGAAATAGAATTGAAGGCAACTTGATTGATGCAAAAGTGTTTTACATAAAAATATAGTAGAGGAATGCTTCTACTACTAGAATAAACGCAATAAATAAAGTATAACACAAATCCTCCTAAAGTGATGGTGAATAGGGGAAGCTCCTAGCTCCATGCTTAGTGGCTCCTAGGCTTGAAAAAGGCCCCTCCTTCTCCTTCCTTGAAAGGCTCCTCCAAGGTGGAAGCTTCCACCTTAACAGTCCTTCTCCAAGGGTGGGTGTGTACCACCCTTAATCTCTTCTCCAAGGTGGCATGGACCACCTTCAAGACCTCCTCCAAAGGTCTTCCTTGCTGGGTTTCTCCTTTGGCTGGTGTGGGCACAGGAGAGAAGGGAAGAGGGGAAGGCACCAAGGGGATAGAGTATCCCCTTAATCTTCTTCTTCTCTCTTGGGCATGAGCTTTAAGTAGAATATGAGAGGTATTTTGCTAGCCAAGGATGGGTCATAAGGTGGTGGGTGTTGGTCTTTTCATAGGGTAGGATGAGAGGGTTAAGGTGACTCTTGAGATGGATGGCTAAGATGGGAAGATGGGGGTGGTTAGGTGATCCTAGGGCTAAGGAGTGTTGGCACCACCTAAGCGATGTAAGGGGGCAGTTATGGGTGGCCAAGGGACACCTAAAAGTGGCACCAAACAGGGAGAGGTGCCATGGGTTGGCACCAACTTCTAGGCTTCTAGAAGGGGGTTCAGGTGGATGGTGGATGTGGCTTGGAGGGGTTATGTGTAGGGTGGATATGGGGGTTGAAGTTGGCGCCGAAAAGGGGGGTGGTTTGGGTGGTTTTGGCGCCAACATCTAGGTGTCTTTTGGTGATGATTGAGGGGTGAAGGGTGGTGAAGAAAGTGGCGCCAACTTGAGTAGAGGTGGAGCTAGCTAGGTGGACTTGAGTTTATTTAGTAAATGGAGCTAGCTAGGGTAAGTTATGGCTGATGGATGGCCAAGGAACTAGATGCTAGCTAAGCTAAGCAAATTTAAGCTAGCTTAGCTAGTAGTGGAGTGGAGGAGCAGGCATGTGGAGCTTAGGGTTTAAGGAGAGGAGCTGGATATCAAGAGTTTGGAGCTGAATTGCAGTTGGTAGCTACTAAAGAAGTCAACATGGTGCTACTCTTGCTGGCTTAGCTTGCTAGTTCTTTGCTAGCTGCTAAGCCAAGCTAAAGTGAGCTGGCTTTTGTTGAATGGAGCTGAGGTGAGCTGGGTCTGGTGCTCCCGAGGAGGATTGAGTTGGTTAGGATAGCTAAGGTAGCTTAGCTCAACTAAGTTGAGCTAAGCTGAGTCCCGGGAGCTGGTCTTGTGCTTCCTGAGTTGGAATGAATTCATCTTTAGCTGGCTAGAGTTGAGTGGAGCTGGATGTACCTGGACCTGAGCTAGGGTGAACTCCAGTCAACTCTGCTGAGCTTGCTAGAGCTCCCTGTGGACTAGTGGGAGCTGAGATGAGCTAGACTCAGCTAAGTTGAGTTGGATTTGAGCTGACCTAAGCTAGGTTGAGCTCAGATGAGCTCTCTTGAGCTACCATTCAGCTGAGATGAGCTGAATGGAGTTAGGATGAGCTAACTCTAGTCCAAGTGAGCTAGATTCTAGCTGTGGTGAGCTGGATCAAGCTGAGTTCCAGCTTGTTTGAGCTTCTTCTTCACCAGTTGCCTTCCTAAGTGCTAGGGTTTTAGGGATCTATATATCTATTCATCCCTAGCACTCACAAAAGCATGTTAAAAAGACAAGAAAAATGCAATGCATGCCTATCCTAATCTAAACTAAATGCAACCCCAAAAATCTATTTGCGAAGCAAAACCCTAAGAGCTAGGATTGTTTTAATGGAAAAGAATGATGATAAACTGGTGTTTATCAGTGGGCAAATAGGTCGGCATGACTATTGCAGATGATTTCAAGCTCTGATACAAGTACCATAGGTGGGATCGAATATTCTGAAAACTGAACTCAGAGTGCAATAAACGTGAAGTACAAAAGGGATAATCAGAAGTGATAAGTCCACTTTTGTGGACTACTATTTAGCTTAAGTACTATTTAACTATTTATTCTTAGTTGTTAATTAATTTGGAGTTATATGGCAATTCACCTTGGCCTGCATTTAATTTTATGCTTCAATTTTACATTTAATAGCGTATGTTATGACAATATAATTTATTTGATAAATGCAGGTTAGGTGCAACAATCAGGAGCTAATTTTTAATTATATAAGACGTATGGGACTTGGATTGGACGTCTGAAATTACTATCATAAATTCGCGGCATTATTTTTTTTAAGATGTCTGATGCTCCAGTTAGATGTTTGAAGAAGGAACAGCCCGTGCTTATCTACCGTTCCAACCACTAACGATCGTCGCGAGTAGTTGGAGATACTTGCGGTCGAAGGAAAAGGAGGAGAGTTTGGTTCAAAAAGAAGCTGCGTCGACCGAGGAGAGGGTCTGATCCGCCTTCCCCCTGGCGGGGAACTATCCTCCATCTCCACCACCACGAAGGAAGCATGCACCGTGGTCTCTGTGCACTACCAGCCTCTCACTGCCCTCACCGCGCGCTACACCATCTCCAACCTGCATGTGCACACAACAGATCCCGCTCTCCAGCCGCGTGCGTATGCAGCCTAAGGCGTGCACAACCGGCCCCGTGAGCACTGTGTGCACGCCAGCGTGCCACCGCTCAGCCTACTTGTGCACCTTCTTCTCCACTGGCAGGAAGGACCTAAGGCAGCCACAACCGCGCAAGGTGTGCACGCCTACGTGCACTGCGCCGCTCGCCCGCGCTCCAGCTAGCGTGCCCGCGCTCTTTGCATGCGCCCGACGCCAGCAGTCCGCTTCGTGTTCTTCCTCCCAGCAGGCTACCTACAACTCCACCTAAAGAACCCAGCAGCCACCGGCCTACCCCACGTTGTGCGGCCCCCCTCCGATCTCCGTTCTCGTCGTTGACACCACTGTTGAGATGCCCTCACTCCACCATTGCTCCCCTCCGCTTCACGCCACCAGTCGACGCCTACGCACGGCCTCCTTAGGAACCACTGTTGTCGTACCTCTTCTTCGTCGCCGGCGGCATCTCCGACCACCGTAGGCTGCCGCACTACCACTGGAGTGTTCCTGTCCTCCAACCCAGCTTCTCCGACGACTTTTGTAGCTAACCGCGCCATCTCCGCGTGCGCACGAGGGGAACAAAATCTCCTGTTTTGCGACAGTGATACGTCAATTAATATTTACCTTAAATGCCATTGCGGAAGTTCCTATTCATTTTTTTGGGAATTACATTATTGTGGTGAAATTGCATAGTCCTTCTACTTCATCTAAATTATTTGCATATGCATATATCACATGAATGATTCAATGCATAGATATTATGGTAAATAAGTTATATTCTGGAAATCAGTATTTACATTATTTACCGGTATCAAGATCCCTTGTTAACAAAATATTATATGGTGGTGATTTTGCATCTAAACACCTACATTCTTGATTAATTGGTTAAAACAAGCAGTTATGTGAGAAAAAGAATCGCACGAATTAGCATGCACACCCATTGAGTTTCCTGAATAAACGAGACACTATTTACTAGTTTAAATAGGCTAATTCCTCCTTGTGGAGATGACCTAACTATTCGTGGTTAGATTCTGAAGATTAAAATGCTTTGAAAAGTGATTTTCTACCGCGTGATTAATGCAACGACACATCATTTTATGTTAAAGTTTTCAACGAAAATGAAGATCGCTCGTTCAAATGGCATCGTTGCCAGGGAGGAAAAATGCCTATTAATTTTTTTGGGAATTTTATGTTATTTTTATGCTATTTTGAAAGCTTTTCTGAATTACTAACTGTGGATTTTCTTCTATGCAAAAACACGCGACGGGCACGCACGGAGAAGACGATCTTTTTGGTGGAACTTGACGACACCTGGAGGCCAGCAGCAGGAACACGTGGGCCTTGATCCCACATGCATAGGCTTATGGAGGAGCCTGTTTCTGATTTAGTCAGTAGATCTTAGATAGATTTAGTTTAGATAGACTTTAGAATTTAATTTCTGTCTATTGGACCCTTGTCGGGTATTTTTGGGAACGTGTTCCCAGTGCCTCTTTGTTTCTTATCGCTCTTGTATGCGCAAGCGTATTTTCGGGAGCGTGGTCCCATTTATTTAGATTATAGGATTATTTGCATTGTTTGAACTGCATTTCTGTTAGTTAGTTAGATTAGGTCTGTTTGTTTATTATTAATAAAAAGAAAAAAGAAAAAAGAAATTCGAACCACCTGTTAGAAGCTGCATATCTGTAGGACGACCATTTAGGACTGAATGAGCAGCATCTAGTTTATTTTTACTGGATTGCATACATTGCACGAAGAAAGCTGGAGTAAGGTACTCCTTCTCTTGAGCATCAATTACTTGTCATGCATATGCATTGAACTTAAATCCAAGATCACTAAAGTGCTGAAATCAAATTAATTCAGTGGTCACTTTAAAAATTGGGACTGTTAAGAGGTTGGACTTTAAAATCTGTGACTGAAAATTGTATGCAAAAGGATATTATTTGGGAAATTTCAAAAATCAAAACACGATCGTATGTTTGCACACTTGAGGCACTGTGCACCTCACACATAAGGTCACTAGATAAATTTCTACCTCTCCTCTTTTGCACCACAAGGGAAGTTAGTTAGAAATCAACAAGCCTATCCGCCAAGTTATTTCGGTTCCTCGTGTGTGGGCTCGATTCGAGAGTTCCATCCCTTGCGAGTAGGTTATAGGCACCACTAAGGTTGGCCTAGGAAGCGTAGTTTTTTGCAAAACTTGTTTGGCCACCAATTGAATATTTAATTCTACGACCTACAATCCACTAAAAGCAATATCCCACTGAATTTGCATTTGCTTTGACAGTAGAACTCTCTAGGAAGTTTCTGCTTGTATTCTGAATTCTTCTGAATCCTAAGAGAGTTAAAACTATTTTTCTTAAAGAAATGGATCACCCTTACTCCTATCATTTAGATTATCAGAGTCAATACTTCCCATCTTTTAATCAGGATCCCATGCCCCGAGCGTATCCATCCTTTAATGGGTACATTGACAATTCATGGGATCATTTTTATTCTTATCCTAGGAGTACTGGCTTGATAACTCCCACTTTTGAGCAGAGCCTACGAGCGGGATTTTTCAACCCTGAAATCCGTACTTCCATGCAAACACCCAACCCTCCCACCCTTCATGATTTTCCGTATCGAGGTTGGACTGATACCCCTAAGCAACCAGAGCCTGAAATTGACTATCTTGCCCAACCTGATAATAGTAGCCTCCCCTCTTTTTTGATAGAAATGCAAAAACAACAAAAAGAAATGATGGAATCCGTGGGAGAGATGTTGAGGAATAGTCAACAATTAAATGAAGAAATAGGACAACTTAGCTACATGCTTCCCAGTAATTCTGATCCCTACCCATACGACCCTGATCATGATAATAATTCGAAGGAACCCAATGATAATAGGGATTTAATTTTATGTAGCTATCACTTAGACTCTCCCAATGAGACACAGCCACAAAAGGAGAACGATCATAGTGATTATCCACCTGAGCTATATTAGAGTCAAAAGCAAGGGAAGATGGTACCTCTTGAGGACCTTGACCCCAATGACAGTATTCTCTTTACCCGTACCAAACTCGGTCAAGGTTGTATTGTTCCTATCACTTCCCCTATTGATTATTTGGTGGAATCTCATTCTACCCTTAGTAAGCCTACTCCTGACCCTCCACTTAAGGAATCAACACCTATCATTCAGTATCTTGAGGATTTAAATGCACCTAATGAAGGTGACCCTAACGGAATGGAGGATGAATTAGATCAATTTTGGTCTCATGGATATGAAGAGTCTAATTCAGAAAATGAGGATTTCCCAATAGAGGAACTTGGACAGAAAATCTGGAGTGAATCACAGGGGAATTATTTATCATTTGAGGATTTACCTCCAAAGGATATAAACAATATGGTGAAATCCAGATTCCTCCTTTCTTTTAAGAGTCATCCTCCATCAAAGTAAGAGTTGATATTAGAGGAGGATAAACAAAATAATGAGAAGTCTATGGGAGATTCTCGGGGATAAAACATGTCAATTGAGGATTTATACCCTGAGAAGAATGACGAATTCAATGATATAGGCTTGCTAAAAAATATTAAGACTGATCTTCCTTTAGGAATAATTAAGGATACTGATCCAACTCCTGTCTTCATTAATGAATCACATATACATCCTGACAAAAAATTGAGTGAACCAAACGAATCCGGGGATGAGCTTAATGATAATGATTCAGATATTTTGACCCTGCCATCAAAGAGTTGTAATTTGGAGTCTACCCTTGATTCAAATATGACTCCGATCATTAATGCTAGGTAGGGTAACGTGAAGTTGTCTACAACTGTTAGGGAGTATACACAATCTGAATCATTGTTGGAATTGGACCTGACACCGACTAAGCCCTCATTGGACTTAACCATTACCTTCCAACACTACTGACAACCCTTATACTCCCTAACAGATCCTTGGCTCAGATCTCTGCTCATGTACATTCTTTCCAAAGAACATATCAGGCCTGTACATCCTTGGGTAGAATGGAGAATGTGGATTGATGCTTGTACTTTTACTCTCGCCATTCAGGGGTTTGAACTAATAATGTTTATATCTTTTAAAACTCGTCCTGCTCTGGAGGATCCTTGTTATCCTCCACATTTTCCATTTTGGGAGGTCCCTTTTTATATTCCGTTTATTATTCCTAGACCTCCCAAGGTAGTCAACGAGGTACTTCATTTTCATATCTTTTAGCGAGCATTTGGTATTACGTTGCATCATGAGCTCGCCAACATCTGTGGCTACCTGTTTCCTAGGCCTGCACTATTACGCATATTTTTAGGTCCTAACTTTTTCTATTTGGAACCAGACTTACAGGTTCCTTCTAAGTCTGGCTACTGACAGAAAATGTAACACTTGTTGGGAGGCAACCCAGCAGCCTGAATTACACCGTTATCAGGTGATTTCTTTCCTTTCTCCTCTTGTTTTAATTTTACAATGGGGACATTATAGGATTTAGGCATGGGGGGGTGCATTTTGCATTGTAGGAAGTATTCATGCATTTAGGTTAGCATATTAAAAGAAAAAAAATTTCTCTTTTCTTGAGCTAATTAGGTTAGTCCCTAGCAAAATATCTTTGTCATTGGAGGTTTTTTCTTGAATTTTTTGTTAAGTTTAGAATCCAGTACATTTATTTCACTTGCACGTAGATTTGGCAATGGATCCTTGAGGAAAACCAATAAGCATTTGTAGTCTACTGAACCCTTGGACAGTTCATAGGGAGTCAGGTATACTATCTTCTAGTAGATCTGCCTCATATTTGTGAGAAGAAAGTAGAGAGATTACTGGTGCGCTAGGTCTAGTGCAAGGACTCTTAAGTTTTGGACAATTAGATGATGATACTTCCAAGTTAGGTGTAGTTTTCACTCTCTGTTCCTGTGTGCGTACGTTGTGTGAATTCCTGAGAGTCACCAAATAAGGCATATACATAGAGATGGACTCTTAATAAAGCTATGACTATGGTGGATGGTTACGACCGTCCTTCATGGTGTCCTCAGCTGAAGGAGGGTAATAGTGTCAAAGGTCAGAAATACGCCTATCCTATCCATTCCTTCCCGGTGGCGAGAATAGGCACTTCCACCAAATAAGCTACAATATCCTCTTGACCATCATCATCCCTAATAATGCCTCATAAATAAAAGTCTATGTCGTATTATTTTGATTTAAAAGAGAGAGAGAGAGAGTGAAAAGAAAAGAAGAAGAAAAAGAAGAAACAGAAGAAACAATTATATTACAAAAAAAGGAAAAGAAAAGGTCCAAGTTTATAATGTAACATTGTTTCTGAGGTAACAGAACACCTATCGCGTTCCACTAAATATGACCCATACCTACCTTTTAGTATTTCTGATCGCCTGAATACTGGTTGAGGACTCTAACTTAGTTGTAGAGTTATTGGGACTTTAATTGAAGTGTGGATGCCATGTGAGGCCACCAAACAGTGAGTACAATTACTAAGTCTAGCGAGATTTGTGATCTTGGAAAGAAAAGAAAGAAAAGAGTAAGCACCCAGGAGCATCAAGAGAGCGCAGTTGTTTAGCCTCTCTCCAAGTTGACTTGTCTAATAGTCTAGAAATCTAGAGTCTGTAGTACTAGACTACATGTAGCACCAGATGAGTGTGTGGCACCAAATACAAATCCATTCAACTTGATATCTCCTACCTAAGCCAAAAGCCAGGGTCAAATTACATATTACCTTCTGCTTTATCCCCGAGGGAAGTAGTTGCCTATCCCGACAGCAATATTTACCAAGGGTGAACTCCTATTGCAAATTGGCTTTTTCACTTAAATCTGTTATCTAAGCTATTATCACCTCACATTTGTTTGGATCTCTAAAGTTTTGAAAAAAGAAAAGAAGAAATCTTCTTATTACTTCTATTATTTTCCATTTTTTGCTCAAGACTAGCAAAACTTAGGAATGAGGGCATTTGATAAGTCCACTTTTGTGGACTATTATTCAGTTTAAGCACTATTTAATTATTTGTTCTTAGTTGTTAATTTATTAGGAGTTATATGGCAATTCACCTTGGCCTGCAGTTAATTTTATGCTTCAATTTTACATTTAATACCATATATTATGATAATATAATTTATTTGATAAATGCAGGTTAGGTGCAAGAATCAGGAGCTAATTTTTACTTATATAAGATGTTTGGGACTTGGATTGGACGTCTGGAATTACTGTCACAAATTCGCGGCATTATATTTCTTTTAAGATGTCTGATGCTCCAGTTTGACGTCTGAAGAAGGAACTGCCCGTGCTTAACTACCGTTCCAACCACTCACGATCGTCGCGAGTAGTTGGAGATACTTGCGGCCGAAGGAAAAGGAGGAGAGTTTGGTTCAAAAAGAAGCTACGTCCACCGAGGAGAGGGTCTGATCCGCCTTCCACTTGGTGGGGAACTATCCTCCATCTCCACCACTGCGAAGGAAGCATGCACCGTGGTCTCTGCGCACTGCCAGCCTCTCACCGCCCTCACCACGTGCTACACCATCTCCAACCTATGCACGCACATAGCAGATCCCACTCTGTAGCCGCATGCGTACACAGCCTAAGGCATGCATAACCGGCCCCGTGCGCATTGTGTGCACGCCCGCGTGCCACCACCCAGCCTGCTTCCACACCTTCTTCTCCACCGGCAGGAAGGACCTAAGGCAGCCACAACTACACACGGTGTGCACGCTTGCGCGCACTATGCCACTCGCTTGCGCTCCAGCCAGCATGCCCGCACTCTTCGCATGCGCAGGCATGCGCCCGACGCCAGCAGTCCACTTCGTCTTCTTCCACCCAACAGGCTGCCTACAACTCCACCTAAAGAGCCCATCAACCACCGGCCTGCCCCACGCTGTGCGGCCCCCCTTCGGTCTCCATTCTCGTCGCCGACACCACTATTGAGACGCCCTCGCTTCACCGTTGCTCCCCTCCGCTTCACTCCACCAGCCGACACCTGCGCATGACCTCCTTAGGACCCACTGTTGTCACATCTCTTCCTCGTCGCCGGTGGCATCTCCGACCACCGTGGGTTGCCGCAGCACCACCGGAGTGTTCCACTCCTCCGACCCAGCTTCTCCGACGACTCTTGCAGCCAGCCGTGCCTTCTCCTCTGCGTGCGCACGAGGGGAACAAAATCCCCTATTTTGCTACAGTGATACATCAATTAATATTTACCTTAAATGCCATTGTGGAATTTCTTATTCATTTATTTTAGGCATTACATTATTGTGGTGAAATTGCATAGTCCTCCTTCTACTTCATCTAAATTATTTGCATATGCATATATCACATGAATGATTCAATGCATAGATATTATGGTAAATAAATTATATTCTAGAAATCAGTATTTATAGTATTTATCGATATCAAGATCCCTTGTTAACAAAATATTATATGATGGTGATTTTGCATCTAAACACCTACATTCTTGATTAATTGGTTAAAACGAATAGTTATGTGAGAAAAAGAATCGCAGGAATTAGCATGCACACCCATTGAGTTTCCCGAATAAATGAGACACTATTTACTAGTTTAAATAGGCTAATTCCTCCCTGTGGAGACAACCTAACTATTCGTGGTTAGATTATGAAAATTAAAATGTTTTGAAAAATGATTTTCTACCACGCGATTAATACAAAGACACATCATTTTATGTTAAAGTTTTCAACGAAAATGAAGATCACTCTTTCAAGAAGGATCTCGGGTTTTTGGAATGATTGGTTGCCTCCCATTAAGCATTAAATTCAATGGCTTTAGCCAAGCATAACATGGTCATGGAGAAGAAGTGGTCAAATCAGATGAGTTTTGTAGAACAAACACCTTGATCAATAGCTTGGTTGGTCCAACTAGGTGCTTGTTTAGATTAGTAGGCTAATGATGCAACCCAAACTCAATCAATCTGGTGGGTTGATAGATGTGAATCAAGAGATGCGATGCCCACAAGGTACTATGAAGCTCGAGAAGATATGGAAGTGTGAATCCAGGGTTTGGCTGAGTTGAATCAGCCTGATCAGAGTAGGGATCCTCGAATGAAAAAGAATCAGTGGAGGATGTGAGATCCCTATGAGCGTGATCAGAGAAGGATGGGGCATGATTTGTAGTCTGATTGATGTTCGAAACCCGATTGAAATGTGGAGGAGAATCATGTGTGACCAACTCATCAAAAGGAGAATAAGAGTAAAAATTGAGTTCGGTTGTAGGTCAATGTTAAGAACAGGTTTTAGAAGGTTCTGTATGTGTTGCAGAAGAGGTGTTTTCTTTTGAATCATTGACATCAGCATCAGAATCAAAAGACAGGTCGTGGATGCTGAGGTCGTAGATTGGTTGGTAATTATCAAGAAACAACAACTCTTCAGTATCAGAGTAAGATTCAAAATCATCGGAGAACTTGCGAGAATCATGTTCTGAATCTGATTCAGGATCAAAGGTTCCACCACAGAGTAAATCAAGATGTGGACAATGAGCAACCTAACTTGGGTCTAGGCTATTCTCAGATTCCGAGCTGAAAAAGGTGTCCCTATTAAGCATGGGCTCAATTTCATGGCTTGTACGGAAGACCTAATCGAAACCCAACTCTTCCAGCTCTTCGATTTCTGTATCATAGATTGGTGTGACATCCGAAAAATCAATCGTATTTTTAAGGAGGTTGGAGAGGTGCACCCATCAAATACAGGCCCAAAATCATAATCTAAAATTAAAATCTGATTTCCATCACATGGGGCCTTGTAATTATCCCAATAAAGCTCAGATCCAGATTCTAGGTTAAAAGTGTGGGTTGGATCACTAGAATCTAGGTTGGGCTCTACAGGGATGTCAGAATTGACCTTGAGGACCACCTTATCAAAATAAGGAGTGGAATTTATGCCCTCGAGTGGTTTTGACTTAATCTCATTATCATAGGTGTCTTGGAAATCTAAGCTTGGTGAACTAGTGTTTTGTATCTCTAGGGCTGGCTCAAAATCGTGATCACCTACAATTAGATCCTCCCAACCCTCATCAAGATCAGGAATGTCAATTGCTATGAAATTTGAATCTGAATTCATTTAGGCTGGGGATCCATAATTATCATCATTGAACTAGGGATTTAGGAAACTGTGTTGATCACTAGTCTCACTCCAAGATGTTTTTTAAGTTTCTAACGAGTATTTTTGATTAATTGTTCTATATAAATTATTCAGCAATTCTCCCTGTTCTTCTAAAATGTCCCGGAATTTTTCTGGAAGTGAAGGGCTTGACCAACATTGTAAACACTCATTATTGTGTAATTTCACCAATTCACTGTGTTCTGCTAATAGGTGATCTCGGGTTGAACCATGTTTCATTTGTGCCCATATCATCATTATACGGTTCAAAATGTGGTTCATTGATTTTGCAAATTTTTCCTAAATGTCCCTTTTGCAATATTCTTCATGGTTTTTATAGCCATTCTCAAGTATCTTTTCTTTCATGCTCATTTGGGACTCAAGTTTTCTAAATGGTCTTCCTATATAACCGTGCTGCATTTTTGAATCATATGGTGGAACAAAGATGTAGAATCAAATTTCAAGATTAGAATGAAGTTGATCAAATCTGAAAGAGATTTCTAAGATTATCTAGTGAGGCTTCTTAGGTTAAAAACCTAATAGCTTTCTTGAGTATGTGCTCTGATAGAAGGGATGAGGGACTGGATGTGAGATTTGACCCAATCAAGGCCCCCAAAGATTTTTAGATGACTAAGGCAATTTCGAGGAGGGTGATACCTCTAAATCAGAAATTCGTACACCCAAGAATTACCTGGGCATCCAGCAAGGGAGAGCCCCACAAAGACCCCTACATGGTAGAGCACCCCCACAGGTTACAAGGTTTCCCCCACCTGACCTTCCTTGTCCTTGAGGGTCCAAGTAGACTAGAATGTATGAACTTAAGTCCTTAAGTCTACCAATTTTATGTCCTAATTTGTGCTTTTGATTTCACTTGAATAGAAAGTTAATATAACTTATGACCTAATTTGGAGTTTGGTTGCCCTATAATGTAGACCAACTTCACCTGACTTGCCCTAAATATGGCAGAATGAGATCTAGATAAAGACCTAGAAATCACCCTGAATTGACTCTCAAGTTATTAGGTCCAAGATTTTAGGATTTAAGTGAAATTAGAGCATGATTTTTGGGTTTTTCTGATTAGATCTTTTCAATCAAGGGCTTGGGTAGCACACAAATGCGAGAGGGTAACTTTCCTTTAAATAAGGCAAAAATGTGTACTAGCACTTCAAAACCCTAATGCAAAAACCCTAATTGGTTCTATTTCCAAGTCTAATTGTTCTTGACATGTTCATTTAGGACTTCAACCAAAAAATGTGTTAACCTAAAGTGATTTAGAATTTAAGCATATTCCCTAATAGGTACAAGAAATCAAGGATGGGATCTCTAAACAGAATTGCTTCAACTTCAATCAGTACATGAAAAGAATTCACAAATCAGGAAACCTTCCTTTTAAATGATGATTACTATGAAAAAGAAGGCAAGTGATTCCTAATTGATTATTTCCTTTTTTGTCTTCCCAAGATTAGGAGGTTGATTATGGAAGAATAAAGAAGTTACCTACCATGGAGTGGTTGATTTGCACAGAAGATCTCATGAAGTACCTCACAAAATCACAAGAAAGTAAACAGGGCAAGTTAGTGCTCAAATATAACCAAATAATGTAGAGAATAGCAGTGAATTACGTGTTGCTCCCTGACAATGGCGCCAAAATGTTAACGAGCAAAATTGAGGTTTTGAAAGATGTGTTTGCTGTAGCAATAAATCCGTAAAAATAGCTCAAAAAATAAATAAAATTTATACCCGAATGAAAGTTCGAGGTCGTTCGCTGGGAGCAAATAGGAATTCACATGCTAATCTCGAAAATTAATGTAAATGAGCATAATTAATTACTCGAAAACTAATATTCAATGGATAACATGAATTTGTGAAGGATCTAATGAGGCAAAAAAGAATGTTAAGGCAAAAGAATGGTGATTTGATTCACAAATTATTAGCCTCAGTTAAGCATTTATCAACCAACCAAATGTTTGAATAGTACTGATCAATCAGAAATGCCATGTAGCCACAGCACCAAATCAGACGTCAAGTATACACTCAGATGTCTTAAATGTTGCTACAGTGCCTCAGGGAGGCCTTTTCTTCTCAGTCTCTTCTTCTCTACTTCTTCCTCTGCGACCTTTCTTCTTTTGCTCTTGTCCCTTCTCCTCTTCTTTCTTTCCTTACTAGTTTGGCTTCTGTTCTTCATGTACAGAGGGATTTCTTCTTCAAAAGGCTAAGTGTCAGCCATTGATCTTCGGAGCAACATTCCCCTGCCCTCTCTCTCTCTTTCTCTCTCTGGGTTCAGCTCTCCTAGAGCCTTGCACATTACCGGGTAATCGGATTCGGATCTAAGTGCATCCGGGACCAAGGCTACGGCCATGGGTAGTAGCCAAGGTGTGCACGGGTTAGGCGGGTCAGGTCAAACCAGGCCTACATGTACAGTGTCACGGGCGAGGTAGTTGTTGGGTGAGAGGGGACCTCATCCCCATGTGTTGAGGCAAATAGCCTATAGCACAAAATCAACTTATGCAGTGTTGGATGCTTAGTGGTTTTCGTGGTGGAACTACATCTCCCACCTTCCTCACGCACACTACTACAGTGGATGATGCATCTAATTGAGGGAGCTACTAATGGTAGAGCTTCCAATATAAGCCATGGATCACGTCTTGGGATCTTTTCTCTCCACCTGGGACTTCCACTTTGGGCTTGCAAGTGCTAGAGTAAGCTTGAAGCAAGCTCAAAGCTCTTCGTTGATGGCAGAGTCAACCTGAGTACCTAAAATCAAAAGATGGCCTCTTGGCCTCATCAAAACAACTCAAAAAACTTCGCCAGACATCGTGGAGTGCAATGGTGGTGGCGCAGAGGTGATTGGTGGTGTAAGGAGGTCTGACGACCTCAAAATGTGAGTGCAATGGTAGGGCTTTTAGGGGAATGATTTGGGTGGATGGTGGAGCGAAATAGGAGAGGGGTTTTATAGAGGGTGGTGTGGCGGAGGTTTTGAGGTGGTTGGTGAGGCGGATGGAGGGGTGTAGCGGTGGGCACGCCTCACCTGAGGAGTGGTCAGAGATGGGGAAGACGAGGATGAATGGCTGCGTCGAGGGTTATTTTTTTGGGATTTTTGGGTATAAAACTAACCTAAGGATCTAAACTAACTAAACTAACCCAAATCTAATAGATGAAAGGGGGAGGACGACACCAGCATTGGTCGTCCAGCACTGGGGAAGAAAATACTCTAGTAGAGGGGGTCGACGATGACAACGAAGAAAGAACAATGGTGGCTAGTATTGCATGATGCAGAGGAAGGTGAGGAAGAAGAATCCGTCATCGATATTGCAGTCAGACGACGAGGATAGGCAGAGGGAGTCATCAAAGCTCGAGGAGCTATTCAGCATAAATAGGGGAGAGGAATTTGGGGGATTTCCAGTTGAAATTGAGTCTGAGATGGACGATATTCATTGGGGCTTCGTGTATAGGCCTCTGGAGGATGATTTGGGCTTGGGAGGCAAGCTTCCCAAGCATGGAAGGTCACCGCAAATGGAATCTTAAAAGATACCTGAATCTCTCATGTGTTCGCCTGAAAGATTGGGAAGGTTGTTGGATTCATGACTAGATTCATTGGAGAGAGAACTTCTCAAGGAATCTCCCTTCCAATTTTGGTAGGGATTCATTGATTAGAGAAGTTCTCTAAAATCAAAGGTCCGGAGTTGTACGATTAGGATTCTAGGGCAGCAGGGACCTTTTTGTGAAGAGGACAAAGAAGCTGGGCACTTTTGTGAGGAATTCAAAAGCCGAGCGGTTATTGGAGATAAATAAAGTTAGACTTAGACCAAACTGCAAACTAGGTTGAAACAATCTCATCAGATTGGGCCCAAATTTTGGTACAAACATAATTTGGACCTAAGCAATCCAATGGTGAAATTGGATCTTGTTTTTGACCTAGTTTGACTGAGTAATTTATGTAAAAACCCAAATTAGGGCAAAAGTCTATCTGTGGCTCGATTTTGGGTCAAGATGGGTTTTAGTGGTCAAATCAAGGATGCCAAACCATAAATAATATTTTTATATAAATTTTAGATGGTTTTGGTGAATTTTATCCTGACTAGAATCTCAGTTAATTAAGTGGGTTTATTTTTAGGATTTCGGAAGTTATTTATTCTCAAAACACGCGAAAACCTTTTTCTGTTTGTACTAAGACACTTTTTAGACTCTTAACACCATTTGACCCTTAATTAACCCTTGAGAAATCTCATGATTATACTACAACTAAGATGTGCTCTTAAAACTACAGTTTTACCACTATTTTACTATATTTCTCAGAATGATTACGCAATGAATTATGATCCTATGTTTTTATGTAGGAGCATTTAATGATAGAATATGACTAAATAAAGCTAGATATGGTTGATGATGACGTTATCATCAGTGGGGCAAGTTTATCAATTGCATCAACCTTAGCTTTGTCCACCTCAATCCCCTTAATTAAGACCACATGCCTAAAGACAATTCCTTCTTAGGTTGATTTCTCCAAGCTATCGACCAATTTTGACTTAATACATCTTTTAAGGATTAATTCAAGGCCAGCGAGGCAGGAATTTTAAGAGTTTCCAAAGAGGGAAAAGTCATCCATGAACATTTCAAGACACTCAAAACATGCTAGAAAAAATCGCTAGCATGCACCTTTAAAAGGTCACAGGTGCATTGCATAGCCCAAAAGGCATCCTACGAAATGCAAAGGTTCCATAGGGTCTTGTGAAGGTTTTTTTTTCCTGGTCTTTGGAATGGATAATAACCTTATTGTATCTCGAATATCCTTCTATGAAATAGAAGTACTTCTGCCCGGCTAACTTTTTTAAGATTTGATCAGTGAAAAGTAGAGGGAAATGACCCTTGTAGTGGTTGTTTTTTGCTTCCAATAATCAGTACAAACTCACCAGGAGGAAGCTGAACGGGTCACCATAGATTCTCCTTTCTGATTAGTCACCACGATTATCTTGATTTTGTTAGAAACTATCTGCGCGGAGCTAAGTTGGGGACTATCTAAGATCGGGTAAATTATCCCAGATCAAGCCACTTAATTATTTCCTTCTTGACCACTTCTTGTATATTGGGGTTAAATCTCCTTTCCATCTCGTGAGAAGGGTGGGATCCTTCTTCTAAATAATTCCTATGATTACAATAAATTCTTTCCTCTTTATTTTTCTTTAGGGCCTTAACTAATTTTATCACTTGCTTCTTCAATTTACCAGTTATAATTACTAGAAGCATCTTCTTAGGGCCTAAGAATTAATACTTTAGGTTTTGAGGTAATGGTTTTAACTCCAACTGCGGTGCATTCTAAATTGATGGTAGAGAAGATGCTGGTAAAGATTCAGCAGAGAAATCTAATGGAAGAGGTTGGGAATAGATAGAATCAACAACCTCTTCGAGGTATGGCGGGTTTGCCATAGAGGGTTGTGGGTCATGTGAGTGTGCGTGGAGCCTGAAGGATAAAGTATACACTAGAGTGGGGGTGGATAGAGTAATATTTAATTCTATGATCAAATAAAAATCATTCACCATAGATCGAAAGATTTTAGAAGACATGGACCAAAAATGATAGCACCTGATTTATAGTGGAAACCCCTACAGGTAAAAAGCAATACCTAAGCCTCCCAACTTAGGATTTCTCTAACTAGTCAACGCTAACTAATCCACTAATGTACCACTTTAATGAGGGTGGTACAACCTCTTACATGACGTCTTCTCTTTCATAGCTGACTAAGAGTAGAACAACAACAACGGGACTTATAAGACAACTTGAAAACAACATGAATAAAAGGACTATAACAAATGTTCCTATGGAACCTTAGTAAGATTAGAACAAATAGAGGTTTTGAAATTTGCAAAGAATCGTGCTTTGGATCACAGTAATTGGAGTCGCAAAGGTGTGAAAGCACTGAATAGAGTATGTGTTTTGCTCTTTGAAAGCTCTTCTAGTGTGTTTTGAAGAGGGAGGTCAAGGTCCTATTTATAGGGATTTTTTGACTTGTTTTTGAAATACTGGAAATATGATGTTGATCAATCATACGTGGGGTTGGTCAATCAAAAATACTTTGCTTGATTAAAGAAAAGGTTTTATCGATTCCATGTTGATCGATTAAATTGGGATTTCGATCAACTTTGTAAATTCAAAGAAAATTTGACTGCTAGAATGCTTTGATCGATTAAACAAAAAGGGTTGATTGATCAAAATGGAAATATGACCGTTGGAGGTCTTTGATTGATTAAGAAAGAGTATTGGTCGATCAATGTTTGGTTGATCATAAAGATGATTGGTTGATTAATAGTAGTAAAGACTTAGGTTAAAAAAGGAATACAACTTTTGTGATTTTGAAAACTCATCGTTTGTTATTTTATTGTGTTTCCCGACATAGTTCTAGACATAATAAAAGGTAAAAACAATCTTCAAGTCTTCTTCTGGAATTGATATCACTTGAAGAGTTTGAATTCATTTGATGAGGACACATCATAACTTGATTTGCTTGTAATGGTTAGTCTTCAATAAAAACATAATTTTTTTACAGCGAAATAATGGTATTAATGTTCTCCATCATAACCTAGCTGGTCTCTCTCTATTGGTGCATCATCAAAGAAGTGCAATCTGTGACATCCTATACTCCCAACGGGCCATGTCTGGAGAACTACCTATCAAAGTAAGACCACTTTATGTCAAAAAAGGAAGGAGTGGGTCTCACTAGAGGCAAGTAGTAAGCATCAAAATGCTAGTAGGGTGTATAAGCTAGTGTAGTAGAGGAGAGTCCAGCCAAGGAATGAGGAGGTTGGGAAGAGGAAGGTACAGCTTAAGGGGGTCTTACATGAGTCCATTTTAATGGACTAATATTAAGCCTAAGTATCTTTAATCGTATCGTTTAGGTGTGTTAACAATTGCAATTAAGTTGTAGAATATTTGTACGCATCATGATTTACGTTTATAACATTCTATAACTTAATATGTAACGATTTTGTTGTTTTTATGTGCAGGTATTTTATTTAGAAAGAGAAAGGGTTGGGGAGCAAATTTCCCCAACAACTGGCGGGATCTTTTCCCTTTCCTCCGGCTAGTCGTAACTCTCCCCTCCAACGCCCGCTGGCCAAAAATAGAAAAGGGATTTGAAAATCCCTTGATTGGCGCACGCAGGGGGAGAGAGGAGTTAAAAGAGAGGAGGCGGGGTGCACTAGCCAGGATCCATCTTCCCCCTGGCGGGGAAAAACTCCACCGCATGCACTGTGCCCATGCCTGCTCCTTCACCACCAGGTGCCCATCTTCAGCACCAAGCACGCCAAACCCCTCCTGCAAGTGCAAGCACCGCTCGCGCCCTCACCTCTCCCAGTTTCAGCCGCTCCAACTCTCCAACACCACTGCCAAAGCCTCCTCCACATGCACCCAAAAGCATCGCCTCACCTTACGTGCGGCTGCAGCCGTGCCGCACCAAGCCAGACCATCTCAAGCACCCATCTCCCTTCCAGCACCTCATCTTTCCTGCTCCAGCACTGTACCGCACGCCTACCGTAGCACCCGCGCCTCTGCAAGCGTCTGCTTGTGCTCCACTTCAAGCTACGCCATCTACAGTGCGCACTCACCAGCAGGTGCACACCCCCTCACTGCAACGTGCACCCACCCGCACCACCTTGCGCACGCACGTCGGTAGGCTCCCAACCGCGCGCTTCAGCCACACCCTCCAGTGCCTCCCCGCAGGTGCACGCCCTTGCAGCCGCACACAGCCCGCTGCATCTGCGGACCACCTCACCCTCCAGTGCCACTCCGCAGGCACACCCTCCTTCCTGCTGCAGGCGCTGCACCGCGCCTCAACCCATAGGCACCTGCAGACATCACAGGCGCGCCCTCCTTCCTACTGCAGGTGTACGCCCATTCACCTCCCTCCAACCGCGCCTAAAGGTGCTATGCGCCTTCACCATCTGCAGCAAGCGTGGCAGAGGCGGTAGCAGCCTCCACCGGTCCTCATCTCCTCCGCCGGCCGGCCACCTCGACCATCTTCGTCGACGCCGCCGCCTCCATCGGATAGCCATCATCCTCACCAACATCCCATGCTTGTGACAGCCCCGCCGTTGCTCTCTCTCTCTTGCGAGGAGGAGAGAGAGCAAATGCTCTGTTTCCTCCACCTTTAAAAATTATGGAAAATGCCATTTTCAAAGTTACTGTTCATTTATTTTCTGAATTAATATATTGCAGCACAATTTGCATGGACACCCCTTGCTTAATTTGAAATTACATATAATTGATTTCTCCTTCTGAATGACATACAATATGAGATAATTATTATAGTTCTTTAGTTAGGAGATTAGTGTTAACATTGTTTGCTATTACCAAGGTCATTATCTAGAATATTACATTGTGGTAATTTTGCATGTGCACCCTCATCTTCTTGATTAATTATCTATATTGAGAATTTATGCTGGAAATGAGAGCACTAGTTAGCATGCATCTCTATTAATATTCCCGATTCCTTTATGCATTATTACTCTTTTTTTTTTAGGCTAATTCCTCCCTGTGGAGATGACCTAACTTTTCGTGGTTAGTTTTGAATATTTAATTATTTTGAAAAGCGATTTTCTGCCACGCGATTAAATACAATGGCACATCATTTTATGTTAAAGTTTTCAACGAAAACAAAGATTGCACTTTCAAATGGCACCGTTGTCGGGGAGGTCGGGGAGGAAAAATGACTATTAATTTTTTAGGATTTTTATGTTATTTTTATGCTATTTTGAAAGCTTTTCTGAATTACTAACTGTGGATTTTCTTCTGTGAAAAAACACGCGACGAATGCGACGGGCATTTACGGCGGAGATGATCTTTTTGGTGGACCTTGAAGCCACCTGGAGGACGGCAACAGGAACACGTGGGCCTTGATCCAACGCACATAGGCTTATGGAGAAGCCTATTTCTAATTTAATCATTAGGTTTCAGTTAGATTTATTTAGATAGACATTAGAATTTGAATTCTATCTTTTGGACCCTTGTTGGGTATTTTTGGGAACGCGTCCCCAGTGCCACTTTATTTCTTCTTGCTCTTGTATGCGGGAGCGTATTTTTGGGAGTGTGTTCCCATTTATTTAGATTATAGGATTATTTGAATTGTTTGAACTGAATTTCAGTTAGTTAGTTAGATTAAGTTTGTTTGGTTATTATAGAAAAAAAAAAATCAAACTGCCTGCTAGAAGCTACATATCTATAGGACGACCATCTAGGACTGAATGAGTAGCATCTAGTTTATTTTTATTTCATTGCACTCATTACTGCACGAAGAAAGCTGGAGTAAGGTACATCTTCTCTTGAGCATTAATTACTTGTCATGCATATGCATTGAACCTAAATCTAAGACCACTAAAGAGCTTGAATCAAATTAATTCAGTGGTCACTCTAAAAAATTGGGACTATTAAGAGGTTGGACTTTAAAATCTGTGACTTAAACTTGTGTGCAAAAGGACCCTGTTTGCAAAATTTCAAAAAATCAAAACATGATCGTATGCTTGCACAAATGAGGCACTGTGCACCTCACATAAGGTCACTAGATAAATTTCTACCTCTCCTCTTTTGCACCACAAGGGAAGTTAGTCGGAAATCAACAAGCCTATCCACCAAGTTACTTCGGTTCCTCGTGTGTGGGCTCGATTCGAGACTTCCATCCCTTGCGAGTAGGTTATAGGCACCAGCGAAGTTGGCTTAGGAAGCATAATTTTTGCAAAACTTGTTTGGCCACCAACTAAACATATAACTCTAAGACCTACAATATACTAAAAACAGATCCTGTTGAATTTGTGTTTGCTTTGACAATAGAACTCTCTAGGAAGTTTTTGGTTATAATCTAAATTTTGCTAAATCCTAAGAGAGTTAAAATTGTTTTGCTTAAAGAAATGGATTACTCTTACTCCTATCATTCAGATTATTAGAGTCAATACTTCCCATCTTTTAATCAGGATCCCATGCTCCTAGCGTATCCATCCTTTGATGGGTACATTGACAATTCATGGGATCATTCTCATTCTTACCCTGGGAGTACTGGCTTGATAACTCCCACTTTTGAGCAGAGCCTAGGAGAGGGATTTTCCACCCCTGAAATCCCTACTTCCATGCAAGCACCCAACCCTCCCACCCTTCATGATTTTCCGTATAGAGGTTGGACCGATACCCTTAGGCCACCAGAGCTTGAAATTGACTATCCTCCCCAACCTGATAATAGTAGCCTCTCCTCTTTTATGATAGAAATGCAAAAACAACAAAAGGAAATAATGGAATCAATGGGAGAGATGTTGAGGAATAGTCAATAGTTAAATGAAGAAATAAGACAACTTAGCTACATGCTTCCCGATAGTCCTGATTCCTACCCATACGATCATGATCATGAAAATAATTCTGAAGAACCTAATGACAATAGGGATACAATTTTATGTAGCTATCACTTAGACTCTTCCAATGAGACACGGCCACTAGAGCACAATGATCATAATGATTATCCACTTGAACTACATTGGAGTCAAAAGCAAGGGAAGATGGTACCTCTTGAGGACCTTGACCCCAATGATGGCATTCTCCTTACCCCTACCAACCCAGGTCAAGGTTATATTGTTCCTATCACTTCCCCTCTTGATTATTTGGTGGAATCCCATTCTACTCTTAGTGAGCCTACTCCTGATCCTCCACTTAGGGAATCAACACCTACCATTCAATATTCTGAGGGTTCAAATGCACCTAATGAAGGTGACCCTAAGGGAATAGAGGATGATCAATTCTGGTCTCAGGGATATGAAGAGTCTAATACAGAGGATGAGGATGCCCCAACAGAGGAACCTGAACTGAAAATCTGGAGTGAATCACAGGAGAATTATTTATCATTTGAGGATTTACCTCCAGAGGATGGAAATAATATGATTAAATCCAGATTCCTCCTTTCTTTTGAGAGTCATCCTCCACCAAAACAGGAGTTGATATTAGAGGAGGACAAACAAAATAATGAGAAGTCTATGGGAGACTCTCAGGGACAAAACACATCAATTAAGGATTTATACCCTGAGAACAATAACGAATTCAATGATATAGGCTTCCTCCAAAATATTAAGACTGATCCTCCTTTAGAAATAATTGAGGATACTGATCCAACTCCTAATGAATCACATATACACCCCGACAAATATTTGAGTGAACCAAACGAATCTGGGGATGAGCTGAATGATAATGATTCTTACATTTTAACTCTGCCATCAAAAAGTTGTAATTTGGAGTCTACCCTTGATTCAAATATGACTCCGATCATTAATGCTAGGAAGGATAACTTGAAGTTGTCTACAGCTGTTAGGGAGTGTACACAATCTGAATCATTGTTAGAATTGGACCTAACACCAACTAAGCCCTCATTGGACTTAACCATTACCTTCCAACACTACAAACAACCATTATACTCCCTAACCGATCTGTGGCTCAGATCTCTACTCATGTACATTCTTTCTGGAGAATATATCAGGCCAGTACATCCTAGGATAGAATGGCGAGTATGGATTGATGGTTGTACTTTTACTCTCGCCATTCAAGGGTTTGAACTAATAATGATTATATCTTCTAAAACCCATCCTGCTTTCGTGGATCCTTATTATCCTCCACTTATTCCATTTCGGGAGGCCTCTTTTCATATTCCCTTTCTTATTCCTAGACCTCCCCAGGTAGCCAATGAGATTTTCTGTTTTCATTTCTTTTGGTCAGCATTTGGAATTACATTGCATCATCAGCTCGCCAACATCCGTGGTTACCTATTTTCTAGGCCTACGCTGTTACGCATACTCTTAGGGCCTAACCTTTTCTATTTGGAACCAGACTTATAGGTTCCTTCTTAGTCTAGCTACTAACAGAAAATGCAACGCTTGTTGGGAGGCAACCCAGCAGACCGTGTCAGGTGATATTTTTCCTTTCTCCTCCTGTTTTAATTTTACAATGGGGACATTGTAGGATTTCGGCATGGGGGAGTGCATTTGCATTTTAGGAAGTATTCATGCATTTAGGTTAGCATAAAAAAAGAAAAATCTCTTTTCCTGAGCTGAATGGGTTAGTCCCTAGCAAAATACCTTTGTTATTGGAGGTTTTTCTTCCGGAATTATTTCTTAAGTTTAGAATCTAGTACATTTATTTCACGTGCACGTAGACTTGGTAATGGATCCTTGAGGAAAGCAAATGAGCATTTGTAAGTCTACTGAATCCTTTGACAGTTCATAGGGTGTCAGGCATACTATCTTCTAATAGATCTACCTCATATTTGTGAGAAGAAAGTAGAGAGCTTACTAGTGCGCTAAGTCTAGTGCAAGGACTCTTAAGTTTTGGATAATTAGATGATGATACTTCAGAGTTAGGCATAGTTTTCACTCTCTATTCCTGTGTGCGTATTTTGTGTGAATTCTTGAGAGTCAACAAATAAGGCAAATACACAGAGATTGAGTCTTAATAAAGCTATAACTATGGTCGATGGTTACGACCGTCCTTCATAGAGTCCTCGGCTGAAGGAGGGTAATAATGTCAAAGGTCAAAAATACGCCTGTCCTATACATTCCTTCCCGGTGCCGAGAATAGGCACTTCCACTAAATAAGCCACACAACTTCCTTTTGACCATCATCATCCCTAATAATGCCTCGTAAATAAAAGTCCATATCGTATTGTGTTGATTGAAAAAGAAACAAAAACAAGAAAAAAAAAGAGGGAAAAGAAGAAACAGAAAGAAGAAAAAGAAGAAATAGTTATATTACAAAAAAAAAAGTCCAAGTTTCTAATGTAATATTGTTTCTGAGGCAACATAACACCTTGCGCGTTCCACCAAATATGACCAATACATGCCTTTTAGTATTTCTGATCACCTGAATACTGGTTGAGGACTCTAACTTAGTTGTAGAGTTATTAGGACTTTAATTGGTGTGGACGCCATGTAAGGCCACCAAATAGTGAGTACAATTTCTAAATCTGGCAAGATTCGTGATCTCAGAAAGAAAGGAAAGAGAGAGTGCCCAGGAACATCAAGAGAGCACAATTGTGTAGCCTTTCTCATAGTTGACTTGTCTAATAGTCTAGAGATCTAGAGTTTGCAGTACTAGACTATATGTTGCACCAGATGAGTGTGTGCCACCAAATACAAATCCATTCAACTCGATATCTCCTACCTAAGCCAAATGCCGGGGTCAAATTACAAATTACTGTCTGCTTTATCCTCGAGGGAAGTGGTTTCCTATCTCGACAGAAATTTTTGCCAAGGGTGATGTACGAACTCCCAATGCGAATCGACTCCTTCACTTGGATCTGTTACCTAGGCTATCAGCACTTCACATTTTTCTGGATTTCTAAAGTTTTGAAATAAGAAAAGAAGAAATCTTCTAATTACTTCTATTATTTTTCATTTTTGCTAGGGACTAGAAAATCTTAGGAATGGGGGTATTCGATGAGTCCATTTTAATGGACTAATATTAAGCCTAAGTATCTTTAATCATACCGTTTAGGTGTGTTAATAATTGCAATTAAGTTGTAGAATATTTGTACGCATCATGATTTAGTTTATAACATTCTATAACTTAGTATGTAATGATTTTGTTGTTTTTATGTGCAGGTATTATATTTAGAAAGAGCAAGGGTTGGGGAGCAAATTTCCCCAACAACCGGCAGGATCTTTTCCCTTTCCTCCGGCCAGTCGTAACTCTCCCCTCCAATGCCCGCCGGCCAAAAATAGAAAAGGGATTTGAAAATCCCTTGATTGGCACACGTAGAGGGAGAGAGGAGTTAAAAGAGAGGAGGTGGGGTGCACTAGCCAGGGTCCATCTTCCCCCTGGTGGGGAAAAACTCCACCGCATGCACTGTGCCCATGCCCACTCCTTCACCACCTGGGGCCCATCTTCAACACCAAGCACACCAAACCCCTCCTGCTGGTACAAGCACCGCTCGCGCCCTCACCTCTCCCTATTTCAGCCGCTCCAACTCTCCAACGCCACTACCAAAGCCTCCTCCCCACGCACCCAAAGGCATCGCCTCACCTTGCGCGTGCCTGCAACCGCGTCTCACCAAGCCAGCACCATCTCAAGCACCCATCTCCCTTCCAGCGCCTCCTCTTTCCCGCTCCTGCATCGCATCGCATGGCTACTGCAGCACCGGTGCCTTTGCAAGCATCCGCTCGCACTCCACTTCAGGCTGCACCATCTGCAGCGAGCGCCCACCTGCAGGTGCACACCCCTTCACTGCAGCGTGCACCCACCCGCACCGCCCTGCGCATGCCCGTCGGCAGGCTCTCAACTGCGCGCTTCAGCCACACCCTCCAACGCCTCCCCGCAGGCGCGTGCCCCTGCAGGCGCACACAGCCTGCCGCATCTACCTCTAGCGCAGCTTCGCAAGCTCACCCTCCTTCTTGCTGCAGGCGCTGCACCGTACCTCAACCCGCAGGTACCCGCAGACATCACAGGCGTGCCCTCCTTCCTACTACAGGTGTACGCCCATTCGCCTCCCTCCAGCCATGCCTAAAGGCACTGCGTGCCTTCGCCATCTGCAGCAAGTGTGGTAGCGGCGGCAGTAGCCTCCTCTGGTCCTCATCTCCTCCTCTGGCCAGTTGCCTCCGGCCATCTCCATCGGATAGCCATCGTCCTCGCCAACATCCCTTGCTCATGATAGCCCCACCGGTGCTCTCTCTCTCTCGCAAGGAGAGAGAGAAAATGCTTTGTTTCCTCCACAATTAAATATTACGGAAAATGCCATTGTCAAAGTTACTGTTCATTTATTTTTTGAATTAATATATTGTTGCACAATTTGCATGGACACCCCTTTCTTAATTTGAAATTACATATAATTGATTTCTCCTTCTGAATGACATAAAATATGAGATATTGATTATGGTGTCATTAGTTAGGAGATTAATATTAACACTGTTTGCTATTACCAAGGTCATTATTTATAATATTATATTGTGGTAATTTTGCATGTGTGCCCTAATCTTCTTGATTAATTATCTATATTGAGAATTTGTGCTGGAAATGAGAGCACTAGTTAGCATGCATCTCTATTAATATTCCCGATTCCTTTATGCATTATTACTCATTTTTTTTAGGCTAATTCCTCCCTGTGGATATGACCTAACTCTTCGTGGTTAGTTTTGAAAATTTAAATGTTTTGAAAAGTGATTTTCTACCATGAGATTAAATACAATGGCACATCATTTTATGTTAAAGCTCTTAACGAAAACGAAGATCGCTCTTTCAGTCTTGATGAGCCTATTGACGATAATGTCATCAACAACCATATCTAACTTTATTTAGTCAATTTCCATCATTAAATGCTCCTACATAACCATAAGAAGGCAATAATTCATTGCAAATCCTTTCAGAGAGATATGCAAGAAACTGGGCTTAAAACTATAATCTTACCATCATATCATGAATGAAGAATAATTGTGGGTTTCTCCAGGGGTTATTAAGGGTCAAATAATCTTAAGAATCTAACAAGTGGATTAGTACAGATAGAAATGGGTTTTCATGTGTTTTGAGAATTAAATGACTTCTGAAATCCTAAAAGATGATTCACTTAATAAATTGATGATTTTGTTAGGATAAAATTCACCTAAACCATCTAAAATTTATAGAAAAATATTATCTAGGGTTTGGCATACTTGATTTGACTAATGAAACCCATCTTGACCTAAAATAGAGCCACCGACTGACTTTTGCCCTAATTTGGGTAATTATGCAAATTCTCTAGTCAAACGTGGTTAAAACTTAAATCTAACTTCACCATTGGATTTCTTGGGTCTAAATTAGGTTTTCATCAAAATTTGGACTCAATCTGAGATCATCTTGACCTAGTTTGCAATTTAGTCTTGTTTGATTCTTTTATCTCACACTCATGCCCTTAACTTTTGAATTTCCTACAAATAGCCACCCAGCTTTATCGTCTTCTTCACAAATAGGTCCTCGCTGCACCAAAATCCTATTCCTACAACTCTGGCGACCTTCAAATGGTAATATCTTCCTGATTTCTAGCTCAATCCCTTCCAAAATTAGAAGGGAGAGTCCTTAAGGAGTTTTCTCTACAATGAATCGGTCATGAGTCCAACAACCTTCCCAATCACTCATGCGAACGCATGAGAAATTCTAGTATCTTTCAAGCTTCCATCTCTGGTGACCTTCCAAGCTTGGGAAGCTTGCTTCCCATGCTCAAATTATCCTCCAGAGGCCTATAAAAGAAGACCCAGATCTCGTCGAGTTCCACAGACTCGATTTTGGCCTAAAAATCCCAAAATTCTTCTTTCATATTTCGACCAAATAGCTCCTCGAGCTTCGATGACTCCCTCTACCTATCCTCAACGTCCGACTGCAGTACTGGCAGTGGATTATTCTTCCTCACCTTCCTTTGTGTCGTACAATACCAGCCGTCGTCGCTCTACCTCTGTCGTCATCGCCGTCCCCCTCTACCGAAGTGTCTTCTTCCCCGGCGTCGATTTATCAACACTGGTGTCATTCTTCCCCCCCTTCATCTATTAGATTATGGTTAGTTTAGTTAGTTTAGATCCTTAGGTTAGTTTTATATGCATAAATCCCAAAAAATAACCCTCGATGCCGCAGTTCACCTCCATCTCCGTCTTCGATCGAACCTTTGGCGAGGTGTATCCACTGCTACACCCTTCCATCCACCTCGCCAAAACTCTCATAAGCTTCTCCTCATCAACCTGCACAAAACCCTTATCCTAATCCGCCACTCCACTAACCTAAATCATCCACCAAACAACCCATCACTGCACCTCCATTCCAAACTCCATCCGACCTCACAACGCTCCTCACCTCATGCTGCACCCTCCACCACATTCGTCGTGCTACAGCGAAGCTTGCTGTACCATCTGACGAGGCTGCAAGGCTGTATTCTTCTCTACAGGTGTATTCGCTGGAGCTCCGCGACCTCCGCCATCGCCGCCATCATTCGTCGAGTTCCAAGCGTTGCGAGCCTAGGCAACATCCCCAAGCAGCATGGAGTGGCTTCAGGTCTCATTCCAAGGACTCAATTGGAAGCCATACCCTCAGTAGATGCCTTGATTGGAAAGGCAATCCAGCTGCAAACGCACATAAAGAAGATGCACTATCGTTAGCACGGCAGAACTCCAAACAATGCATAAATTGAAAAAGTGAAGCTGGCTTATCGTCTCAAGTAACTTGGGGCGTAAGGCCCCACACATCATCACACGTGCCTCACCCATGACACGCATCACGTGGGCCTGGCTCCAACTTGACCTACCTAACCCACACACACCTCAGCTGTGACCCACGCTCGCAACCCTGGTCCCAGGTGTGCTTAGATCTGAATCCGATTACCCGATACTGTGCAAGGCCCAAGGAGGGTTGAACCTAGAGAGAGAAAGGAGAGAGAGTACATGGGTCAGGGGAGGGTTTTGCTTTGAGGAGATTTCAACACAGCCAAAATGAAAGCCCTTTTGTGCATGAAGAACAGAAGCCAAAGAGAGAGAAAGAGAAGAAGCGGAGAAAGAAAGGAGAAGATCCTGTGCAGAGAACCAAAGAGCAAAAGTATAGAAAGAAGAACATCAGAAGGGAAAGGAAGAGAAGAGCACTGTAGCATCAAACTTGTAAGTCGTTTGATCCTACCATCAGATATCCAATTCTCCTATTTCGAGCTAATTAACTTTATTAATATTGAACATCTGCCTGCTATGATTGTAAGGTGTAATCGGTGATTCAAATCACCATTTTACTCTATTCTTTTTGCACATTGATACTTGACATTATTGCTATATCATTCTAAATTAATTCTGATTGTAATTTCTTATATCTTTTTATGTGCTCATTTATATTATTTGTTGTGATTAGTGAGTGAATTCCTATTTGCTCCCAGTGAATGACCTCGAACTTTCATTCGAGTATAAATTTTATCTTTTATTCAAGGTATTTTTGAGGATTTAATACTACAACGAATGCATCTTTCAAAACCCTCGAATCAGCTTCGATCAACATTTTCGCGCCATTGCTGGGAAGCAATGTGCAATTCACCACTATTCTCTACATTATTTGATTATATTCGAGCACTGACATGCCCTGTTTGCTTTCTTGTGATTTTGCGAGGTACTTCACGAGATCTTCCACGCAAATCAACCACTCCAGGGTAGGTAACTTCGCTATTCTTCCCTAATCAACATCCTAATATTGGGAAGACAAAAAGAAAAGGAAACAATCAATTAGGAATCACTTGCCTTATTTTTCGTAGTAATCGTCATTTAAAAGGCAAGTTTCCTGATTTTTGAAATTTTTTTTCAAATCTCATTGAAGTTGAAGCAATTCTGCCTAGAGATCCCATCCTTGATTCCCTATACCTATTAGGGAATACGCTTAAATTCTAAATCACTTTGGGCTAACACATTTCTTGCTTGAAGCCCAAGGTGAACATGTCAAGATCAATTGGACTAGGAAATAGAGCCAATTAAGGTTTCTGCATTAGGATTTTGAAGTGCTAGAACACATTTTTCCCAGAATTAAAGGAAAGTTGCCCTCCTGCATTTGTGTGCCACCATGCCCTTGATTGAAAAGATCTAAACAGAAAAACCCTAAAATCAGGCTCTAAATTCACTTGAACCCTAAAATCCTTAGACCTAATATCGTGAGAGTCAATCAGGGTAACTTTTGGGTCTTGACCTAGATCTCATTCTGCCATCTTTAGGGCAGGTCAAGTGAAGTTGGCCTACATTGTAGACCAACCAACCTCCAAATTAGGTCACAAGTTAAATTAACTTCTAATCAAGTGAAACTCAAGGTGCAAATTAGGACATAAAACTCGTAGACTTAAGCTCTTAACTTTGTACATTTCGGTCTACTTGGAACCTAAATGACAAGGAAGGTCGGATGGGGGAAACCCTACAACTCGTGGGCACGCTTTACCATGTTGGGGTCTTTGTAGGGCTCTCCCTTCCTGGCTACCCAAGCAATTCTCAGGCGTGCAAATTTCTGATTCAGAGGTATCATCCACCTCGAAATTGCCTTAGCCATCCAAAAATCTTTGCGTGCCTTGATTGGGTAAAAAATTCACATCCAGTTCCTCATCCCTTCTATTTAGAGTGCATACACAGGTCATCTTAGGGATTTATCTCAGATCTGATCAACTTCAAATCTAATCTTGAGTTTGATTCTACATCTTGATTCCGCCACTTGATTCAAAAATGCAACTTGACATGTTAGGACAAGTGATTAGGAAACTTGTGTCCCAAATGACCATCAAAGATAAAATGATTGAGGCTGCTTATGGATACATGAAGAATATTGTAAAAGGGACATTCAAGAAAAATTTGTGAAATCAATGAACCACATTTTGAACTGTGTAATGATGATATCAACACAATTGAAACACGGTTCAACCCTGCATCACCTATTAGCAGAACATAGTCAATTGGTGAAATTACACAACAATGATTGTCTGCAATGTTGGTCAAACCCTTTACTCCCAGAAAAATTCCAGGAATTTTTATAATGGGGAGAATAGCTGAATAAGTTATATAGAATAATTGATCAAAAATACCCATTAGAAACCAACAAAACATCTTGGAGTGAGACTAGTGATCAACATAGTTTCCCAAATCCTAGGTTCAATGATGATAATTGTGGATCCCTAGCCCAAATAAATTCATATTCAAACTTCATAGCAATTGACATTCCTGATCTTAAGATAGGTTGGGAGAATCCAATTGCAGGTGATCATGATTTTGAGCCAACCCTAGAGATACAAACCCTGGTTCACCAAGCTTAGATTCCCCAAGCACCTGTGAAAATGAAATTAAGTCAGAATCTCTCGAGGGTGTAAATTCCATCCCTTATGTTGATAAGGTGACTCTTGAGAGCAATTCTAACATCCCTGTAGAGCCCAATCTAGATTCCAGTGATCCAATCCACACCCTTAACCTAGAATCTTGATCTGAGCCTTATTGGGATGATTACAAGGCCTTGTGTTATGGAATCAAATTTTGAATCTAGATTAAAATTCTAGGCTTGAATTTGATTAGTGCACCTCCCCAACCTCCTCAGAGATACAAATTGATTTTCCAAAAATTACGCCAATCTATGATACAGAAACAGAGGAGTTGGAAGAGTTGGATTTTATTGGGTCTTACCTACAAGCCAAGAACCCGAGCCCATGCCTAATAGGGACACCTTTCTAAGCTTGGAATCTGAGAATAGGCTAGACCCAAGTCACGTTGCTGCTTTTCCACATCTTGATTTATTCTGTGCTGGAACCTCTGATCCCGAATCAGATTCAGAACATGATTCTCGCAAGTTCTCCGACGATTTCGAATCTTACTCTGATTTTGAAGACCTGTTGTTTATTGATGATTACGAGCCAATCTACGACATCAGTATCCACAACCCATTTTTCTACTCTGACTCTGAGCTCCCTGGTCCTGAGGTCATTGATTCAAAATCAAGGTCCATTAAGATGGAATCATTTCTTTTTGATCCTCAGGAATCAGAAATAGAAATTATCGAGAGTGCCTACAACCCCAAGTTTGAATCTTTTCTTGACTCAGATTTCCTTGATCCTATAAACACTCTTCAGGCATTTACCTTTGATTTTGATGGCTATTATGAGAACTCTCAAGATAAACCCACCTTTGAATCCTTCCTAGAGGAGCCCTCACACACAATTCTTATTGATGCCACCTCTTCTACACATACAGAGTCTTCCAAAACCCATTTTCAACCCTGACCTGCAACCAAACTCAATTTCTACTCTGATTCTCCTCTCAATGAGCCAGTTGCACATGATTCTCCTCCACATTTCAATCGGGTTTCGAGCATCAATTAGACTATGAATCATGCCCCATCTTTCTCTGATTACTTCTGTAGAGTTCCAACATCCACCACTGATTCATTTTCTTTTGAGAATCCCTACTCTAACCAGGCTGATCCGATTTAGCCAAACCCTAGCTTCACACTTCCACATCCTTTTCAGCTCCATACCATCTAGTGGGTATCGAATCTGTTGATCCACATTCATCAACCCGCCAGATTGATTGGGTTTGGGCTGCATCATCAGTCTGCTGATCTAAACAAGCACCTGATTAGACCAACCAGGCTATTGATCAAGGTGCTTGTTCTACAAAACTCGTTTGATTTGCCCACTCCTTCTCCATGACCATTTTATGCTCGGCTGAAGGCATTAAATTTAGCACTTAATGGGAGGCAACCTGTCATTCCAAAAACCTGAGATCCTTTTGATTATCCTTTTATATTTCACGTATATTGCACTCTGAGTTCTATTTCTGGAATAGTTGATCCCACCTCAGGTCTCGTATCAGAGCTTGAAATCGTCCACAACTGTCATTCGACCCATTCGTCCACTAGTCGTGAAATCGTGATAATGATAAATATGTTGTCGTAGGTGCGAAAACATGGCATTTTAAATTTATGAAACCATCTCCTAAAAATACGAGAATAATGTCGGGAGTACGGGTCATCTCATAGGGAGGTAGGGATATCTAGATGATTTCCAACCTGATCAAGTAAATGATTTTTTTTATAATAAAAGGAAATAAATGAAACAAACACAGAAACAAATACACAGTGAACATTTAATGAAAATAAGAACTTTATTACTAATAGAAAATCAGAATAACAAGAAGAGGAAGAGAAAAATAATCTCAAATAGAAATTCGGCGATACCGTGACAGGGGTGGAGAGTGTCGTCGACAGTCATCGCTGGAGAATGTGCACGTAGTCGAGAGGTCGAAGAAGAGACGTCGCGGTTGAGGGTGGTGAAGAGCGTTGAGGGCGTTCTCGCGTGATGCCGTGTTGCATGTGCGAGGGAGAGAGAGAGAGAGCGGAGGAGGAGAGTGGGCATGGACGTCGGATGGTGAGGGCGTTCACACAGGGCAGAATCGTGAGGGAGAGAGAGATGAATGAGAAAGGGGGAGGAGTTGAGAGGGAGGGAATAAATCGGAACTTGGGAATCTAAGGGGAAAATTCTATGGAGGAATGAACTGAGAAAGGAGGGGAAAATAGGCGGAGGAATTGGAAGGAGGGCTCTACGGTACTGGAATTGAGAGATAATTTGTGGTATGGGAATCAGGAGAGAAAGATGATATCGGAAGGTAGAGGGTCGTGTATGGGCATTTATAGGGCGAGGAGTAGTGGAAAGGTTATGTTGAGGCTTGGGATTCTGTGGGAAGGATTAGGATTTTTTTTGGGTGTTCGGTTGTTAAGAGATACAGGATTTTTTTTTGGGTTGTTGAGGGGCTACGTAGGTGGATGTTGCATAGGTGGTAGGATGGGTTCCGATGATGGTCGGGGAAATGCATGGACTATGTAGAGATTTGGTTACATTGGGTGTTGGGAAATGTATGGGTTTCGGTAAAGATAAGAGGAAGGAAAGTTATGTAGGTGGCAGGGAATTGGAGGTAAGGGTCATGAGATTTGTTTTGACGTGGGAAATATTAGGTGTGGTGCACGTAGGAATTCTATTGGTGTGGCTGTTTCATTGTTGCATGGGAATGGATATTGGTTTGAGATTTGGGGAGTGGTGGACATGGATGGGTTACGGTGCTAGGGATTGAGATTTTTTTTTTTTTTTTTTGAAGGGACAAGAGAAAAGGTCATGTAGGTAGGTTTGTAGGAGATATTTGATTACGTAGGATGCAAGGATATTTCGTGGGTGAGGTGTTGAGTAAAGGTTTGGATGTGAATTTATTTGTTAGTTTGGGTAAACATAAGTGGGTATGGGAATTTGATTTCTAATTAGGTTATGACTAATCGGTTCTAGATTTGGATTTTGGTATAGGAAATAGGTTCAACCCTATCAAAATAATTTCTCCTCTCTGTAAAGTTCCAATCAATTTCAAACTTGACTCCTGCACACAAATTCTATATATGTATATATATAAATAAATAAATATATATATATATATATCAAGGAACTAGATATAAGTAGCGGCAAAAATTATAATTATACCTCTAAAAATGCAATATTTACAAAATACTATAATGTGACTAATATAATCTAATCTAATGCAATGTAAACTATTTTACTCTAAAACTAACAATAGTTAGGAATAAATTATGTATATAAATATGGATTTATTACACCCCCATGCCTATCTTTTACTAGTCCTCAAGCAAATGCAAGAATGAAAAATATATGATGCATGCTATTTACAACTTAGCTCCCCAAGGGCTGATTTATTTATTTTTTTATATTAGGGGTTTAACAAAAGTTTTCTTCTTATCCTCTTTTGAACGTTTGGAGATCTAGACATCATGAAATTGTAGTAATGGTAGCATAAGTAACAGATTCAAGTGAAATGCCAACACACACTTAAAGTTTGTACTAGACCCTTGGTAAATATTCTATTAGGATAGGCAAACTTCTTCCCTTGGGGATAACATAATAAGTATTCTGTGATTTGACCCCAACTTTTTGGCTTGGGTAGGAGATGTCTAAGTTAACTGGATTTGTATTTGGTGGCTCAATCTCTTCTGGTGCTTCTTAAAGACTAGTATTTCAGAATTTAGATTTCTAGATTATTGAAAAAATCAACTTAGAGAGGGGCTGGAAAAACTATGCCCTCTTTACTCTTTTGTACTCTTCTCTCTTTTTTTTGTTCTTTTCCTTCCTGAGCTCACATCTCACCAGATTTGCAAATGTATTTGGTGGTCTCACATGGCATGACACTTTAATTAGGTTCTGATTACCCTACGACTAAGTCAGAAGCCCTCAACCTATATTCAGGCGGTTAGAAATACAGAAAAAGTAGGTTAAGGCTGTATTTGGTGGTTCTTGAGGGTGGTAGATGTTTTTGCCTCAACATTTCAAAACATGTACTTGACTGATATTACGCAACAGTTTCACAAAACTTTTTTTTTTCTTTCTTCTTTTTTTCTTTTTTTTCTTTTCAAGCAAACAACTCTTATGTATGCAAATCTATTGGCACAATGCCACAACACAACATACTGCTGCACAACATAACACGTCATACATTCTTTTATACGTGAGGCATTCTTGGGGATTTTTGGGATGACCAAGAGGATCTTGGGTGGCTTATTTGGCGGAAGTGCCTATTCTCGACACCGGGTAGGGAATGGATAGGATGACGTATTTCTAACCTTGACATCAGTACCCTCCTTCAGCCGAGATTTCCATAGATGATGGTCGTGACCATCCACCTCAGTCCTAGTTTTATTAGAACCTGCTCTCTGTGTTTCTGCCTTATTTGGTAGCTCTCGTATGAAATTTCTCATAGATTTAGTACGCAAGAACTGAGAGAGAAAATTATGCCCAACTTCAAGTGTCATTATTCAATTATTAAAGATTCCTTATACTAGCCCTAGAGCACCAGTAAACTCTCTGCTCGCATCTCACATATATTTTGGTGGAGCTACTAGAAGATAGTTCACCTGACTCCCTGATTGCTATCCAAGGGTTCAGGAGAAGAAGCAATGCTTCTTCTTGACAAACTAGAGATGTCTATCGATTTTCATAATGAATCCATTACGAAGTCTACATGTAAGTGAAATGGATGTACCGGATTCTATACTAAGAAATAATTCAAGAAGAAAATTCTCAATAAAACCTCCTTGATAAAAATAGTTTTGATTTTATATATTTTTTTGTTTTGTTTTTTTTTTTTTGAAAATAAATGCTATATATAAGTGTTTTCTTAATGCAAATACATATATGTAAGACTGATGGAAACTAGATATAGGTGACTCAGCAAAAAAATTAGCTACCCCCTACCTTTTTCATGCAATGTCCTCATTGTATGCTGATGAATAGAAAGTAAGCATGAGAAGGGGAAGATATCACCTGAATAGCTCTGAATTATTCTCATTAAAACACTAGCTCTAACCTGAAAAGAAATTAATCTATTATGTATAAGCAAAATTGGGTTGGGTTGCCTCCTAACAAGCGCTAAGTTTAATGCCTTTAGCCAGGTGTGCACCTCTCAGCAATCTAAAAGTGCTGCCTTCTCTAGGACAGGTCTAGGTTCAATGTTCTCAATGTAAGGTTTCAGTCACTGAGCATTCACAGTGAAAGCATGACCTGTCTTTAGGTCTGTGATCTCAATGTCTCCATGTCAAAAGATATGTGTAATAGTATAAGGGCTGTTCCATCTCGACCAGAGCTTTCCTGGGAATAAACATAATTTGGCATCAAACAACCAAACCCTCTGATTAGGTTCAAAGCTTTTTCTAGATATATGCAAGTCATGGAAAGCTTTGGTTTTTTCCTTGTAAATCCGGGCATTCTCATTAGCATCATTACGAATCTCCTCAACCTCGGTCAACTGCAACTTCCTATGCTTTCCTGCTTTATCTAGATGATAGTTGCATTCCTTAATTGCCCAATAAGCCCTGTATTCTATTTCTACAAGGAGGTGGCAAGCCTTACCAAACACTAAACGGTACGGTGACATCCCAATGGGGGTTTTATAGGCTGTATGGTAAGCCCAAAGTGCATCACCGAGCTTAGTAGCCCAATCCTTCCTTTCGGGCCTAACCATCTTCTACAATATATTCTTGATCTCCCAATTTGAAACCTCAGCCTGGCCATTTGTCTGTGGATGGTAGGGTATAGAAACCTTGTGTGTAACCCCGTATTTACCAAGAAGGTTCCTAAACTGATTATGTGTGAAATGGGTCCCTCCATCACTGATTATAGCCCTTGGCATCCCGAATCGGCTAAAGATGTTCTTCTTAATAAACTCCATGATAATCTTGTGATCATTCATTTTAGTTGGGATTGCCTTGATCCATTTGGGCACATAATCTACAGCTATGAGGACATACTGATACCCAAAGGATGGTGTGAAGGGTCCTATAAAGTCAATACCCCAAACATCAAAGATTTCAACCACTAATATGGGGTTAAAGGGCATCATGTTTCTCCTAGTCATGTTTCCTATAGATTGGCATTAAGAACATGACTTAGAGAATGTGTGGGCGTCTTTGTTAATGCTAGGCCAATAAAATCCACTCTGTAACACTTTGGTGGCCATTTTCTTTCTCTGAGAAGTGTCCTCCACAAGTAGAATTATGGTAGAATGTCAAAATACTATGGATTTCATTCTCAGGGACACATCTACGGATAATCTGATCAGCGCAAAGTCTAAATAGTTCAGGATCCTCCTATAAGTAGTACTTCACCTTAGAATAAAATTTATCTCTTCTCTGGTTGGACCAATCCTCAGGTATTCGTCCAATAGCCAAGTAATTCACAATATCAGCATACCAAGGGGTTTGGACCTCTGAAATAGCTAATATACTCTCATATGGGAAACAATCAGCAATAGGTATGGTTGGATTTGGATTCTCAACTAGGATTCGAGATAAATGATCAGCCACTACGTTCTGCGCTCCTACTTTATCTCTAATTTCTAAGTCAAATTCTTGAAGCAGGAGGATCCACCTAAGTAGCCTTGGTTTGGCATCTTTCTTAGCTAACAGGTCTCTCAGAGCAGAGCGGTCGGCATAGATAATCACATGGGATCCAAGAAGATAAGCTCTAAACTTTTCTATAGCAAAGACAACCGCTAGCAACTCCTTTTCTGTGGTGGTGTAATTCTTTTGATTATCATCAAGAGTCCTACTAGCATAGTAGATCACAACAGGTTTCTTTTCTATTCTTTTACCCATGATAGCACCAACAGCGTAATCAGAGGCATCACACATGATCTCAAAAGGTGAGTCCCAGTCAGGTGGTTGTAAGATTGGTCCTTAAGTAACAGATTTCTTCAATGAGTCAAAGGCCTTAAGACAAAGATCATTGAAGTGAAAGGCTTGGTCTTTGGCCAAAAGGTTACTTAGAGGTCTAGCAATCTTTAAGAAGTCTTTGATGAACCTCCTATAAAAACCCACATGTCCTAGAAAAGATCTTATTTGCTTTACAGATGTGGGTGGTGGGAGTTTGGTGATCAATTCAACCTTAGCTCTATCCACCTCCATTCCCCTATTAGAGACCATGTGTCCTAATACAATTCCTTCTTGGACTACAAAGTGGCTCTTCTCCCAGCTCAGAACTAGATTTACCTCAATGCATTTCTTCAATACTCTTTGGAGGTGGGATAAACAGGAATCAAAAGAGTCCCTAGAGATAGAGAAATCATCCATAAAAACCTCCATAAAGTCTCTGATCATCTCAGAAAATATTGCCATCATGCACCGTTGAAAGGTCGCGGGTGCATTACAGAGACCAAATGACATTCTACGAAAAGCAAAAGTGCCATAGGGGCACGTGAATGTGGTCTTCTCCTGATCTTCGGGACTTATGGCCACTTGATTGTATCCTGAATAGCCATCTAGAAAACGAAAGTATTTTTGACCAGCTAACTTCTCCAAAATTTGGTCAATGAATGGTAAGGGAAAATGATCCTTTTTAGTTGCTGAATTTAGCTTCCTATAATCAATACAAACTCTCCAAGAGGAAGTTGTCCTAGTAGGTATAGACTCCCCATGCTCATTAACGATCACGGTCAAACCAGCCTTCTTTGGAACAATCTGAATAGAACTAACCCAAGGGCTATTAGATATGGGGTAGATAATTCCTGCATCAAGCCACTTAATGATCTCTTTTTTCACAACCTCTCTCATATTCGGGTTTAATCTTCTTTGTAACTGGCAAGAAGGTTTCATTCCCTCTTCAAGATAAATGTGGTGAGTACAGTAGGAGGGGTTGATTCCTCGAAGGTCAGCTATGGTCCAACCAATTGCCATTTTATGATCTTCTAGGACTTGAATGAGTTTATATTCTTGTTCCCTACTTAGTTTGGCATTAATAATCATAGGGAGAGTTTGATTTGGTCCTAGGAACACATACTTCAATGTATCGGCAATGGTTTCAGTTCAAGCTCGGGTGGGACAAGGGTAGAGGGCAGGAGGGGTGCAAAGGTGAATTAGGTAGTTTCTCCACTTGAAAAGTCCAAGGAGGTTGTGTGTTAGATGTCATATGAACCTCTTGTGGGTCCTCTTCGATTATGGGTTCTTTAACCAAATGGATCGACATAGACTCTTCAATCACTTTATCTACTTTTTCGAGTTCCTCGATCAAATCACACTCCTCATCATCGAGAGTTTGGGATGCCTTAAAAATATTAAGTTGCATCTTTTGATCTCCAAAGGCAATCTCCATTCTTCCAGTTTCACAATTAATATTAGCCTTGGCAGTGGCTAGGAAGGGTCTTCCTAAGATGATGGGTGTGTTGTGTAGTTTCTTTTGTACTTCCATGTCAAGGACGAGAAAATAAATAGGGAAATAGAAGTCCTTGACCTTAACTATCACATCCTCCACTACCCCGAGAGGAGTTTTAATGGGACGATTGGCTAGTTGCAATGTAACATTAGTGGGTTTCAAATCACCGAGTCCAAATTTCTCAAAGAGCATAGTGGGTATCAAATTTATAGATGCCCCTAAGTCGAGTAGAGCCTTCTCAAAAGTCATGTCACCAATGACACAAGAAATCAATGGTGCTCCAAGATCTTTCTTCTTAGGAGGTAGATTCTTTAGAATTATAGAACTCACATGCTCAGAAAGAACCACCTTCCTAGGTGACTTTTTCCTAGCCTGACGCTTTTGAGTACAAAGGTCTTTGAGGAATTTGGCGTAGGCAGGGATGTGTTTGATTGAATCAAGTAGTGGGATGTTTATGTGGACCTGTTTAAACAACTCAAGCAACGCCTCATTGCTAGACGGGTTCTTTTTTGGTTTTGATTTTTCTAAGGCTTCTGGGAATGGGATATGGATGGGTATTTCAACCTCGGGTTCCTAAGCCTCTAGATTATCACCTCAATATTAAATTTTCCATCCTCTAATTCTCCATCCTTTTGTTTAGGCTCAGAATCTTTTTGTGTTGGCAGTACAAGATCCTGGGTGGTGGTCCCGCTCCTTAAAGTAACAGCATTTGCCATTGCATTCGGGTTTTGAGTGGGGTTCGGTAAAATTGGTTGACCCTGTTGTGGGTTTTGGTTGAAGCTTGGTGGTGCCTGGTTCATCATATTAGCTTGGTTTTGTTGGGGCATTCTATTTTTGTTAAACCTTGAGTTTGTATTATTATGTTTTTGGATGTTTCTAGGGTTTGGGATGGGTTGTGAGGGAAGAGTCCCTTGTTGCCGTGAGTCAAAAAGCTGACTAAGTTGCCCCTTAATTTCATTCATGTCCTCCTGAGTCTTTTGATTCTGTTGATTGATTTTCTCTTATTTCTTAGTCAGTATTTCACCCATCATTTTGATCAACAATTCTGTCTAGGTCGGTTGGGTGGGTGGAGGGAGACTTTGGACATAGCTTTGCCTTAAAGATTGACCATGATTAAAAGAGTTAGGATAAGGTCGTCTAATCTGGGTTTGGTGGGGCACTTGTCTTGTCTTCTGATTCGACCAAGAGAAGTTTGGATGATTACGCCATCCAAGATTGTAATTATTAGAAAATGGATCATTCTTAGCGTATTCTTGGATGGCCTGAATATCCTCGAATCCTGAGGACGGGTTGATCGAATAGGAAGAATCAGTATAAGTAGGAACAAAGGTTCCTTGTTGAGCTCCATAGGAGAGGTCCTGATAGTTTGGGCTTGCAGAGTGAGTTAGGTTTAAGTTGTGAGGGTGCTCTCTTGCGGGAGTTTGGGCATAACAAAGCGGGGAGGAGTATGTCCCTTGATTCAGTATGGGCTGGGTGGTTTTGATTGCATTACGAAATTCATCAAACTTCTTAGAGACTGTGGTTCAGAGCTTTTCACATAGCTTTTCTAAGTCAACCTTATTTGGGCTAGTTTCAAGTTCATACATTCCTCTTGGTTGACTAGTCCTTCCAAAGGTGTTCATAGAGGCTTGGTTGAGGGAGTTTTCACTCACACTTTCAAATAGGTCATATGCACTATCCTTATCATTATTTAAAAAGTTACCCCCACAAGCCGCGTCCACATAATTTCTCAACTGCTCATTAAGTCCATGGTAAAAAATTTGCACTAGGTGCCACTTGGGTATGCCATGGTGTGGACATTTTCTGGCTAAGTCAGTAAATTTTTCCCAAGCTTCATGGAGTTGTTCCCTAGATTGTTTAGTGAAGGTTGTGATGGCTCTCCTAAGGGCGTTTGTTTTTCCAATAGGGAAGAATTTTCTAAGAAAGGCATTCTTTAGCTCATCCCATGTGTTGATGGGTTTCCCTATGGTTCTGTACCAATGGGCAGCTTTGTCTCTTAAGGAGAAGGGGAAAAGTTTCATCATCAAGACATCAAGATTCATGTTCCTAGGTTTTATAGTTTGACCAAGGGTGGTAAGTTCCTCAATGTGTTGGAATGGGTCTTCAGTGTTAAGTCCATGGAAATGGTTTCGAATAAGAACTATCCAATGGGATTTGAGTTCAGAATCATCTTCAAGAACCCTTACATGAGGTACGACATTGTAAGTCGCGGGATTGTAAAAGTCCCATAAGGGTTGAGGTTGTGGTTGGTTTTGGTTTCTATTGTTGACCCATTGCTCAAATTGTTCATGCAATTGCTCCATTAGCTCCTCCTGGTTTGGATTGGGTTGGTCAAGAAGTGGTGGATCCATTGTTAAGGGCTCACTAGAATTAGGTTTCCTCCTAGGTTTGAAGCCTAAAGGTCCCTCTGACCTTGGTTTTCTTGATCTTGTACCACGCATGCATAATATCAATCAATCAAGTGTACACAAGACAAGAATGATTTTTACTTGCTTTTCAAAAAAAAAAAATTCAATATTTGTATGTGATCAAGCAAGTGTCAACCAGTTACGCACCCTAAATCAACCTACGGAGTGCCTTAAGTCCTACAATTTGCTTAAGTGGTACTCTCAAGTGATCTAGTGGGAAGTTACTCCAAGGATGGAACTAAGGTATGCAAGTAGGGCGAACCCTTCCATTGAGGTGATGCGAATGCGATGCCTCTGAACTACCCTTTTGTTCCTTTAAGGGGTGTCCCCCTCCTTACAGTATCAAAACACTGGGTCACAAGACAATACCACTACCACAAGAAGTAGGAGGGTCTGCACCAATAAAGAGATCGGTGCCTATAGCCTTAAGTGATCGAGCCTTAGTGTGGTGCCTAATGTGTGTGCTCAGTGTCAGAAGTGTGCATCATACCGTAAATAATTTTTGATTTTGAAAACACAGACAAGTCCCTTTGAATCAGATCAAGTGTGATTTGGTTTTAAGGTCGAATCTGATTATCACTCCCAATTTCAGTTATGCAACAACTAAATTAGGCTAATTCAATCAGTTTGGTGGTCTTGAATTTTAATCAAAATGCAAATGCATGAACAGGAGCTGGATGCAAAGATAGAAAAGCATACCTATCTCCAGTAATCTTCGTTCAAATATGTACGCAATGCAAGGAAATAGATCTAACGTGCTACTCAATCACCCCTAAATGACCGCACCTAAGGGCATGCAACTCGTAAATGTGTAGCTCAATTTTTTTTTTGTTTTAGAGGCAAGCAAGCGGAAATTGAATCACGTACGCAGAAGAATAGCCCCTAATAGCTAAAGAATGTGGGGACAGACCCCCAAAAATCTGCCCCAATTACAAGGGCGAGAAGATAGAAATAAAATTTGCAATGCACGAGAATCCCCTGTGAAAGCAGGATCCAGGTCTCCTGCGTATTCTCCGAGTGTGTGGGCGTCGCTCAAGGTCGACGTCACTGCTCTACTGCGCCTATCGCATGCCTTGGTCACGTCCCGCCTACACGAACTCTTTTTCTGCGACTTGCTTTCGCAACCCGTCAAGATTTCATCTCGCATAGTTGGTACTCTGCAAATAGATAGAGAAATATGTGAGGCTCACAAATAGTATGTCAAGAAAGAAACTATCTCGAATATATACCTCCCCGACAACTGTGCTAAAAACTGGTCGTGAAATCGTGATAATGATAAACATGTCGTCGTAGGTGCGAAAACACGGTGTTTTAAATTTATGAAACCGTCTCCTAAAAATACGAGAATAATGTCGGGAGTATGAGGCGTCTCACAAGGAGGTAGGGATATCTAGATGATTTCCAACCTGATCAAGTAAAAGATTTTTTTTATTATTTTTTTATAATAAAAGGAAATAAATGAAACAAACATGAAAACAAATATGAAGTGAACACGTAATGAAAATAAGAACTTTCTTACTAATAGAAAATCAGAATAATAAGAAGAAGAAAGAATTATAATCTCAGATAGAAATCCGACGATGTTGTGATGGGGGTGGAGAGTGCCGTCGACGATAGTCGATGGAGAATGTGCACGAAGTCGAGAGGTCGGAGAAGGGTTGTCGCGGTTGAGGGTGGTGAAGAGCATCGAGGGCGTTCTCACGTGGTGCCGTGTTGCATGTGCGAGGGAGAGAGAGCGGAGGAGGAGAGCGGGCGTGGACTTCGGACAGCGAGGGCGTTCCCACAGGGTGGAATCGTGAGGGAGAGAGATGAACGATAGAGGGGGACGAGTTGAGAGGGAGGGAATAAATCGAGACTTGGGAATGTAAGGGGAAAATTCTATGGAGGAATGAATTGAGAAAGGAGGGGAAAATAGGCAGAGGAATTGGAAGGAGGGCGCTACGGTACTAGAATTGAGGGACAATTTGTGGTATGGGAATCAGGAGAGAAAGATGATATCGGAAGGTAGAGGGCCGTGCATGGGCATTTATAGGGTGAGGAGTGGTGGAAAGGTTATGTTGAGGCATGGGATTTGGTGGGAAGGTTTAGGATTTTTTTTTGGGTGTTTGGTTGTTAGGAGATATAGGATTTAATGTGAGGTTGTTGTGCATCAGCGTGGGATTTGGGTTGTTGAGGGGCTACGTAGGTGGACGTTGCATAGGGGGTAGGATGGGATCCGATGATGGTTGCGGAAATGCGTGGACTATGTAGAGATATGGCTACGTTGGTTGTTGGGAAATGTATGGGTTTCGGTAAAGATAAGAGGAAGGAAAGTTACGTAGGTGGCACGGAATTGGAGGTAAGGGTCATGAGATTTGTTTGGACGTGGGAAATATTAGGTGTGGTCGATGTAGGAATTGTATTGGTGTGGCTGTTTCATTTGTTGCATGGGAATGGGTATTGGTTTGAGATTTGGGGAGTGGTGGACATGGTTGGGTTACGGTGCCAGGGATTGAGATTTTTTTTTTTTGTAGGATCAAGAGATAAGGTCATGTAGGTAGGTTTGGAGGAGATATTTGATTACATAGGATGCAAGGATATTTGGTGGGTGAGGTTTGAGTAAAGGTTTGGATGTGAATTTATTTGGTAGTTTGGGTAAACATAAGTGGGTATGGGAATTTGGTTTCTAATTAGGTTATGAGTAATCGGTTCTGGATTTGGATTTTGGTAGAGGAAATAGGTTCAACCCCATCAAAATAATTTCTCCTCTCTGTAAAGCTCCAATCAATTTCAAACTCGATGCCTGCACAAAAAAAAAAAAAAAAAAAAAAAATATATATATATATATATAAAGGAACTAGATATAAGTAGCGGCAAGAATTATAATTATACCTCTAAAAATTCAATATTTACAAAATACTATAATGTGACTAATATAATCTAATGTAATGCAATGTAAACTATTTTACTCTTAAACTAACAATAGTTAGGCATAAATTATGTATATAAATATGGATTTATTATCCACCCATTTATCCTGTTCTAATCCCTGAACCCTAACTGTTTCATACCCTTCGTTTATAATGAGGGCATTGTAAAACTTAGGCATAGGGGGTATTAAAGTGCAAACATGCAAAAATTCATAGTTCCGAAGGATTCTCACAAAAAAATTCATATTCCAAAAAACCAAACGAATAAAAAATTGAAAAAGAATAAAAAAATGGAGAAGGGAGGAAATTTTGAATGATTAAATTGCATATCATTTTTTAGGAGGAAAAGAAGGGAGGTGATTTTAAATGTCAAAAAGGAGCACAATTTCAAGCAAAAAGTGATAGTCATTAGTAAAAGATTAAGGAATCTACTTAGTTCTAGATAAAATCAAAAGAAAGAAATAAAGGACAAAAGTGATAAGGGACAAAAGAGATTAGTATGAATGCTGATCTTAGGCCTTTTGGGTTGCGTTTTAGGCTTAAAAGTTCAAGTATTCGTTAAGATCTAGATAGTCCTCAAGAGGTCGAGGAAAATGTGAAGCTTAAGTATTAGGTCTAAGGCTTAGGGATTATTCAGCCTCGTTAACTGATCTCTGGTTTGCGAAACTCAGTAACCTAAGCACCCTAATCCACACACAGCCCAGTTCATTGCACTTAAATATCAAAATCACACAAATGCGTTAATTCAGTTCTAAAAAGCTACCTAGATTAGGAGCGGCTTATCAACACAAGTTGATTTGGATGAGTTTCCAGTGCGGAGAGGCAGGAAATTCCCCTCGAAGATGAGAAATAACATATCGTCTCTTCAGTGTTTATCTCCTAGGATATCTAAATATCCTACCGAGGGCATGTAAGCACCTTGTGCTGATTCAGGTGCCATGGGTGGGATTTTCCCGAAATGTCAATTGCTAGGGCCTGAATTTCGCCATAGAACACCATGGGTGGGATTATCCCGAAATCTTGAAAGCTAGGGTTCTGGGTGTTGCCATGGGTGGTGCTATCTCAAAGCATCAAAAGCCAGGGACCCTGCGAGGATTGTTGGTGGGAGCTAAGAATCTGATACAGACCATGTTGTAAAGCCAATCTGAAGCTAGTAATAAAGAAAAGAGAGAGAAAACTCTCCAAACAAATGTAAAAAAATTCTTTTGCCTCTCTTCTACAAAAATGCACTACAAACTAAACCTGGACTACGCATGTTTTAAGCACGGGTGCTTCAACCACGGAGTTCAACGAACCCTAGGTTAGTTCCTATGGGCCTTCGAAACCTTCACAGCAGACTGAGGCTAAAGCTGATTAGGTCATGATCTTGGTTGGTACCTGAGTACCTCTAGGCCTACTATTTGCATTTTGACCTAATCTATACATGTAAAAAAAGCACACATCAGAGATCTGAACATATGGTCTAGAATTTGAGTTAATTCCATGAAATTTTACTAAGGCACTAGCAAAAGTTAGGTGTGAGGGTATGATGATAATGTCATCATCAGCCATATCTAGCTTTATTTAGACAATTTCCATCATTAAATGCTCCTACATAACCATCAGAAGGACATCATTGCAAATCCTTTCAGAGAGAAATGCAAGAAACCAGGGTTAAAATTATAATTTTACCATCATATCATGAATGTAGAAAAACCATGGGTTTCTCCAAGGGTTAATTAAGGGTCAAATGATCTTAAGAGTCTAACAAATGGATTAGTACAGATAGAAATGGGCTTTCACGTGTTTTGAGAATTAAATGACTTTTGAAATCCTAAAAATAGACCAGCTTAATTAACTAAGGTTCTTGTCAGTATAAAATTCATCTAAACCCTCTAAAATTCATAAAAAAATATTCTCTAAGGTTTGGCATCCTCGATTTGACCATTGAAACCCATCTTGACCCAAAATAGAGCCACAAATTGACTTTTGCCTGAATTTGGGTAGTTATGCAAATTCTCTAGTCAAACTTGGTGAAAACCTAAATCTAATTTCACCATTGCATTCCTTGGGTCCAAATTATGTTTTCACGAAAATTTGGATGCAATCTGAGATCATCTTGACCTAGTTTGCAATTTAGTCCTATCTGATTCTTTTATCTCACACTCATGCCGTTAACTTTTGAATTTATTACAAATAGCCCCCAGCCTTGTTGTCTTCTTCAGAAATAGGTCCCCGCCACACCAAAATCCTATTCCTACAACTTTGACGACCTTCAAATCGGAAGATCTCCCTAATTTCTCGCTCAATCCCTTCCAAAATTAGAAGCTAGATTCCTTGAGGAGTTCTCTCTCCAATAAATTGGTCATGAGTCCAACAACCTTCCCAATCTCTCATGCAAACGCATGAGAGGTTCAATTATCTTTCAAGCTTCCATCTTCAGAGACCTTTCAAGCATGGGAAGCTTGCTTCCCAAGCTAAAATCACCCTCCAAAGGCCTATAAGAGAAGCCCTAGATCTCGCCGAGTTCCTCAGACTCAATTTTGGTTGGAAAACCCCAAAATTCCACTTTCCTATTTTGATCGAATAGATCCTCAAGCTCTGGCAACTCCCTCTACCTATCCTCATCATTCGACCACAATATCGGCGGTGGATTCTTCTTCCTCACCTTCCTCCATGTCACGCAATACTAGCCGCCGTCGCTCGACCTCTGTCGTCGTCACCGTCCCCCTCAACCGGAGTATCTTCTTCCTCGATGCTGCCAACCAATGCCAATGTCGTTCTTTGCCCCCTTCATCTATTAGATTAGGGTTAGTTTAGTTAGTTTAGATCCTTAGGTTAGCTTTTTACCCACAAATCCAAAAAAATAACCCTCGACGTCACCGTTCATCTCTGACCAAACCTCTGGTGAGGCGTATCTACTACTACACCCTTCCATTTGCATCGCCAAACTCTCTTAAGATTCGCCTTATCAACCCATAGAAAACCCCTATCCTAATTGGCCACTCCACTCACCCAAATCATCCACTGAATAACCCATCACCGCACCTCCATTCCCGACTCCGTCCAACCTCCACAATACTCCTCGCCTCACGCTGCACCCTCCACCACGTTTGCCGTGCTATGGTGAAGCTTGCTAAACCATCTGACGAGGTCGTAAGGTTGTATTCTTCTTTGCAGGTGTATTTGCCGAAGCTTCGCTACCTCTGCCATCACCAACTTCATTCATCGAGCTCCAGGTATTGCGAGCCCCAGGAAACATCCCCAGGCAATGCAGAGTGGCTTCAGGTCTCATTCCAAGGCCTCGATTGGAAGCCATACCCTCATTAGCTATCTTGATTGGAAGGGAAATCCAGCCACAGATGCACTTGAAGAAGAGGCACTGTCTTTAGTACCACATTAGGCATGGCAGAACTCCAAACAGCGCATAAATTGAAAAAGTGAAGCAGGCTATCACCTAAAGTCATTTGAGGGGTGTGGTTGTGATGAGACACTCATCATGATCTCTAATTACCCGTAATTAACTAGTCTTCCTAGTTAATTAGCTAAGGATATAAACATATGAGGGTTAATTATAGAATAAGGGATATTTAGTCAAGGACCTTAAAATAAGTTTAAAATGACATTTTATCATTCAATTAACATTATTAACAATTTAGTTAATAATTAGACTCGAAATCCAATTAATCATTCCCATAATTGATAAGATAAGTAACTTAAACTTAATGTAAACCTAAGTATATAATAACTTAAGTGATTTTACTTAATCTAATAATTTAACCTAAAAAGGTCAAAAATGTAAATTCAAGGTGAAAACATAATATTTACCTTATTTACTAACATATATAAAAAGTTGAAAAAGATCTAAGTTAAAATAAACCTTCAAAACCTGAGTTTACATTTTGGTCCTTAAAACTTATTACAGTCGGGTCCTTATTTCTCACACAGGTCCTTCTATTTTATTTCATTTAAGTCCCTTTCCCTTTTCTTCTTCAGCTGAATGAACGGCTGGCTGCAGAGAGTCACGCCACTGCATGATCACCTCCCTACCGACATTAACCTTCTTTGTCCAAGCTCTTGCAGCTTGCACTCACCACCTCCACTTCATCCACTGGTCTGGATTAACCGAAAATCTTATTTTTCTGTGGGAGATAACCTCACCGTCGTCGGAGACGACGACGGAGGTTAAGCTCCTCAAGCTCCTTCTTCGACCAGACCCCACCATTCTCTTCGCTACCAACTACTATAAATACCCCCTCTCCCCTCAGATTTTACTCAAGTTGGCTCCCTTCCCTGTTCTAACACTGCAGCTGACCCAATAAGCTATTCATCCAAAACTTCAGCAACTTTCCATTTCATTTTTCGACTTCCTCCATCCATTCTGATCAGACGAGGAGATCCGCCATGATCTTCCGCGTCTCTGACACAGGCGCTGACCCAAGCAATCCTCCACTCCACCTCAAATCCGCCTGCCAGAGATCTTTCTTCCACCCACTAATTTCATCGTCCACCATGAGACTTCGGTGGAACCCTATTGACCCCTTTATCCAGGTAACAGTAGATTAGGAGTAGGAGTAGGCTAGCTTAGTTAGGTAGTTAGTTAGTTAGATTATAGTAATTTTAGAATTTTAGTTTCATCTTCTCTGACTCTGGCAAGCTCCTTGAGCTCGCCAGAGACTTAATTTTATCTTTTGAAATAGTTGTACACCTTCCTTTAACTTCCATGACCATTTCTAAATCATTTAAACACCTAATTGAATCACGTAATCGCCTAATTCAAATTTCACCTACACCGACTACTGTCACTGTCCACGGTGACAGTAATCGACTTAATTTCACCTCCACTGGGTTCTTCATCATATATTCATCACTTATGGACCCTAATCGACACTATAATATCTATAAATACCACATATAAATTAAATGGCAGAATATAATTTAGTTCCTAAGCTCGTTGTCAATGGCTGCTCTGGAGCAGTTCAAACTATTAATTAACTATATAATTATAGTTGCTAACACTTGTTGACTTCTTTTAACCTCTCAATCGAGTGGTTAAACAAGTCCTGAGCTTAATTCAAATGAGATTTTTAAAGAAACGATTTCACTATCAAATCTTACATTTAAAGAAATAAAGAGAATTAAATGTGATACTGAGGTTCCCGCAACCACAGGATCCCTTTCAGATTAAAAATTGCAAGTTTTCACAATTTCTGCGTACTTTTCACATTTTCTGAACTCACCGGAGCTCCGACGAGCTCCAGTGAACCAAATTTGTGTTTCAGCCTCTAGAATTTATTGAGAAGCTCTAGAATGATATTAAATGGATCACTGATTGTTTTAAGGATGTTAAATTGAGATTTTAATGTCTGGAGCTGCAGATATGACTTCATCTTCTCCAACTCCGGCGGAGTTGGAGAAGTCTGATAAAGAGATATAAGAAGCATTTAAGGATCCTAGAAGCTTCAGTGTGGTGCACTGAAGCTGTTCATGACCTCATTCCACTATAACAACCTCTAATTTTCTCTGTCGAACAAACACATTTTGAAACTCAGGCGATGAGCCTGTAACCCTAGAAATCAGGGTTAGAGCATCAATATGTGAATCTGAATGAGTTTCTAAGTTTAAGAAGATCCTATTTGAGGCTTTGATTTCCTGTGGAAAAGCTTTGAACAGAAAGTCAAACTTGATGCCTTTATAGTCAAACCTGAGGAGGAAACTTTGTTTCTGAGTTCAATCTGATGAATTGATGAGAGTAGTTGTTTCTAGGATCTTGTTTGATGGTTTTAAAGTGATTGAAGTGAGCTCAGATGAGTTATTTAGTGAGAATTTAAATCCTGTCAGTTTGGGTTACTTTCGAACCCAAACTAACAAGAGAAACATTTTGTTGAGTTTTGATTTTAAATCCTGCCTAGTTGAGTTAATTACAACCCTTAGACTAGTTTAAGTTGATCAGAGATGTTTCTCTATCTCTGTTCATCCATTTCAGTCTGAAATTCGAACTCTGAAGCTTTCAGAGAAGTTTCAACCTTCTGTACATGTCTGAAGGTCTTGAGAGCTTAAAACTTTCTCTAACAGAGGCAGAATAACTTGTATAACCTATACAGATCTTTAAATAAGAGAGAAAAGTCCATTTGAGGACTCTGTAGACATAAATTTCACTTTCCAGGCAATAATAACTTGTAGGAACCCCTGATTTTATCTTTTAAATTGAATAGGAAAGCATCTTCAAAACCTTAAATTGACCCTACAATTGTGTAGATCAACCTTAGAACTTTCTAACAAACTTGAAATCACTCGATTTGGAGCTCTGAGCTGGGAGTTATGATCATTTGAAGTTGGGTTTGGAAGGGGTTAGGATAGCTCCACATCGTCAGATTCTGAGCGTGTGCATGGGGATAAAATGATTTTCTTACATGGGCTATTCAGTCGTCAGCGCTCGGCGCACCAGTTACTAATCTGATTATCTAAGTATTCTGAACATTCTGAGTATGTGCATATGTGTGTGCGGGCTTGTGTGCCTGTGGGTGTGCACCCTTGTGGGTGTGAGTGAATGTGCCCTGGGAGGGCAAGAGGGCTGGGAGGCCAGGTTGAGCCGAATTGGCTCGAGACTATGAACCGATATGAAATAAATCGAAAACTAACCTAATTGAGATTAGGCGAGTACCGAGTAGGGTCTGGTCCCACCCTGGTCTCAGGGTGCTGTGTATCCTCGAAAGGACCTCACCGCAAATAAAATAATTTTTGGTTAAAAAGTAAAAAAAACCCGATTCAGCTAAAAGTTTAAGGGAATTGAAAGAGAAGCCGATGGTTAAAATGTTAAGTGTTGACCTGATGGCTAAGTATTGAAAGCTAAGGTTAAGTAAAGAGCTGAAGGAAAGGAAACAGAGAAATAACAGGCATGAAAGGAACTAAGAGAATAGGAGAAGACTAAGGGAAGAGAAGAAGGCACGAACAAAAGAAGAGAGGTAAGAAAGAGAGATCGAGAGAGAGAAGAAAATAAAAGAAAGAGAGAAGAAGAGAGAGGCTGAAGAAATAAATGAAGAAAATACTTTCTTACATCATTTTAATTACCTTTTGAATTGTAAAAAGGCATGTCTTAATGGAACAACTTTTAATTGCGTTAATTTCTTTGAAATAAAATTGGAAAACAAACATCATTTTGAGTAAATATGTTTTTCATATGGAATTTTGTATATTCTTTATTGTTTAAATATTTTGGCAAAATTCATGCTTTAAAATAAAACTAGTTATACCTCCTAAACTTATAAAGGAAAATAAAGGGAAATTGGTGAATTTGGAAAATTATTATACCTCCCAGTGAACGACCTGGACTCAACCAGTAAAAATTTCTAAATTATTAGGTTAATTCGACCCTATACTATACAACTGACATAATTTTGAGTTAACCTAAGTGACTTCTACTCTTAATTATGTGAAATTAACTTAATTACTGAGTTGAGTAAAAGCATGCGATCAAGTCCGCTACACCCTTACATGCACCTCGCCCATGACACGCATCGCACTAGCCTAGCTCTGATCCGACCCACCTTACCCGCACACACCTTGACTACGACCCGCACCCACATTCCTAGTCCTGGGTGTGCTTAGATCCGAATCCGATTACTAGGTACTGTGCAAGGCCCTGGGATGGAGAAACCCAAAGAAAGAAAGGAGAGAGCATGCAGGTCAGGGGAGGGTTTTGCTTTGAGGAGATTTCAATAGTTAGCCAAAATTAAAGCCCCTCTATGCGTGAAGAACAAAAACCAAAGAGAAAGAAAAAGAAGCAGAGAAAGAAAGGAGAAGGAAGAAGACCCTGTGTAGAGAACCAAAGGGCAAAAGCAGAGAAAGAAGAACATCAGAAGGGAAAGAAGAAGAGCATCAGACATTTAAGTCGTCTGATCCTACCATCAGACATCCAATTCTCCTGTTTCAGGCTAATTAACTTGATTACTATTGAACATCTTCTTGCTATGATTGTGCGAAGTAATTGGTTGTTCAAATCATCATTTTACTGTATTCTTTTTGCACATTGATACTTAACATTATTGCTATATCATTCTGAATTAATTCTGATTGCAATTTCTTATATCTTTTTGTGTGCTCATTCACATTATTTATTGAGATTAGTGAGTGAATTCCTATTTGCTCCCAGCGAACGACCTTGCACTTTCATTCGAGTATAAATTATATCTGTTTTTCGAGCTATTTTTGAGGATTTATTACTACAATGAATGCATCTTTCAAAACCCTCGAATCAGCCCCGATCAACACCTATTGACACTCCTATTCCATTTTGGAGTAAGTGAGCTCTCCAACAATGGAAATAGGAGAAATGAACTACCTATGATTAATGCTCATAGGGACACTAAAGTGTAGGAAGATGTGGGAAATAATGGTGACAAAAGGGAAGATCTCATGGGTTTCCTCTCCATAAAGGTGAGGATGAACTGATTCCCATTAAACATCTTATTGGTTATGAAGGTGTAGAGGGCCATGATTATTGGACTTGGATAGTTTTCAAAAGAGGTAGACTTAGACATAAAGTTCCATAAAAATATGTGGTTTGGAAATTACGAAAGAGGATGGAAGTAAGGCGACTTTGTGGACTTCCCAAGTCAAAAGATTCCTCAGTCATCAATGTCTACCTGACGACCATGGAAGAGGTGCCATGATGAAGATTGAGGTAGGTGCGACCGAAAGATGGACAACCATGAACCTGAAGGAGAACAACGGCATTGACAAGGACCTCAATGCCATAGACATTGGACATCAACTGAATATCAAAACCTTCACCTATATTGTAAAGGTTCGAATAGAACAGATGAAAAACCATAGGGTCAACACCCTTGATGCAACTACCCTTCACTCCCGCAAAAAAAGTTCTATCAAAGAGACGACCTATCTTATGGTAGGTAAGTCGATCTTTAAGGCTAGGACAAATGTGCTTGAAGTAGTCAAGCTTTATAAGGCAACCCACATGAAGTGAGAGGTGGGAGTAGAGAGAAAAGTTATGCCGCTCCTCATCAATGATGAAAAATTGGTCAAAGGTGTCATCACGAGGAGTGGAGGTGGAAGAACAAGAATTCTTTGGTGACATAATCATTGATCTATTATAGTTTTGGTCGATAAAAACGAATAGGTTAGTCGATCAAAACAAGTATTGGTCGATTAATCAGATGTATTTGATCGATCAAAAGGTTAATTTGGTTGATTAATATAGAAAATATGATCGATTAAAAATTGGATAGGAAGCAAGTTAAGATTTCAAAGTTATTTTGGTCAATTAGGGATTATTTTGGTTGACCACAAATTGGTCGATCAAAGGATATCGATTGGTTGATCAATAACTGAATAGAAGTAACCAAATACAATGATTTTTGGTCGATCAAGATGAAAAATTTGATTGATCAAAAATAGACAGGCATGAACGCGAAGAACATATGAACAACACGGATGAATGGTGAAGAACAGTGGCCAGAGAAGCACAAAGCAACAATGGATCACATCAAAACATGATCCAAACATGAAGATATAATCAAAATGATAAGAGTAGATGGATATGCCAAGGATCAACAAGAATCGATCCACTTGGGCAGCGCAAGGGGGAGGAGGTTGGATGATCGACCGGAGGCAGCGATTGCCAAAGGAGGTCAGCTGTGGTAGGGGGGACGTTGCCAAGGAGGAGGTTGTCGTAGTTTGTCGACCATGGTGTGGTCGAAGCCAGCGGTAGCAGTGGTTGATGGAAGTAGGAGGTAGTCGATGGAGGGGGGACCACTATGGAGAGAGTGGGGTCTTGAGTCAGGCCTTGGGTGTTTTTAGGTCGATGGAAGGAGGTGGATGGAGTTTTGTGTGGTAAAAAGGTGTGGTAAAAAGGTGTGGTAAGAAAGGTGTTTTTATATGTAATAGGTAAACCAAATAAGGTAGGAGGCAATAAAGGTTTGGAATCTAAGATTAGTGGGTAATTAGTAATCAAATCAAGTGATTTGATTCACTAAACAAGAATCTCGACAAGTTGAAATCTACCCAGATTTGGTCCATCAAAGTTTGTTTTGGTCGACCAAATTCAATTTTAGTCTATCAGAAAGTAGTGTTGATCAATAGAATTGAATTTCCAATGGAGGAAAATTTCCTGCCCAAAATTTGATTGATCAAAAAGATCATTTGGTCGATCAAAAGTTGCAAATTTTGGAAGGAATTTTCCTTCCTAAGCTTTAAAAACTTGATCGATCAAAGTGAATGTTTGATCGATCAATAGTTGATCGATCAAAGGCCATACTTGATCAACCAATAGCTTGGAAGACAAAAAGAAAAGGCAACAATTAAAGCTCAGTTAGTCTTGTTAAGCCTAGTTCTCTCGTTATTATTATAAATTATCTTTTGCTAGAGGTTTTGTGATGATATCAGCTAGTTGTTTTTCTATTTGAATGAATTCTAGGGTTATTTCCTTCTTAAGAGAATAATCTCTAAGGAAATGATGCTTGAAATCTATTTGCTTTGTTCTAGAATGTTGAATAGGATTTTTGGACAAGTTTATAGCATAGTATTGTCACAGAAGATCCTAGTGTTTTCAAAGTTTAATCCAAAGTCTCTAAGTGTTTGCTTCATCCACAAAATTTATGAATATGCTAAGAAGCAACAATGTATTCAGCTTCAGTTGTAGATAGAGACACTGTTTTGTTTCTTACTGACCTAAGATACTAGGGAATTTCAAAGAAATTGATAGGTTCCACTAGTACTCTTGCGATTTGCTTGACTACCCACATAATCAGCATCACAATACGAGAGTAAGAAAAGTGTGGCTGATATTGGATAGAGTAGTCGAAGATCTATTGTGTTAAGTAGGTACCTAAGTATTCCTTCTATGGCATTATGGTGTGATTCCTTAGGATTTACTTGAAATCTAGCACATAGAGAAGGACTAGAAAGGATATCAGGTCTACTACGAGTTGTTAGTTCAACTACTCATATAAACTATTTTGATGATTTTACAAAATGTAGAAAATGAAATAATAAATAAAGCGTAGCATATTGTTTTCTCTCTATAATAACATATTTGCAGGAATTCAAAAAGCTTTCCAAGACGGGAGATTAAAAGCGTGAAGACGAGTAGCAAAAGTATTAGGTCTTAGGCTTTTTTCATGTAAACTTTCAAAGGTTGTAATTTTCATCTTATTTGAGTCTAGAAATACTGTAAAGAGCCCCCAAACATAACCTATAAATAGCTAACTTAGGCTCTCTACACTTAGGATAAATTAGAAACAAAAAACCCAACACTTATACTTTTATCAGACGTCCATTAAAAAGTCCAGACGTCTGATTTTCCATCATAAGACGTCTGACATGTGTATCAGACGTCTAATTTCAAATATTTCTGCCTTGTTCATCTCCTCATAAACATCAGTCGAAGGACCTCACTTTCAGACGTCGATAACCGTTCACAGACGTCTGATCCTTTACCCAGACGTCCTCATACTAACCGTTAGACTTTTTATCGGCAAAAATAATTTCTAGACGTCTTGACACACTTACAGACGTCTGCCTTTGAACCGTTGGCCATGATTTTCTGTGCGTATCTGTCTATGGCCACTTAATCTTTTGGCAGAAGCAGGAAGGAAGAGTATTTAGGTTTCCAGACGTCTGGTAATGTCCTCAGACGTCCATAACGACGTCTGATCCTCTAAACCTAGAACCCTGTTTGGATCCGATGATAACAGGAACGAATGTACCATTCATTAGACGTCCAGTAAAATAATCAGACGTCTTAGGACATAATATCAGACGTCCTTCTTTTGATCCAATAGAGTCCGTTAAGGATATCCTGCAATATTAGACGACCATAGTAAAAATCAGACGTCCTGTAAGACGTCTGATATTAAAATTAGACGTCTGATGTTGCTGTCAGAATCATCATTGCCCTGATTTTGTGTGGATTTCGTCCTAAACTCTTGGGATTTGTCTCCAACGGCTAGAAGAGCTCTCCCAAGTGTTCTTGAAGGTTCCAAACTTGCCTATAAATAGACTACAACTCTTCTTTGGCAAAACACACCTCTTGAGATACAATTCCATTAGAAAAATCTCTTGCTCACTACTCTAAGCTCCATCTTGCCCTTGTGCTGTGCTAATACTCTGATCAAAGGGCAAATCCATACTCCCGGCTCGCTCCGTTCTACAAATCATCAGGGAGTTCTTTTCATGCTTACTAGATAAGAAAGCAACTAAATTATTGGGGTGCTCTATAGGTGTTATTTTTACTTGTTAATTTCTGTATTTTGGGTATCCGGCCTGTCGGGTCCCCGTCTCTTCATCTTGAAGAGAGAAACCTCCGTTTAGGGATCGGAGGTGGGAATTGTAATTGAGGTACACTACCCTCGTTTAAGTAGTGTGGTTAGTGGATTGATCACCTTGTGATCGAAAATCCTAAGTCAAGAGATTGGCTTAGGTGGTGGTTTTCACCCATCTTGGGTTTCCACCTAAAAATAATTGAGTATATTGTGTGATTGAATTTGTTGTATTACAATACAATATAATTTCACTATTCACCCCCCCTCTAGTGCAATTTCATTTGGTATCAGAGCAGGTTTTCCGCCTACAAGAGTAACATCCGCGGAAAGATCACATGGAGGGGAAGGCGATTTCCACAAGCAGATTGGAGGGGCAATCCACCACTCGACCACCACTCTTCGAAGGAACCAACTACACCTACTGGAAGCTGAGAATGAAGATGTGGCTTCAAGCCAACGATTTCTCCATTTGGGAGAAATGCGAATCCGCATACGTCATTCCCGAGAAACCAGAAACTGGTTACACAGTGGAGCAAATCCATCACCTTGGACTGAATGCCAAGGCAATGAACTCACTCTACTGCGCTCTCAGCTCGGAGGAATTCAACCGCATCAGCCAATGCGAAACCGCCCACGAGATCTGGAGAACCTTGGAGGTTACTCACGAAGGTACATCTAAAGTTAAATCCTCAAAGATAAACTTGCTATCACAGGAATTCGAAGCTTTCTCTATGAAGGAGAATGAAAGACTTGGGGACATGTACACCCGATTCACGTTAATCGTGAATAACCTCAAGTCTTTAGGAAAGACATTTATAAAGGGGGAGCTTCAAGGGAAGCTCCTTCGCTCCCTTGGACCTGAGTGGGAGCAAAAGGTAACGGCAATAGAAGAAGCCAACCAAGTAGAGGATCTAGACATGGAAAATCTACTTGGGAATCTCATGGCTTACGAATCAAAAATGGAGCAAAAGAAGAAATCAACCTCATCGGAGCCAAAGAAGAAGACCTTAGCCTTCAAAGCTACGTCGGATGATGAGGTAAGTACCGATGACGAAGAATTTGTTTTATTAGCTAAAAAGTTTAAAAAGTTTCTCAGAAATAGAAGAGAGATCAAGGGAAAGAAAAGAGAAGAAGATCCTCTAATTTGCTATAATTGCAAAAAGAGAGGTCACATAAGGAAAGATTGTCCCTTACTCAAAAGGGATAATGAGAAGAAACACAAGAAGCCTTCTGACTACAAGAAGATCTCCAAATCGAAAGGATTCAAGAAGAAGGCGTTTCAAGCAACATGGGATGACTCCACCTCCGAAGAAGAAGAGGAGGAGGAAACAAATGAAGAAACGGCATGCTTGGGACTAATGGCAACAAATGATGGTTCCGAGTCTGAATCTGAGGAACCTGAGGTAAACCCCTACTCTTTGGATGAATTACAAGATGCCTTTGATTCACTATATATAGATCTTAAGAAAACTAAAACCCAAAGCAAGGCTTTAAAAGAAGAAAAGTTAGAAAATAAGAGATTAATCAATGATCTTGAAGAAAAGAATCTAATTCTTACAAAAGAAACCACTGCTTTAAATATGCAAATAAAAAATCTAATGATTGAGAAAGAGTCATTAACAAATGATTTGTATACAGCAATGAGTGAACAAAAATTTTTAGATAGAGAAGAATTACTCGACAAAATCCATGTGCTTGAAAAATCGAACTCTTTTAAAAAGGATGAAAATGGCTTACTTAGAGTAGAAATTAGGGCATTAGAAGATAAACTAGATATAATGAAAATAGAGATAAATCATCTCAAAGAAAAGTCAAACCAACTTCTTGAGGACCTAGCTAAATTTACAAAGGGGAAGGATAACTTGGACAAACTCATTGCCCATCAAAAACCTTCCTCAAGTAAATTTGGATTAGGCTTTTATGAGCCTAGTCAAAGTGAGCCAAAAAGGGACCCTCCTCTAAAGGAGAACACTAACAAATACGGATCCACTTTACAATGGATACCGAAAAGACAACTCTCACTTTGTTTTGTAGGGATGAAAGGACATCATAATGTCAAAAATTGGATATACAAAATGAAGGATGGACGACTCAAATTAGAAAGACCTATAGAAACACCAAGTCACAATCGAAGATCTTTTGTAGGAGGAAGAAGGTCTACAAGGAGGAAGACAAGGAAACCTCCACCACCAAGGAGGCCGATGGGTGATGGACTCCGGATGCTCCAAACATATGACAGGAGACAAGCACCTATTTTTGGACCTCCAACCTACGGATGGAGGAACAGTTACATTTGGCAACAACCACAAGGGTCATATTATTGGCCTTGGTAAAATAGGTAACCCTCTCTCTCCCATCTCAAATGTTTCTCTAGTTAAAGGTCTAAAACATAATCTTTTAAGTGTAAGTCAAATATGTGATAAGGGTTTTAAAGTAGTGTTTACTTCTAAAATGTTTGAAATTATGCATGCATTAACCAATGAAACCCTTCTTAAGGGAACTAGATTTAAAGACATTTATGTTGTAGAATTTGATAAAAATGGCACTTATGAATGTCTTATAGCAAATGATGAGTTAAGTATATGGCATAAAAGACTAGGACATGTTCATATGAAGCTGGTTCAAAAATTAGCTAAACATGAACTAGTCCGAGGTCTTCCTAAAAGAAAATTTTTAGATGAGCTTGTTTGTGATTCATGTAAATTAGGTAAGATTATAAAATCTAGTTTTAAAAGCAAAGAAGTTATATCCACATCAAGACCTTTAGAACTACTTCACCTAGATCTATTTGGACCAACAAAATATGAGAGCCTCAGTGGATGCAAATATTGCCTTGTAATTGTAGATGATTTTTCGAGGTTTTTCATGGGTTTCCTTCTTGAGATCTAAAGAAAGAGTGTTTTCTGTCTTTTCTATTTTTTGTAGGAAAATTCAAACTAAAAAAGGCTACCAAATCACTCGTATCCGTAGTGATCATGGGGGCGAGTTTGAAAATTCCTTGTTTGATGATTTTTGTCTAGAGCACGGTATTGCTCATGAGTTCTCTTTTCCTCGAACACCTCAACAAAATGGGGTGGTTGAGAGAAAGAACCGTACTCTTCAAGAATGTGCTCGAACATTGCTCATAGACTCAGGGTTACCGAAGTATTTTTGGGCTGAGGCGGTTAACACGGCTTGTTACGTGTTAAATCGCACCTTAATTCGATCCGGATTGCGAAAAACTTGTTTTGAACTATACTATGGGAAAATACCCAAAATTAGTTATTTTAAAGTTTTTGGATGTCGATGTTTTGTCTTGAATACCCGCTCTAATTTAGATAAATTTGATGCCAAAGGTGAAGAAGCCATCTTTATTGGTTACTCCTCACGTAGTAAGGCATATCGGGTTTTTAACAAGACCACATTAACAGTGGAGGAAACCCTTCATGTCTCCTTCGATGAATCTCCTCATTCCTCCATTGACCGAGTCAATATGGATGATGAAGATGATTCTACTATTGATGTGTCTAACATTCCAAACTCCAATATCCATAATCTTCCAAAAGATTGGATATATCAAAGGGATCATCCCGAAAGTCAAGTCATTGGAAGTGTTTCTGATGGCGTTAAAACCCGATCTCGTTTTAGTTGCACCTTTGGTCTCTCCGCCTTTGTATCTCAAGTTGAACCGAAGAGTGTCGAGGAAGCATGCTCCGAAGAAACTTGGATGATGGCCATGCAGGAGGAACTCAACCAATTCCAAAGGAATGAAGTTTGGGATCTAGTACCTAAGCCTGAAGGGCAAACGGTAATAGGTACCAAATGGGTATTCCGGAACAAGTTGAATGAATCCGGTATAGTTATTCGAAATAAGGCTCGGTTGGTAGCACAAGGGTACAACCAAGAAGAAGGAATTGATTTTGATGAGACCTACGCTCCCGTAGCTCGACTCGAATCAATTCGCATGCTTCTTGCTTATGCCGCCTTTCTTGGCTTTAAACTCTTTCAAATGGACGTTAAGAGCGCGTTTCTTAACGGATTCATTAAGGAGGAAGTTTTTGTAAAACAACCTCCTGGTTTTGAGTCTCATGATAAGCCTCATTTTGTCTACAAATTAAACAAGGCACTATATGGTCTAAAGCAAGCTCCTAGAGCTTGGTATGAAAGGCTCAAAGAGTACTTGTTAAATGCAAAATTCTCTATAGGGGAAGCTGATTCCACATTATTCATTAAAAGAAAAGGAAAAGACATTTTATTAGTTCAAATATATGTAGATGATATTATATTTGGTGCTACTAATGAATCTATGTGTAGAAAGTTTTCAGAAATTATGCAGGAAGAATTCGAAATGAGTTTGATGGGTGAACTCAAGTTTTTCTTGGGCTTGCAAATCACTCAGCTCGAGATTGGAACCTTTGTGTGTCAATCTAAATACACAAAGGAGATGTTGAAGAGATTTGATATGAACAAAAGTAAAGGGAAGAACACTCCTATGAGTGTCACAACTTCCTTAGACTTGGACGAATCAGGTACGCCCATAGATCAAAAGCTCTATCGTAGCATGATTGGATCTTTACTGTATTTAACTTCCAGTAGACCTGATATTTTGTTTAGTACCTGCTTATGCGCTAGGTTTCAATCAAATCCTAAACAATCACACCTAAATTTTGTAAAACGAATATTTAGATATCTAGTTGACACATCTGATTATGGCTTATTCTACCCTAGGAGTCCACAATTCAACTTAGTTACATATAGCGATGCGGACTACGCAGGTAGCCGCACTGATAGGAAAAGTACTAGTGGGACGTGCCAATTCTTAGGCGAATCACTAGTCTCTTGGTTCTCAAAGAAACAATCTAGTGTAGCTTTATCAACTACAGAAGCTGAATACATAGCCGCTGCACTAGCATGTTCCCAAGTACTTTGGATGAAAAGTACTTTGAAGGATTTTAACCTGATATTTAATAAGATAAAAATATTATGTGACAATACTAGTGCTATCAACCTCTCGAAAAATCCCGTACATCACTCTCGCACAAAACATATTGATGTTCGACATCACTTCCTAAGAGACAATGTACTTAAGGGAGAAATCGAAGTTGAATTTATTTGTACTGAACTGCAGTTAGCTGATATTTTCACTAAACCTTTGAATTATGATCGCTTTAATTATATACGTAGGAAACTAGGCATATGTAAGCTAAGTGATATTTGAAGAATTTAGTGTTTTAATGGAACCTCTTTTGTCATGAGCATAGATTGAACCTTGATTTCACTAAGCCTTCATTCAAACATCCAAATGCACACTCTGTCCAATATCAGACGTCTGATTAAATAATCAGACGTCTTATACATTAAAATCCGTCGTCTAAACATCTGGGACAGACGACGATTTTATATATAACAAAATAGTAATTTCAGACGTCTGGTACTACACACAGACGTCTGAACTGTCGTCCAAATGTGTTGACAGACGTCTATCTCGGAGACAGAACATGTACTGCCTGTCGGACGTCTGAATATATGGCTAGACGTCGTATGAATCGTCTGGCAGGAAAAACGGACGACCCTGTAACTTTTAACGAAAATCCAGGAAGGTCTGTCTGCAGAAATCGGACGTCTAATATTAAATTTAGACGTCTTCATTGCCGTCTGAGTAAGAAATCAGACGACAACCTGGAGAATAAATGTTTTTGCTGGGGAGGATTCCTGCAGAAATCAGACGTCTATATTAGAATTAGTCGTCTGATTATTCGTCTGATGAATAAAACAGACGTCTCCCTGAAATAGGCAAAAATTCCTCTGCCAAATCCCGACGTCTGACATCGTTGACAGACGTCTGATCGGGGAAAAATCTGCACGTCGCGGCTTTTCTCTGGACGGTTTGAGATGCAAATCTCCCCAACTTCAGGGGGAGACTTGCTCGGTGACCTTGGGATATAAAATCCCCTTCGCAAAGGTCCCACTCTCCTGTCCAAAATCCCTACCCCACACGATCTGCGCGCCGCTCTCCCTCACACCCGACGGCCCACAGCAGCAGCTGGCGAAGTTCTGCTCGCAGCCAGACGACCGTCGCGCCTCTTCGACGACTGACGGAACTGCTGCTCCTCTGCGCGCGTCGTCCCTGCCTCTCGACCGCGCATTTGGAGGCTTCCCTCCTCCCGTGGGTATACCCTCTCAACGCCTAGGGCATTTTCATACTCCTTTTACCCACGGCCTTGTAGCATCTAGTTCACTTCTTGATTCACTTGACCTACATGTGCATTTCATTGTCAGCCCTAACCCTCGGTCAAGAAAACCTTCTTAGCCCTAGCTGCATCTTCCATGGCAAGGGTATTACCTCATGAGGATCAAGCCGACTTTTTAATGGCTTGCATCCAAAGGTATATTGCCACAACTACATGGCAGGTTGTATTGCCTCAAGGCATACTGCCACATATTTTTTTCATGATGATTACAGTGTTTCAAACTATGTTTTGGGTGAATGTTGCTTGGTTGAATGGTTGTTTCTTTTTTGCAGGTATTCCATCCTCAACTCACCACTCTTTTCTCCTAAACCTAACCACCCATTCCACCAAATATGCCTCCCCGTAGGAAGCAAGTTGAGGGATCTTCCAGTTTCTCTTCCACTTATTTGGCAGATCAATTGCGGGGTGACATCGCTAGGCAGCGATTTCGTCGTTTCGCGAATGCCAAAGTTAAATGCCCTCGTTTTATTGTTTGGAATGATTTTGCCCATTTGAACCTTCGGGAACACTTCCAAACTCTCCATCTTTTCCAATATTTTGACCGTCAATTCCACTCCGGCATTGGAACTCTTGGTGTGTTCCCTGATCTTTGCCGTCTCTTTTATGCCAACATCGTTGAGGACTACAGCAACGATGAACTTGAACTCCATACCCGCCTATTTGGTCGTGAAATACACATCACATCTGAAACTATCTCTGACCTTCTAGCCATCCCCAATGAGGGAAATGATTTCAATGACATACTGAGGCAATACGACCCTGAAATCATCAATCAAGAGTTAGTTCTCCCGGAAAAATATGCTGAAAACCTTGGCACTCTACCGTGCAAAAATCTCAAAGCCCTTCCACGTCTACTCTCTCGCATTTTTGGGTGGGACCTCCTAAACAAATCAGGAGGCTTTGATTACATCTCACGCCAACACAAGGCTCTCCTTTTTGCGGCCGTTCGTCATATTCCTTTCAATTATTGCCGCCTCATTGTTCGCGTCATGAATGAGGACCATGGGGCATCACTTCCGTTTGGGTCTATTCTATCCAAAATCTTTTCATCCCATCGGATTTCCATAACTGACCAAGCAGTTGACAAGAAAATTGAGCCTTACAACCGGGCCACAGCCGCCAAGATGCATATACTTAGAGAACATCTTGAGCCCGCCGACGAACCCATGGAAGAAGAGCCCCTTCCACCCTTTCCAGACTTCCATGAACCACGGCCCCTTCAAATAGAAGCACCCCGCTCGAGCTTTGATGAAGCATGGGATCCAGCCACAGATTCCCTCTCCTCCGGCATCTCCCTCCTGCTGCGTCGAACCGGCGAGATGTACACCTACATGGGAAGCATGCGGCGCGACATCGACGAACTTAGATCAGATGTTCAAAATTTGCAGATAGGACAAGGACCCGCTCGTCGCCGCCGCCGCCAAGATCAAGAAGAATAGTTTTAGTGCTTCTATTTTTCTGTCTTTTATTCTAAGTTTGTATTAAGAGGCCTTGACTCTCTACTTAATATTTTTGGGAACAAATAGCTAGTCCATGCTTAAATATTTCTATTCCTAATCAATTTTCCTTAATGCCTTGTCATCTTTTAAACATGCAATTTTATTCACGCACTCTACTTTGTAGATATTACTCTTGTAGTTTGGATTTTGACTCCTTTTCAACAACCCTTCATGATGATATTCAAAAAGGGGGAGAAGAATGTAGGTAAGAAATTAAGGAATAATAAATAGATAAAGGCTATCAAGTACAACCTTTAGGGGGAGGAAAGAGGAACCTACAGCTATATTTTGAAAATCATCAAAAAGGGGGAGATTGTTAGTTCAACTACTCATATAAAATATTTTGATGATTTTACAAAATGTAGAAAATGAAATAATAAATAAAGCGTAGCATATTATTTTCTCTCTATAATAACATATTTGCAGGAATTCAAAAAGCTTTCCAAGACGGGAGATTAAAAGCGTGAAGACGAGTAGCAAAAGTATTAGGTCTTAGGCTTTTTTCATGTAAACTTTCAAAGGTTGTAATTTTCATCTTATTTGAGTCTAGAAATACTGTAAAGAGCCCCCAAACATAACCTATAAATAGCTAACTTAGGCTCTCTACACTTAGGATAAATTAGAAACAAAAAACCCAACACTTATACTTTTATCAGACGTCCATTAAAAAGTCCAGACGTCTGATTTTCCATCATAAGACGTCTGACATGTGTATCAGACGTCTAATTTCAAATATTTCTGCCTTGTTCATCTCCTCATAAACATCAGTCGAAGGACCTCACTTTCAGACGTCGATAACCGTTCACAGACGTCTGATCCTTTACCCAGACGTCCTCATACTAACCGTTAGACTTTTTATCGGCAAAAATAATTTCTAGACGTCTTGACACACTTACAGACGTCTGCCTTTGAACCGTTGGCCATGATTTTCTGTGCGTATCTGTCTATGGCCACATAATCTTTTGGCAGAAGCAGGAAGGAAGAGTATTTAGGTTTCCAGACGTCTGGTAATGTCCTCAGACGTCCATAACGACGTCTGATCCTCTAAACCTAGAACCCTGTTTGGATCCGATGATAACAGGAACGAATGTACCATTCATTAGACGTCCAGTAAAATAATCAGACGTCTTAGGACATAATATCAGACGTCCTTCTTTTGATCCAATAGAGTCCGTTAAGGATATCCTGCAATATTAGACGACCATAGTAAAAATCAGACGTCCTGTAAGACGTCTGATATTAAAATTAGACGTCTGATGTTGCTGTCAGAATCATCATTGCCCTGATTTTGTGTGGATTTCGTCCTAAACTCTTGGGATTTGTCTCCAACGGCTAGAAGAGCTCTCCCAAGTGTTCTTGAAGGTTCCAAACTTGCCTATAAATAGACTACAACTCTTCTTTGGCAAAACACACCTCTTGAGATACAATTCCATTAGAAAAATCTCTTGCTCACTACTCTAAGCTCCATCTTGCCCTTGTGCTGTGCTAATACTCTGATCAAAGGGCAAATCCATACTCCCGGCTCGCTCCGTTCTACAAATCATCAGGGAGTTCTTTTCATGCTTACTAGATAAGAAAGCAACTAAATTATTGGGGTGCTCTATAGGTGTTATTTTTACTTGTTAATTTCTGTATTTTGGGTATCCGGCCTGTCGGGTCCCCGTCTCTTCATCTTGAAGAGAGAAACCTCCGTTTAGGGATCGGAGGTGGGAATTGTAATTGAGGTACACTACCCTCGTTTAAGTAGTGTGGTTAGTGGATTGATCACCTTGTGATCGAAAATCCTAAGTCAAGAGATTGGCTTAGGTGGTGGTTTTCACCCATCTTGGGTTTCCACCTAAAAATAATTGAGTATATTGTGTGATTGAATTTGTTGTATTACAATACAATATAATTTCACTATTCACCCCCCCTCTAGTGCAATTTCACGAGTCAAGTAAAACAAAGATCCTATCATACTTCTGTACATTTTCTGATCTACACACTTACCTAACTCATCTTCTTTGAGTTGTGTAGTGGTAGCCATTGGTGTGTGATGAATGGGTTTTGGCAAAGTAAAATTAGGGTTTTGAGAACTCGTCGTCGTAGTTCGCAAAACATGTTATTAAATACAATTTTTAATTGAAACTCCAAGGGAGTCTTGGGTCGAACATAGGGAGGCAATGTTTACTTTTGTTGAAATTCGTGCTTCGTGTTGTTTCTTTTTGATGTTTTAGGGTTTGTGATTTTTTGGTTGTTTTTGTAATAAAAAGGAAAGCAAGATGACTTCACAAAATGGAGAAACAAATATGATATATCACAATGTCATTCAAACATCTATTACAATATGCTAAAATATAAATGAGATAAGGGTGAGAAGAAATATCTCAAATTGGTTGTTTGGTGAGACGATAGTGCTTGGCAGCAGCTTGGATGAAGAGGGTGAGGTGTTGGATGACGGAGGTGAGTTGCAGGAGAACGTCAGGTAGAGGAATGCTTCACCACAGCTTTGGAATGGAGATGATGAGTTGGATGTGATCTTCTACCAGAATGGAGGTGGGAGGATGGCTCCAAGGCTTCTTATGACGGTGGTGAGATGGAGGACAAATATTTCGTGGGTATAGGAGCATTACACTAATAAGAGGACTTTGGAGCTTGGGAATAAGCTCTAAGGGAGCTTTGGTAGGCTACAAAAGCCTAGGAGTTGGTGGGAGTAGAGTAGGTAGAGATGAAGAAGGGGAGGTGTATGATCGCATTTATGCATGGTTTGTAAAATTAGGGTTTTAAGTCTTTGTAACACACAAAAATGGATTCGCTTTTAAAATTTTTAAGACCAAGATAGGGGAGTATCTAAAGTTATCAAAGGAGGCAATATTTGATAAATCAATCTTTTGCTTCGAAATGCGAAAATCACCTTTCTTTTTGGTCTTTTCAAATATGTACTTTTTTAGGTTTTTGAAATAAGGGTGCAATCGCAAGATGGTAGAAAAAAGACTAAATCTAATTTAAAAACTAGGTGAAAGGAAAGACCTCTTCTCAAGCTCACCCTAGGCACGTGAAGGCATAGGATAATTTAGAAGATGGAGTGAAAATGCTAAAAACTAATGTAAGAAGAGGCTACACCAAGCATAAAAGGCAACTTAATATTAAGCGGATTTCTATTTTACAAAAGTAGAGGAAAGCTTCTACTACAAAAATTAGAACACAAATACTGGATGATGATGATAGTTAAGAGGGAATGCTCATTGCTTCAACTGTGGCTACTTCCATAGTTAAAAAGGACCCTCCTTCTCTTTTTCTTGAACCAGAGATAGTCTCCTCCTAGCAAGCCCAAAGGGCGGCATGCTTAACTCCTCCAAGGTGGATGGATTTCAACCTTCAAAGGCTCCTCCTAAGGTGGCGTGGACCACCTTTGATTCCTCCTCCAAGGGTGGTAGTGTACCACCCTCAAATCGTCCACTTCCTAGTTTAGGCATGTACCATAGGTTGTCCTCCAATGCCTGGCTTCCTTCCTTAGCTAGCTTGGGCACAAGAGAGAAGAGAAGAGGGGAAGGCACCAAGGGGATAGAGTATCCCCTTAATCTTCTTCTTTGACTTCTTCTTCTCTTAACCTTCTATGTAGGTGGAAATCTAGGTAGAAAACTTGTTGCCAAGGGTGGATTTTTTTGGGGGAATATGATGGTTATTTATAGAGGTGGAGAGGGGGGCAGTAGGTGCGAGTTAGGTGGATGGCTAGGATGTGTTTAGGTGGTGGTTATGGGTAGTTAGGTTAATCCTATGGCTAGGGTTAATTGGCGCCAACCATGGGGGTGCCATGGGGTGGTTATGTCCATGATGTGGCACCTATGGTTGGTGCCAATTATGACGCCTCTAGAAGGTAGGTGAGGTGGATGGTGGAAATGATTTTAGGGAGAGGTGTATAGTGGTGATCAAGGGGATTTTGGTGGGAAAAAGTGGTGCCAACATGGGGGTGGTTATGGTGGTTTTGGCGCCACCTTATTGGTGCCCTTTGGTAGTGGTTGAGGGGTGAAACATGGTGATGGTGGTGGCGCCAACTTGGAGTAGGGTGGAGCTAGCTTAGGTGAGCCTAGGTAGGGTTGAGTTGGTGGAGCTAAATAGGAAGGGTTTTTAGGTGGTGGATTTCCAAGGGAGATAGAGCCTAGCTTAGCTAGTAGTGGAGTAGAGGAGGAGGTGTTGGAGCTAGGGTTTGAGGATAGGAGCTGAGGAGAAGTTTGGATCTTGAGCTGGAGTTGGCGGCTGCTAAAGAGGGTGGCATGGAGCTACTCTAGCTAGCTTAGCTTGCTAGTTCTTTGCTAGCTGCTAAGCCAAGCTAAAGTGAGTTGGCTTTTACCGTAATGAGCTGAGGTGTGCTAGGTTTGGTGCTCCTAGGGAGGATCAAGCTTGTTGAGGCAGCTAAGGTAGCTTAGCTCAACTGAGTTGAGCTAAGCTGAATCCCTAGGAGCTAGACTTGAGCTTCCTAAGCTGAAATGAAGTCATCTTCGGCTGGCCGGAGTTTAGTGGAGCTGGATGTAGCTGAACCTGAGCTGGGGTGAACTCTAGTCAACTCAGCTAAGCTAGTAGAGCTCCCTATGGACTAATAGGAGCTGAGATGAGCTAGACTCAGCTAAGTTTAGCTGGATCTGAGTTGACCTGAGCTAGGGTGAGCTAAGATGAGCGCTCTTGAGCTGCCATTCAGTTGAGATGAGCTCAATGGAGCTAGGATGAGCTAACCCTAGTTCAAGTGAGTCGAATTCCAGCTTTGGTGAGCTGGATCAAGCTAAGTTCCAGCTGGTGAGAGGTTCTCTTTCACCAGTTGCCTTCCTAAGTGCTAGGGTTCTAGGGATCTGGCAATCTATATATCCTTAACACTCACAAAAACACATTAAAAAATTAATAATAAGTGCAATGCATGCTTAACCTAATTAATGCTTAAATGCAGTCCAAAAACCCATTTGCGAAGCAAAATCCTAAGTGCTAGGTTTGTTTTTATGCATAAGAATGATGATAAACTGGCATTTATCACACCCCCATGCTTATCTTTTGCTAGTCTCTTAGCAAAACTTTAATTTTTACAAAATGGAACTTTTGGGAAATTTAATTTTCTCAACTTTTGAGGAAAAAGTGACTTTGGGACATTGGTTGGTTTAAACACAGGAGGTACAGGATTTTGTTAAAGATAAACATCGTCTAGAAAATTAGACAAAATGGGATTAGTATATCGTCTAGAAAATTCACAAATTAACCCTTGTTAATTCGAATGACTTGAAATTTCTATTTTTAGGAATTTTCTAGCTCTTGAATCTGATTCGCAACTTGTAATAACCTTTAAAATCTTGTGTCCATGCTTGTGAAAAGCCAACAGTTATAAGGGCGCGTTTTTGGTTTAATTTTTTTTTTTTTCCCCATGCTTATTTCTAGGTTAGTCTTCCAACAGATGTGTCGAGATCATCATTCCCGTCAGCAATCCTCAAGGGGGCTCTGGAGCTAGTGTTTTGGGATGGCACTGTCCATGACACCACCTAGGAGCTCACAACTCCAAAACACAATTCGGTGTAAAGGGGCGCTGTAAGAAAACTCAAGCTCTTACTCCAACATTATAGGTAGAGCACCGTCCAAGATACTTGAGCTGCTAAAATGTGCTTTAATTCTCCATCTAAGGATATGAAATATAGATATGGCGCAGTGCTGAGGTGGTAACATGTTGACATCACATCCTGAAAGGAGGCATGGCAGTGGAAACTCAAACCAATGATCTGCTTTAGACTTTTACTAAGTACAAACAAGGGATTTTTTTCTAATTTTTAGTGATTTTTAGGTGTTGGCTTGTGTGTGAAATTTGACACAGGAAGTTTTACAAGAAAAGTAAGTTTTTGAATCATAAACTAAGCCAGATACTTTCCATATTACAAAAGAGGATCAAGTCACCTAAACTATCATGAGTTCAGGTGAAATTTTAGAGAAGGATATTTTATCTAGTCTAAAAATAGACCATGAAATTCTAATGATCTAATCTGTATCCTCATCCCTAGTTTGTTAAAGATAAAATCCCATTGTACCAAAAGTGAATTTTCAACCTTAGTCCCAATTTCAAAATTTTTCCTCAAAAAGTTTTCAATATTTTTATTTTTTTGGATATGCATGCCAGAAAAAAAAAAGACTAAAGAAAAATGCATGTTTTTACTTTTTGAAAATCCTAATTCGATTGTCAAAATTTTAAAAACACCCCCCCATGCTTAAGATATGCAATGTCCTCATGCATTAGTAGGGAAAGAGGGAGTAAAAGGTGGTCAGATTTAGGATAGTCAAAACCTGGGGAAGATTCGTGATCAGTGATCAACTGTGATTGGTTCGGTGAAATTGAAGGATTCAGACGGAAGATTCGGGGTATGATCAAAATAGGGCTTTAAACATTGGCCGTTGACTTGAAATGACACATTAGTTTTAGGATCAAAAAGATCAACAGCGTCGTACGGATAAGTTTTGAGGACAATAAAGGTGCCAGTCCATTTGGATTTAATTTGCCAGGAAAAATACGTAATCTATCATCAAAGAGCCAAACGCGTTGATTAATGTCAAAGTGTTTCCGAACAATGTATTTATCATGAAATTTCTTTGTTCAGTCTTTATAAATCCACGTGCTTTCATATGAAAAATTACGTAATTCTTCCAATTCAGTTAATTGTAGTTTTTTATGGTTGTCGACATCAGATAAATCCATGTTTAATTATTTTATTGCCCAAAAAGCCCTATGTTCTAGTTCTACTGGGAGATGGCATGCCTTCCCAAAAATCAAACGGAAGGGAGACATGCCAAGCAAGGTTTTAAAAGCGGTACGGTAGGCCCATAAAGTGTCATCCAATTTGGTGGACCAGTCTTTACAATCGAGCCTAACCCTCTTTTGTAAAATATTTTTGATTTCGTAGTTAGAAACTTTTTCCTAGCCATTTGTTTGGGGTTGATAAGGTGTGGAAAATTTGTGATTAACTCCATATTTAGAAAGAAGGTGATGAAATTGTGAGTGAGTGAAATGTGAGCCTCTATCACTGATAATGGCTTTTGGAATGGCAAATCTTGAGAAAATATTCTTCTTAAGAAATTCGATAACAACATGGTGATCATTAATGCCGGTGGGTATTGCTTCTATCCACTTAGAAACATAGTCGACTGCAACTAGTATATATAAATACCCACCAGAGTTGATGAACAGTCCCATGAAGTCAATGCCCCATACATCAAAAATTCAACCTCTAAAATAGGATTAAGGGGCATCATATCCTTCTGAGTCATGTTGCCGATGCTCTGGCAATGCACACAGGACCAAACAAAATTTTGAGCATCTTTGTCCAAGCTGGGACAAAAGAATCCTACACTAAGGATTTTAGCTGCAATTTTCTTGCCCGAAAAATGTCCGCCACAGGCCATTGAATGACAATGTGTCAGAATATCATGGATATCAAAAACAGGGACACATCGTCGAATGACCTGATCAGCACAAATGCAGAAAATGTCGGGCTCCTCCCAAAAATAGTATTTAATGTCAACAAAGAACTTATCCCTTTTTGTTTTGGGCCGATTAGCGGGGATTCATTCTATTGCTAAATAGTTGGCGATGGGTGCAAACCAAGGGAGGGTGGTGGCAGCTAAAATGCTTTCATTAGGGAATTGATCAGGTGGGGTCATTATGTCATTCGTCATAAGACGAGAGAGATGGTCGGCCACTACGTTTTGCAATCCTGCCTTATCCTTGATTTCCAGGTTAAATTCCTAGAGCAGTAGGATCCAACGGATAAGGCGCGATTTCGCATCATTTTTTGTTAGCAGATATTTAAGTGTTGAGTGGTCAATATATACAGTGACATGTGACCCCAAAAGATAAGATCTAAATTTTTCTAAGGCAAATACAATGGCAAGAAGTTCTTTTTCAGTAACCGTGTAATTTCGTTGTGCATCATTAAGAGTTTTGGTAGCATAATAGATCACAACAGGATTCTTGCCAATTCTTTGCCCTAGAACGGCCCCCACAGTAAAATCTAAGGCATCTGTCATTAATTCAAAGGGATTATTCCAATCAGGTCCCTGCAAAATTGGTGCCTCGGTAACTTCCTTCTTTAACCTCAAAAAACTCTCCAGAAATTTATCATTAAAATCTAATGGCTGGTCTTTAGTAAGAAGCTGACTTAAGGGCTTGGAGATTCAGGAAAAATTTTGTATGAATCTATGGTAGAAACCCACATGACCCAAAAAGGATCTGATCTGTTTTATAGTAGTGGGTGGTGGGAGCTTAGATATAGCATTTATTTTTGCTTTATCTACCATAATTCCTTATTTTGAAATAACATGGCCTAGGACAATATCTTCTAGGACCATGAAATGACCTTTTTCCCAACTGAGGACCAAATTGACTTCTATGCATTTTTGGAGCGTTCTTTCAAGGTTCTTCAGACATTGGTCAAACGAATCTCCAAAACTAGAGAAGTCATCCATAAAGGCTTCTAAGCATTCACCTACCAGGTTCGAAAATATTGCAAGCATACACCTTTGAAAAGTCGCAAGTGTGTAGCAAAGATTGAAGGGAATTCTTCGAAAATCAAAGGTTTTGAAGGGGTAGGTGAAACTTGTTTTGTCCTAATCATCAAGATGAACCGCTACTTGATTATAGCCGAAATAAACATCTAGAAAATAGAAAAAATCCTATCTGGCTAATCGCTCCAAGATTTGATCAATAAAGGGGAGCGAAAAATGGTCCTTCTTGGTGGCAGTGTTTAATTTTCTGTAATCAATACGCACGCACCAAGAAGAGGCGATTCGAGTGGCTATATTCTCCCCATTGTCATTGGTGACAACTATTAGTCTAGCCTTTTTGGGCACTACTTATGTTGGACTAACCCAGGAGCTATCAGAAATGGGGTAGATGATATTGGCATCAAGCCACTTAATAATCTCCTTTTTCACCACCTCCTGCATATTAGGGTTTAAGCGCTTTTGTGCATGGCCGGAGGGGCGAGAATCATCCTCTAAATATATACGATGTGTATAGTAGGATGGATGAATACCCTTAAGATCAGAAAGGATCCAGCCAATAGCTTTCGATGCTTACTCAAAACCTAGAGAAGTTTGCGTTCTTGTGCCCCAGTAAGTATAGAATTTATAATCAGGGACGGGGGCTGATTTGGACCTAGGAAAACATATTTAAGGGAGTCTAGTAGGGGTTTTAATTCCAGTTGTGGGCCCAGCCCTGAAAGAATTTCCTCTTTTTGTGTTGGTGGTGAAGTGAGAGTGAAAGGGTCAGCTGGAGTGTTAGCACAATGTGTGGTTAGGGTGGAAGGGTGAGAGGAAGTGGATTGTTCAGGAACCGTGTTAATGGAAAAACAGGAACCTAAGTGTGAAATTTGCAAAGTTTCCTCCACTATATTTTCCATTTCTGAATCCAAGTCATCAAAGAAATCAGGTTCTTGGAACCTCCTAGAAGCTTGAAAAATATCTAAGGTTATAGATTCACTGCCACACATGATCTTCATTTTACCAGAATCACAATCAATATTTGCGTGGGCGGTGGCTAAGAATGGTCTTCCAAGAATTATAGGGGCAAACTTTAATGCTTCCAGTACCTCTATGTCTAGGACTAAAAAGTCTACTGCAGATAGGCAATTTTTGACCTAGACAAGGACATCCTCAACAATTCCCCTTGGTGTAATTGTAGATTGGTCTGCTAATTGAAGAGTAACCACAACAGGCTTTAATTCTTTGATCTTAAATTCTTCAAAAATAATTGTGGGGATAAGATTAATTGAGGCACTGAGATCCAACAAGGTGCGATCAAAAGAAGTATCATTAATGATAACTTGAATCAGGGGGGCACCTGGATCTTTTCTCTTAAAAGGCAATCGACTCAACACAACTGAGTTGACTGTCTCAGGAAGGATCACCTTTCCTAAATTTCTGGGCTGCCATTTTGAGGTACACAAATCTTTTGGAAATTTTGCATAGGCAAGGATGTATTTGATGGCATCTAGGAGAGGGATGTTAATTTCAACTTGCCTAAATAAATCCATTAATTCCTTATCAGTGGGCTCAGATTTCTTATTTTTCTTCTTTTGTGAAGAATGGAGGGCTTGTGGAAATGGTGCAGGGTTTCCCTATTTTGCATTATTAGGTTCCTGAACAGTGTTAGAGGAAGATGGGGAAGAGTTGATCTGCTTTCCATTGAAATGAGTTTCTTTAATAGGCAGGGGGTCTTAAGTGGTTTTCCCATTCCTCAAAGTAACTACATTTGCAGTCTGGTTGTTTCTAGGATGTGGATGGGAAGCCTGACTGTTAGTGAAATTCGGGGGATGCTGAGGTGCTGGTTGAATGGGTTGAATGGGATATCCACCTTGGAATTGATTCCGTTGATTATTCGGGTTCGGCATGGGTTGGGAAGGAAAATTCCCAGTAAGTTGACGATCAGGAGTAACCTTAACTTGGTGTTGCAAGTTTGTAATCATGCAGGTTACTTCTATCATCTGATTCTGCATACTTTGCAAAGTTTTCATGACTTGAGTATTAACATCTTCCTAGGATGGTCTAGGTTGATATACAGGTTGCTCATAATTCCCAAAATGATTTTGTTTAGGAAAAGGAATCAGGTTCGGGTTTTTCCAGGAGTGATTCGGGTTGGTCCTCCAGTTTTGATTGTAAGTGTTGGAGGGGTTTCTAAATTGCTCCTGGAGAGCATAAATATTTTCTGTGGTGGGATCAAGAATATTTTGATTCAAATAATCAAAATTCCCAGTCAATTCTTGTGGGAAATCAGCTAGAAATTGCTGACCAGCAGGTGTGGCATCAATATTGTGCAGATTTTCTCTTCAAAGAAGTTGTGCAGTGTTAGTGTGTGGAGAGTTAAAGTGTGGAGCTTGTTTTTTTGTGAGCTTTTCTTCCATTTTTTCTAGTGAATTTGCATCTGGTCCAGTCATTGAACTAACATATATAGATCATCCTGAGTGACTGGAACAGAGGTGGATTTTGAGTCAATTTCATTGACTCCGTGTCTGGAGTTTGGAATTATACCAAAAGTGTCCATTGAAGTCATATTAAATGAGTTTTCACTCATTTCTTCAAAGAAGAGATAGGCACTTTTGACATCTTTATTAAGGAAATTACCCCCACATGAGGCATCAACAAATTGCTTCAATTGATCTTCTAATCCATGATAGAAGATCTACACTAACTACCATTTCGGAATTTCATGGTGGGGACTTCTTAAAAGTTCTTGGAATCTTTCCCAGGCTTCATGGACGGGTTCACCAATTTTTTGTTGAAAGGTCATTATGGATCTTCTTAAAGTGTTAGTTTGACCGATCAAAAAAATTTTCTTTAGAAAAGTGCTCTTTAATTGGGGCCAGGTGGCAATCGGGTGCCCAACCGTTCTAAACCAATGTGAAGCTTTATCATTTAGAAAGAGGAAAAAGTCTCATCAACCACACGTCTTCCTGCATATTGTAGGAACGAGTGGTTTGAGCGAGGACAATTAATTCCTCAAGATGACAAAAGGGGTCCTCTCTTGGAAGACAATGAAAATGCTTGATAAGGTTTAGAATGGCTAGTCTGATCTCAAAATCCCTTTATGGTATGACCACCTCGGGTCTTTCCCCATAGTTGGAAGGATCAAAGAAATCCTTATGAGGAACGACAGGCTGCTGGTGGGGTAATGGGTTTTGCCCTTGGTTAGCTAGGTTCGTCATAGTCCTAGCCAAATTCTCTTGATTTTGTTGTAGCCGAACCAAATGGTCGACCATAAAGGCAAAGGGGTTTATATTTTGAGTTTAGATTTGAGGGCCACCTAGCCCTGCAGGAATTTCTAGTTGCTCTAGATGAGGGAGGTTAAAGATGGGGAAGTTAGCTTGTCGGTCGGTTGACGGGATAGAAGGGAAAGTAGAATTTGTTTGTCGGTTTCCCAGGTTTTCCATATTTTTAAAAGAGGAAGGAGAAGAAAACAAACATTTTCTGGTGCAGGGGCAAAAATCAGATGGTCCCTCAAGATGTGGTTTTCGGGAACTTCGCCTGTTCATGCACTTTTGTTGGAAGAATTGGAGGGGAGGAGAAGAGATAAAGATGAGAGAAAGTGTGCAATTTAAAAAAATAATTTCTAGACCTAACTTAAGTGACTCCCTAGAAAATTAACCTAAGACTTGGTCTATCTAGGAAATAAGTAATCACTAGTGAATACCTGTTCTGTCAACAAATCTAGCCAAGTTGTTAAAGGAGAGGTTTGGGCCCAAGCATTTCCCAGAAAAATCCTAGGTGCCTATACAAACCGAGGCTTGGTCGTTTGACACTGCCCCTTAGCCTGAACATCAGATATAGATGACATAATTGATATCAACTAAAGAGAACTTAAGGCCTAGATAGCAAGCCTAAGTTGATGAAACCTTAGGAGTCAAATTGCTGCAAATTTTAATTAAGTCTATGATACTAATGTGCACACGGAATATGGAGGGTATTGATTTGGGTATTTCCCTGTTATTTCAATTTGTAAGTGTGTGCAAGAATTGGAAGTTGATTCCAATAAAAAATAAGTTGTCACAGAATATTTTTATTTCTGTCTTTTAGGATTCAATTTAATTTAATGTGTTTTAAGGTTTCTCTTTTTAACTGTTCAAACAAGTTTGAAACTTCCACAATCAAAGGAAAACAAGTTGTATTGGTGATGGTCAATTTCCAATAAAAGTGGTTTTCTAGAATACAAAGGAAAACCCTAATGCAAATTGATCCTAAAGTAGAAAATTACTACCAATGAGTTATTTTAGGCTTTTTGTATTAAATAGTGGTCCAAACAAGTCAAACAACACCACTACTCTGAAGAAAATCAAACAACAATTCCAGAAAAGAATTTTGTAAGAATTTAGAATTTGTTTAATAATTGTTTTGAATTTTTATTTGTGCTGGTGTCAAAGTCCAGAAAAGATACCCATGGGTATTTTGGACTTTTTATACCACCACCGGCCCCAAAAAATTTTGGTGATTTTGTATGATGTGTGGAATTTTACAAGGATTCTAGAAAGCTAAATTTCATAAAAGTTGGTTAAGTAGAAGAAATTTAAAAATTCGTTGATAGTAACAAAATAGGAAGAATAAAGAGTGTGACCCCTCTATAGTCCACGAATTTTTTAAAATTAAATACAAAGTCCATTGATTTGAAATTTGGAACAGGTGTTCCCTACTTGATTTAGAATCCTTGGGTGAAATTTCAAGACCTTAGGAGGCTTGTGGTGTTGGGAATTATTTTTTAATTTTAGATAGAAATCTAGACCCAAAAAATAGAATACCAACACTTGAATTGGACTAGTGTTTAGTGAAGCATACAAGCAAACAATGAATTTTAAACTTCACCACTCTAGTTAACTAAGTTGTTTAAGGTCCTGAAAGCCAAGTTTAATATATTTTGGTAGTCTTTTAATGCTTAATGTGACAAGATAAAAGGAACTTGCCTAAATCCACTGGAAGACAACGGATTTGAGTTTCTCCAGAATTCCCGCTTACTTCCAGTAGTTCCTGCACACACGAGATAGAAGAAAAGAGAAGGGGATGAGATCCACTTCGAGCAAGAGAAAAGTGATGAAAGCAAAGCTGTGCCTCCCCTGCAACAGTACCAAAAAAGTGATCGCATTTTTGCACGATTTGTTAACTTAGGGTTTTAAGTCGTTGCAATGCACAAGAACGAATTCGCTTTCAAAATTTGTAAGACCAAGATAGGGGAGTATCTAGGGTCATCCTAGTAGGAAATATTTGATAAATCAATCACCTTTCTTTTGTTCTTTTCAAATATGTATTTTTTTAGGTTTTTGAAATAAAGGGGCAATCGCAAGATGATGGTAGAAAAAAGACTAAATCTAATATAACTAATAGGTGACAAGAAAGACCTCCTCTCATTCGCACCCTAGGCACGTGAAGGCATAGGATAATTGAGAAGAGGGAGTGAAAGTGTTAAAAACTAAAGTAAGAAAAGGCTACACTAAGTAGAAAAGGCAACTTAATATTAAGCGGATTTTTGTTTTACAAAAGTAGAGGAAAGCTTCTACTACAAAAAGTAAAACTACAAAACTTAAAACACAAATCCTGGATGATGATGATGGTGAAAAGGGAATGCTCCTTGCTCCAACTGTGGCTGCTCCCACAGTTAAAAAGGATCCTCCTCTTTTTCTTGAACCAGACATAGTCTCCTCCTAGCAGGCCCAAGCGGGGAGTGCTTAACTCCACCAAGGTGGATGGATTTCCACCTTCAAAGGCTCCTCTAAGGTGGCATGGACCACCTTTGATTCCTCCTCCAAGGGCAGTAGTGTACTACCCTCAAATCCTCCACTTCCTAGGGTAGGCATGTACCCTAGGTTGTCCTCCATTGGCTGGCTTCCTTCCTTTGCTGGTGTGGGCGCAAGAGAGAAGAGAAGAGGGTAGCACCCCAAGGGGACAGAGTATCCCTTTAATCTTCTTCTTCTTCTCTTGACCTTCTATGTAGGTGTAAATATAGGTAGAAAAATTGTAGCCAAGGGTGGATTTTTTTGGCAGAATCTCATTGGTATTTATAGAGGAGGAGAGTGGGGTAGTGGCATGGGTTAGGTGGATGGCTAGGATGTGTTTAGGTGGTGGTTATGGGTAGTTAGGTTAATCCTAGGGCTAGGGTTAATTGGCACAAACCAAGGGGGTGCCATGGGGTGGTTATGGCCATGAAGAGGCACCTATGTTTGGCGCCAATTATGAGGCTTCTAGAAGGTAGGTGAGGTGGATGGTGGAGATGATTTTAGGGAGAGGTGTATGGTGGAGTTCAAGGGGATTTTGGAGGGGAAAAGTACCGCCAACATGGGGACGGTTATGTTGGTTTTGGCACCATCTTGTTGGCACCCTTTGGTGGTGGTTGAGGGGTGAAAGGTGGTGATGGTGGTGCCGCCAACTTGGAGTAGGGTGGGACTAGCTTATGTGAGCTTAGGTAGGGTTGAGTTGGTGGAGCTAGATAGGAAGGGCTTTTAGGTGGTGGATTGCCAAGGGAGTTGGTGCCTAACTAAGCTAAGCTAAGCTAAGCTAGCTTAGCTAGTAGTGGAGTAGAGGAGGAGGTGTTGGAGCTAGGATTTGAGGATAGGAGATGAGGAGAAGTCTGGTGCCTGAGCTGAAGCTGGCAGCTGCTGAAGAGGGTGGCATGGAGCTACTCTAGCAATCTTAGCTTGCTAGTTCTTTGCTAGCTGCTAAGCCAAGCTAAAGTGAGCTGGCTTCTACCATAATGAGCTGAGGTGAGCTTGGTCTGGTGCTCCTGGGGAGGATCAAGCTGGTTGAGGCAGCTAAGGTAGCTTAGCTCAACTGAGTTGAGCTAAGCTGAATCCCTGGGAGATGGACTTAAGCTTCCTAAGCTGAAATGAAGTCATCTTCAACTGGCCGAAGTTGAGTGGAGCTAGATGTAGCTGGACCTAAGCTGGGGTGAACTCTAGTCAACTCTGCTAAGCTAGCTAAAGCTCCCTGTGGACTGATAGGAACTAAGATGAGCTAGACTCAGCTAAGTTGAGCTGGATCTGAGCTGACCTGAGCTAGGGTGGTCTAAGATGTGCTCTCTTGAGCTACCACTCAGCTGAGATGAGCTAACCCTAGTTCAAGTGAGCTGAATTCCAACTATGGTGAGTTGGATCAAGCTGAGTTCCAGCTGGTGAGAGCTTCTCCTTCACTAGTTGCCTCCCTGAGTGCTAGGGTTCTAGGGATCTGGCAATCTGTATATCCCTAACACTCACAAAAACACATTAAAAAAAATAATAAAAAGTGTAATGCATGCCTAACCATAATAATGCAATATCCCTAACACTCACCACGTGGCACCATCTGAGTCGTCCACCTTCTTTCTGTTACAGGGGGTGCCACGGTGCTTGGATTGAGATGATTTTTGCGTTGCCAGACTGCGATCATTGCTTCGGATCCATCCGTATGGTTGAATTTTTCATCCGAAGCCCGTAAGGATGTTGCATTGCTCCCCTGGCCATTGATCTTCCTTGGATTGCATAAGGTGATACAGGATTCCGATTAGGACGATCTCGGAGGTGTTGGACTCCAATCATCATCTTGATCAGATTCGTACATTCAGATTGTCAATCCAAGGCCCCAAAATAAATCTCCTTCCCTCCTGACCATAAAAAGATGCAATTAACCTAAAATATATGCAACTATTCTAAATGCAGAATGATACATGCTATGCAATATTTATAATATGAAATGCAAATCTAAGCCTAGGAACATGCATGAATATGCATTTTAACCTAATTAAATGTGTCTACATCTATGTGTCTTTTCCTTTTGTGTTAACCATCCTGAACTTCTTCAAGATCTCCTTTGGCTGCTTGATTTACAAATTGAAGGTTCCAACTTTAAGTTGATCAATTTGCAACCCTAGGAAGAACTTCAATTCTCCCATAAGGCTCATATTAAATTGATCCTGCATAACTGTTAACTGGACCAAATAGGAGTTTTTAAGTCATTTGGTTGTAGTAAAGCCTCCTAAATGGCTCAATCAACAGATAAAATTTATTACTTGAAATCTAAATTAAAGTCTGAGGTCGAACATAGGGAGAAAAGACGAAATTCACACGTTAATATTTAATTGCACAAAAATGGGCATCATAATTGAAGCAGAAAAGAGATGTTCAATGAATAATATCTACTCAAATTGATATTCAATTATAAGCATGAGTATTTCAATAGATCACAATGATAAAAAGAAATATAGGATAAAATAATGGTCATATAGATCATCAATTATTATTCTTAATTAAGCATGCATATCAGACATCTCATTTAAACCAAATAATCGAACAGTAGCTTGAACGCTACAGTAATCATATGTTGGTCTCTCAAATTAGACGGCTTAAGTGTTCGTCAGACACAAGGCTTCTTAAAGCCTTTCTTCCTCTTCAGATTCCTTCCTTCAGACCTTCCTCTTTCACGAGCCTTCTCTTTCTCAGACCCTCCTTTTCTTTTCTTCTAGGCCTCTACTTCTTCAGAGCTTCCCTTCTTCTCTACACAAGGGATCCAAATCCCTTCTGCAAGTGTCGCATAGGGATAGACCTTCAAAGAGCAAAACCCCCCCACTCTCTCACAATTTCTCTTCTCTTCCTTCCCCCTTAGACCCCAGGTCTTGTCAGATCCATATTCGGGTAAACGGGTCTCGAACAGTGTCCAGGTCTGGGTGAGTGGATCGTAGGAGTAGAGTGGCATAGGTAGGTTAAATGGGTGTGCGGGTAATGGGTACCTGACCCCCGTGACTTGGGTGATAGAGCCTATGCACAAAAAGCATTTATGCGCTATCACGCACCTTTCATTGCACGAGGTGGGACTATCTTAGTCCCCCTCTTTTGCATAGCAGCAGCAGATGAAGCTTCGTCTAATCAGGATGCTATTGCTATTGAGATCCTCAATTAAGGACCTGGCGATCTTCCTGGAATGCACCTGCATCACCTGAAACAAGTCTCGATGAACTGCATGGCCAGAGGACTATGTATATTACTGGAGATGATGTTGGCGACAGTAGAGCACGGCGAAACATGAAAGCACGAATACGGGCTTGAAAGCCCTAGTCAGATGGCTCAAAAGTTCGCCGAAGCATGACAAAGATGGTGGTGGGAGTTTTGCGGTGTTTGTTGGTGTGTGGAGGGTGGACGGTGATGGAGAAGGAGGTGAGAAGGTGGATTGTTCGGGGGAGCATTTGGATGGGTGGAATGCGTAGTAAAGATGGGGGTTTGGTTTGGGTGGATGAGGCAGAGGTGTAGGAAGTGTTGGCTAGGTGTGTGGTGTGGTGGAGCAACGTGAAAGCCTCGCCAAAGGTGCAGCCAGAGATGGAGAAGATGACGGCATGTGGTGGTGTCGATGGTCGAATTGAGGGTTTAGATAGAGGAAAAGAGAGTAGAGGGAAGAAGGAACCTAACTAACCCTAAACTAATGGTCGAAAGGGGAGGAAGGTGCAAGTTATGACATGGCTGACTTCATAGAAGGTGAAGCCTCCAGTTGGAGAAGCGACCGAAGATGGAGAAGATGACAAAGCTAGGGGGGTATGTGCAATTATTTTTTAAAACTGAGGGGTTTTTTGAGAGAAAAATAATCAAACTGGATTAAAATGCAAATTAGGTTAAGATGATTTTTGATTAGGCCCAAATTTTTGTAGAAATTGAATTTGAACACACAAAATCTGATGGTAAAGTCAGATTTTGGTTTAGGCCAAGTTTGACTGGGTAATTTGCGTAGAAACCCAAACTAGGGCAACTTCCCATTTGAGACTTTATTTTAGGTGAAAATGGGTTAGAATGGTCAAATCAAGGATACCAAAACTTATAGAATATTTTTTTTTGAATTTTAGAAGGTTTAGATGAATTTTATTTTGACCAGAACCTCTGTTAATTAAGCAGATGTAAAATTAGGGTTTCGAATGTCCATTAATTCTCAAAATGTGTGAAAACCTGTTTCTGTTGCATGGATCCTCTTATTAATCATTAATGACCATTTGACCTTTAATTAACCCTTGGAATTCCCCATGATTATTCTGTACTTATGAAATGCAAGTAAAATTACATAAATAACCCTGCATTCTCTTTTTCTTAAAGTAGAATAGTATGCGTATAGGACACTCTGATGGTTAGGTAAGAGCTTTTATCAACTTTATTAGACCAAATTGGGCTAGTTAGGGCTCATGATGGTGTTCCCGTCGTACCCCCATGCCTAGCTTTTGCTAGTCCATTAGCAAAATCTTATGTAAAGAATAAGAGTTCTAAACCATGCATTGATGTTCAAAGTCCTGATTCTTATTATTTTTCTAGAAATTTGGTCAGAATGCTAATAGTAAGCCTAGAGATACTCAAGTATCAATCAAGATCCACACCTAACCAGCTTCAGTCTTAGTCTACCACAAACGTTTCTAAGGCCTGCAAAAACTACCTAGAGTTTCGTTGAACCTAGCAGTTTAAGCACCCATTCATAAATGTAACATATCCAAGTTCAGTTTACCAGTGAACTTTATGTAAGAAAGAGATAGAAGGTTTTTCATTTGGAGAGTTTTCTCTCTCTTTTTCTTTTTAGATTTCCCTAGATCTAGCCTCGAATTGGCCCTAAACATGATCTGTATTAGATTCCTTATCCCCGCTATAAATCCTTGAAGGGTCCTTGACTTTCGATGCTTCGAGAAAGCATCGCTCATGGCAACCCCCAAAACCTGGCTTTTGACATTTCGGGATAGTGTTGCCCATGGCATTTTGTAGCTAAATTTAGGACCTAGAAATCAACATTTTGGGATAATCCCACCCATGGCACCTGAACCAGCACAAGGTGCTTACATGACCCCGATAGGATATTTAGATATCCTAAGAGACAAGCATCAAGGAGATGATATGTTATTACGCATCTTTGAGGGGAATTTTCCACCTCTCCGCACCGGGAACTCATCCAATCAACTTGTGTTGTCGAGTTGCTCATAAGCTAGATCTTTGAGGTCGATTTTCACAACAGAACACTTTTGGTAGATTTTTCTTTATTAAGCGAACTGAACTAGAAAAAGTGTATGATTTTGGGTGCTTAGGTTACCAAGTCTCGCAAACCAAAGGGTAGGCAATGGGGTTGAATAATCCTTATGCCTTAGGCCTAATACATCAGCTTCGCACTTTCCTCAACCTCTTGAGGATTAGTCTAGATCTTAACGGATATGTGAATGTTTAAGCCCTAAAACAATCCCAATAGGCCTAAGATCAACACTTGTACTAATCTCCCTATCTTTTTGTTTTTTCAAGACTTAATTTTTCTTTTGATTAGGTCTAGAACTTAAGTAACTTTCATAAGCAAGTGCTAATGAACATCAATTTTTGTTCTTTAATGTTGCTCCTTTTTGACATTTGAACTTTTCCTCTTTCCTCTTTTCCTCATGAATGATATGCAATCAATTCTCAAAATTTTCCTCCCCTTTCCATTTTTTTTGTTCTTTTTCAACTTTTTATTTTTTTTTTATTTTTTGAATATGTATACTTTTGTGAGAACCCCTCAGAAACTTGAATTTTTATGTGTTTGCACTTTAACACCCCCCCATGCCTAAGTTTTGCAATGTCAGTGTCAATTGGAGGGTATGATATCATCTTGGTTTATGGGTTATAACAAGTTGAGGGGGTTGGTGAACGGGTAGGGAAGACTATTGTAGATGATTTCAAGCTTTGATACGAATACCAAAGTTGGAGTCAGCTATTCTAATTTTGAACTCTAAGTGCAGTAGGAGTGTAGCACAAAAGGATGATTAGAAGGGTCTCGATTTTTTAGAATGATGGGTTACCTCCCATTAAGTGCTAAATTCAACACCTTCAGCTGGGTAGAAGGTGATCATAGAGAGGGAGTAGTCAAATTGGATGAGTTTTGTAAAATAAGCACCTTGATCAATAGCTTGGTTGGTCCAACCAGGTGCTTGTTCATATCTACAGGCTGATGATGTAGCCCAAATCCAATCAGTCTGGTGGGTTAATGGATGTGAATCAAAAGATGTGGAGCCCACCAGATACTTTGAGGCTCAGAAAGATATGGCAGTGTGAATCTAGGGTTTGGCTGAGTCGATTCAGCCTAGTCAGAGTAGGGATCCTCAAAAGGAAATGGAGCTGAAAAGGACATAGGAACCCTACTAGCAAGATCAGAAAAGGATGGGAAGTGATTATTGATCAGATCAGAGTTCGAAACCCAATCAACAGATGGAGGAGAATCATATGCAACCAGATCAGAGAGAAGTGAATTGGAGTAGAAGTTGATTCCGGTGGTGGGTCAAGGTTGGGAACGAGTTTTGGAAGTCTCTGTATGTGCATTAGAAGATGTGGCTTTCATGAGATCTGTGTGTGCTGAGAGCTCCTCTAGAAAGGATTCAAAGGTAGGTTCACTGGAGAGTCTTCATGAAGCACATCAAAATCAAAGGTAAATGCTTGGAGAGTGCTTATAGGATCATGGAAATCTGAGTCAATAAAAGATTCAAATTCTAGATTGTAGACAGGCTCGGCACTTACTATTTATGATTCCTGAAGATAAAAAAGGAATGATTCCATCTTAACGGAATCTGATTTTGAATTAATGATCTCGGGATCAAGGACATTAGAGTTAGAATCAAAGAATGGATCATGGATGCTGAGGTCGTAAACTGGTTCGTAGTCATCAGGAAACAAAGGCTCTCCAAAATCAGAGTATGATTCGAAATCGTCGAAGAATTTGCGAGAATGAGTTTTTGAGTTTGATTCTGGATTAGGAGTTCCATCATAGAGAGCATGAAGATGCGAAGAATCAACAACCTGACTTGGATCTAACCTAATTTCAGATTCCGAGCTTAAAAGGATGTCCTTATTAAGCATAGGCTCGAGTTCTTGGCTCCTAAGGTAGACCCAATAGATTCCCGACTCTTCCAACTTAGTTTCTGTATCATAGATCATCATGACTTTTGAAAAATCAATTTGTATCTCTGAGGCGGTTGGAGAGGTGTAATTATCAAATATAGGCCCACAATCATAATCTAGATTCAAAATCTGATTTTCATCACATTGGGCCTTATACTTATCCCAAATAGGCTCAAATCCAGATTCTAGTTTATTGGTAAGGGTTGAATCACTTGAATCTAGGCTAAGCTCTATTGGGTGTCAGAGTTACTCTCAAAAGTTACCTTAACAAGATAAGGCTTGGGATTTACACTCTTGAGAGGTTCTATTTTAAGCTCATCATCACAGGTGTCGGGGAAATCTAGGCTTGATGAACCAGCTTCAAGATTTCCTAAGGCTGGTTCACAATCAGGAATACCTGCAATCGGATCCTCCCAACCCATTTCAAGATCAGGTGTGTCATTCTATATATAATTTGTGTCTAATTCCATTTGGGTTGGGGGTCCACAACAACCTTGATTCTCGAACCCGTAATTTGGGAAATCATATTGATTCTCAATCATACTCCAAGATGTCTCTTCATCTCCTAAAGGAATGTATGGGTATCTTTGATCAATGGTTTTCTATAATGTGTTTATCATGTACCCACTTTTATCTATGAGACCTTGGTGCATCCCCCAAAGTTGTGGGTCTGACACACATTGTATATATTTACTACCATGTAATTCCTTCAATTCAATATATTTTAATAAGTGATCATCCCAGGTTGAACCATGTGTCATTTGTGTCAACATCATCTGAACACGGTTCATAATACGTGTTGTTTCTAGAACATTAACTGAAATCCCGCTAATTGGATTTGAGGTTCTCTCATGTTCTTCATAATATTTAACGGCATCCTCAATCATTCTATGTTTCATGGACCTTCAGGATTTCCTAATTGTTCTTCCTAAATTGCCAGGTTGCATTTTCAAATGAGGTGATGGATCAGGATGAAGAATCAAATTCATGCTCAGATTGAAGTAATAAGATCAAATCAAAAATCCCTGTAGAAGATCTAATGATGCCTCTTAGGTTAAAAACCTAATGACCTTTCCCGTGTGTGCTCTAATGGAAGGGATGAGGGACTGGATGTGAATTGAACCTAATCAAGGCACCTAAAGATTTTTAGGTAACTAAGGCTATTTCGAGATGGATGATACCTCTAAATCATTAATCCACACACCCTAGAATTACCTAGGCAGCCAGGAATGGAGAGCCCTGCAAAGACCCCTACACAATAGAGCATCCCCATGGGTTATAGGTTTTCCCCCACCTGACCTTTCTTGTCACTGTAGGTCCAAGTAGACTAGAATGTGTGAATTGAGACCTTAAGTCTACCAATTTTACCCTAGTTTGTGCCTTGAATTTCACTTGATTTGAAATTGATTTAGTTTGTGTCCTAATTTAAAGGTTTATTGGCCTACAAAGTAGGCCAACTTCACTTGACATGTCCTAAAAGATGCAGAATGAAATCAGATTCAAATCCCAAAGATCACCCTGAATTGACTCTCAGGTTATTAGGCCCACAATTTTAGGGTTCAAGTGAATTTAGAGCATGATTTTAAGGTTTAAGTGATTAGTTCTTTTCAAGCAAGGGTTTGGGTAGCACACAAATGCAGGAGGGTTAATTTTCTTTAAGTCAGGCAAGTGTGAACTAGCACTTCAAACCCTAATGTTAAAACCCTAATTAGCTCTATTTCAAGTCCAACTTGATCGTAAAAATGTTCACCTTGGACTTTAAACAAGAAGTGAGTGGTCTAAGGTGATTAGAAATTAAGCGTAATCCTTAATAGGTATAGGAAATAAGGTAGGGATCTCTAAATAGAATTGTCTCAATCTTAAATTAGATGTGAATTTTTTGCAAATCAGGAAACTTTCCTTTTGAATGAAAATTACTATGAAAATAAGGCAAGTGATTCCTAATTGATTTCTTTCCTTTTTCTCTCTTCCAAAGGTTAAGGGAATGATTATGGAAGAAGAGAGATCACTTTCCCTAGGAGCAGTTGATTTGCATAGAAGATCTGCTCGTGATGTACCATGTAAAATCACAAGAAAACAAATAGGGTAAGTTACTACTCAGATAAACAATTAATAAAGATAAGATCAATGTGTGAATTGCATGTTACTCCCCAGCAACAATGCCAAAATGTTAATTGGACCAGATAGGAGTTTCTAAGTCATTTCGTTGTAGCAAAGCCTCCTAAATAACTCAATCAATAGATAAAATTTAGTACTCAAAATCTAAATTGAAGTTCGAGGTTGAACATAGGGATGAAATATGGAATTCACTTGCTAATCTTTAATTGCACATAAATGAGCACCATAATCGAAGCACAAAAGAGATGTTCAATTAATAATATCTACTCAAATTGGTATTCAATTATAAGCATGAGTATTTCAATAGTTCACAATGATAAAAAGAAATGTAACACAAAAAAATTGTGATTTAGATCACCAACTGTTAGCCTTAATTAAGCATGCATATCAGACATCTCAATTAAACCAAATAACCCAACAATAGCTTGAATGCTACAGTAATCAAACGTTGGTTTCTCAACTTAGACAGCTTAAGTGTTCATCAGACGCAAGGCTTCTTTAAGCCTTTCTTCTTCTTCAACTTCCTTCCTTCAGACCTTCCTTCTTTCACGAGCCTTCTCTTTCTTAAACCTTCCTTCTCTTCTCTTCTAGGCCTCTACTTCTTCAGAGCTTCCCTTCTTCTCAGCACAAGGGATCCAAATCCCTTCAGTGACTAAATGTCGCATAGGGGTAGACCTTCAAAAAGCAAAACCCCCCTACTCTCTCACAATTTCTCTTCTCTTCCTTCCCCCTGAAACCCCAGGTCTTGTTGGATCCATATTCAGGTAAGAGGGTATCAAACAATGTCCAGGCTTGAGTGCGTGGATTGTAGGGGAGGAGTGGCATAGGCAAGTTAAGTGGGTGTGCGGGGAATGGGTGATGATAATGTCATCATCAGCCATATCTAGCTTGAATAAGTAATAATCCATTTATAAATGCTCCTACATAACTGCAAGAAGACCGTAATTCGTTGCATATCCTTTCTGAGAGAAATACATTAAAATAGCGGGAAATCTATAGTTTTAACAGAATATCCTAATTGCAGAATAATCACAGGGTTTCCCAAAATTTAATTAATGGTCAAATGATCATAAATGTCTAATAAGTGGGTTCAAGTAGAAAGAAATGAGTTTTCACATGTTTCGAGAATTAATGAACATCTGAAACCCTAAAATTAGACTCGGTTAATTAACTGAGGTTTTGGTCAAGAGAAAACTCACCAAAACCTTCTAAAAGTCATATAAAAATATTCCCTATGGTTTGTTACCTTAGATTGGGCCATTAGAACTCAATTTGACCTAAAACAGAGTCTCAGACAAATAATTTCCCTAATTTGAGCTTTTACATAAATTACCCAGTCAAACTTGGTCAAAACCTAAATCTGACTTCACCATCAAATTCCTTTGGTCCAAATTTGGTTTGTGCCAAAATTAGAGCCCAATCAGAGATCATATTAACCTATTTTTCATTTTGGTCCAGTCTGATTCTTCTTTTCTCACTTTTTTTTTGAAAGAGAAAGGAAAGCTATCGAATTGCCGATAGCAATCCACTTAAACCCCTAGCTTTCAAAATATGCTGCAAATACCCCGTAGCTTCATCATCTTCTTCACATCTAGGTCCCCGCCGCAATTATGATAGCTATAGCTCACCGGCGAGATTCGAGCGAGATTTTCTCGCTCGTTTCTTGATCAATCAATCACAAATTTGAACCAAAGATTTCTTGAGGGGTTCTCTTTCGATCAGAGCCAGCCTTCGACTCTAAGACTTTCCCAATCTCTCAAACAAACACATGAAAGATTTAGGTATCTTTTTTTGTGCAAAAAGCTCAAGCTTGAAATCTTCTTTCCAAGCTTGAAACACCCCCTAAGGCTTACAAAAAGATCCCTCACGCATTTCCTTACCTCCTTAGAAAGGCTTGGGGCCAAAAAGCCTCTTCCAAACCCTACCTCTGGCCCCTCTCCAACCAAGCTCCGGCAGCCTCCTTCCCCATCTTCCTACAGGCAGCCAACGGCCAAATTTGCCTGCCCATCCTCTTCCTCATCTTCCTCCACACCTCGCTAGTCAAAGCGAGGGCCATCTTCCCCGTTCCTTGCCATCGACCCCCTCAAAAGGCTTCATCTTCTCCATCGTTGGCCTACCAAAACTGACTCGAACTCTACCCTCTTCATCCAATTATATTAGGTAGTTAGGCTAGTTAGATCTTTAGGTTAGTTTTCCCTATCCAAAAGCCAAAAGGAACCCCTCGATGCCGACGTTTGCCATCGTCTTCCTTCGCTCCAACCACCTCTCTGGTGAGGTCATTCACTCACCACACACCTCCGCACGCCTCACCAACACTCCCAAAAGCTCTGTCATTCCACCACGACCAAAATTCCTCTCCTATTTCGTAATTCCATCCACCCAAACTCTCCGTCAACCAACCCTTCATCTGCACTCCATCTCCAACTTCGTTACACCTCTATGCTCCACCAAACTGCACAAGACCACCGCTAATGCACTCCATGCCTTAAAACAAAGCTTCTGAAGTAATTTAACATAGCTAAGTGGCTGTTCCTTGGTATTTCAAGTATATGCCATCACTCCGCTGTCGCGCCATTATCGTCATCATCGTTCTTCTTGTTCTAAGCCACGCGAGCTCCAGACGCAACCCCTAGGTAGTGCGGAATCAGCCCAGGACCACTCCCACATAGTCAATTGAAGACCACATGACCTGCAGCTGCTACAATTGGAAAGACTTCCTTGCTGTAGGTGAACGCGTAGAACAAGGGGATGTTTAGTCCCACAATGTTCATGGAAGAGGGACCGCACAAGCATAAATTTAATTTGAGATAGTGCTTCATTGCCTCCAAACATGGGGTGAGGTCCCCTTCACACCCGTACATATACCTGACCCGCCTATCACTCCTTGACTACGACCCCACGCACGCAGCCCTAGATCCAATTACGCATACCTGAATACTCGACTAAGGTCCGAATCTCTGAGAGAGATGGAAGGAAAGAGAAAGCGAGGGAGGGGAGGGTTTTTCTCCTGAAGGCTTTGAGCAACACTTAGTCGCTAAGAAGGGGAGTTCCCCTTGTGCGTGAGAAGAAGCTAAAGGTTAAAAGAGGAAGAGATTGAATGAAGGAGGAGAAGAAGAAGAAAGCATAAAGATGAGAGAAGAAAGACTGTAGAAGGATACAATTAAGTGGTCTGACTTGAGAGGCAGACATCTGATTACTATTGAATTATTTAGTTTATTTGTGATATTTGTGATGCATGCTTAGAAGGCTTAGTTGGTGATTTAAATTACCACTTTTGGATTTTTCTTTTTATCTCAAGATACATTGAGCTTCATTGAATATTTAATGTGACCAAATCAGTATTCATTGAATATCACTATTGGTTAAATTTATTATGCTCATTTTTATTAAGGTTAGTGCGTGAATTTTTATTTGCTCCCTGTGTTCGACCTCAGACGTCATTTTAGATATTCCAGTTATAAATCTTATTTGTTGAAGAGCAATTTGTCAGTTATACTACAATGCATTTTCCTAACGTTGACAAAAAGCCCTATCAACAATTGGGACCCGACCCCCGTGACTTGGGCGATAGAGCCTGTGCACTAAAAACATTTATGCACTATCACGTGCCTTTCATTGCATGAGGTGGGACTATCCTAGTCCACCTCCTTCACAGCAACTGATGAAGCTTCGTCTAATTGGAATGCTGCTGCTACTGGGTTCCTTAATTAAGGACCTGGCGAACTTCCTGGAATGCACCAGTGTCACCTAGAGCAAGTCTTGATGAAAAGCATGGTCGGAGGATTGTGTATATTGCCGAAGATGATGTTGGTGGTGGCGGAGCACAGTGATGCCTGAAAGCATGAATACAGGCTTGAAAGCCCCAGTCACATGTCTCAAAAGCTTCATCGAAGCACCCCGAAGATGGTGGTGTGTCGAGGGTGGACGGTGGTGAAGATGAAGATGAGAAGTGGGTCGTTCGGGGGAGCATTTGGATGGGTGGATGCGTAATAAAGATGGGGGTTTGGTTTGGGTGGATGAGGTGGAGGTGTAGGAAGTGTTGGTGAGGCATGTGGTGCAGTGGAGTGACAGGGAAGCCTTGCCAGAGGTGTGGCCAGAGATGGAGAAGATGATGGCATGTGGTGGTGTTGGTGATCGAATTGATGGTTTAGATAGAGGAAAAGAGAGTAGAGGGAGGAAGGAACCTAACTAACCCTGAACTAATAGTCGAAAGGGTGGTCGAAGCTAAAGAAGGTGAAGCCTTTGGTGGAGAAGTAGCTGGAGATGGAGAAGATGACAAAGCTAGGGGATCTGTGTAATAATTTTGAAACTTGAGTGTTTATTTGAGAGAAAAAGAATCAGATTGGATTAAAATGCAAACTACTTTAAGATGATCTTTGATTGGGCCCAAATTTTGGTAGAAACATAATTTTGACCCAAGAAATTTGATGGTGAAGTCAAATTTTTGTTTTGTCAAATTATAGCTAGGAAATATGCGTAGAAACATAAATTAGGGAAACTTTTCGTCTGAGACTCTGTTAGATCAAAATGGGTTCCAATGGTCAAATAAAGGATATCAAACCTTATAGAATATTTTTATATGAAGTTTAGAAGGTTTATATGCATTTTATCCTAACCAAAACCTCTGTTAATTAAGCGAGTTTTAAATTAGGGTTTCGGATTCCATTAATTCTCAAAATGTGTGAAAACTCATTTTTGTCTACATAGACCCTCTTATTCGATATTAATGACCATTTGACCATTAATTAACCCCTGGAATTCCCCGTGGTTATTTTGTACTTATGAAATCTAGTTAAAATTATAGAAATAGCACTGTGTTCTTCCCTTTTCCTTAAAGCAGAACAGTATGCAGATAGGACCCTCTAATGGTTATGTAGGAGCTTTCATCAACTTTATTAGACCAAATTGGACTAGTTAGGGCTCATGATAGTGTTCCCATCAATAACCTTCACAAACTCTTGGAATAGAAGATTGTCAGTAGCACCAAATATTATGTCAACAAAAATTTGGATTAGAATATGTTGGTTATCTTTTCCTTTAGTGAAAATGGTTGGATTAATTAAGCCCATTTTTTTTAAAAGATTAATTAAGCCAATTTTGAACTCATTTTCTATCGAATAGTTTCTAAGTCTTTCATACCAAGCTCGAGGAGCTTGCTTTAGTCTGTGTAAGGCTTTGTTTAGTTTGAAACCATGATCTGGTTTTTCTGAACTTTCAAGGCTAGGAGGTTGTTTCACATTGACTTCTTTTAGAAATTTATCAAGAAATGCACTTGTGACAATCATTTGGAATATGTTAAAGCCCATATGAGCAACAAAAGCTAGTAACATTCTAATGGATTCTAGTCTAGCTATACGTGCATTGGTTTGATCAAAATCGATTCCTTCTTCCTGATTATAACCTTGAACCACAAGTCTAGTTTGTTCCTTACAACCTTTCCAAATTCATCAAGCTTATTTCTAAAAGTTGATTTTGTTCCAATGACTGATTGAGATTCTGACTTAGGAACTAATTCCCAAACATTATTTCTTTTTAATTGGTTCAATTCTTCTTGCATTGCAATAATCAAACAATCATCAATCAATGCTTGTTTCACATATTTGGGTTCTAGTTGTGACACAAAGACACTAAGTGCAAGGCTATTTAGGGATGATCTGGTTTGACCTCCTTTGTGACTTCAACAATCACCAATTCCGTAGTATGGTCAGTGGTGTAGGTTAGATCTTTAGGTAGGTCAGTAGTGATGATTTCTTCAGGAATATTTGAGGGATCAACTAGTGTTTGATCATCATCTATGGTTGATGCTTTTTCTACTTGATCTGTTACGTCAAAGGAAACATGCAAAGTCTCTTCAACCACCAATTTTTTCTTGTTGAAACCCTATAGGCTTTACTTCTAGAGGAGTATCATAGAAAGATTCCTTCCTCACTTTTTGCAGCAAACTTATCCAAGTTCTCTTTTGTATTCAATATGAAACATTTGCAACCAAATACCTTGAAGTAAGAAATCACGGGAGTCCAATCAAAGTAAAGTTTAAAGGGTGCTTTCCTAAGAACAGGTCTGATGGATGCCCTATTCTGGATATAGCAAGTATGTTTGCAGCCTCTCCCCAAAAGTACCGAGGTAGCTTTGACTCACACAACATGGTGCGAGCATACTCTTCCAGGGTTCTATTCTTTCTTTCTACAACACCATTTTGAGGTGCTTCTCTTGGAATGGCAAATTCTTATTTTATTCTATAAGTAGAGCAAAAATCTTGGAAATTTGATTTTCAAATTCTCCTTCGTGATCACTCCTAATCCTATTGATGGATAGGCCAGTTTTGATTTAGATTCTTTTGGCTAACTATCCAAATTCCTCAAATGTAGAATCTTTAGACCTTAAGAGCAATACCCAAGTGAATAAGTAAAAGTCATCAATAATGACAACAATATATGCATCCATTTGGACTTTCGAACTTGGTTGTTCCAAAGAGATCTAAGTGGATCAAGTGAAGTGCTTGGAAGTGTTGACCATATTTTTCATTTTGAAAGATGTTTTATGAAGGTTTCCAATTCCACAAGACGTGCAGAGATTTTTCTTTCTAAAGGAAATCTTAGGCAAGCCTTGTACTAAGTCATATTTCACAAGCTTATTTATATTCCACAAGTGAACATGTCCAAGTCGACTATGCTACAGTATTGAATCATCATTTGATGTAACTAAGCAATTAATATCATTGCATTTATCAAATTCAATAGCATAGATATCTTTTGATTTGTCTCCGATCAAAAGGATTTCCTTTGATTTCTTATACTTAATTTTAAAATCTTTTGAGGTGAAAGTGACTTTATAACCTTTATCATAAATCTAACCTACACTAAGTAGGTTGTGTTTTAAGCCTTTTACAAGATAAACATTATCAAAGGAGCTTTTGGAGTTAACAATTTGGCCAATACTAATAATATGACCCTTGTGGTTGTTGCCAAATGTGACTAAACCACCTTCCTTGCCAATGCAATTGAGGGATAGGTATTCTTCTCCTATCATGTGCTTCGTGAAAGATGAATTTTCACTTTGCGTTATAGTATTTAAGTGGTGGAAAAATTGACTAATCAAAAATAATGAAAATAACCACTCATAGAGGAGCGGGTTGTGTCCACAGGGAAGGAATTATGCAATAAATACTTAATTATTTAATACTATTTCAGATAGTGCGAAATCCCTATTCAAATCTGACATAAAATGTGAGGGAAAGTAGATTTGCAATAACTTAAAAAGATAAGGGTATATGTGTAGTTTTCCCTCACAGAAATCCTCAATAAATTTATGATGAATTTATGCAATTTTCACGTGACGTGTACTAGAGAAAATTAGTACTTAAGTTAAGCCCAAAAATCAATCTTCAAACTAGTGAATATCAATAACATGCAATTATAATGAAATATGAGTGTTCATCTGCAATTCTGCCATAATATAATAATAATAAATAGAAATAAAATTTTATGGCAATAGCAATCAATGTAAATACTAATTGGTGTAAAAATAGAGCTTTTTCGCTCTCTCGTCCTCACGATGGAAAGAGAGAACAGGCGGGGCTTTGGAGAGGCTAAGGAGGACGGCGAGGACGAGGGCTCTCCGATGGTGGCAGCGGCATCGACGGAGGTGGACGACAGGCGGAGGAGGAGCACCAGCCTGTTGGAGAAGAAGGCAGAACATCTACTGCAGAGCCGCCTGTGGCGGGTGGCGCGCGCTCGCGCACTCTGTAGGTCTAGTGGCGGGTGGCGTGTGCCTACGTGGAGAGGGCATACAGGTCCGGTGGCGCTGGTGCGCTGATGGCGCGGACTGCAGGGTGCACTGGTGGCGTGGACTGCAGGGAGCGCTGGAGTGGCAAGAGGAAGGCGCGCCTACAGATGAGAGGGCGCTCTACAGGGAGCACTGGCGAGGCAGGAGGAAGGCATGCCTGCAGATGGCACGGGTGAGCGGTGGAGCATGTGGGCATGTGCCTGGAGTGGAGAGAAACTGTGAGGGGGAGCCGGTCTACAGGCTTGGCGCGGGCGCTCTGCATGCAGCGCCTACGGTTGGTGGCTTGCAGGCGCCTGCAGTTGGTGATGCGGTTCGGTGCAGGAGCAGGAAAGAGGAGGAGAGCGCTGTGCTTGCAGGTAGGAGAAGGCACGCGGGTGTGCGCCTGCGGTTGGTTGGAGAGGCTGGAGGGTGAGGGCACTGCGGTGAGTTTTTTTCCCGTAAGGAGGAAGATGGACCATAGTGCACACTTTCTTCTCTTCCTGGATGGATTCCCCCTCTCTCCCTGGATGATTCTTCTTTTTAACTCCTCCTCCGTTGTACCTACGAGAGTTAAGGGATTTTCAAATCCCTTAACTATCTCTGGCCGACGGCTGTTGAGGGTTCCCTGCAGAATGGGGAAAATAATAGCTACCAGTGATTTGAATAAAGGGTAATTTATCCTTTTCTCCTCATTCTTTTGCCAATTATTTTTCCTGCACATGAAAAGAAAATATTAAGTTATAGAATAAATGTAAACCTAAATCATGATGCATGCAAACATTCTATAACTTAATAGAGTTATTAACAAACCTAAAAGATATAATTAAAGTTACTTAGGCGTAATATTAGTCCATTAAAATGGACTCATCAAATACCCCCAAACCTAAGATTTGCTAGTCCCTGGCAAAAATGAAAAATAATAGAAGTAATCAAAAGATTTCTTCTTTTCTTATTTCAAAACTTTAGAGATCCAGACAAATGTGAAGTGCTGATAGCCTAGGTAACAGATCCAAATGAAAGAGCTAATTTGCATTGGGAGTTCGTACATCACCCTCGGCAAATATTTCTGTCGAGATAGGCAACTACTTCCTTCGGGGATAAAGTAGGCAATAATCTGTAATTTGACCCTGGCGTTTGGCTTAGGTAGGAGATATCGAGTTGAATGGATTTGTATTTGGTGGCGCACACTCATCTGGTGCTACATATAGTCTAGTACTGTAGACTATAGATCTCTAGGCTATTAGACAAGTCAACTCTGAGAGAGGCTGCACAATTGTGCTCTCTTGATGTTCCCGGGCACTCTCTCTTTTCTTTCTTTCTTAGATCACGAATCTCGTCAGAATTACAAATTGTACTCACTATTTGGTGGCCTCATATGGCATCCACACTTCACTTAAAGTCTTAATAACTCTAAAACTAAGTTAGAGTCCTCAACCAGTATTCGGACGATCAGAAATACTAAAAGGTAGGTATGGGTCATATTTAGTGGAACGCGAAAGGTGTTTTATTGCCTCAGAAACAATATTACATTAGAAACTTGGACTCTCTCTTTTTTTTTTTTTGTAATATAACTATTTCTTCCTTTTCTTGTTTCTATTTCTTCTTTTTCTACTTCTTTTCTCTTTTCCCTTATTTATTTATTTATTTCTTCTTATTTTCGTTTCTTTTTCAATCAACACAACATGATATGGACTTTTATTTATGAGGCATTATTAGGGATGATGGTGGTCAAGAGGAAGTTGTGTGGCTTATTTTGTGGAATTGCCTATTCTTGGCACCAGGAAGGAATGGATAGGACAAGCGTATTTCTGACCTTTGACACTATTACCCTCCTTCAGCTGAGGACTCTATGAAGGACGGTCATAACCATCCACCATAGTTATAGCTTTATTAAGACTCAATCTCTGTGTATCTACCTTATTTGGTGACTCTCAGGAATTCACTCAAAGTACGCACATAGGAACAGAGAGTGAAAACTACGCCTAACTCTGAAGTATCATCATCTAATTATCTAGAACTTAAGAGTACTTGCACTAGACTTAGCGCACCAGTAATCTCTCTACTTCTCACAAATATGAGGTGGATTTACTAGAAGATAGTATGCCTGACTCCCTATGAACTATCCAAGGGTTCAGTGGACTACAAATGCTTATTGGTTTTCCTCAAGGATCCATTACCAAGTCTACGTGCACGTGAAATAAATGTACTGGATTCTAAACTTAAGAAATAATTCCAAAAGAAAATCTCCAATCACAAAGGTATTATTTTTTTTAATATATATAAATATGTATGCAAATATTTATAAATGCTATAAACACTATAAACATTCTCAGGTTATCCCCCCCCATGCCTAAGACAGACAATGTCCTCATTGGAAAAATACAGACATAGAAGAATATCTCCTGAGGAGGAGAGTGGGAGGAGCTAAGGCTCCTCAAGCCGTAGTGCAATCCAAAACCTGGCCATCTGAAAGAGTAATATACGGTTTAAGTCACTGGCCATTTACTTTAAAGCTCGCACCTAAAATAGGGTTCCTAATCTCTACAGCTCCATGAGGGAAGGTATTGATAACAACGTATGGCCCATCCCAACGGGAATTGAGCTTTCCAGGAAATAATTTAAGTCTAGAATTGAAAAGCCAGACCCACTGGTCGGGCTCAAAAGTCTTTCTAATGATGTGCTTGTCATGGAAGACTTTTGTATGTTGCTTGTAAGCTTGAGAAGTTTCATAAGCTTCATTACGAAGCTCCTTAAGCTCACTTAATTCTAACATACGTGCTTTTCTAGCTTTATCAAGATTTAAGTTAACATTTTTAATAGCCCAATAAGCTTTATGTTGGATTTCAATGGGAAGGTGGCACACTTTTTCGTAGACAAGACGGAAAGGAGACATGCCCAAGGGAGTCTTATACGCAGTTCTGTAGGCCCAAAGAGCATCATTTAGTGTTTTAGACCAATCCTTCCAATCAGGCCTAACAGTTTTTTCTAAAATTCACTTAATCTCCTCATTAGACACTTCAACTTGTCCACTCGTTTGGGGATGATAAGGTGTGGCTATCATGTGGTTGACTCCCAAATTTTGTAGTCTTGTGAAGTGTACATTCTTAAAGTGAGGTCCTCCATCACTTATGATCGTCCTTTGGCACCAATACCGAGAAATGATATTAGCCTTAACAAAGCCCAAGACCACGGAATGGTCATTGGTTCACGTGGGTATGGCTTCTATCCACTTTGATACATAGTCAACAGCCACAAGGATGTATTCATACCCGAAGGACACAGGAAAGGGACCCATGAAGTCAATGCCCAAATATCAAAGATTTCAACAGGGAGGATAGGTTGTTGGGGCATCTCATCCCTTTTTCCAATGGTTCCCGTCTGCTAGCAACGTAGACATGCACCCACATATGTATGTGCATCTCGAAATAATGTGGGCCACCAAAAACTAGACTGAAGAACCTTATGAGCAATCTTCTTCCCACTAAAATGTCCCCCACAGTGGAGGTCATGGCAGAAACTCAGAACACTTCTTTGTTCCTCATCAGGGACGCAACGGCGAAACAGCTGGTAAGGGCCTATTCTAAAAAGCTTGGGTTCCTCCCATTGAAAAAATTTAGCATTGGCGATAAACCTGTCTCGTTTCTGCTTGTCCCAAGTACTGGGGGTGATGCCCGTGACCAGATAGTTCACTATGTCAACGAACCAAGGAGTTTTAGCTTCCACGGCCATTAGCGACTCATCAGGGAAAGTCTCTTGAGTACCGCCAGCATGGTTTGATGCCTTAATTGGGATCCTAGACAAATGGTCTGCTACCACATTCTCAACTCCTTTCTTATCTTTAATTTCCAGGTCAAATTCTTAGAGTAGCAGAATCCAACGAATTAGGCAAGGTTTGGTGTCCTTTTTAGCCAGAAGATGCTTAAGGGCTGAATGATCAGTGAACACCACAACCTTGGATCCCAAAAGATAAGACCGAAACTTTTCCAAAGCAAATACTACAACAAGTAATTCCTTTTCAGTGACCGTGTAGTTTTGCTGAGGATCCGTAAGGGTCTTGCTGGCATAATGCAGCACATGAGGTTTTCCATCAACCATTTGACCTAAGATTGCTCCCACTGCAAAATCAGAAGCATTGCACATAAGCTCAAACGGGAGGGTCCAATCTGGTGCTTGGAGAATCGTCACGATAATGAGGGCTTTCTTCAAAGCTTGGAAAGCCTCGCCACATCTATCATCAAAATCGAAGGAGACATCCTTCGCTAACAGGTCGTAGAGTGGCTTGGAGATTTTACTAAAGTCTCTAATGAAGCACATATAAAATCCAACATGGCCAAGGAAAGATCTAACCTGACGAACATTGGCGGGCAATGGAAGCTTAGAGATGGAATCGATTTTTGCAGTGTCCACCTCTAATCCTCTCTCTGAAACTTTATGCCCTAACACAATGCCTTGCTGGACCATAAAGTGGCTTTTCTTCCAGCTAAGCACCAGTTTTGCCTCTTCGCAATGGGTTAATACTTTATCAAGGTGCGAAAGGCATAGGTCAAACGACGAGCCATAAATGGAGAAGTCATCCATGAAAATTTCAATGAACTCGTCGATCATATGAGAAAAGATAGCCATCATACAATGTCGGAAAGTGGCAGGAGCGTTACATAACCTGAATGGCATTCAGCGGAATGCAAAAGTGCCATAAGGACTCATGAAGGTGGTACGCTACTGATCATCAGGAAAAATGGCTATCTGATTGTACCCAGAGTACCTGTTAAGAAAACAAAAGTACTTGTTCCCCACCAATCATTCCAAAATTTGATCGATAAATGGTAAGGGGAAATGGTCTTTCTGGGCAGTAGTGTTTAAATGGCAATAATCAATGCAGACCCTCCAACCAGTTGAGGGTCTAGTAGTCACTAGTTCTCCTTGGTCATTCTCCTCCACAGTGATTCCTGCCTTTTTCGGAATTACGTGAATCAGACTGGCCCATTTACTATCTGAAATGGGATAGATAATCCCTGCATCCAGCCATTTCAGAATCTCCTTTTTAACAACCTCCCTCATATTAGGATTGAGCCTTCTCTACATATCTCGGAAGGGCATCACTGACTTGTCCGTGTATATATGATGCATGCAAAGAGAGGGATCAACACCCCTAATATCAGCAATTGTCCAGGCAATTACTTCCTTGTGCCTTTGTAAACACTCAAGAAGAGCTCCCTCCTGCAATTCAGATAATGCAGATGAGATAATAATGGGGAGCGTGTTATTAGGACCATGGAAAGCATATTTCAATGTGCTTGGGAGGGTTTTCAACTCCAATTCAGGAGCCTTCTGGATTGAGGGTTTTAGTTGAGATGTCCCTGCCTCAGGCAATGGATCTACCTTCACAGTCTAGGGTGGGGACAGAGACTCAATGTGTACCCCCAGCAACTCTTCTAGTTCAGGCATTTTCCTTTCATTTTCTTTAATAATTGAGGGATGGTCTTGAGATATGACCTTCTAAAGGGGATCTCTACATAAGAGTGCTGGAGTAGTCTCTTCAATTATTTCATCAACGACCTCAATCTGAGAACAATCTTCAAATCTGGGTTTCTTGTAAGTATCAAAAACATTCAATCGGATCTTCTTGTTCCCAAAGCCCATTTTATGTGCCCCAGATCTACAATTTATAGAGGCATTGGCTGTGGCCAAGAAGGGGCATCCCAAAATAATGGACGACTTAGTGGGCTTATTAGATGGGTCAGTATCAAGTATGAGAAAGTCAACGGGGAAGAAGAAATCCTCCACTCTCACAAGGACATCTTCCAACAATCCCTGCGGTGTCTTAAGTGATCTGTCTACAACCTGGAGGATTACTAGACTAGGCTTCAGCTTTCCTCCTCCAAAAAGGTTGTAGACAGAGCTCGGTAGAATGTTTACCCCCACACCCAGATCGAGCAGAGCCTCGTCAATGTGTTGGTTACCTATAACCACTAAAATATACGAGGCCCCTAGGTCTTTCATTTTAGGGGGTGTTCCATGCTGAAGAACCGAGCTAACATGGTCAGGTAGGATGACCTTGGTTTGGACCTATTTCCTAGGTCGATGCTTCTGGGTGCACAGGTCCTTCAGAAACTTGGCATAGGACGGAATCTGTTTAATTGCTTCCAACAGAGGCAAGTTAATCTGGACTTGCCTAAAAGTATCCATAATCTCTTCCGTCCTATCCTTGGCCCCAGACGAGCCAACGGAAGATTCCCCAGGAGCAGATAGGCACTCTAGATAGGGCACCCTCGGCTTCTGGGTAGAGGGGTCGTCATGGAGGGAAAGGGGTGGTGGAAGGATGACATCCTTATTGTGGGTGATTTTTTGTGAGGGAGAGTGGTGTGGCTCTTCCTCGGGTGAGATGGAAGTCGGGTCTAGTGTGGAAGGGGAATTTTGAGATGTAACCATAGGAGTGTTATCAGGCTTGTCAATCATTTTTCCACTCCTCAACACAGTCACTACTTGGGCGTGTTCCCTGAATACAACCCCCTTGCCCATAGGGTTCTCCTCAGATGAGCTAGGCAGCTTCCCCAGATCACGTTGCCTAACTGCCTCAGTAAGATGACCAATTTGGGATTGCATATCGATAATCATCTTATTCTGAGATTGGATAACCATATTCTGATGCTCTTGCATTGCTTTCATCATGGCCTTCAGTTCATCCATCTCAGAGGGCTTATTCGGAGGAGGGTTTTCATAAGAAGGTTGGTATGTGGGCTGGGGAGGTAAGGGTCTTGTATTCCCTGAGTTAGAAGCATCAGCTTGCTTCCAAGAGAAGTTTGGATGGTTCCGCCACCCTAGATTATAAGTGTTGGAGTAAGGGTTATTGCGAGGGGGCAGAAACCTTAGGCTGTGTTCAAGTCGGCCTAAATCAACTCAGGGAATTGGGTTGCCTGATGGCACTCCACAGTGGCATGTGTTGTGCTTTGGCAAATGGAGCATTCTCTTGAAGCCTGAAAAATAGAGGCTGCTTGCAGGTTCATGCTGAGGTTTGCTAAAAGCCTATCAAAGTTTTTATTCAATAGTTGAATTTGATAAGCCAAATCCTGAGAAGCCCCAGCTTCATGGGCCTCTATCTTCCTCTGCAAGATTGATGGTTTTCTTTCTTGATATGCAGAGGATAGATGTATGGAGTTGTCGCTTAAAGTTTCAAATAATGCCCAAGCTTCATCCTCAGTTCTGGTCATGAAGGTTCCTGCACAGGCTGCATCAATGGTTTATCTATGTCTTTCAGATAATCCGTTATAGAACCTTTCGACCAATTGCCATCTTGGTACTTGATGGTGGGGGCATAACCTAAGAAGGTCATTAAAGCGCTCCCAAGTCTCATGAAATTGCTCACCTTCTTGTTGAGTAAAACCCATAATCTCTCTTTTGTAATGGTTGGTTTTACTCATAGGAAATTACTTTTTTAAAAATTCTCCCTTAAGGGTGGCCCAATCATTTACCCTTGCATCGAGGTTATGATACCAGTGCTTGGCCTTATCCTTTAGGGAGAAAGAAAATAGAGTCCTCATCAGGGCTTCATCAGTAAAGCCCTGGAGCTTCACCGTGGAACAGACCTCGGTGAATTCCTCCAAATGCTGGTAGGGGTCCTCCCTAGTAGTACCAAAAAAAGAGGGCAATAAAGATATGGTACTGCTCTTGATCTCATACGGATTATCCCCTGCCGGTCGTCTTAGTGCTTGTGTAGGTTGGTTAGTAGGCATAAAATAGTCCCTTAGGGTCCTTTGTTGATTTTCACCTTGCTCAACCATTCCTTCTTTTTCTCCTCCTAGGTGAGCTATCCTATGAATTCTCTCAGGCTTAGGATCAAACACTAGACTACCCTCAAGAGAGCATCTACCAAGCATACAAAACACAATTCAGAATATTTTTTTTTTTATTAAGTCAATCCTCCACTCCAAAGATAAGTCAAAAGATCAAGACTTATCCCTCCGTTCCCACGTAAGTGGTATAAGAGGGGTGTGGACATGAAATCTTAACCTTCTTTATTGTGGATGTTGAATTAGTTAATATAAATGGCCAAAGAAGTTTTTCAATGCAATTACGTGCCTTAATTCAACCTTCGAGTGCCCTAGGACCTATACTTTGCTTGGATGATACTCCCAGGTGATCAAGTGAGAAGTTACTCCAAGGACGAACAAAGGGATGCAGTAGGGCGAACACTTCCTTTGAGGCGATGCGTATGCGGTGCCCATTAACTAACCTTTTGTTCCTTTAAGGGGTATCCCCCTCCGTGGAGTATCAAAACACTTGATCAAAAGATAGTATCACCACCACCACAAAGAACAATAGGAGGGTCTGCATCGATAAAGAGATCGGTGCCTATAGCCTTAAGGGATTGAGCCTTAGTGCAGTGCCTAATGTGCGTGCTTAGTGTCAAAAGTGTGCAACACACCGCAAATCTTTGTAATTTCTTTTGAAATCACAGACAAGTCCCTTAGAATCAGATCAAATGTGAATTACTGTTAGGGTTGAATCTAATTATTAGTTTCGCGTTTAGTTATGTGACCACTGAATTAGTAAATTCAAACAACTTGGTGGTCTTGAATATAAATTTGAATGCAAATGCATGAATAGGAGCTGGATGCAAAAGTCAGAAAGATATGCCTCTCTCCAGCAATCTTCGTGCTAATATGCTTGCAATGCAATAATAAGATCTAATGTGCTGCTCAATCACCCCTAAACGCGTGCACCTGAGGGCATGCAACTTCTAAATAGGTAGCTCGATATTTTCTTTATTGGTTTTTAAAAGCAAGCAAGTACAAAATATAATCACGCACGCACCAAAATTATTGTAAGCCCTAGTAGTTAAAGAATGCAGGGACAAACCCCCAAAAATTCAGCCCCAATTACTATAAGGGAGAAAAGACAGAATTAAATTTGTGATGATGGAGAATCCTCTGTGAAATAGGATCTTGGTGTCCTTCTCTTTTCCTCGTGTGGCATAACTCGTGGTTGCTGTCGCCTCTCTGTTGCGCCTCGTCGCCTCTTCAGATTCCTTGCACAATAATCAAAATGATTAGATAATTTCGTAACTCAGAAGATTTAAAATCAATAAAGTAAATCTATTGCATCTATTGCCTCCCCGACAACGGTGCCAATTTGAAAGATGACTTTTCGCTTTGCGTTATAGTATTTAAGTGGTGGAAAAATCGACTAATAAAAATAATGAAAATAACCACTCGCAGAAGAGCGGGTCGTGTCCACAGGGAGGTAATTATGCAATAAATACTTAATTATTTAGTACTATTTCAGATAGTGCGAACTCCCTATTCAAATCTGACATAAAATGTGAAGGAAAGTAGATTTGCAATAACTTAAAAAGATAAGGGTATATGTGCAGTTTTCCCTCATAGAAATCCTCAATAAATTTACGATGAATTTATGCAATTTTCACGTGACATGTATTAGAGAAAATTAGTAGTTAAGTTAAGCCCAAAAATCAATCTTCAAACTAGTGAATATCAATAACATGCAATTATAATGAAATATGAGTGTTCGTGTGCAATTTTGCCATAATATAATAATAATAAATAAATATCAAATTATGTGGCAATGGCAATGAATGTAAATACTAATTGGTGTAAAACCAAAGCTTTTTTGCTCTCTCCTCGCGATGGAAAGAGAGAACCGGTGGGGCTTTGGAAAGGGTAAGGAGGACGGCGAGGATGAGGGCCCTTCGATGGTGGCAGCGGCGTCGACGGAGGTGGCCGACAGGTGGAGGAGGAGAGTCGGCCTGTTGGAGAAGAAGGCGGAGCGTCTACTGCAGGGCCGCCTGTGGCGGGTGGCGCACGCTGGTGCGTGCTTGCGTGCTCTGCAGGTCTGGTGGCGGGTGGCGCGCACTGGTGCGTGCCCGCGTGGAGATGGCGTGCAGGTCCGGTGGCGCTGGTGCGCTGCTGGCGCAGACTGCTGGGAGCGTTGGAGTGGTAGGAGGAACGCGTGCCTGCAGATGAGAGGGCGCTCTGCAGGGAGCGCTGGAGAGGTAGGAGGAAGGCGCGCTTGCAGATGGCGTAGGTGAGTGGTAGGGCGTGTGGGCGTGCACCTGGCGTGGAGAGGCGCTGTGAGGGGGAGGCAGTTTGCAGGCTTGGTGCGGGTGCTCTACACGCAGCGCCTACGGTTGGTGGCATGCGGACGCTTGCAGTTGGTGATGCGGTGCGGTGTAGGAGCGGGAAAGTTGAGGAGAGCGTTGTGCTTGCAGGAAGGAGAAGGCGTGCAGGTGTGCGCCTGCAGCTGGTTGGAGAGGCTGGAGGGTGCAGGCGCTGCGGTGAGGTTCTTTCCCACAAGGGGGAAGATGGACCACAGTGCATGCTTTCTTATCTTCCTGGATGGATTCCCCCTCTCTCCCTGGATGATTCTTATTTTTAACTCCTCCTCTGTTGTGCCTGCGAGAGTTAAGGGATTTTCAAATCCCTTAACTATCTCTAGCCGGTGGTTGTTGACGGTTCCCCAGAGAATGGGCAAAAGAACAGCCGCCGGTGATTTGAAAAAGGGGTAATTTATCCTTTTCTCCTCATTCTTTTGCTAATTATTTTTCCTGCACATAAAAAGAACATATTAAGTTATGGAATAAATGTAAACCTAAATCATGATGCATGCAAACATTCTATAACTTAATATAGTTATTAGCAAACCAAAAATATATAATTAAAGTTACTTAGGCATAATATTAGTCTACTAAAATGGACTCATCACTTAGAACAACTGTTATCCGTAACCCATTTTCCTTTTCCTTGGACCAGTCATTGGTTTACGTCTGTGAGATCCAATGTTTCTTCTTATAGCTATAAGATGTTCATCTTTTCGATGATAGAAACAATCTGAGTGCTTTATTCATCCTTGGTATGGGTTTCCTACAAAATAAGATTGAAAATCTTTTCTTGGTAACCAATTTCTTTTGGGTCCAGATTTGTTAATAGGTGCCTGTTTAGGCATGAGCCTATTCTTGGCCTTAGGGATAAAAGATTTTAGTGTGTTGGTTTGTGAAGTAGAGGCTTCATGATCATTTTTAGGAATATAACCTAAACCAAATTTGTTGTTGTTTGGGTTTCTATGCCTAATAATTTTTCTAGGTAGCACTACCTTTAGTAAATTTTGCTAAACCATTTACAAGAGTAACGGACTTTTGCATCAGTTTGCCTAACTCTACATGGAGTGAGAGTACTTGAGTTTTAAGAGTGGTGAATTCTTGCAAAAGTTGCTGATTCAGTGACTCTAAGTTGTGTTTTAACCTAGTTTCTTTATCTAGATCATTTGTTAGTTCTTTATTAGCTAATTTAAGTGCTCTACCTAAATCATGTAGCTCGTAAAAGGCTTCTTGGAGTTCATCAAAATTGAAAGAAGAGACCTTGTCTTCAATCGCCATTAGACTGCAGAGTGCTTCTTCACTTGATGTGTTTTCACTTTCTTCTTCTGAGTTAGTATCATTGTCATCCCAGGTGACTTGAAGGGCTTTCTTCTTTGTATCACGCTTGGGAAATTTTCGAACCTTCTTCTTCTCACTCTCTCTCTTGAGTTGAGGGCATTCTTTTCTCATAAGCCCTTTCATCTTAAAGTTGTAGTAGATGACTTGACTTTCTTGTGGTTCTTCCTTTTTCTTCTTCCAGCTCTTCTTATTCTTCAAAAACTTTTTTAATTTTCTAAAGAGTAAGGCTATATCTTCCTCATCTTCATCTTCTGATTTTTTGGAGTCGGTGTTAGCTCTTAAAGCGAGGTTTTTCTTCTTCTTGCCTTCTCTTCCGTGTTTCTTCATGTGCTCGAGTTGAACTTCATAGGCCATTAGGCTTCCTATCTGATCATCAAGCTATAACAATAAGAGTTCTATGTATCTTGTGAACCAAGGATTCATTTGTAATTGTTTGATCAAGGTTTCTCAAGAAGTTGAGGATGTCCATAAATCTGGAATACATCTCCTTGATGGTTACTCCTTTCTTCATACGAAAAAGCTCATACTTTTGTGCGAGGAGATTGACTCGTGTCTGCTACACCTTTAAAGTCCATTCATGAGTGACTTCAAGTATATTCCAGATTTCGTATGCAATTTTGCAGGTAGAGACATGATTTAATTCTTCTTTTGAAAGACCGTAGAAGATAGCATTCATTGCTTTGGTGTTGTACGTGGCTATCCTCTTTTGATTTAATGTGATAGCGACTCATTATTTCTTTTTTGGTTGAGTGTACTTGGAGACTATCACATCCCATACTTAGTAACCCATAGATTCCAGAAATATTTGCATTCGGGTCTTCCAATATACATAGTTGGTGCCATCAACCAATGGAGATCTAACCACAGATTGCCTCTTAGCATATACCTTAGAGGATTTTGACATCCTGACTTAATTGAATGAGGCACTGATGCCAAATGTTAGTGTGTGTGGAGCCTTAAGGATTAAGTATACACTAGAGTGGGGGTGAATAGTGTAATATCTAATTCTATGATCAAATAAAAATCATTCACCACAGATCGAAAGATTTAAATAGGCACAAAATAAAAATGACAACACCTAATTTAGAGTGGAAACCCCTACGAGTAAAAACCACTACTTAACCCTCCTAGATTAAAATTTCTCCAATTAGTTGACACTAGCCAATCCACTAACACACCACCTGAATGAGGGTGGCACAACCTATTGAACGCTTCTACCATGTTTTAAAAAACTGATATGTTGTAGTATAGGCGATAAAAGCGTGACAACACTTAAATTTATGAAGCTTGAAAAATCCATGAGTTCTAAGGTCGATCGCAGGGATCAAGTGTAACAAATCAATTTATCAATCATAATAATTAGAGATAATATTGCAAGTGAATCAAATAACTAAAATGATATTCAATTAAAAGCAAGAATGTATCTCAAGAATTAGGGACAAAAAAAAAGTAGAAGCCTAAAAGTGGTAGTTGAAACCACCAATTAAGCCATACAATTAAGCACAATCTCCAAGAATCCCAATAGTACTCAATATTTCAATACTAACCACTTAGCCACATCAGATCCAAGCACTAGATCAGAGCCAAATATTTCAATCGTAACCAAAATCAAACGTCAAATATGAGGCTTAGATGCCTTAAGGAACAACCTAGATCTCCTTAAAATTCACCCAAGTATTGGGCGTGAATCCTAACGTGATAAATGCAAAACCAACCCCCTCAGAATTTCTCTTTCTCTTTCCTCAGATCTAGGTCATGGGTTAATCAGGTAATCAGGTAAATAGGTAGTCGGGTCAGGTCCAATCCCATGTGCATAGGTTTGTGGGCGAGGGTGCATGGCACATGCGGTGAGGGACCTCACCCCATGCTACCGAGGTAGTCGGGTATCGCATGAAATGCCTTATTAGAGCAATTTTGGTTTGTCCCTACTTGATGTGGGAATAAATTTGAGCAACTTCCTTGTGGGTGTTAGCAGCTGAGTTGCTTCGAATTGCTGCTACTATGTCGTTGCCTTGGCTCCATTGGAGATGCAGACAACTTTGAGGGTATGACACACGTTGATTGGAAATGGAAGCAGCATAATTAGCATTCGGAGATAGGCGGACATTGTCAAGGAAGATGGAGGCAACAGTGGAGCTCCAGCAAAGACCTGAAATGCAATAGAATGGCATTTCAGCCAAATTAAAAGGTTCAAAAGAGACACCGAAGCACGACGAGTGCAATGGTGGTGGTTGTGAAGTGCTTGGAGGTGTGTGGAGGTCACGCGAAGTCAGAGAGGGTGTGTGAGGGTGGGTTTGTTCATCGAGGGTTTAGAGTGGTCAAAACACCCAATAGAGTTAGGGCTTTTACTCTAGGGGCGAAGAGGTAGGAGTGGTGGTGGTGATTGTGTTTTGTGGTCGGTGGTGGTCGGACGAAGCTCATTGGAGCTTCGCCGGCCATGGGGAAGATGAAGGTAGAGAGGCGAGTGTCATGGCTAATCTTGAGTTCTAAGGATGTAGCACAGATCCGGAGGAGGGGAAGAGTTTGGGGTGCTTATTGAGGTGAGAGAGAATGAAACCACACCCGAAGTTGGCTAGCCGGACATGGGGACGAAGGAGTTGATGGCGAGATGACGATGAGGAAGAAAAGGTTGGAGACAACCCTACTTTGGCTAGCAATGTTCACGACGAAGAGAGGAAAAGGTTGGCGGTGTCTGTTGGCAGAGAACACATGTGGAAGAGGAGGTTAGGGACGGTTCGCCGGAGCTCAAGCGACGGTGGCTGTATGTCAAAGAGGAGGGGTAACTTCGGTTGTTTCTTGGCTAAATTCGATCATAGAATGACTAGGGGTTTAAATAGATGAGGATCGAAACTTCAAACGTGCTAAATTTGCACATTTACGAGCAAGTTTGGAAACATAAACCCTTGAATTTTCTTGCACTTTGCTGGAGCTCTAGGATCAATCATAGGATTTGAGAGAAGGTCCAATCTTTAGGGAATCATCTTAGGAACAATCTCTCTAAGTTTAGAGTGATCTGAGTGAGAAACAAGCAAGAAATCCTTGCTCGAAGTCAGCGATTTTGGGTTTTGGAGGTTCTGTTCACATTTCATGGCAGCTGCAATAGTTTATAGAAGACGACGGTAAAGTTAGGGGGCTAATTGTAAGAAACTTAAAACTTAGGTGTTTGAGTATGAGAAATGGAGCTTTTAGGACCTAAAATGCAAACTTGGTCATGATGAACTTTGATTGGACCCAAATTTTGGTGTTAACCTAATTTGGATCCAAGAAATCTAATGGTGAACTTGGATTTGAGTTTAGACCACATTGGTCTAAGTGAGTAGCACAGAAGTCCAAATTAGGGTAAATTCCCATCTGAAGCTCTATTCTAGATCAAAATGGGTTTAGATGGTCAAAGTGAAGGTACCAAACCTCTTATAATATTTTTCAATGTTATTTAGGAGATTTATATTAATTTTATCCTGACCATAACCTTTTTAATTTAAGTAGGGTTAATAATGAAGGTTTTTAGTATTGTTTTTGTCCTCGAAATGTGTGCAACCCAGATTCATTTAATGTGAACCCACTTTTTAGTCTTCTATGCTCATTTGACCTTTAATTAACTCCCGAGTAACCCTATGGTTAATCTGTATTTGCAATGTGCTGTTAAGACAGTGGAATTAATCCTGCTTTCTTATCTTCTTAAATCAGATTATTGTGGAATTGTGACCCTCAGATGATCAGGTAGGAGCATTTGTCAATTGAATCTGACTAATTGTGGCTAGTTAGGACCCGTGATAGTGTTGTCATCATACTCCCATGCCTAGCTTTTGCTGGTCCCTAGTAAAATCCTATGGGTAAACTAGATCTCTAAGCCGGATGTAACTATTAGGATGCCTTACTAAGCCGCATCACTAGTAATCAGATCAAAATACCAACAATATGCCTAGAGGTACTCAAGTACCAGCCCAGATCCAACCTTAACCAACCTCAACCTTAGGTCTACCGCAAAGGTTTCTAAGGCCCACAAAAGCTTCCAAGAGGTTTGTTGACCCTAGCGTTAAAGCACCCATGCGTGTACGTAGCATGTCCAGGTTCAGTTTGCCAGCGCATTTTTTATAAGAGAGGTAGAGAGTGATTTTTCATTTTTTAGAGTTTTCTCTCTTTTGTTTTTACATTCCCCTAAATCCAACATCAGGTTGGCCCTAAACATGGTTTGTATTAGATTCCTTGTCACCACATCAATCCTCTAAGGTTCCCTGTCTTTCGATGCTTTGGGATAGCACCGGCCATGGCAACCCCCAGAACCCTGGCTTTCAACACTTCGAGATAGTGCTGCCCATGGCATTCTGTAGCTAAATTTAGGCCCTAGCAATAGACAAATTGGGATAATCCCACCCATGCCACCTGAACCAGCACATGGTGCTTACATGCCCCAGTAGGATATTTAGATATCTTAGGAGACAAGCATCGAGGAGACAATATGTTAATACTCCCCCATGCATAAGATTTGCAATGTCCTCTTTGTAAATTAGGTGCATTCTAATTTAGCTTAAATCGTGCATTAGAGCAAGTTTGGTGGGTGGTGAATGGGTTGGGATGATTGTTACAAACAATTTCAATCTCTGATATAAGTATCAAAGGTGGAGTTAGTTGTTTTAATGGACAAACCCTAAAGTACAATATGATTTCAGCTTAGAGATATGCTAGAAGGGTTTCGATTTTTTCAAAATGACAGGTTGTCTCCCATTAAATGCTAAGTTTAATGCCATCAGCTAGGCACAATGTGTCTCAGGGAGAATGGACATCAAAAGATATTGCGGCCAGATTCATATCGATGACTTCGATGAGTGGTTTGAGTCTCTAAACATTCACAACAAATGGTTCTAAGTCATGACTGAGTTCACTGATTTCAACAACTCCATTTTCTAAGATTTGTCAGACAAGAAAGGGTCTGATGCATTTTGATCTTAGCTTTCTTGGAAAGAGCTTGAACTTGGCATTAAAGAGGAGCACTTTCTCACCAGGATGGAATAATTTTCGTGATATGTGCCTGTCATGGAAGGCTTTGACCCACTCTTTGTAGATATACAAGTTCTCGTATGCATCATTGTTTAACTCCTCGATCTCGCGCATTTGCACCCGACGATGGATTCCAACCTTCATGAGATCTAGATTACACTTCCATACTACCCAATAGGCTTTGTGCTCCATCTCTACAGGGAGGTGAGATGCCTTCCAGTACACAAGCCTGAATGGAGACATTCCATGCTAGGTCTTATGGGTGATCCTATAGGCCCACAAGGCTTCTGCAAGTTGGGTGGACCAATCTTTCTTGTCAGGCTGAAGAGTGACCTGAAGGATTTTCTTGATCTCCCGATTGGATAGCTGATAACTCTACATATAATGATGATAATTCTATCAACTAGAGATAATTTCGAGGGTACATGTGAATTAATGTCATATTATAGTAGGACTGGGAGCATTGCATTCATGTTGTGTTATTCCTGCATTAAGATTGCTTATAATTAACGTTTAACGACCATGTGCACAAGTGTGTAATGAAATAGGCCTTAGATGAGTAATTGGATCGTACGGATGGATCCGGATAAATGAACAGGTCCAACAGACTCAAAATCACCTCAATCCAACCTCTGTACCTCCCAAGCAAACCTGAGAAGTGCTGGCCGTTTATTTGAACATCAACGGCTCAAGACATGACACATGGCGACTGCCCACGCTTTCCATCATGCTCCAATGTCCACCGAACAATCCTTCATCGTGCGCTCACCACCATCCGATCTTCATTGAACGCATGCCAGCACTCCACATCATGCCATGCTTACCGCCACGCTTACCACCACACAATTTCCATCCAACGCACACCACCATTCGAGCACTGCATCATCGCCGTGAGCATCCGCGACAATAGCACAGTGGTCGGGCGTGGGGCTTGCATACACACAACGAGCGTTCAAGTCGTGCCTAAACAAAATTGGGTCGTTCGATTAGATCTGGAGGTCAAGGAGCGGTTGCATGGCAAGCCATCCAACCATTCACGCAGCAAGTGTGCAATCATGCCCCCAATCACCAGCCATCATACGCGTGCGGGGTACGATCTAAGGAAGCATGTGAGGCGAGATCTGGATCATTGATTCTCGATCAAATGGCTGCAAGCATGCTCACATGGATTGCGTGCGGTGGCAGTTGTGTGCGTACAGAAGACATCATGTGTGAGCTGGGGCTTTGTCAAGGCCTACGACAGAGCTTCAGCGATGAAATGATTGTTGCTGTTGACCCGAAGATGATTTTTGGTTGTTTTCCTCCATTATAAAAGGACCCATCATCCTTCACTTTTAAGGAATCTTCTACCAAGCAACTTCCCCACTCCATAGAGCATCCAAGCAAGGTCTCGGAGATGTTGAGCTACCGACGGAAGCCCCTCCACCATCGTGGATGCCTCAACTCTCCATTTAGCTAGTTTATTTAGTTTAGTACTTGTTATTTTTAAGCTTTCCTCTAGTGTTATAATTGTAAAATGGTTCTATCTTTTACAGTGGATTATTTTGCTTGGTTTCATAGCTAGCCATTATTTCATCATCATAAATGCCTAACCCTATCTCTGTCTTTCTCCTTCTTTGTCTGTCGCTCTTTCTCTCAAACAAACCTAATGGCATATCTTGTGACATTAAAGTGATTAACGGATCTGATTCCTTGCCTCCTTGTGTTCGACACTCATACTCACGTGCGATTTTTCTTATTAAAATTGATGTCGTAAGTGCGTGCTGCAACGAACGAATTACATAAACGTGTTTCGTGATGACAGTTTTTGGTGTGATTGCGTAAGAGGCAACAAATCTTTTATTCGCTTTCATTTCCTCGGGCATTACTCTTACTTGTGTCATTTGACTCACTTTTCTCTCTTATTATTGGTTGCAGGAATCTCATGCATCAGCAATTGGAGGAGAATGGACCGGATTGGATCAAAGGAAGCATAAGAGAAGACCACCATCAACCCAAAGGTTTGATATCTTGTCTTCCCACTATCCAAAGCTTCATCTATGGACCAAGGAAATGATTTATGTGGTGGTGCCCTAAAAGAAAAACCCTCTCTTGTGTTTTTTGAAGGAAACACCACCACTAGGTTCTCAACCCACTAATTTCGCAACATTATTTTCAAGATTCGGGTTGAGAACATGATTACATGACTCTTAACACCTCTAAAAATTCTATAAAACATCCTACAGGTGCTCCTTTCAGTTGGCAAACTCACCTAAAATTTCATAGCCAAACTCTTTGTGGTTTGGTCATGATAAATTCTTTCTTGGAAGTATACAAGGTTGTCCTGACTTCTGGAGACCCATAGGTTGTTTCTGCTGCTACAAACTCCATGCAGCTTGGATTTGTGAGAGTCTTATATTTCTGCAGAGCTCTTCAAGTTCTCTATACTTCTTCTAAAGACTTTTTGTATTTGAAAAAGATTAGCGCTTGTTCTGATTCAATTCCTGAACTCGCACATTGATCTGTAGGTTCTAGACAAATTGACCTACTCTTGGAAAAACATGAATTTGGGTGATCTATCATCCTCAAGAAATTCTAAAATTGATTTTTTTGAAAAGCTCATTTGATTTTTGTCATTGGACCCTTCTTGATAAAGTCAAAATTAGAAATAAGATTCATTCAGTAGAAGTTGCATGCCCTATGATCTTCCACACTTGGGTGCTTTTAACTTCATAGTGACACAAAAGACCTTAAAGAAAATCAATCTTCACCAACTGTGTGACTACATATTTGTGTCTTAACTGAATATGTAGTCAAGTGCAATCCTAAAATCTAAAAAAGCTAAGCTCAAATTCTAAAAGCCATTCATCACAATCTTACTTGATAACAAAACACTTATTTTGGCATTGGATCCTTGCACTCGATTGTGCAAATAGCCTAATTGGAATTTTTAAGGGCAACAACTCCCCTAACTCCCTTCACTTAATCCCTAAGCACAAGCACTGACCTAGCCCTAAATTAAAATTGAGTAGACATTAGCCTTAGGATTCATTGAGTCCATTTCAGGGTATTTTCCTGAATGCATTGCGAATTGCTGATGTCTGCTTGCTCCAAAAGGTGCTAAGTTGGGAGGCTCGATTATCAAATGACTTAAGTAATCAAGGGTTTAGCATAATTAGTGGCCCTCGGGACATGCTCCCCCTACTTTGCCTTCCCAACTTTACCACCTTCGGGAGTAAGGACAACACCTAATTCATTGTGTGGTTAGAATTTATTTCTCAAGTGTAGGTCACCTAGGTCTACACATAGGTCTTAGTTTTGCTTGCTTGATTATGCATACTTAATTATCTCATCTATTCTTCTCTAATCCCTCAACTTCTTCCAAATAATGAATTTCAATGCCTACCCTTCCTTCCCAAACTATCCTCAACATGATTTGTATTCTAACCCAAGTAGACTGTATCCACAGTTTACTTAGGATAACCAACCACCTAGTTGGGGACTTAATCCAGGACCTGAGTACCTAGAATGCCCCTCATGTCCCAACTATCCCAGTTTTAACCAACACGCATCAACCTCTTATTGGGATACTACCAACCCACCCACTCAAGGATATGATCCGAACCTTGGGGATCTTGATTCTCTTCATGATGACTCCTCTTTTAGGTCCCACCTATGATTTCCTACAAGAGGGGTGAGATATGCGTAAAGATAGATAATGAGGAAATATACTAACAATCTAACAAAAAGCAACAATCACAAGTGCAAAATAGATTTTTAGGTAGAAACCCAAACCCAGGTAAAAGCCACCACCAAAGCCTCTCGACTTAGGATTTCCCGATCGATCGAATCAATCAAATCCCTAAACGAAGGTAGTTCTACCACTTACGACCGACGCTACTTTTAACGAGGGCAGTGTGCCTCAAACCCCTCTTCCTCATGAGGAGTATTTAGTCTCTCGATGGAGACGGGAATTCACAAAGTGAATACCCAACCAAAGACAATGAAAATACAATAGTCCTATAGAGCCACAAATATAAAATGTAAATCTAGCTACTATATGAAATAAGAAAGTTCTCTTTGGTGGAAGTGCATTGGCTAGCAATGCGAGTGCATGAACCATGCTAGGCATAATGGCACTCTCATAATTGTAAGCGGGAGAGCAGGTGCATGGCTGGGATGATGCTCTCAAGTGTGAAGACTATGAACTCCTCTCAAGATGATTTAGACACAAAATGACGTTGAAATGCTAATGCTTGGCATGTCTAACAAAGGAGGTCTCCCCCTCTATTTATAGATGGCTTAGCAACCCTTAGGAAGGCTGTGGAAGCCATAGGTAGCCATTGGGGATGAACCTGAGGAAAAACAAGCTAGAATCAAGGTCACTAATGATTTTGACAGCATCATTGGACGTCTTGGAAAATTATCAGACGTCTGGAAATAACTTTTAAGACATCTGGATACAAAATCAGACGTCTAATACTAGGCGGGATTCCTTACTAACTTGAGTCAAACCAAAATAGGGTTCTAGTGAAAGCCAGTTAGACAACTGATGGGAACACCATCATGAGCCATAACTAGCTAAATTTAGTCATTATCAATGAATAAATGCTCCTACAAACTACCAGAGAGCCATAATTGATTGCATAATCATTATGAGAGAAAGACAAGAAACCAGGGTTAAAACTATAGCTTGACCATCATATCTTGAATGCAGAATAACCACAGGTTTTCCTAGGTGGTAATTGAGGTTCAAATGGTCTTAAATATCCAATAAGTGGGTTAATACAGACAAAAAAGAGTTTCTACGTGCTTTGAGAATTAAATGACTTCTAAAACCCTAAAAATAATCTCGCTTAATTAAATGAGGTTCTAGTTAGGATAAATTTCACTTAAACCCTCTAAAATTGATAGAGAAATATTCTCTTGGATTTGTTACCTTCAATTTGACCATCAGAACCCATCTTAACCCAAAATAGAGTCTTAGACAGACATTTGCCCTAATTTGGGTTTTTACATAAATTACGAAACCAAACTAAGTCAAAACCAAAATCCAACCATACCATTGGATTCCTTAGCTCAAAATTAGGTTTGTAACAAAATTTGGATCTAATTTGAGACTGTCTTGACCTAGTTTGCAATTTGGTCCTATTTGATTCTTTTATATCACACATATGCCATTAACTTTCAAAATCCTTACAAAAAGGCCCCTAACTTTGTCAAATTTTTCACAAACAGGTCCTCATACCATTTTTCGAAGGTTAAACATTCACCATCGAGTTTCGAGCAAGGATTTCTCACTTGATTCTCAATCAATCTCTCCCAAAATTGATACAGGGATTCCTTCGGAAGTTACCTTCCATTTGAGCCATTCCATGGGCTCTAAGTCTTTCCCAAAAGGTCATGCGAACCTTTCAAAGATTCAGGTATCCGACATGTGAGTGACCTTGCAAGCTTGGAAGGGCTTCCTGTGGCCTATAAAAGAACCCCTGTTGCATTCTGCTTCTTTTCAGCAAGTCTTGGTACGTCAAAAGGCCCTAGAAACCTACCTCCGACCACCGTAGACCAACACTAGAGCCCTCCACCTCTCTACCTCATCCCTAAGTCCCTCTATTTCTCCCTTTTCCTCTCTACACTTCTCCCACTCTCATAACACACGCATGACCATCGATTCTCCCTCAACGCCGTCACCTTCTTCTGCTCCGGTGAAGCTCCGACGATGCCCAACTGCCACTCCACTGCATGATTTCTGTCGCTATCACCTCCATTAGCTCTGTTGTGCTCAACTCTTCAAAACCCCTCACTCCATTTGCTTTCTCATCCACCCAATCACGCCACTGAGCAAACCCATCACCAACTTTTTCCTTGACTCCGATTGGCCACTACACACCGCCATCCTCCACAAGACCGTCACCATCACCTTCGCCGTGCTACAGCGAAGCCAAGGAGCCATTTAATTGGTGCCCTTGAGCCCGTATTCACGTTTCAGGTCTCTACCGGTCTGCCGCCATTGCAACCTCCATCCCCAACCACAACCGAGCTCCTCCAGCATCGAGATGACTTGATGCCACTCTCGCTCGACACGGCTACGTCCTAGGATCTCCAGGTCTTGGATTAAAGGCCCCAAGCTGTAGCAGTGCTCTAACTAGGTGAAGAACGACAACGTAACACACCCAAAGGAAGGGTGGGACTTTAGTCCCAACTCGTATGCTAACAGCCACGAAGTGACGCATATATTGATTTTCTGCTACCACCTTATCACCTCAGTAGCATGGGGTGAGGTCACCTCACACATGCCCATGCATGCCCTCGCCTGCAGTCACTCCACGTGGGTCTGGGCTTGGGTCAAGTTTGCTAGTTTTGAGGGAGGAAGAGAGAAAGAGAGAGAAGGGGGTTTTTGCTCTACCGCCCTCCTCTCAACACTCGTGAGATCTAAGAGAGGCCTTTGCCTCTGCTTGTGTGCTAAGTCCTATGCTGCACATTCTCTAAAGCTAAGGGAAGAAGAGAAGGAAGAGGAAGAGAGAAAGAGAAGAAAGAAGAAGAGAAGAGAGAAAGAAGAGAGAAGACTCTCCCTGAGGCTTGAAGAGAAAAGAGAAGAGGCCTTTGCCTCTATTAACGGTCGTCTGATATTTGCTGATACCTTGGTTCTGTTGAGTAAATTGAGATTCATTTGGCTTATATAATCTATTACTTTGAGTAGCTTTCAAAGCTTAACTTTGTGGGGTAATTTGGTGATTCAAATCACCATTTTACCCTCTCATCTTTTTGCATTATGACATTAGATTTAATTTATATTATTTAAAATTCTTATATTGCATTTGAATTGTGATCTTGAGAATTAATTTTCCAATTACTCCCTATGTTCGACCTCAAATTTCTTTCAAGTATATATATTATTTGTTTCTCATGTTAATTCGAACTATACTACAATGTGATGACTTTAAAACCCGTTTTAGAGTGACTAACATTTTGGCACCTTTGCTAGGGAGCAATGTGCAATTTGATCTCTTGATTGTAATATCTGATTTGATACTAACCTGCTCTATGTCTTTTGACTGTGATCTATTTCGGGGATTCATTGAAGAAAGATCAACCACATATCCGCCACTCCAGGGGCAAGTAAACTCCATCCAACCTTTTCTAAGCCCCTGATTCTGAAAAGCTAAAAAAGGAAAAAATCAATTAGGGCTACTTGCATTATATTCTTAGATTAATTATCAAATTGCTTGATTTGATACATTCTATTTAGACAACATCCAAACCTTGATTTGTGCACCTACTTAAAGCTTAAGGTATCTAGGGCTATCACCTTCTTGCTTGAGCCATAGGTACCACATTTGGATAGATTAAATTGGACCAATCAGAGCCAATTAGGGTTTCCAATTTAAGGTTTTTGAGACACACTTGCTTAATCAAGAATTAATCTTCCCAAACAGTGTGTGCCTAAGCCTTGATTGAATTGATCTATTCAAGTAAACCCTAAAATCATGCTCTTAATTTCATTTGAACACTAAAAGAAGGACCTAAACTTCTCAAAGGAAAAAATAAGTGAAGTTGACCCACCTTGTTGGGTTAACTAGTCTTCAAATTAGGTCACTTTGCACAAAAACATCTTAAAGTTCAAGAGAAATCATAAGCACCCTTGCTCTTAATTTTAAACTGGTAGATTTAAGAGGTCAAGTCCCCACTTTGGTCTACCTAGATCATCAATGGCAAGAGAGGTCGGGTGGGGGAAACCTTGTAACACGTGGGGGTGCTCTACCATGTAGGGGTCTTCGTGGGACTCTCCCTCTCTAGCTACCCACGTAATTCTCAGGTGGACAACTTTCTGACTAAGGGGTATCATCCGCCCCGAACCTCCATAGTCATCCAAAATTTTTGGGTGTCTTGACTGGGTCCATCACCCAATATCCCTCATCTATTCCATCGATGCATGTTCGAGAGGAGGTCCTTAAGACCATCCTTTAGGCCTCCATTAGCTATTCACTCTCATTGAGGTCGAGCCTCGACTTCCATGTTTGTGCAACAACCCGATCACATTGACATATCCTCTGATTTAGAACCTAGTTCCCCTTCATCAACTATGGATCACCAAGAAGAACAACCTAATCTTGAACAGTAATTCCATGATTTCCAAAATCAAATCAATGCCATCATCAATCCACCGCTGCATCCTCAAATGCGAGATCACTATAATCCTGTAGTAGTGGAGATCGAACCCCAAATCAACATTCTCTTGGGAGGACCAGAGGTAGATCTCAAGCCTAGTATGCTTCATATGACCCTAAAATTCTATGGCTTGAACTCCGAGGAGCCTTTCCAGCACATCAAAAACCTAAAACATCTGGCCCACACATTTGGGGCAAATGTACATAATCAAGACGGATTACTCTTAAAGCTCTTCTCATTCTCCCTGGCTAACAAAGCCGCTCACTAGTTTCAAACTCTACCACACACGATCAACACAAGGGGAGAACTTCAAACCACCTTCTTGCAAAAGTTCTACCCCCTTGGTCATACCAACACAATGTGGCACCAAATCATGCACTTCTCCCCTGGAGCAAGAGAATCTCCACACGAAGCATGGGATCACTTTCTGGATCTCATGTATAAGTGCCCCCATCACGGAATGCCAAAGTGGGAAAAAGTCCAATCCTTTTACCACGAACTCCGTGACGATATCAAACTCCTTGTCAATTCAACATGTGGTGGTAGCATCATGGGTCAATATGAGGACACGGTCTGGGAAATTCTAGAGAACATGTGCGAGAACTCCCTAAACAATGATTCATTGGGTGCGTACGACCGAACGTCCACCCACACATTGACAAATAATTGGGGGGTACATGAATCTCGAGGCCTTTCTGCATTCGTTGATCTAGAGTTGGTAGCCAGTCAATTGGATAAGGTCTCCATTATTGAAAAGAAGGCGGACAACATCACTCGTCATCTACACAAATCCACCTCTGCACCTCAAAGCACATACGTGAACTCGCCTACAGGAAGGGAGGCGACGCACAACATCTACCACTCCCTGGGGATGGATGCATATCCACCCCCATCTGATTATGGCTTCGGAGGCAACTCCAAGTCAACCCACCTCAGTTGGGGGAACTTTGAACCCCTGTACCCTGATTATCTCGAAGCTCCTCAGACCTGCGAGGATCTTCTTGCCATCCAGAATAATCCTTTCTCCAACACTTACAACTTTGGATGGCGTAAACATCCAAACTTTTTGTGGTTAGGCAATAACCCGAATCCAAGACCTTAATTTCAACCTCGACCATAGGCTCCACATCCTTATCAGCCCACCCAACCAAGGCCCACCAAAAATTTCCAATCAAGACCACCTAAAGAAGATCAAACATCTTTGATTCTTCAAACCTTGGTTGACATGCAGAAACAACACAAAGAAGACATCACTGAACTTCACAATCAAGTGATCCAGCTTGCAAGCTCTCGCCAGCTTGGCACACTTCCTTCCCAACCTCTGCCAAATCCTAACAACATGTTGACCCAAAAACACATTGTAAAACAAATCCAAGGTCAAACTTGTTATACCCAACCTAGTTCAATGACTCATACCTGTGTATTTTTCCTACCAAAACACACCATGTCATCCACCTCAGCTGAGCCAAAACACACCATGACTTAACCAACACCACTCCCATTGCAACAGCAAGGTCTGACTTTTTCCTACCCACCTCCCCACCACGATTGTGCTATGATAAATGTTATGAAAGAACAGAAACCCATTCCCAACCAATCCATTTCCCTATCCCAGGTCATATCTCACCTCCACACTAAAGGATTGTCAGAAAATGATATAACAGGACCTTTGCAGAATGCACAAGTCATGATTCCACTATGGATATCCTCACTCTCAACACAACCTCACCTAACTTACCTAGAAAGGAGATGGAAGAACAAACACCAGGAAAGGTAGCACTGTCTGAAAATATAAGTACCATAATCCAAAATAGTCTACCTCCTAAGAAATCTGATCCAGGCACCCCGCTAATTTCTTGCAATATCGGTAATACAAACTTCAAGCGGGTTTTACTAGATTTGGGAACCTCAGTCAACCTCATCCCTACAAACCTGTTTGAAAAAGTACCAATTGGACAACTAAAACCCACTCACGTCACCTTGCAACTAGTTGACCAAACCTTGTTCACACCAATTGGGATGATAGAGGATGTGAGTTAAGGATTTCAGCTACCTAGCAGATTTCCTAATTCTTGACATGGAGACACCACAACAGATATAGGATATGCCCGTGGTTTTTGGAAGACCATTCTTGGCCACTGAGAGCGCCATAATCAGTTGCGAATCAGGGCATTTGACAATTGCCTCCTGAGATCAACAAGTTGAGATGAATATTTTTGAGATAGTAAAAGGAAAATACTTGATAGAACAACTAGGTTTTATATAGGATCTAATGACCATATCCTTAGTTGGAAACCTAGAACGTGAATTGGAAACCTTTCACATCCTAGATGATGATCTAGTCAAGCATAATGATATGAGCACAATGGAGGTTTCCACATTTTAAGATATACCCAGAAATATTTGGACGCATGGTGACAGGCCAGATTCAAAGTCCATGGATAAGGAGACTTTTTGTTTTGAGGACCACCAAGAATCAGGATTGGACGATATTGAGTGTGACCTTCACCCAAAATATGAATCTTTTAAAGACTTCAAGTTTTATGATTCAAAAGGGACTCTCCAAGCATTCACTTTTTGGGATGAAGGTTATAAGGAAGATTCTTTTAAAGACCCAATCTATAAGTCATTTCTTGAGGAGACAATCTCAAACTCAAAAGAAAAGAAAAATAATGACTCATCAGGTATCGATTTGATAGGTCAAAGAGTATGAGAGGAACCACATGACGAGTCGATTGTTCGCTTTGAAGTCGTTTGCAATTTTATGTGGTGGAAAAACTGACTAATCAATATTTAAAAAGAAATAACCACTCGCAGAAGAGCAGGTCGTATCCACAGGGAGGCAATGACGTATTCAAATTCGCACCAGTTAAAAACATTTGTTCGTAGTTAGTTTGGACAAGAATCAAGCCAATATTGCCTTCAGATTAAGGTTGAATCAAGAAACAATGCTGAAATAGCAATTCTGAGTAACTAGAGGATATTTTTTGCAATGCAGAATCAATAAAATATTATTAAAAATTGACAATGGAAGAAAATGTAATTATTAATGGCCATGTTACTGTAACAAAATAGGGGATTTTTTCCCCTTTGCCATGCACGATGAGGATTGGACGGCAGGAGACGGGAAGCTCGGAGGAAGTTCCTTGGACCGAGGGCTTCGAAGTGGTGGTGGCGGCGTGTTGCACGGCGGCCGGAGCCGGCCAGACGGAGCTCCAGCAGAGGTGGCTATAGCCGGTGCTGCAACTACTGTTGGCGGTGAGGACTGCTGCGCGCTGGCTGGAGGCGTGGGCGCCGCGCGGCCTGTTGGCGGTGAGGTGCACGCGGGACTGCTGGCGGGGGAGAAGGGGGCTCTGCCGACTCTGCTGCTGCGTGATGGCTGGCGTGCGCATGGCCTATTGGTGGTGAGCACGAGTGCGGCTACAGGTGAAAGGTGAGCGTGTGTGAGCGGTGAGGCGCTACAGGCTGTGCACGCCTTGTGTGTGGCTGGAGGCGTGCGAGGGTCGTGGAGTGAGCGGGCGAGTGTGGTTGTGCGGGTACAGCTGCAGGCGGGGGTGCGCAGGCGGGTGGTCGCGATGAAGTTCTAGGTGGAAGGTGAGCGGGTGAGGGCTGGAGGCTATGCACATTTTACGTGTGGCTGGAGGGTGTGCGCGGCCTGGAGTGGATGCGGGAGTGAGCGGGTGAGGTTGCGGTTGGAGTGGGGGGTGTCTTTAGACGTCCGGGAAATTTCCCAAACGTCTTAACTGACTGAGAAGGTGATTGCACAGTGGCTACAGCGGTGGTTGTTGATGACGACGGCAAGGGCGGTGCATGGCGAGGTGCTCATGGTAATGCGGATGAGCTCCGGATGGCGGTGTGGCCTGTCACACCACACGCCCGTGGTAGTGGAGACTCGTCACCACGGTTGAGGCCGGTGGTGTGGAATGGAAGAGAGAGGATCTCTCTGCACAGTGGTGGGTCAGTGGTGGAGGCCTCCCCAGCTCGGCTGCCTCCCTCCTCCTTTTGTAGCCGCTTGCATAGATTTGAATGGAGAGGTAAGAGCAGATCCACATTCTCCGCTCGTCCTTGAATACAGGCTTCATTGCGGCAGCTAGTGGCATTGGAGCGGCAGCCGAAGGAAATGCATCCGTTCCTGCAAGAAGAAGAATAAAGAAAATAATGTGAAAATATTATGGTTGTTTATATACAGACCCTCAACTTTTATGTTAACGAAAACAATGTACCTAATTGGTTAACTAATTAGATGAATGCCATTCTTTGCTAATTCTAAATGCACTTAAAATATGAATACAATGCATGGATTATGTAATTAAATTAAAAATATGAATTAATGTATTTACATCCTAATTTATGCTAAATAAATGTTAGAATTAACCTAATGTCTAGGCACTTAAATACTTAAATAGCCCACAACTATGGGCTAATCACCACACATCTGGGGAACACTAACTAGACCCATTTCTATTGAGCATTGGAATCACCATAACCCTACTACAAAATCCCATGATCACTATACCTTCCAAATGTTCCCTCCGCAAAAACTCAAGAAAAATCATCCAGAAACAAATCTTCCTAACCTTTATCAGAGATAATTTGGAATGACTCTCCATAAAACTTTGATACCTATCTGTGGCCATCCAATTCTCATCCATTACGATCATATCATTCATGTCATCAATCCATTCTACTTGAGCTCATTGCACTCGGCCGATGGCGTAAAACTCAGTGCTTAACTGGAGGCAACTCGTCATCTTTTCAAGAAAATCGAAACCCTTCTTCCCACATTTTATGCTGAACTCATATTACACTTTAGGGTTCGTCCATTAGAACAGCCGACTCCACCTATGGTACCCGTACCTAAGCTTGAAATCGTCCACAATAGTCACCCCGACCCATCCACCAACCTGAACCATGTTCTAATGTACGATCTAAGCTAAATTCGAACTCACCTAATTTATAATGGCATTGCAAATCATAGGCATGGGGGGTATTAAACTGCAAAACGTTGTGAGAATCACTTCACAAAAAAAGATTTCATCAAAAAAATTACATATTCCAAAAATCAAAAAATAAAAATAAAAAAAACTCAAAAGGACAAAAAAAAGGGAGAAGGAAGGAAATTTTGAGTGAACCAATTTGCATATCATTTTTGACGAGAAAAAGGGGAGGTGGTATAAATGTCGAAAAGGAGCATAATTTGAAAAGAAAAACGATAGTCATTTGTAAAAGATTGACGAATCTACTTAGTTCTAGACCAAATCAAAAGAAAGAAAATGAAGGACAAGAAGTGCTAACAGATAAAAAGAGATTAGTACGAATGTTGATCTTAGGCCTCTTGGGCCTGTGTTTTGGCTCAAAAATTCAAGTATCCATTAAGATTTGGATAGTCCTTAAGTGGTTGGGGAAAATGCAAAGCTTAAGTATTAGGTCTAAGGCTTAGGGATTATTCGGCCTCGTTAATTGACCTCTGGCTTGTGGGACTCGATAACCTAAGCACCCCAATCCACACACAATCTAGTTCAGTGTGCTTAATTACCAAAATCACGTAAATGCATTAATTCTATTCTAAAAAAGGTACCTGGATTAGGAGCAGCTGATCAACACAAATTGATTTGAAAGAGTTCACGACGTGGAGAGTGTCAAGCGTGGAAATCATGAATTTTGAAATCATTGGAAATCATAATATAGTCGCAAAATCCCCTTGACAAAAATATTTATAATAATGAAACTCGCATAGATTTCTTTTCCTTTTAGAACTTGAGTCCTGATCGTTCGCCTCTGGGAGGCATGAAAACAAGTTGAGATTTGGATCGGCTTAATCTAACCTAAATCTAATCGAACCTAATATTTTTGTCTTTTTGTGTTTTTGATCTTTATTTTGAAACACGAAATGAAAGCATGCATCAAAGTTGTAAGCCACGAAGATAATAGCATGCATATAAAACCATTAGGCAAGAGTATCATGCATCAAAAATTAAGTCACTATAACATACGGATACATGGAAATAAAGCTAAACTAAAGAAAGGGATCAACCAAGAGAGGCTAAGGAGAAGACTTATTGGTTGTCCAGTAAAGAGAGAAGGATGGGTGTGTGCACCCAAGTGGAGAGAGGAGGGTGTTGCACCCTTTCTCTACCAATGGCCGTCCTTGAGAAGACCTTGAAGGGGGCCTTCTCTATGGCCATCTAAGAAGAAAAGAAAATGGGGCGTGGATCCTCTATGGTTGAAGAAGAGGGCACACCCACAAGAAGAAAGGAGAAGGTTTTGCATCCTTACGCACTTCTTCTTCTTGCCACCCTTATGAAGATGCCTTGGAGGAGCTTCCTCTTTAGCCGTCCATGGGGGGAGTTTTGGAGGAAGAGGACGGCCTTGAGAGGGAGAGGAGGTGTGGTAGGAAGTTGAGAGGAAGAGAGTGGTGGAGATGGTTTAATTAGGTTAGGGATAGGATAAGTAGGGCTATGGATAGTGGACTAGACTTAGGACGTCTCTAATTAGGTTTCCTAGGGTGTCTGGTGGGGTTCCTAAGTCAAAATAGGTAAGCTAGGGCTTCCAACACCAAAATCAGGAACTAGACAGCAATATCAGATGTCCAGGATAGTGGTCAAACGTCTTATACTACAAAATTGGACATCAGGACAATAAATTAGATGTCCAATTCTGTGTCAGTATGAGTTTTGGCTTCCTGGATTGTTATTCTACAGAAATCAGACATCCAGCCAGATGTCTAGACGTCCTAAAAGGTGCTGGAGAGTGGATTTTAGGTTTTCTATGGTGGGTTTTGGTTCCTAGGTGTTTGGGAGAGGGTAGATACGAAAATGGATAGTGCTATCCATGTTTGGGTTTTGAGTCTAAGGTGTCCTAATGGAGGTCGTTTTGGGATTGGGAAGGCTGTCCTAGGGTTTGTAAGGGTAGGGATAAGTCTATCCTCCTCACTTCTCTTATATGGATCAGTCTTCTTCTTCCTTTATTGCTTTATTCCACTATCTCCATCCTAGATTACTCTATTACCTGCAAATAATAATAAAAACCATTAAATAGCCGGATATCTCATCTTATTCTAAATAGACTGATGCAATGCATGATATGCAAGATATGAGTGCAATATCCACAAATTAAGCTAGGTTCAAACATTATTTAGGTTTATTAGGACCCATTATTAGTGTGCAATCATACCCCTATGCCTAAAGTTTGCTAGTCCCTAGCAAATGCAAGACTAAATTATTCTCATAAGGGTACATAAGGGATTGATTATTTTATCAAGTGTATGGCTAGAGATTTTTCTCCTTTTTGTTTTCATCCTATGTTCCAGAAATCTAGACAAATGTGAAAGTGCAGCTACGTAGCTTTTGCAATGGATTCGAGTGAAAGACCTGATTCACCTCTAATGCCTATACTTGACCCTTAGTAAAATTCTAGCAAGATAGGTGACTTCTTCCCTCAAGGTATTCAAGATATTCTATGAATTCCACCCGGCTTTAGGCTTACGTAGAGAATATTAGAGGGAAAAGATTATATATTTGTTGGCTCACTCTTGACTGGTGCTACATAGAGATTAGTACTATAGACTCCAGATTCCTAAATTATTAAGTAATTCAACTCAGAGAAAGATGAGAAAAAGTATGCTCTATTTTGGTTCCTTTGTATTCATTCTCTCTTTCTCTCTCTCTCTCTTTTTCTTTTTCTTTCTTTTTCTTAGAGCTCACAATCTCACCATATTCTCACGTATGATCTGTATTTGGTGGTCTCACTTGGCATTAACACTTTAGTTGAGTTCTCATAACCTTAACACTAAGTCGGAATTCTTCAGCCAGTATTCGGGTGATCAGAAACATAGAAAGATAGGTTAAGGCCATATTTGGGGGGTCTCAAATTTATTTGGTGGTATTGCCTCAATGCAACTGAAATAAACACTAAATATTCACAAACACTTTTTCTGCTCTTTTCTTCTCTCTTTTTTTTTTCTTTTTCTCATTTTCTCATTTTTTCATTCTCTGTTTTTTTCATCTATAATTTTTCTAACTCAACACAATCTAGCAACACATTCATGAATTTTATTGAAGAGGCATTATTAGGGATTGGTGGTACTCAAGGGACATTGGGTGGCTTATTTGGTGGAAGTGCCTACTCATGAGACCGGGAAAGATGGATAGGACAATGTATTTCTGACCTTATCATCAATACCCTCCTTCAGTCGAGGATTCCATAAAGAATGGTTGTAACCATTCACCTTAACCCTAGTTTTATGAAAACTCTCTCTCTACGTATTTGCCTTATTTGGTGGCTCTCAAAATTTCACACAAAAATGTATACACAGGATCCGAGAGCGAAAACTATGCCTAATCTCTGAGTATCATTACCTAATTATCTAGGATTCCAGATTCCTTGCACTAATCTTAGAGCACCAGTACACTTTACTCTCATCTCACACTATTTGGTGGGTTTTTTTGGAAGATAATCTGCCTGACTCCCAAAACACAGTCCTGGGGTTTAGGAGAAGGAGCACTGCTTCTTCTTGACAAACTGAAGATGTTCATCAATCTTCACCGTGAATCCATTACAAAATCTACATGTGAGTGAAAATTGTACTGGATTCCAGATTACAGGAATCAACTAGAGGATAAATCCTTAATACATTCTCTTGATAAAAATCATATTCATGAATGCAATATATATATATGCCATGTATAACCTTTAAAAAGTTGTACTTCAAAGATTTCCCTAATTCGGGTCATATTCAGCTTGACCCTAATTTTAGAATAGAAAGGTGAATAGATGAGTCGAAAGTGGCTGTTGCGGATGAGTTTTAGCTCCAATGTGAACATTGGAGGTGGAGTCGATTATTCTCTATTTAAGGACCCTCAAGTGCAATTAGCATGATATCTGAAAGGTTTTTCCTAGGTGTTGGTAGAAAAATTTCAGTTTACAATTACTACCCCCCATGCCTACTTCCATGCATGTTCTCATGCATGAATACAACGAAAAATAAATTAAGACAAGGAGTAAATGGGTAGAATTCACCTGGAATGGCTCCTGAATTTTGATGTTCCACTTATTCCAACGCCTAAATTGAATATGCAAGAAAATATGCCAAATAAAATATGCCATATATAAGTGCTGAGATTAACGCCTCCAGCTGGGTATACACTAAAAAAGGATATATCAATACAGTATTGAGAATGGTGAGTAAGATGATAAGAATTTTAAACTTGTTTGCCAACAGTGGGCTGCAAATGTAGACCAGCTATCCATGAATTCTGAGCCCAAATAATTGGGAAAATGTTATGATGGAGCTTAGGAAAATCTACAGCCAGATGCTATAAAAGAAAGATAGATAATTACGGGTGCCTAGAAGAAATGAAGGTGAAGGAATCCCAAAGAGGTGATGGAGAATGTGGGCGGTAGGGGTATGGGTAGAGTCGTGTGGGGTGAAATCATATGGGTCTTGATAATGGTGATGAATGGAAGGCATGACCTAAGTAGTGTAGTCAGATATGGAAATCAAGGTCCAGTGATCAATCTCTGTCTCTACCAAGGATGTTCAGGTATCATCTTCTTTTATCTCAAAAATTTTCAATTCTAATTCCCAATTATCTCATGATTCCCCAAAATTTTTAGCTTCCTCCAATAACTCATCATATGAAATTTCCAATAACCCTTCAATCTCTTGAATATCCTTTCCATAAGGGGATATTTCCTTCTCACTTAGATGAAATTGGACATGAGATTTAGTAGTGAGTCCCTCAGTGAAAGTGGAATGGGCTGAATCATTGATTGAGGAGTTGTTACAGTCCTTTTGATTTTGTTGCTCCGTGTATGAGATCATTTGAATTAATTCATCAATGTCTCCATGGGTATTCTCAAATACAACAAAATCATATTCAGGTCCCTTAATACTTAGTTCCTCAAAATGAAATGATTGGTACTCAGGCCCTAAATCAAGATCAAGATTCTCAAATAAATCTTCATTCTCAACTTCAATAGGAATATCAATATCATCCACCTCGGGTGTTTGGTCAACAGAATCCTGCATGACCACCACCGAATCACAAATTGGTTGTGGCACACTTAACCCAAATTCAAATGTTTCTGATTTTTGTTGCTCGTCCCGGATTCTATGAAGCTCCTTTCTTATATCATCATATTCTTTAACACTAGCTTCTTTTATTTCATGAACCATTTTGATCAATTGGATAATCTGGGATTCATCGCAAGGGGTAGGGGTTTGAATTAGGCTATGTCGGTCAACATATTCAACCATGCTATCAAAAATTTGATCCTGTATTGATGGTGACTTATGTGATCTAGTGAATTGTTGATTTAAATCATGTGGCTCTACCCAGGTGTCAATTGCCATAGTTTCTTCCGAATTACCCTTCGACTCACTTTCCATGTCATCCAGAAAATACCCTTTGTTTTCTTAGTGGCTGCATACATATCAAAGTGAATCTTCTCATTGCCACTACTTATCTCCATACATCCTAAGTAACAGTCAATCTATGCATTGGCCGTAGCCAAGAAAGGTCAACCCAGAATAATGGGTGAATTACTTAGCTTCTCAGGTATATTCATGTCCAAGACAATAAAATCGACTAGAAAGCTAAGACCTTGCACTTTAATAATCACATCCTGAACTACCCCCTTAGGCGTTTTGATGGAGCCATCTGCCATTCTAATGGTGACAGGTGTGTGGTGCAAATCTCCAAGTCTGGTGCAGTCAAAAAGGGTGGTAGGAATCAATCTAATCGAAGACCCTAGATCCACAATTGCTTTGTTGAAGGTGAATCCCTTAATGGCACAAGATATGAAAGGTTTTCCAGGGTCTGTCTTTTTAGCTGATAAAACCACCTCTTTAGGTGTGCAAGTCTTTTTCTTCTTTTGTGACTCTTCCTTTAAGGCCTCAGGAAAGGGTAAATACGTCAAATCAACTTCAGAAGCCTTTTTCTTCTTTTTGTCCCTAGAGTTTGAGTCAGAGCTAGACGTAAGTTTGGTCTTATGAATTTTGGTTGAGCTCGAATCAGATTGTTTGGGTGGGCTCTTAGCTTTTCTCTTCCTTTTAGAGGCCACAAATTTGGCCCCCACACAATGGCATGTATGATAGATTGGAGGAGGGGTCTGAAGAATAGGTGGAGAATAGGAGTGAAAAGGCATTTGCATCCGGGGATAAATTTATTCTTAAAGTCTCTTGATTTAATCCCCTTGAGATTTCACTTGATTTTCCAACTTAGTCATGTTGGTGCTAGAGCACCACGATCATTTGTTTTGATGATAACAAAACACGTGTTATTTAACATTTGCAATTTGAGTCCTAGATTTCAGGTCAATTGCAAATGTGGACGTGTTTAGACGGAACTCGAGCTCGCATCCAGGACGGATTGGAGGAGGTTGACGGAAAACACAGGAGGTTCGCGTGGAGCGAATGATTGAAGATGGAAGGAAATGAAGAATAGGATAGATTTCCTTCTTTTATACTTGTTGTATTTTTCATTTCTTTTGTTGCTCTTTATTTCCTTAGATATTTCATGTTAAAGAGCCTCAAAGAACCCTAACAGTAGTCCTAGGAACACCGGCACAACCCTAGGATACCTAGGTTTTCTGTAGAATACTTAGAAAACCAATATAGGGCTCAAACAGCATTTCCAGACATTTAATCCCAAAATCAGACGTCTGATAAAGTATTTTAAGACGTCTGACTGTTGTTTCAGACGTCTGATAACTGTTAGGCTGGACATAGTTAGTTCTGTCTGATGAAATCAGACGTCCAGACCTTAGACCAGACGTCTTAGGAGACGTCTGATGACTTTGCCAGACGACCAATTAGTGGACCGTTGGCTGGCTTAGAAGACACTCAAGATTATGACCGTTAGAGCCTTATCAGACGTCCTTAGGACTTACAAGACGTCTGATAAATGACCGTTTTGCCTCGGCTGACCCAAAAATCTCTTCTCAGAGATTTTCTAGCCGTTGCAACGTTTGGAAATCAATTCCCACAGTAAAAGTAGGTTTCCAGACGTCCAGACATAGTACCAGACGTCCTGTACGTCGTCTGATGGACTTGCACAAAAACCCTGTTTAGATCTGATTCAAGTCAGGGAGAAACCCGCATAGAATCAGACGTCTGACATTGGAATCAGACGTCTTAAAGTGGCCTTCCAGACGTCTGATGCCAGAATTAGACGTCTGATAACCCTGTCAAATGCAATCATTGTCCTGATTTCGGCCTGATTCTCTTGGGCTTTGCACCCAACGGCTATGGAAGCTTTTCCAAGCCTTCCTAAGGACTCTATAAATAGAGGGGAACCTTTGTAACACATATACACAAAAAGAGAAACATAAGAGAGACATATACACACTAAGACACACACCTTGCAATACAGTTTCAAACCTTTTGTGTCCAAAGAAAAGACTCTCTTGCTCTCCAAGCTCAAGCTCCATCATCTTGAGAGCATTCAACCGTTGCGCACCCGCTCTCCCGCCGTAGATTACGAGAGCGACGTAGCACCATCGCGTGGCACACGCACCGCGTCATCGTCGACGCACTCCTTGCAAAGGGGAGTTTCCTATTTCCTATAGAAGCTAGGTTTAATTTTGTTGGCTCTATAGGACTGTTGTTTTATTTTATCTTTGTATTTTGGTTGGGTATTCGATTTGCGAATTCCCGTCTCCTTCGTGGGACAAAATCCTTCTCGTGGAGAGAAGGGGTTGAGGAACGCTACCCTCGTACTTGTAGCGTGGTTGTGCTGAGGTTGAATCACCCTCGTTCAAAGTGATTCGTTTAGTGGATTTTGATCAACTTGGTTGATCGGAAAATCCTAACTCGAGAGGGTTAGGTGGTGGTTTTCACCCGGTTTGGGTTTCCACCTAAAAATCTTTGTGTACATTGTGCAATTGCTTATTTTTGTGAGATTGCTTTATATTTTTATTTCCGCAATTTTATTACGTCACCCCTCCTGGTAGGGACGAACCTTCAAGTCAGCCTTTCTTTATTTTTCTTGTCAAAGTCCAACAAAATGTTCATGATATCTTCAAGGGTGGTTGTGGGTTGGGTTGGACTAGATGGCTACCCTAAAGTGGATTGAGTGGAGTATTGGGCTGGCCTAGACTGATGTTCAGTCTGAGTAGGTCTCTATGGTGGTCATGAAAGATCAGGATTGTTTCTCCACTCAGGGTTATACGAATCTGGATATGAATCAATAGGTGTATCACCCTGAGTGGGGCTGACTATAGAGGGAGTTGATTGAGAACCTGTTATGTGGTCCTATACTTGTGATCCATTATTCCAATTCCTTAGTGATATATCATCAGGTACAGGTGTATCAAAAATGGTTCATTCCTCAAATTATCTACCCAAATCACGGATTAGGTCCAAAGGTGCCTTTTGGGTTGGCTGAGTCAAGGATAGCTCCCCATGGTAGCAAGAATCAGTAGAGTAGCTAGTGGATCCAAAATATGGGTCACTAGACCCACTAGGCTGGTTATTCCAAGTTTCTTGTTCCTGGGAGGAGTGATAAGATTGAGATTGTGCCTGAGATCATCTAATTTACTCCAAGAGCTTGGCACATTGATCTATATAGTCCTTGTTATATTCCCGGAATTCAGCAACTATGGCTTTCAATTGTTTCTGATCTAGATAAGGGTCAGATCCATGAGGTTCAGGTTCTAAATAAGTTGGGGGATAAGGATGATTATATCCCAGCTGCTTAGGATGAGCCTCCCAGCTAGGAGGAGGCGAAATCATGGTTGGGTTGGGAGATGGAGGACCTTGAGGGTCAAAAGAATGATATGGGTTCATGGATATTTAAGAAAAGACATAGATAGAGATAAGAGATAGTCTTCCTTAGGAAGACACAACCAGCTATAAGGGGCTAGTGGAATTAATGCAAAGGCCTAGGGAGAAAGATGAAAGAGCCCTAAATCAAGCAAGCAAGCTAGTCTTAAATTGTACACCCTAATTGGATCTAAACCTGGTATCCTGAGATGGAACTAGGTTAAACCAACCCTTGAATCACTTGGCTGGCCAGAATGGTGGCACCCCCTAGGACACCGTGCACAACAGGGCACCACTAGAGGTTAACGCGATTACCACATCGACCTTTCTTATCACTAGTTGGTCCAAATAGACAAGGCCATGATTTTTACCCAATTAAATTTCAGTTACCAAGTAATTTAGTCCTGCCTAGGGCACATCTACTTAGTTTTAGGCTTGGGCTTAGAGTGCTCTTGGAATGTGATTGGGCGATTTGGGGTGTTGCCCTTAAAATTGGATTTAGAGTGTGAATTGCGTAAACAAAGGGTTTGCAATACAAGCTTTAATTGGTGTGGTGGCTTTTATGGTTCAAGTGCTTGTATTAATTTTTTCTTTTAGGGTTTCCTTGTTTAAGTCAATTCAAACATGGTTGTGCTGGAACACGCAACAGTTTTTGCATGTCCCAATTGTTATATGAGTTTCCTTTAAGTATGGCATGCAAATGTGCTCTACCCTAGTGTGGAAACCCTAGTATTAGATAGGTCTATATGATGCTTTTAAGTCCAACAACGTAGAAGTGGTGCGACCCAATCAAGGAAAATAATGGTCCTAATGCACCACCACTAAGTGAAATAGACCTAATTGGTTGCCTAGGTTGAAATGTAAATTATATTCTATTTAAGTGGATGAGGGGATAGACAACCAATCAAATCATACCCTCTCTCATGCAATCACACACAAATTAGGCTCCGATGTGTTTGTTTTTGGGTCTCTAATTTTAAACCCTATTGTGAAACACTTAGGGTTTATGTTTCTTCCAACAATCAGCAGTCAGACCTTAGTCTGAATTGAAATCACTCCCCAAATCAGTAAATAAATTAAAATAAGATGAAATTTGGCAGCGATCTTATTCTTTTAATAAGATTTCAAGAAATATTTTTTTTAAGATTTTTACTCTTTCATGCAATTTTTCATGAATTTCTATGTTCTAGGGGGTCAAACAGACTATATGAACCCCCTGTGAGAAATGTAGTTTGAAACAGTACCAAAAGAAATCCAAAAATTCTTGAAAATATATAGAAACAAATATGTTTCAGTGGCTTTCCAATCCCACAAATTTCAAAGAGATCTGATCTATGTAGAGCTTAGAATTATCATTTTAAGTTATACAAAATCAGAGTGTAGGCTATTCTAACCCCCTTCCACTGTACGATTTTTAAAATTCGTATAGTGTGATTTTTTCCAAATAAAAGGTTGCTCTAGAAAGCTGGTTTGAAAACCTAATGTCTGACCGAATCCCAAAATTTTTGGACTTGGTTTGAAAACCTAATATCAGACCGAATCCTAAAAATTTTGGACTCCTAATTTGACGGCAATAAATTTTTGAATATCATCAATATTTGTTGGCCGAATTTCCAAATCTGACTTTAGTGTGTTTAAATTATTTTCAAGTTAAAATACACACCAAAGAAAGAATTTTTTATTTTTAAATTCAAATCCGAAAAATTGAAATTGAATTTATATATATATATATATATATTTTCTAACCTAAGAAAGCAACAAACTAGAGGATGAAGAAAATACCTGCGATCTTCACCATGGGTCGATGTGTATGCAGATCCTCGTCTTGACACTCTACAATCAAAACAATAAAAAGTTAAGCAAACTGAAATCTAAACACGCTCTTTGCCTCCTCGACAATGGCGCAAATTGACAAGTGTGGAAATTACGAATTTTGAAATCGTCGGAAATCGTAGTATAGTCGCGAAATCCCCTCAACAAAAAAATTTATAATAACGAAACTCGCATAGTTTCTTTTCTTTTTAGAACTTGAGTCCCTGTCGTTTGTCTTTGGTCGACGTGAAAACAAGTCAAGATTTTGATCGGCTTAATCTAACCTAAATCTAATCTAGCCTAATATTTTTGTCTTTTTGTGTTTTTGATCTTTACTTTGAAACACGAAATGAAAGCATGCATCAAAGTTGTAAGCCATAAAGATAATAGCATGCATATAAAACCATTAGATAAGAGTATCATGCATCAAAAATTAAGTCACTATAAAATACAGATACACAGAAATAAGGCTAAACGAAAGAAAGGAAACAACCAAGAGAGGCTAAAGAGAAGCCTTCTTGGCCGTCCACTAAAGAGAGGATGATGGGTGTGTGCACCCAAGTGGAGAGAGGAGGGTGTTGTACCCTTTCTCTGCCAGTGGCCATCCTTGAGAAGACCTTGAGGGGGGTCTTCTCTATGGCCATCTAAAAAGAAAAGAAAATGGGGGCGTGGATCCTCTATGTTGGAAGAAGAGGGCATGCCCACAAGAAGAAAGGAGAAGGTGCTGCATCCTTATTCTCTTCCTCTTGCCACCCTCATGAAGATGCCTTGGAGGAGCTTCTTCTTTAGCCATCCATGGAGGGAGTCTTGGTGGAAGAGGATGGCCTTGAGAGGGAGAGGAGGAGATGTGGTCGCAAGTTGAGAGGAAGAGAGTGGTGGAGATGGTTTAATTGGGTTAGGGATATGATAAGTAGGGCTATGGATATTGGACTAGGCTTAGGAGATCTCTAATTAGCTTTCCTAGAGTGTTCGGTGGGGTTCCTAGGTCAAAATAGGCAAGCTAAGGCTTTCAACACCAAAATTAGAGACCAGACAGTAGTATCAGACATCTAGGATAATGGTCAGATGTCTTATACTACAAAATTGGACATCAAGAAAATAAATTAGATGTCCAATTCTGTGTCAGTATGAGTTTTGGCTTCCTAGATTGTTATTATGCAGAAATCAAACATCCAGCCAGATGTCTAGACGTCCTAAAAGTACTGGAGAGTGGATTTTAGATTTTCTAAGGTGGGTTTTGGTTCCTAAGTGTTTGGGAGAGGGATAGTGTGGATACGAACATGGATAGTGCTATCCATGTTTGGGTTTTGAGGCTAAGGTATCCTAATATCGGTCATTTTGGGTTTAGGAAGGCTATCCTAGGGTTTCTAAGGGTAGGGATAAGGCTATCCTCCTCACTCCTCTTTCCTAGATTAGTCTTCTTCTTCCTTTATTGCTTTATTGCACTATCTCCATCCTAGATTACTTTATTACCTGCAAATAGTAATAAAAACCATTAAATAGCAGGATATCTCATCTTATTCTGAATAGGCTGATGCAATGCATGATATGTAAGATATGGGTGCAATATCCACAAATTAAGCTAGGTTCAAACATTATTTAGGTTGATTAGGATCCATGATTGCTGTGCAATTAGAGAGGTGGGAAATTCCCCTCGAACATGCGCAATAACTTACTGTCTCCTTGGTGCTTGTCTCCTAGGACATCTAAATATCCTACCAGGGGCATGTAAGCAACTTGTGCTGGTTCAGATGTCATGGGCGGCATTATCATGAAATGTCGATTATTAGGGTCTGGATTTAGTTACGGAAAGCCATGGGCGGGATTATCCCGAAATCTCGATAGCTAGGGTTCTGGCAGTTGCCATGGGCGGTGCTATCTCGAAGCATCGATTGCCAGGGACCCTGTGACGATTGATGGTGGGAGCTAGGAATTTGATATAAATCATGTTGTAAAGCCAATCCAAAGCTAGAAATAAAGAAAGAAAAGAGAGAAAATTCTCCAAAAACAAAAAAAGCTTATGTCTCACTCTTACAAAAAATGTGCTGCAAACTGAACTAGGACTAAACATTTCTTTAGCACGGGTGTTTTAACCGTGGAGTTCAACAAGCCTTAGGTTAGTTCCTGTGGGCCTTCGAAACCTTCACAATGGATTAAGGCTAGAGCTGGATAGGTCCGGATCTTGGTTGGTACTTGAGTACCTCTAGGCCTACTATTGGCATTCTAAGCTAATCTACAAAAGAAAGCACACATCTGAGCATAAAAAGGCATGGTCTAGAATTTAAGTTAATTCCATTAGATTTTGCTAAGGGACTAGAAAAAGCTAGGCATGGGGGTATGATGCGAACACCATCATGAGCCATAACTAGCTCAATTTAGCCATTATAAAGGAATAAATGTTCCTACATAACTGTTAGAGTTCCATAATTCATTGCATAATCATTCTGAGAGAAAGACAAGAAACCAGGGTTAAAACTATAGTGTTACCATCATATCTTCAATGCAGAACAACCATGGGTTTTCACAGGGGGAAATTAAGGGTCAAATGATCTTAAATATCCAACAAGTGGGTTCATACCGACATAAAACGGTTCTCACGTGTTTTGAGAAGTAAATGCCTTCTGAAACCCTAAAAACAAATCTACTTAATTAACTGAGGTTTTGGTCAGAATAAAATTCAACTAAACCCTCTAACATTCAAATAAAAATATTCTATACGGTTTGGTACCTTCAATTTGACCATCAGAACCTGTCATGACCCAAAATAGAGTCCTAGATAGACATTTGCCCTAATTTGGGTTTTTACATAAATTACCCAGTCAAACTAGGCCAGAAGAAAAATCCAACTTCACCATTGGATTCCATATCTCAAAGTTAGGTTTGTACCAAAATTTGAGCCTAATCTGAGACTATCTTGACCTAGTTTGCAATTTGGTCCTGTTTGATTCTTTTATATCACACATATGCCTTCAACTTTTAGAATCCTTACAAAAAGACCCCTAACGTTGTCATCATTTTCACAAGCAAGTCCTCACACCATTTTTGGAAGGTTAAACCATCACTATTGAGTTTTGAGTAAGGATTTCTCACTTGATTCTCAATCAAAACCCCTCACTCCATTCGCTCTCTCATCCACCCAATCATGCCACCGAACAAACCCATCACCAACTTCATTCCCCAACTCCGACCGGCCACTACATGCCGCCATCCTCCACAAGACCATCACCATCACCTTCACCGTGCTACGGCAAAGATAAGGAGCCATTTAAATGGGGCCCTCGAGCTAGTATTCACGTTTCAGGTCTCCGTTGGTCCGCCGCCATTGCAACCTCCATCCCCAACTGTTGGGATCGTAAAGCGTGTATTTAATCAAAAATGTGTCATAGTATAGTTGTGAAATATGATCAACAAATTTAATTTCCAAGATAATGAGACTTTGAGTCCCGGTCGTTCGTCTCTGGGTCATGTTTATAGAAATGCAGATTTGAAATCGATCTCTCTGCCTCTACTTATTCAAAATCTCATGTCAATTTATGCTAAGTTCGTGTTTATGCACGACATGCTTAGTTGCAAGAGCCTCTGAAATTAAAATAGGGTCTAGAGATCCGAGACCCTATTTAGGGAACTAGAGATCCGAGATCAAGACTTGAATCTCAAAACAGGGTCTGGAGGGAAGTTCTAGAAGCCTAATAAAGGTGTCAGACGATGTATGGTTAAAAATAAGAAGTGCAGACTTCATGTCTGGTCATCTAATCAGAGTCAGAAGGGATTCAAGGTTTTGTCTTTGGTATTCTATAGAAATTAGACGTCTGATCAAGTGTCTGGACGTCCAATATCGTTACAGAAGCGGGTTTAAGGAGTGCGGGAGTTGGCTAAGGGTTCTAGACGTCCTATAACTCATCTTGACGTCTAGATAGATGCTAGAATTATTGTTTTAAGGTTTCCTAGGGTGCGGTGACCAAATCTAAGGGTGGCTAAGGCTTGGGGAGGCTTCTAGGCCATCCTAGCGCTAGGATGGACCTAAGTTCTTCACAATTTATTGCTTTATTCCTACTTAATAGAATTGCATACCTTAACTCCCTTACATTATTATCCACTACATCTAATCTAGATCTTCCGCTCTAGCTCTACTGCAACACCAGTTATTCTTTATTTTTCAGATCCAGCTTTAGATCCAGCCTCAGATCTAGCTTCTGATCAGCTTATTACCTGCAATTGGCATGATGCACATAATCAGTACATTTAGCATTATTTTATGCATAGCTAAAAGAAAGTAGTAAATGTGCTAGTAATGCTTATGCATGCATGAATTACCTTAACTTATGCCAAGTCCTAGCCTAATTTAGGTTAATTAGGACCTATGATTGCTGCGCAATCATACCCCCATGCCTAAATCTTGGTAGTCCCTAGCAAATGCATGACTAAATTACTCACATTAGGGTCCCTAAGGGATTGATTATTTTATCAAGTGTATGCCTAGAGATTTTTCTCCTTTTTGTTTTCATCCTAAGCTTTAGTAATCCAGACAATCGTGAAAGTGTAGCTATATAGCTTTTACAACGGATTCGAGTGAAATCTAATTCACCTCTAAAGCCTGTACTTGACCCTTAGTAAAAATTCTAGCAGGATAGGCTGACTTCTTCACTCGGGGTATTCAACATATTCTTTGAATTCCACCTCGACTTTAAACTTGGGTAGAGAATGTCTGAGGGATGCAGGTGTTTATTTGGTGGCTCACTCTCACTTGGTGCTACATAGAAATTAGCACTTCAAAATCTAGATTCTTGGAATATCAAGTAACTCATCCCAGAGAAAGATGAGAAAAACTATGCTCTCTTCTGGTTCCTTTGTATTCATTCTCTCTTTCTCTCACCCTCTCTTTTCTTTGTTTAAGAGCTCACAACCTCATCATATTCTCACGTATGATCCATATTTGGTGATCTCACTTGGCATTAACACTTTAATTGAGTTCTATAACCCTATCACTAAGTCGGAATTCCTCAACCAGTATTCGGGCAATCAAAAACACTGAAAGATAGGTTAAGGCCATATTTGGTGGATCTCAAATTTATTTGGTGGTATTGCCTCAACGCAACTGAAATAAACACTAAATATTCACACTCTTTTTTTCTTATTTTTATAATATTTTTTGTTCATTTTATTATTATTATTTTTTTTTTCTATGTATAATTTTTTTTCAACACAACACAGGCTAGCATACATACATGAACTTTATTGAGGAGGCATTATTAGGGATTGGTGGTACTCAAGAGACATTTGGTGGCTTATTTGGTGGAAGTGCCTACTCATGGCACCGGGAGAGATGGATAGGATGGTGTATTTCTGACCTTGACATCAATACCCTCCTTCAACTGAGGATTCCATAAAAATGGTTGTAACCATTCAACTTAGCCCTAGTTTTATGAAAACTCGTTCTCTGCATATTTGCCTTATTTGGTGGCTCTCAAAATTTCACGCAAAAATGTATACGCAGGAACCGAGAGTGAAAACTATGCCTTATCTCTGAGTATCATCACCTAATTATCTATGATTCCAGATTCCTAGCACTAATCTTAGAGCACCAATACTATCTATTCTCTTCTCACACTATTTGGTGGATTTTTGGAAGAAAATCTGCCTAACTCCCAAAACACTGTCCAGAGGTTCAGGAGAAGAAGCACTGCTTCTTCTCGATAGACTAAAGACGTTTATCAGCCTTCACCGTGAATCCATTGCAAATTCTACCTGTGTGTGAAAATTGTACTGGATTCCAGGTTATAGGAATCAACTAGAGGATAAAATCCTTAATGCATTCTCTTAATAAAATAATCTTATTCATGGATGCACTATGTATATATGCTATAAACAAGTAATCTCTTATATTCATAGTTCATGAAATTTCCCTTCGGGTTACATTTAGCTTGACCCTAAATTTAGAACAAAAGGTGAGCGGGTGAGTCCAAAGTAGCTGTTGTAGACGAATTTTAGCTCCAATGCGAGTATTGGAGGTGGAGTCGGTTGTTCGTTTATTTTGGATCCTAAAGTACATTTGTCATGCAGCTCCGGGGTTTTCCTAAATGTTGGCATAAAAACTTTTAGTTTTGTCTTATCTACCCCCCATGCCTAAGTTCTTGCATGTCCTCATGCATCAATATAAAAGAAAATAAATACAGCAGGGTGTAAATGGGTAGAAATCACCTGGAATTGCTCCTGAATTTCAACGTTTAGCATCAGCCAACCTGACAGTATGTAATATGCAAGAGAAATATGCTTAAAAGAAAAATATGCTATGTATAAAGTGAGTATGTACAGGGTGATGGTAGAATGTGAGGTAGATGCTGAGTTTAACGCCTCTAGCTGGGCGAGACTTACTTAGATATCCTCGATAAGATGAATGAGTTCGTTAGTTGGACGAAGTTCCTGAGCAGTGAATGGCTTGAGGTGCTGGCTATTTACCGTAGATACATAGCCAGATTTTGGGTCCCTGATTTGGACCGCCCCATTAGGATATGGGTGAATCACAACATATGGGCCAGTCCACTTGGACTTGAGCTTCCCTGAAAAATGTTCTAGCCACGAATCAAACAACCAGACTTGCTGGTTGGGCATGAATGCTTTCCTCCGGATGTGGTAGTCATGAAAGGCCTTGGTCTTGTCCTTGTATATCAATATGTTCTCATAGGCCTCACGTCGGATCTCTTCTAATTCGCTGAACTGGAGTTTCCATTCTTGACCTCCCACATCGAGGTCAAGGTTACATTTTCGCACCGCCCAAAAGGCGCGGTGTTCCAGCTCTAGAGGAAGGTGACAGGCCTTGCCATATACCATACGATATGGTGGCATTCCGAGTAGGGCCTTGTACGCGATCTGATATGCCCAGAGTGCATCAACTAATTTATCAGACCAATCCTTCCTGTCTGGTTTAACCGTCTTCTAGAGAATCAACTTGATCTGACAGTTAGACACTTCAGCTTGCCCATTGGTCTGTGGGTTATACGGGGTGGCTATATGGTGATGTACCCCATATTTCTTTAATAATGACTTGAAGTGGGCGTGGATGAAGTGGCTTCCCTCGTCGCTAATCAGAGTGTGGGGTATTCTGAATCTCGTAAAGATGTATTCCCATACGAAAGAAATGATGATCTTATGATCATCCCGACTTGCTGGGATGGCCTCAACCCACTTCTAAACATAGTCAACAGCAAGAATATGCACTCGAAGCCATGCGAGTTCAGAAAAGGGCCCATAAAATCGATGCCACAAACGTCGAACACTTCTACATTCATGATGGGCTGGATTGGCATCATGTCTCTCCTGGTCATAGAACCGACTAACTGGCATCGTTTACAGTGCTGGGTGTATTTGTGTGTATCTATGAAAATAGTTGGCCAAAAAAATTCTGACTATAAAATTTTTGCAGCGGTTTTCTGTCTCGAGAAATGACCACCACAAGCATTGTTGTGGCAAAAAGATAACACACTAGGGATCTCAGAATTTGGGATGCATCTTCGAATAATCTGATCCACTCCAATGCGGAAGAGAAGTGGGTCATCCTAGAGGTAGAATTTGGCCTCTGCAGTAAATTTGATTTTCTGGTTCTTCGATAGGTTTGTGGGAATCTTGCTTGCGGCAAGATAGTTTACGATACCCGTGTACCAAGGGAACTCAATAGAGTGAACTGCCAAAAGGGATTCATCCGGAAATTGGTCGTGGATAGGCAGGGAATAAATAATGTGGGCTGGGTCCAGTCTGGATAGGTGATCCACCACAACATTCTACTTTTTGGCTTCCAGAAAGCAAAAGAAATTGCATCCAACTAACCGTTCCAAGATCTAATCAATGCAAGGCAAAGGAAAGTGGTCCTTCTAGGTAGCCATGTTCAGTTTCCTATAGTCAATGCAGACCCTCCAAGATGTCGTAGTGCGGGTCAGGATGGATTCGCCTTCATCAATTTTCACTGTGGTGAATCCTGCTTTCTTGGGCACTATCTGGATCGGACTCACCCATTGGCTATCAGAGATTGGGTATACAGTACCTGCATCCAGCCATTTGATGATCTCCTTCTTAACAATCTCTAGCATATTCGGGTTTTGCTATCTCTGAGGTTGTCTCGAAGGTTTCACCCCCTCATCTGTGTAAATGTGATGGGTGCAATATGAGGGGTGAATATCATGAAGATCAGTAATGCTCCACCGTATCGTAGCCCTATGGTCTTGTAAAATCAAAATAAGTTGATGCTCCTATTCTTGGGTTAAGTGAGCACTAATAATGACCGAGTATGTCTCACTTTCGCTCAAGAACACATACTTACCTTAGTCAGGTAAGGACTTCTATTCAATCACGGATGGGTCAGAGTCAGAAATGGGAATAGGAGCAGACTCGAAGGTGGGAATCTGATGACCCAGATGCGTGTGAATTCCTGTGGATTCACTACCTGTGAGATAATCAGTTGTGACTACATTAATGGGAAACCCGTTAGCTGTGGTCACGTCATCTTGTAATAACAGGGGCGAGCTAGTAGTGTACGGATCAGGATAGCTAGATTCAGGGGTGCTATGGCCAGAAACACACCCTAAATAATCAAATCCATGGGGAGATATGTACAGTGTAGTGGTATAAGTCTCATCTGGATCGAGGTCCAAGAACCCTAATAGCGTAGACGAAGGAGACATTGGGTCATCACAAAGGAGCCCAATGTTACTACAGTATGCCGAATCTCCATCTTCACCATCCTCCTCTATGCGATCAGAGTCAAAATTCTTTGCTGCCCTGAATATGCCAAGTTGAAGTCGCTCATTACCTAGGGCTATCTCCATACACCCGAATGCACAATCAATGTTTGCTCGAGCTATCGCTAGAAATGGGTGACCCAAAATGATTGGTGCATCTCGAAGATTAAGAGGAACCTCCATATCAAGAATGAAAAAGTCTGCGAGAAAGCAGAATCCATGGACTTTTACAATAACGTTCTCAACCACCCCCCTCGGTGTTTTTACTGATCTATCAGCCAGTTGAATTGTGACCAAGGTTGGCTTTAACTCCCCAAATCAAAATCGATCAAATACGGCAGTGGGAGTCAGGTTGATGGACGAACCCAGATCTAGAAGGGCCCGATCAAATGGAGAATCCAGTAAGAAGCAAGATATGAGTGGGGTACCAGGGTCTTTCCTTTTTAGTGGTAAGTCAACTAGAATCACGACGCTAGCCTCTTTTGACAGTACCGCCTATCGTCCAATTCTAGGATGTCGCTTCGGGGTACAATAGTCCTTGAAGAACCTAGCGACAGTAGGGATGTGATCAATTGCCTTGAGGAGAGGGACCTGAATATGTGCTTCCTTGAACATTAGCTTCAAGTCCTCAAAATTTCACGTGTCCTTTCGCACAACATTTCGCATCAGAGCCTCTAGAAAAGGGACGAGAATTTCAGGGTTAAGTGGCCTCTCACCCTTATCTACCATAGGTGGCTCCTGAGATGGAGTCTAACCCCCCTGCAGCGAAGGGTGAGAAAAATCAGGACCCACCTAAGTATGTGGTGGGTCGAATGTCTTCCTTCCACTCCTCAATGAGACAGCATTTTCATCGGCTTATTGTCCATGAGGTGGTGGGGTAGCGGAAGGGGCAGAGTATGCAGGGTTCTACATCAAAGGCGGCTGGCCTTGAGCATAACCAGGTGGTGTAGGAGGTGCCTGTAATATGGCATGTGCCTATGCCTGTGGTGCCTAAAACCTAGTTGGGGCACCTTCATTCTGCACATACTGAGGGTTCGGGACAGGTTGGGAGGGCAAGGCTCCCTGAGTCCTGTGCTCCTGCAACAGCTGGTTTTGTGTGTTCTATATAGTCTGTATCTGGTCAGCATCGCCTTCATTATTTGCAAGCTATCCTACATAGACTTCCTCATCGTTTCTTGTAGCTCCTCTTTTAGTGCCTCCAGAGGGTCAACCCGCTTTGGAGGGTGACTAGCAACTTGGTGCAGCGGCTGGTATATAGAACGGGGTTGCTGCTGCTGAGACAGGAATGGCTACTACCTAGGGTATGTGTTTTGCGCATTCTCGTATTGCCTGGTCTAGTAGTGTGGATCTTGATGTGGCCTTTATGTGTTACCTGACCAGGAGAAGTTCGGATGGTGGTGCCAACCAGGGTTATACGTCTCTAAATATGGGTTATTACGCCCATATCCTTGAACAACACTGACATCTTCGTAGGCCGAAGACATCTGAGACGTATATCCATCAAGGGGATACATATTATAGTCAGCGGGTGGTGCATAACCCTAGTCATATGGTGCCAGGTAGGGATTGCTTACGGGATCCTGATATGCAGGATCTCGTAAATAAGGAGAGGATGCATCTTGAGTGAGTAGATTAACTCAAGCAGGAGGGGCTCGGGGTGCATAGGAGGGTCTTAGAGTAGTAGAGTTTAGGTCAGATTAACCATAATTAATTTGGTCAATCTTTTTTTTGATCATGTTCATTCTATCCAACTGCTTGACGATGATATCCATGTCAGCTCGAATAGACTAGGTGTGAGCCTCATGGACACCAACCCACTACTAACTAGGTTGTTGGAACTGGTTAATGGATGCAGCATTCATCGAGTTCTCCACCAAAGATTCAAACAACTCAAATGCGTTGTTTTTGTCTTTCGCGAGGAAATTCCCGCCACTAGATGGATCAGCCAGATACCGATGTGTGTCATCTAGCACATGGTAAAAGATCTAAGCATGGTGCCATCTAGGCACACCATGGTGCGGGCATTTCCAGAGAAGGTCGTGAAATTGATCCCAGGCGTCATGCAACTTTTCCCTAGCTCCTTGGGAGAAAGTCATGATCGCACGCCTCATCGCATTCGTTCGACCGATCGGGAAGAACTTTTGCAGGAATTCACATCGTAATTCCGATCAGGTTCCAATTGGCTTCCCAATGGTCATGAACCATTATGAAGCCTTGTCCCTCAGAGAAAATGGGAAAAGCTTCATCAGAACAATCCCAAGATCAACATTCCTAGGTCGAATTGTCTCTGCAAGTCGACTTAGGTCCTCTAAGTGCTAGAACAGATCTTCGCTTGAGTTTCCATAGAAATGACTATTGATCAAACCAATCACATTAGGCTTGAGCCCAAATGCATCTCCACCTACGAGAATCCGGACTAAGGTGACAATCGGTGCAGCTGGATCATAGAAATCCCAAAGTTGTTCTCCTTGTGGTGGATGCTGCATTCTCTCTGGCGTTGTCAGGATACGATCCATGCTCTACTGATGCCACTCCTCTGATTCAACCATTTGGGCCTCGAGACAAGCCATCGGATCCATATTTCCAGCATCCTGACCTAGTCTAGGTCAATGCCCAGGATTAGGGTTAGCCATCTCGTCTAAGGGAGTAGAAGAAGTGTGGGGAGAAGATGGTCCTGGCGAGTTGACTCGTCTCCTTGGGAGCGGCTCCCAAGGTCCAACCAATCAAGGTCTAAGTGACCTCCTTCCATGCATACAACACCCAACCCCTGGGTTAGTGTTGCCAAGACAGACAAGGCTAAGGCCCTATCAATCAGATGGTCCTTATGATTGGATGACCAGATTTTTTGTTTTAAGCTTGAATTCCTGAAGAAAAATTTGTCGTAGAACCGACTGAAAGTGATTCCCGCCTCTCAAGCTAACCCAGTTAGTCTGGTTACGAGGAGACTAAGGGGAAGATTCTCCCTTTGGCTCACACCTCCGGTTCTGTTACCCCTTAGCCACGGTTATTTGACACTACCCCGCAGACTTAGTCACCAGGTTCGGTAAGAGAGGTTGAAGCCACCCAGTAGTACGACAATGAATTCAGGTTTGCGTACGTGTTTCAAAATTAATTTGAGCCTATCTTTCTTCAGTTCGGGTTTGTGGTGAGTGGCCCACAAGGTGACCAAGCTCACCGACTAAACACTAGACTTGACTAAGTCTAGGCTAGCCCAAGTGTGGTCTCTAGAATGTAACCCTAAAGGTATAACCTAGGGTTCATACAATTCTAGGGTTTTCTTCTTTACGATTTCAGAGACCAATGAAACATAAGTAATCCTCTAGATAAAATTTGAATCCAAATAAACTGAAATTTTGCAAGTAAATTGCTTTCACAATTATCTTTTCAGTGAATAAGTTTTTGTGATTTTTATTATTTCAACCAAATTTCTAGGGATTTTTGAATGTTAGGGGGTGAGAATTGGAATTGTGACCCCTAGTCGATTTTTCAAATTGAAATAGTATCAAATGATATTTAAAAATTTGGAAAAAATATGGGAATTAAAGCCAATGAAATCAGATTTCAAACCCCACCGATTTTAGTCAAAGTAGATTCGCGGATTGCTCGAAATTGCCTTTCGAATTTTGAAAATTTTCAAATCTAGGTCAGTGTGATCCCCTTTCACTTCACGAATTTTTTAAAATTTTATACTTAGAATTCTTTCAAATGAACTACGATGTTTGAAAGATGGTTTAAAAATAAAGGTATAGCTCAAATTTTAAATTTTTTCGCTCATTAATTTTTTGACAATTGAATTTTTAATTCAAAATTCGAAATCTGGCCAAAAATCAGAAGGTGATGGGGAAGCTTTTTTTTTTTTAGGAAAGAATTTTTTTTTTCAAAAGATTTTCAAAATTTTTTTCTTACTTTTTTTTTCAAAACTAACTAACTCATCCTAAGATTCAAAAAGGGAAACTACCTAATTTTTTATTATTATTTTTTGTTCACGAAAATAAATAGGCTTTTCTTTCAAATGAAATTGCTACAAGGAAATCTAACCTAAGATTCAAATCAAACCTAGACTAAGAAAGATACGATGTGCACCTGGTATTTTTTTTCTGCACTCATTGTGTGCCCAGATCCCGTTTTTCCTTATTTTCCTGCACATCAAATGATAAACAGAGGAAGATTTATCAGTAATAATTCTAGAGATCAAAATCCAAAATGATGTTGCCTCCCCGACAATGGTGCCATTTTGTTGGGATCGTAAAGCATGTATTTAATAAAAAATGCATCGTAGTACAGTTGCGAAATACGATCAATAAATATAATTTCTAAGATAACGAGACTTCGAGTCCTGGTCGTTCATCTCTGAGTGGCATTTATGGAAATGCAGACTTGAAATCAATCTCTCTTCCTCTACTTATTCAAAATCGCATGTTGATTTATGCTAAGTTCGTGATTATGCACGACATGCTTAGTTGCAAGAGTATCTAAAATTAAAACATGCAACTTCAATCACACAAAAATATTGCAACAAGGCTAATGGTGATCTTCACAAATAGATATATATAAATAGAGAAAGATTTTCATTGATTCATGATGGTGTTTGCAACATAAAGCCCAAGGAAAGCTTGTAGAGGAATGCTTGAAAATATAAATCTAGCTAGCAGAAAATGATTGCATACATGAATCTAAGGGGGGATTATCCATTCATCATTGTGGTAGAATTTAGAGCTACACAATTAAGCAGTAAATGAAGCAGTAAAACTATGAAGAACTATAATCTAATCTATTAGAATTAAGGGCATTCAGAGGTAGGATCTGATGGACTTTGACTTGGTTGAGAGGAGAAGGAGGGGCGGCCAATGGTGCTTAGGCTGACCCCTGGAGAGACGTTGAGGAGGTGATCCAACATCTTGGCATGGAGATGGTGGTGGCCATGGTGAAGCTACTTGTGAAGGTGGAGTGGAGGTGGAATGAAGCTAAGCTAAAATGGAGCCAAGAGTGAATGGTTGCAAAGTGTGATCCCTTAGGTCTTTTTATAGACCTAAGGGACACTCTCTAGAGAAGTGTGGAACTCTCTAGAGAGAGCTCCAAGTGTGGCCGTCCAAGGAGATAGAGTGTGTGGTTCTTAGATCCACCAAAAGTGGATCTAAGAGAAGACTCATCCTTGGTTGCAATTTTTGGCAACCAAGGTGGCGCCACCTTTGGAAGGTCGTAGAATACTCTAGTTGGTGTGGGAGTGTGTGAATGGGTGTGTGTGTGTGTGTGTGTGGTCATGCCCTAAGTGGTTAGGTGGGTTAGGATAGGTTCTAATGGCTTTAGGTCTAGGTTAGGTCTCAAATTATGGTTGTAAACCCTAACTCACTAAGGCAAAGTGCAATTAAAATTAGTACAAGTTTAATTGGGTGTGTGCAAACCTAATTGAGACAAAAACAACTCAATAAAGTTAGGTCTAGGTCAATTGGACTCTCACCGAGTGCAATTGGACAGTGTGTGTTGAGATCATGGCTCAATTGTACTCAATGAGTCCAATTGAATAGGCTGATGAAATTGACCATGATCCAAGTCAATTAGGTTTAGTGAGGGCCTAATTAGGTCCTTAGGGAGGTCTAGAGGTGATGTAATACGGTTAGGGAACCTTAATTTTGGTTGTTAGGTGGTTAGAATTGGGTTTAGGGTGCTAGAGATCCAAGATCAAGGCTTGAATCTCAGAACAAGGTCAGGAGGGCAATTCTAGACGTCTGATAAACGTGTCAGACGACTTATAGCGAAAAATCAGAAGTTCAGACTTCATGTCTGGTCGTCTAATCAGAGTCAGAAGGGATTCAAGGTTTTGTCTTTGGTATTCTGCAGAAATTAGACGTCTGACCAAGTGTCAGGACGTCCAATATCGTTACAGAAGTGGGTTTAAGGAGTGTGGGAGTTGGCTAAGGGTTCTGGACGTCTTATAACTCATCTAGACGTCTAGATAGAGGCTAGAATTATTGTTTTAAGGTTTCCTAGGGTGCGGTGACCAAAGCTAAGGGTGGCTAAGGCTTGGGGAGGCTTCTAGGCTATCCTAACACTAGGATGGACCTAAGTTCTTCACAATTTATTGCTTTATTCCTACTTAATAGAATTGCATACCTTAACTCCCTTACATTATTATCCACTGCATCTAATCTAGATCTTCCGCTCCAACTCTACTGCAACAGCAGTTATTCTTTATTCTTCAGATCCAGCTTTAGATCCAGCTTCAGATCTAGCTTCTGATCAGCTTATTACCTGCAATTGGCATGATGCACATAATCAGTACATTTAGCATTATTTTATGCATAGCTAAAAGAAAGCAAAAAATGTGCTAGTAATGCTTATGCATGCATGAATTACGCTAACTTATGCTAAGTCCTAGCCTAATTTTGGTCAATTAAGACCTATGATTACTGCGTAATCACCAACCACAATCGAGCTCCTCCGATGTCAAGACAGCCTGATGCCACTCTCACTCGACACAGCTACTTCCTAGGATCTGCTCCAGGTCTTGGATTGAATGCCCCAAGCTACAACAGTGCTCCAATTAGGCAAAGAACGACAGTGCAGTGCACGCGAAGGAAGGGTGGGACTTTAGTCCCACCTCATATACTGATAGCCACGAAGCGACGCATATGTTGATTTTCTGCTACCACCTTATTGCCTCAGTAGCACAGGTGAGGTCCCCTAGCACATGCCCATGCACGCCCTCGCCTGCGGTCACGCCACGCGGGTCTGGGCTTGGACCATTTACCCGTATACCTTAGTCTGGTCTGGTTTGCTAGTTCTTAGGGAGGAAGAAGATAGAAAGAGAAAGAAGGGGGGGTTTTTTCTCTGCTGCCCTCCTCTCAACACTCGTGAGATCTAAGAGAGGCCTTTGCCTCTACTGGCATGCTGAGTCCTATGCTGCACCTTCTATGAAGCTAAGGGAAGAAGAGAAGGAAGAGGAAGAGAGAAAGAGAAGAAAGAAGAAGAGAAGAGAAAAAGAAGAAGAGAGAAGCCTCTCCCTGAGGCTTGAAGAGAAAAGAGGAAGAGGCCTTTGCCTCTGTTAAGGCATCTGAGTGCCTATTCTGTCATCTGATATCTGCTGATACCTTTGTTCTGTTGATTAAATTGTGATTCATTTGGCTTATATGATCTGTTACATTGAGTAGCTTGCAAAGCTTAACATTGTAGGGTAATTTGGTGATTCAAATTACCATTTTACCCTCTCATCTTTTTGCATTATTGACATCAGATTTCATTTATATTGTTTGAAATTCTTATATTGCATTTGAATTATGAATTTGAGAATTAATTTGGCAATTGCTCCCTGCATTTGACCTCGGATTTCTTTCGAGTATAAATATTTTTTGTTTTTCATGCTGATTTGAACCATACTACAACATGATGACTTTAAAACCCATTTCAAAGTGACTAACAACGACCTCTTGGACATCTGGCACTAGGTTTGGACGTCAAGAAACCTAAATAACTGCAAGAATGGATTTCCCAAGGCACAAATGGCTATATCTTTGATGAGAAGTGATTTTGGCTTGATCAAGGGTTAATGTCTATATATCAGACATCTAAGGTCCTCTACATACATTTGATAGAATATTTAGGGTCAATCCTCAACGAATAAATTTCGAAGCCAACATTCCACTAATTGGACATCTGGCAAGGTCATTAGACGTTTGCTAAGACATTTAGACTAAGGGTTGGACATATGAAAATGGCAGATAGAGAGTTGTTTCCAACTTAAGTGTTTTTGGATGTCTGAACAAACAGTTAGACATCTTAAAGTCAAAGATCAGACGTCTGCTTTCTAGATTGGATGTTTGATCAGGTTGTCTGAAACCTATATTGGTTTCTAAGTTCTCTATGAAATGTTTAAGTGTCTTAGGGTTGTGTAAGTGTTCCTAGGACTACTGTTATGTTACTTTGGGCTCTTTAACAAGTACTCTAAGAAAATAAAAGAGCAAATAACAAAAGATACAAAGTACAAGATAGAAAAGGCATCTATCCTATTCTTCTGGTCTATCTTCATGCTCTCACTCCAAGTAAAGCTCATTCTCCTCCAACGAGCTCCTCCAATCCACCATGGACGCAAGCTCTGAGGTCCTTCACACTTGTATCCATTTGCAATTGACCTGAAATTTTAGACTCAAATGCAAATGTTAAACAACAAGTGTTTTGTTATCATCAAAATTAATGATCATCATGCCCTTGCACCAATAATCTCCCCCTTTTTGATGTTGACAAAACTATAAGTAATAATCCAAAAAGTTCTCCCCTTTTTGACATTATCAAAAAGGTTTCATCAATTTTAATTCTCCTATACTCCTACTTAAAACATGCTCTTCTAATTTTGGGTTAATTTCCTCTTTTTAACAAGGGTAACAATCTCCCTCTTTCCACAATAACAAGATAGCTATATAATTAACTCCCCCTATCTACAGCTAACTTTAAAGTCCTCCCTCTTAATGATGGACAAATAGCTTATCAATTTTAACAACTCCCCCTATCAAGATGCTATTAAAAGAAAATAGGGTTTAAAGTGTACCTCACTTACCATGGCCAATAGAATGGCCCAAATGGAGGTTGATGCCAAATTGGATGGGGCTCCCATTTGAAGCTTGGAGGTCCGAGCATCGACGTTGGTCTTCAATTAGGTGATCGACGTGCGGCAGTTTGATCATTCGTCAGTCTTCTCGTTGATCTTTTTGTTTTCCTCTTTGGTCTACTCCTTGGTCCTCCCAATTTGAGTTAACGACCCTTGAGCTTGTAGGTCAAATCCTTGAAATTGTAATCTCCCCTTAAACCTACAAAATAAGAGTCTAATAGATCTTTCAATATCCAAGTTAGCTTGGATCCGGATTTGTTATTAGGTCTCCTTGAAGGAGATCCTTTCTCAACCTTAAGACTAGAGAATTTATCTAATTTGTTGATCAAATTATTGAAATTTTCCCTAAGACATGTAAGTTCTTTTTGTATAGCATGCATCTTAATTTTCAAATCAGAAATTTCCATTTTCAAACTTGTATTCTCCTAAATCAAATTATTGTTTTCATTGACTAGATTATTATTCTCTAACAAATTATCATTCTTAGGACTTGAACTACTTTCTAGATCCTTAAGTTGAATCTTTAACCTTTCATTTTCAGATTTTAGAAAGTTAAGATTCATTTTCATGCTTTTGTTTTCTACTTCTAATGTCTTACTAAGATCATAAAGTTCACCAAAAGCATCATGTAGTTCAAAGTTTACCTCATTGTCATTGTCGTCACTATCACTATCACTTGCCATGGCCATGAATCCCATGCAAGCGACTTCATCCTTCCTTTCGGGATCTTCCTCTTCTTTCAAGCATGATTCTTTATGAGTGCCTTCTAACTTCCTCCATACCTCGTGGGTGGTAGTGCACTCTTGGATTCTCTCGAATTCCTCTGAACTCAACATGCAATACAAGGCATTCATAGCCTTTGCGTTGAGGTTGAGATCCTGAACCTGATCTTCTAAGTAACCAAGCGTAGGTTTCTTGGAAATGATAAATGTAAATTCACATTTTTCCTAAACTCGAAAGTCGTAGGCCTGCAACCACATAGACATGCAGGTTTTCCAATATGTAAACTTATTGCCTTCAAAATACTATGGTCACGAGGTGTTGTGTCCTTCGATGTGTACAAATGTCTTTCCCTCCATGATCTCTTGATCTCTTGCCAGTCTGTTATGTTGATCTGCAAGACCAGCTCTGATACCAATTGTGATTCCCTATGGGAGAGGTGAGATATGCGTAAAGATAGATAATGTGGAATATACTAACAATCTCACAAATAGCAACAATCACAAGTGCAAGAAATTTTTAGGTGGAAACCCAAATCCGAGTAAAAATCACCACCTAAGCCTCTCGACTTAGGATTTTCTTATTGAACGAGTCAATCAAATCCACTATTTGAACTACTTGAATGAGGGTAGTGAAGGTTTCCCTACTTGGAGGGGAGACGTAATAAATGCGGAAATAAAATATAAAGCAATCTCACAAATAATCAATCACAAAATGTACACAGGTATTTTTTAGGTGGAAACCCAAACCGGGTGAAAACCACCACCTAACCCTCTCGAGTTAGGATTTTCCGATCAACCTAGTTGATCAAAATCCACTAAACCGAATCACTTAAAACGAGGGTGATTCAACCTCAATACAACCACGCTACAAGTACGAGGGTAGCGTTCCTCAACCCCTTCTCTCCACGAGAAGGATTTTGTCCCACGAAGGAGACGGGAATTCGCAAAGCGAATACCCAACCAAAATAACAAAGATAAAATAAAACAATAGTCCTATAGAGCCAACAAAATAATTAAACCTAGCTTCTATAGGAAATAGGAAACTCCCCTTTGCAAGGAGTGCGTCGACGATGACGCGGTGCGTGTGCCACGCGATGGCGCTACGTCGCTCTCGTGAACAACAGCGGGAGAGCGGGCGCGCAAACTGAATTTAGCTCTCAAGATGATGGAGTTTGAGCTTGGAGAGCAAGAGAGACACAAAAGAGTGGAAAGTATGTTGCTTAGGTGTGTGTTGTGTTTCTCTTAATGTATATTTGTGTTGCAAGGGTTCCCCTCTATTTATAGAGGCCTTAGGAAGGCTTTGGAAGGCTTAAGAAAGGTTCTATAGCCGTTGGGAACAAAGCCCAAGAGAATCAGGCCGAAATCAGGACAATGATTACACTTGACAGGGTTATCAGACGTCTAAATCTGGCATCAGACGTCTGGAAGGCCACTTTAAGACGTCTGATTCCAAGGTCAGACGTCTGATTTTGGGCGGGTCTCTCCCTGACTTGGATCAGATCTAAACAGGGTTTTTGCGCAAGTCCATCAGACGACATACAGGACGTCTGGAACTATGTCTGGACGTCTGGAAACCTACTTCTACTGTGGGAATTGATTTCCAAACGTTGCAACGGCTAGAAAATCTCTGAGAAGAGATTTTGGGTCAGCCGAGGCAAAACGGTCATTTATCAGACGTCTGGAAAGGCCTAAGGACGTCTGATAAGGCTCTAACGGTCATATTCTTGAGTGTCTGCCAAGGCAGCCAACGGTCCACTAATTGGACATCTGGCAAAGTCATCAGACGTCTCCTAAGACGTCTAGTCTAAGGTCTGGACGTCTGATTTCATCAGACAGAACTAACTATGTCCAGCCTAACAGTTATCAAACATCTTAAACAACAGTCAGACGTCTTAAAATACATTATCAGACGTCTGATTTGGGAATTAGACGTCTGGAAGTGCTGTTTGAACCCTATATTGGTTTTCTAAGTATTCTACAGAAAACCTAAGTATCCTAGGGTTGTGCTGGTGTTCCTAGGACTACTGTTAGGGTTCTTTGAGGCTCTTTAACATAATTTTCTAAGGAAAATAAAGAGAGCAAGAAAATAAAGACAAGAGATACAAGAAAGGATTAAAAAGAATCTATCCTATTCTTCTTGTCTTCTATCTTCAATCTGTCGCTCCACGCGAACCTCCTCTGTTTTCCGTCAAGCTCCTCCAATCCGTCCTGGATGCGAGCTCGAACTCCGTCTAAACACGTGCTCATTTGCAATTGACCTGAAATCTAGGACTCAAATTGCAAATGTTAAATAACACGTGTTTTGTTATCATCAAAACAAATGATCGTGGTGCTCTAGCACCAACAATCTCCCCCTTTTTGATGATGACAAAACCGTAAATAATAATGCATAAAAATCCTCCCCCTTTTTGACATTATCAAAAAGGTTTAATTGATTTTATATTTCCTATAACTCCCCCTTAAAATATGCTCTTCTATGAGTTTCTTTTGACAAAGGTAATATCCTCCCCCTTTTTGTAACAATGAGATTGCTATTATTTTTCTCCCCCTTTCTAAAGGAAATTTAGCTACCTTATATCTCCCCCTTAAAAATTGACAATTAGCTCATTAATTTTAACTCCCCCTATCTAAATGCTTATAAAAAGATAGGGTTAAAGGGTTTTACCTCACCTACCATGGCCAATAAAATGGCCCGAATGGTGGTGGTGGATGCCACATCGGACGGGGCTCCCATCCGGAGCTTGGAGGCCCGGGCATCGGCGCCGGTCTCCAATCTGGTGGTCGACGTGCGGCGGGTCCGTTGCTTGTTCGCCGTCTCGTCGGTCTTCTTGTTCTCCTCCTTGGTCTACTCCTTAGTTCTCCTAACTCGAGTTGACCAGCCTTGAGTTTGTAGGTCCAGTCCCTTATGTTGTAATTATCCCTGAACCCTACAAAACAAGATTCTAATTTTTTCTTCGGTATCCAAGTGAGCTTGGATCCGGATCTGTTAGCGGGTCTCCTTGATGGAGATCCTTTCTCAATCTTAGGGCTATATAAATCATCTACTTTGTTGATTAGTTTGTTGGAGTTTTCCCTAAGACATGCGATTTCTTTTTCTATAATATCCATCGTAGTCTTTAAATCAGAAAATTCTATTTTTAGACTAACATTTTCCTCAATCAATTTATTATTTTCATTGATGAGGTTATGATTTTCTAATAACAGGTTATTATCCTTAGGACTAGTTTCTATATCCTTGAGTTGTTTTTCTAACCTATCATTTTCATTTCTAAGAAAACTAAGGTTCTTTTTAATGCTTTTATTTTCTACCCTAAGTGATTTACTAATCTCAAAAAGTTCATTAAATGCTTCTTGAAGATCGAGATTTACCTCGTTGTCGCTGTCGTCGCTTCCACTTTCGCTGTCGCTGTTGGTTCCTCTGGCCATGAAACCAAAGCAAGCGGTTTCTTCATCTTCTTCTTCTTCCTCCGAGCTTGTCTCCTCATGAGTGCCTTCCAACCTCCTCCATATCTCGTGGCCGGTGGTGCACTCTTTGATTTTCTCGAATTCTTTCGGACTCAATGCGCAATACAGGGCATTCATTGCCTTTGCGTTGAGTGAAAGATCTTCAATCTGTAGCTGCGAGTAGCCTCCCGCGGGTTTTTCTGGGATGTCGAAAGGCGTCTCGCATCTGGCCCAGACCGTGAAGTCGGTGGCTTGAAGCCAGGTCTTCATTCGCAACTTCCAGTAGGGGTAGTTGCTCCCGTCGAAGAACGGCGGACGGGTTGTGGACTGCCCCTCGGAAATCCTGCTTGTGGAACAGCTTCCCTCCATGTGATCTTTCCGCGGATGTTACTCCTGTAGGCGGAAAACCTGCTCTGATACCAATTGAAGGTTTTCCTACTTGGAGGGGTGACGTAATAAATGCGGAAATAAAATATAAAGCAATCTCACAAATAATCAATCACAAAATGTACACAGGTATTTTTTAGGTGGAAACCCAAACCGGGTGAAAACCACCACCTAACCCTCTCGAGTTAGGATTTTCCGATCAACCTAGTTGATCAAAATCGACTAAATCGAATCACTTAAAACGAGGGTGATTCAACCTCAATACAACCACGCTACAAGTATGAGGGTAGCGTTCCTCAACCCCTTCTCTCCACGAGAAGGATTTTGTCCCACGAAGGAGACGGGAATTCGCAAAGTGAATACCCAACCAAAATAACAAAGATAAAATAAAACAATAGTCCTATAGAGCCAACAAAATAATTAAACCTAGCTTCTATAGGAAATAGGAAACTCCCCTTTGCAAGGAGTGCGTCGACGATGACGCGGTGCGTGTGCCACGCGATGGCGCTATGTCGCTCTCGTGAACAACAGCGGGAGAGCGGGCGCGCAAACTGAATTTAGCTCTCAAGATGATGGAGTTTGAGCTTGGAGAGCAAGAGAGACACAAAAGAGTGGAAAGTATGTTGCTTAGGTGTGTGTTGTGTTTCTCTTAATGTATATTTGTGTTGCAAGGGTTCCCCTCTATTTATAGAGGCCTTAGGAAGGCTTTGGAAGGCTTAAGAAAGGTTCTATAGCCGTTGGGAACAAAGCCCATGAGAATCAGGCCGAAATCAGGACAATGATTACACTTGACAGGGTTATCAGACGTCAAAATCTGGCATCAGACGTCTGGAAGGCCACTTTAAGACGTCTGATTCCAAGGTCAGACGTCTGATTTTGGGCGGGTCTCTCCCTGACTTAGATCAGATCTAAACAGGGTTTTTGCGCAAGTCCATCAGACGACATACAGGACGTCTGGAACTATGTCTGGACGTCTGGAAACCTACTTCTACTGTGGGAATTGATTTCCAAACGTTGCAACGGCTAGAAAATCTCTGAGAAGAGATTTTGGGTCAGCCGAGGCAAAACGGTCATTTATCAGACGTCTGGAAAGGCCTAAGGACGTCTGATAAGGCTCTAACGGTCATATTCTTGAGTGTCTGCCAAGGCAGCCAACGGTCCACTAATTGGACGTCTGGCAAAGCCATCAGACGTCTCCTAAGACGTCTGGTCTAAGGTCTGGACGTCTGATTTCATCAGATAGAACTAACTATGTCCAGCCTAACAGTTATCAGACGTCTTAAACAACAGTCAGACGTCTTAAAATACATTATCAGACGTCTGATTTGGGAATTAGACGTCTGGAAGTGCTGTTTGAACCCTATATTGGTTTTCTAAGTATTCTACAGAAAACCTAAGTATCCTAGGGTTGTGCTGGTGTTCCTAGGACTACTGTTAGGGTTCTTTGAGGCTCTTTAACATAATTTTCTAAGGAAAATAAAGAGAGCAAGAAAATAAAGACAAGAGATACAAGAAAGGATTAAAAAGAATCTATCCTATTCTTCTTGTCTTCTATCTTCAATCTGTCGCTCCACGCGAACCTCCTCTGTTTTCCGTCAAGCTCTCCAATCCGTCCTGGATGCGAGCTCGAACTCCGTCTAAACACGTCCTCATTTGCAATTGACCTGAAATCTAGGACTCAAATTGCAAATGTTAAATAACACGTGTTTTGTTATCATCAAAACAAATGATCGTGGTGCTCTAGCACCAACAATCTCCCCCTTTTTGATGATGACAAAATCGTAAATAATAATGCATAAAAATCCTCCCCCTTTTTGACATTATCAAAAAGGTTTAATTTATTTTATATTTCCTATAACTCCCCCTTAAAACATGCTCTTCTATGAGTTTCTTTTGACAAAGGTAATATCCTCCCCCTTTTTGTAACAATGAGATTGCTATTATTTTTCTCCCCCTTTCTAAAGGAAATTTAGCTACCTTATATCTCCCCCTTAAAAATTGACAATTAGCTCATTAATTTTAACTCCCCCTATCTAAATGCTTATGAAAAGATAGGGTTAAAGGGTTTTACCTCACCTACCATTGCCAATAAAATGGCCCGAATGGTGGTGGTGGATGCCACATCGGACGGGGCTCCCATCCGGAGCTTGGAGGCCCGGGCATCAGCGCCGGTCTCCAATCTGGTGGTCGACGTGCGGCGGGTCCGTTGCTTGTTTGCCGTCTCGTCGGTCTTTTTGTTCTCCTCCTTGGTCTACTCCTTAGTTCTCCTAACTCGAGTTGACCAGCCTTGAGTTTGTAGGTCCAGTCCCTTATGTTGTAATTATCCCTGAACCCTACAAAACAAGATTCTAATTTTTTCTTCGGTATCCAAGTGAGCTTGGATCCGGATCTGTTAGCGGGTCTCCTTGATGGAGATCCTTTCTCAATCTTAGGGCTATATAAATCATCTACTTTATTGATTAGTTTGTTGGAGTTTTCCCTAAGACATGCGATTTCTTTTTCTATAATATCCATCGTAGTCTTTAAATCAGAAATTTCTATTTTTAGAATAACATTTTCCTCAATCAATTTATTATTTTCATTGATGAGGTTATGATTTTCTAATAATAGGTTATTATCCTTAGGACTAGTTTCTATATCCTTGAGTTGTTTTTCTAACCTATCATTTTCATTTCTAAGAAAACTAAGGTTCTTTTTAATGCTTTTATTTTCTACCCTAAGTGATTTACTAATCTCAAAAAGTTCATTAAATGCTTCTTGAAGATCGAGATTTACCTCGTTGTCGCTGTCGTCGCTTCCACTTTCGCTGTCGCTGTTGGTTCCTCTGGCCATGAAACCAAAGCAAGCGGTTTCTTCATCTTCTTCTTCTTCCTCCGAGCTTGTCTCCTCATGAGTGCCTTCCAACCTCCTCCATATCTCGTGGGCGGTGGTGCACTCTTTGATTTTCTCGAATTCTTTCGGACTCAATGCGCAATACAGGGCATTCATTGCCTTTGCGTTGAGTGAAAGATCTTCAATCTGCAGCTGCGAGTAGCCTCCCGCGGGTTTTTCTGGGATGTCGAAAGGCGTCTCGCATCTGGCCCAAACCGTGAAGTCGGTGGCTTGAAGCCAGGTCTTCATCCGCAACTTCCAGTTGGAGTAGTTGCTCCCGTCGAAGAACGGCGGACGGGTTGTGGACTGCCCCTCGGAAATCCTGCTTGTGGAACAGCTTCCCTCCATGTGATCTTTCCGCGGAAGTTACTCCAGTAGGCGGAAAACCTGCTCTGATACCAATTGAAGGTTTCCCTACTTGGAGGGGTGACGTAATAAATGTGGAAATAAAATATAAAGCAATCTCACAAATAATCAATCACAAAATGTACACAGGTATTTTTTAGGTGGAAACCCAAACCGGGTGAAAACCACCACCTAACCCTCTCGAGTTAGGATTTTCCGATCAACCTAGTTGATCAAAATCGACTAAACCGAAACACTTAAAACGAGGGTGATTCAACCTCAATACAACCACGCTACAAGTACGAGGGTAGCGTTCCTCAACCCCTTCTCTCCACGAGAAGGATTTTGTCCCACGAAGGAGATGGGAATTCGCAAAGCGAATACCCAACCAAAATAAGAAAGATAAAATAAAACAATAGTCCTATAGAGCCAACAAAATAATTAAACCTAGCTTCTATAGGAAATAGGAAACTCCCCTTTGCAAGGAGTGCGTCGACGATGACGCGGTGCGTGTGCCACGCGATGGCGCTACGTCGCTCTCGTGAACAACAGCGGGAGAGCGGGCGCGCAAACTGAATTTATCTCTCAAGATGATGGAGTTTGAGCTTGGAGAGCAAGAGAGACACAAAAGAGTGGAAAGTATGTTGCTTAGGTGTGTGTTGTGTTTCTCTTAATGTATATTTGTGTTGCAAGGGTTCCCCTCTATTTATAGAGGCCTTAGGAAGGCTTTGGAAGGCTTAAGAAAGGTTCTATAGCCGTTGGGAACAAAGCCCAAGAGAATCAGGCCGAAATCAGGACAATGATTACACTTGGCAGGGTTATCAGACGTCAAAATCTGGCATCAGACGTCTGGAAGGCCACTTTAAGACGTCTGATTCCAAGGTCAGACGTCTGATTTTGGGCGGGTCTCTCCCTAACTTGGATCAGATCTAAACAGGGTTTTTGCGCAAGTCCATCAGACGACATACAGGACGTCTGGAACTATGTCTGGACGTCTGGAAACCTACTTCTACTGTGGGAATTGATTTCCAAACGTTGCAACGGCTAGAAAATCTCTGAGAAGAGATTTTGGGTCAGCCGAGGCAAAACGGTCATTTATCAGACGTCTGGAAAGGCCTAAGGACGTCTGATAAGGCTCTAACGGTCATATTCTTGAGTGTCTGCCAAGGAAGCCAACGGTCCACTAATTGGACGTCTGGCAAAGTCATCGGACGTCTCCTAAGACGTCTGGTCTAAGGTCTGGACGTCTGATTTCATCAGACAGAACTAACTATGTCCAGCCTAACAGTTATCAGACGTCTTAAACAACAGTCAGACGTCTTAAAATACATTATCAGACGTCTGATTTGGGAATTAGACGTCTGGAAGTGCTGTTTGAACCCTATATTGGTTTTCTAAGTATTCTACAGAAAACCTAAGTATCCTAGGGTTGTGCTGGTGTTCCTAGGACTACTGTTAGGGTTCTTTGAGGCTCTTTAACATAATTTTCTAAGGAAAATAAAGAGAGCAAGAAAATAAAGACAAGAGATACAAGAAAGGATTAAAAAGAATCTATCCTATTCTTCTTGTCTTCTATCTTCAATCTGTCGCTCCACGTGAACCTCCTCTATTTTCCGTCAAGCTCCTCCAATCCGTCCTGGATGCGAGCTCGAACTCCGTCTAAACACGTCCTCATTTGCAATTGACCTGAAATCTAGGACTCAAATTGCAAATGTTAAATAACACGTGTTTTGTTATCATCAAAACAAATGATCGTGGTGCTCTAGTACCAACAGGTAGTTCAATCTTTTACAACCAACACTACTTTGAAAGAAAGTAATGTGCCTCAAACCCCTCCTCTTCACGAGGAGTATTTAGTATCTCGATGGAGATGAGAATTTGAAAAGCGAACGGCCAACCAAAGACAATGAAAATACAATAGTCCTATAGTGCCACAAATATAAAATGCAAATCTAGCCACTATAGGAAATAGGAAACTTCCCTATGGTGGAAGTGCATTTGCTAGTAATGCAAGTGAGTGAACCACGCTAGGCACAACGGCACTCTCGTAATCATACGTGGGAGAGTGGATGCACGACTTGGATGATGCTCTCAAGTGTGAAGACTATGAATTTGGAGAGCAAGAACTCTTCTCAAGAAGATTTAGACACAAATGATGTGGAAATTCTAATGCTTGGTGTGTCTAACAATGGAGGGCTTGCCCTCTATTTATAGATGGCTTAGCAACCCTTATGAAGGCTGTGGAAGCCTTAGGTAGCCATTGGGGATGAACCTAAGGCAAAACAACCCAGAATCAAAGTCATTAAAAATTCTAATAGTGTTATCGGACGTCTTGGAAAATTATCAGACGTTTGCAAATCACTTTTAAGATGTCCGGATATAAAATCAGGAGTCTAATCCTAGACAGGTTTCCTTACTGACTTGAGTCAGACCTAAATAGGGTTCTAGTGAAAGTCAGTCAAATGACCTCTTGGACATCTGGCACTAGGTATGGACCTCTAGAAACCTAAATAAATACGAGAGTGGATTTCCCGAGGCACAAACAGCTATTTCTCTTATGAGAAGTGATTTTTGCTTGATCGAGGGCTAACATCTATATATCAGACATCTAAGGTCCTCTACGGATGTTTGATAGAAGATTAAGGGTCAATCCTCAATGAATATATTTCTAAGCTAATGTTCCACTAATTTGACATCAGGCAAGGTCATCAGATGTCTGGACTAAAGGCTGGACATTTGAAAATGGCAAACAGAGAGTTATTTTCAACCTAAGTACTTTTGGACGTCAGGACAAATAGTTAGACGTCTTAAAGTCAAAGATCAAACATCTGATTTCTAGATTGGATGTCTGATCAAGCTGTCTAAAACCTATATTGGTTTTCCAAGTTCTCTACAAAATGTCTAGGTGTCCTAGGGTTGTGTAACTGTTCCTAGGACTACTGTTATGTTACTTTGGGCTCTTTAACAAATACTCTAAGAAAATAAAAGATTGAAAAACAAAAGATACAAAGTACAAGATAAAAAAGTCATCTATCCTATTCTTCTGGTCTATCCTCATGCTCTCTCTCCAAGAGAAGCTCCTACTCCAACGAGCTCCTCCAATCCACCATGGATGCGAGCTCTGAGGTCCCTCACACTTGTATCCATTTGCAATTGACCTGAAATCTTGGTCTCAAATGCAAATGTTAAACAACAAGTGTTTTTTATCATCAAAATTAACGAATGTGGTGCCATTGCATCAACACCACCCACCTACTAACCAATCTTATAGGACATACACTCTAGAAGAACACCAAGACTCCTACCCTTCCCAAAACCATAACCAAGTTTGGTCATCTGAATTCAAGGATCTCTCCTACTTGACCTATGGATTGGAAGGGATTATAGAAAAATGGAAATCAACTAATGATCGTAAACCTAGGCAAATCAAGAATGATCAACCCCTACTTTGGACCCCCGACGAAGAATCCTACTGGGAGGAGGACATAGAACCTCAATTTTTCTGGAGTACGACTAAATAGAAAGTGGTGCCTCATGAGGAATTGGATCCTGAAAATGATAGAATAGAGGACCCACCTAAGAACCTAAACCTCTTTACAAACTCTAATGCACATCCTTAACCATACCGTCCTAACCATGATTTGACTGCTAAGGAGGAAACCAAGGGAAACCTAATGACACTCAGTCAATTCTCGATAGCCTTCAAATGGAGTTATATTAACAGAATCAAGAATTTATTGAGGGGAAACAAGCCATGATTGATATGTTCCAATAATTGGATAAAGAGGGTCAACAGAAAGTGATGAAAGAAACTTTTTTCTCAAAGATAACGGAACAAGGCCCTGTGATAATCGATTGGACCACACCTAGTTGACCAAAATTGGTGCCATCCACTATCAATACTTCCTTAATGTTGGAAAGCATTAAGGATCTTTGGAGCACAAACAGGTAGAAAATGAGGATGAATATAAAAATTTGAATGATAAAATTGGGGTCAACGTCCCGGAATTGAATGACAATAATTTAGTAATAGGGACATCAAGATTTGGGGATGGGGAATCTAACTCTGAACACTATGATTGTGAAATACTTAAAGATCCCATCATGGTTTTAAAGGAAAGGCAACAGGAAGAACTGGAGCATGAAATGAATGATGAAATTAGCTTCATCACAAGTTCTTCCCTGATGATTGACTATGATTTGGAAAAAATGAACAAGATTTCAGGCTCCAATGGCTATGAGAATTAGACAAAGAAATCATGATTGAAGATGGAGAGGATTTTCACTTTGACACACCCAAATCAATCATGATTGATCAAACCCATTCTTTTGTAGCTAACCCAAATCTCAAAGGTGTTAATGCAACCAATGTGGAGTTGGCTAAACCTTTGGATTTCAAACTTCTAGAAGAAGAAGAGAACATTTTGTTGAAATCAAGTTTTTGGATGGACATTGAAATAACCCCTCCTAAGGATAATAAAATCGAAGAAGGAAATGTTGACTGCAAGGGTCCTAAGTTGATCAAGCCACTGACCACTTATCAGGACCCCTATGACCTTTATGACTTAGATCCAGGGAGGAATAAAAACCCTATGCTTCATCATCACCTCGAACCTAATTTTCTAAGGACAAGAACTACTTATTCTAATAATTTAAATGTCCGACATTATTGATAAGGGTTACATCCATCCAAGCAAACCTTTGGTCTGCATGCCCAAAGGAAAAGAGATGATTGGTCTAAGACATGCATGACCAATGACTTTCTGAGTTCCCATCCCTTAGGGATGTGATGTAAACACATTTATTGAGGGTAAAATGCCTATTCATGCATGTTCCTAGGCATAGATTTGCATTTCATGTTATAAATATTGCATAGCATGCATCATTCTACATTTAGAGTAGTTGTATTGTGCCCTTTTTATGGTCAAGAGAGAAGGATATTTATTTCGGAACCTCAGAGTGATGATCCGACCAAACGGATTTGATAAAGATGATGATCGGAGTCCAATGCCTCCAAAATCGCCTCGATCAGAGTCTCATAGCACCATATGCAATCCGAGGAAGATCAATAGCCAAGGGACAAGGTGACATAGTTCGAAGCTTCAAATGACAAATCCGACCATGTGGATGGATTCGGATCGATGATCATAGCCTAACAGAGCAAAAATCGACTCAATCAGACCTCTATAGCAGCCCCTAGAACGAAAAGAAAATGGACGGCCTAGATTGTGCCATGTGGTGTAGCCCAGGCCGCCCATGCGCACGCACGTCCGTAGCAACGCTAGTGCACGTGTGCACGCAGAGGCATGCATGTGCACAGTGCAGTGCCAGCGCATGAGTGTGCACGCGCATGGCAAAGAGCACCACAGCGCACGCCAGCATAGTGGCAGCGTGGGCACGTGCTCGGTTGGCGCCAGCCTACAGCGATGCATGAGATGGAACTGCAGCGATGCTTATAGCCGTTGCTAATTCTTCGACGCCAGCAAAGCCAGTTGTTGGCGTGAGCGGACATGAGTTACCTGTAGCGACACTTCCAGTGACGGCCTGGAGGTCACTAATGGTCCTATACCTATTTTTGCCTCTTCTTCACTATAAAAGGACCTACACCCCCTCCATTCCAAGCCATCTCTACCTACCATACTCCCACCTACTCCCAAGCTCTAGCAAGCCTACCAATGCTCCATTAGAGCTTATTCTGAAGCTCCCAAGGCTCCTATTAGTGTATTGAACCTCTGCCTCACCAAATATTCATCCTTCTTCCCATCCCCATTCGTAGGTCACCTTGGAGCCATTCTCCCACATCCATTCCAGTAAAAGATCATCTCTACCTATTCACCTCCATTCCTGAGCCACATTGAAGCTTTCCTCTACCCGACGTCCTCCTGCATCTCACCTTCATCGTCTCACTCCTCACCTCCTTCATTCAAGCTTACGCCAGGCATCGTCGTCTCGCCAAACAGCTGATTTAGGATATTTCCTCGCACCTCCCTCTCTTTTTATGCTTTCGTAGATTATTGTGATAGACATTAATGCAATACATCACATTTGATTCCATCTCTACCTTTTGATTCATTCTGCTTGTCTTCTTTCAAAAATACAAAAAAAATAACAAAACCCTAAAATACCAAAAACAAACAAAATGAAGTGGTGTTTCTAGTTAAATTAAATGTTGCCTCCTTGTGTTCGACCCGATTTATTTGACCACGTGTTTTGTAACTACGACAACGGGTTACTTGTAACCCCGATTTCAAACATGCGAAACTCGTGCGACCATTTTGGCGTCATTGCTGGGGAGGCAATGGAATTTACTTTATTGTCTATTGCGTTTCTTTGCATTTACATAGCACTATCCCCACTTGTCTTTGATCTACTACCTTGCAGGTCCCCTAGCATGGAGATACAAGTACGGTAGATAGGAGTAAAGTGTAGGTAGAGTACTCTGTAAGTGTCCCCTACATTCCCCCCCATTAGTTCATTTTGCCACACTCATAACCAAGACCTAATCTACTTAGGTGTTTGCATAAACCCTATGATAGAATGGTTTGTCTTATTTTCCACCTTCAACCACCTCACCCTAGCATTTTTTTTTTTTTTAAAAGAGAGAGATACTTTCTGTGGGACGAATCAATATACACAACCTATACACCCACATTTGAGGTACATAATCAGACTTGATTTCATCTACTCAACTGGGCTTCCGACCTATGGACCCGGTACACGAGTTCAACACATAAAGGAGTAGAAATCATATTAGGTTAATCACCTTTTTGTGTGCCTTAATCGGTGGATGTGGTGAATTTGAGCCAATTGATTGGATTGTTTGGGTTGCACCACCTAATCTAAAACTAATCCATCAAGTAGCTTGCAACTTAAGGTTGATTCTTAGGGCTAAACCCTGACACTCCACATTATTTTTTATTTTTAAAGGAACATATCATCACCCGTGCTTTCAAAACTTGGAGTGTTCTACTAAACATTGATTGAACCAACCTTGGAATTAAACCCTAAAAGCTACTAAACAAGGTTAAATCCTAAAGGCACATGATCAAATAACCTTGTTTGAGAACCCTGGTTGTGCACGCACACACATTTTAACTGATCATTAAAGGCACAACCCAACTAAAGGGCCCATTGACAGACCTATTTTAACGCGTTTGAAAGTCATCAGAATTGTAGTATAGTCGCGCAAAAATGTTCGTCAAAATTAAGTATGTAAAGATAACGAGACTTTTAGTCCCGGTCATTCGTCTCTAGGAGGCGTTTGTTTTAATTCTGAATCAATCTTTTATCGCTCTACTTTGTTTAAAATCGCACGTCGGTTTCCAATCTTCGAATTAAGACTTCGCCACTTCTATTATGAATTCTGATTACGTGCGTGTGCATTAAATACATATCAAAGGTAAAAGTATGATTTTTGGTGTGTACAATTCTAGTGATGTGGTGGTTGTTTATAAAAAATGCATCTATAGTTAGATTTTCTATATTTTCCAGAACCAACATGCTTGTTGTGAAATATATAAGTGAAAAACAGGTAACCTGAATCATGTAGAAAAGATGGCAACCAATAAGCTCATGGTGATTTCAAACATAGAGATAGATATAAAAATGTATCTTTCATTCATTCATTCAGAGAGTTGTTTGCAACGTGAAATGTAGAGGAAAGCATGTACAGGAATGCTTGAAAATGTAAATCTAGCTACCAGAAAATGATTGCATACAGGAATCTACGTGGGGATTTTGCATGCATCATTGGGGGAGAATAAGGAATACACTACTAAGTAGTAAATAGAAGCAGTAAATGTAAAGAGCTAGCTACTATTCTATCAGAAAGTGAGGACATTCGGAGGTGGGCTCCGATGGCCTTGGAGTGGTTGAGAGGAGAATGAGGGGCGGCCAATGGAGTTTAGGCCAGTTCTTGGAAAGAGGTTGAAGGAGTGATCCAGCATCCTAGCATGGAGATGGTGTCCTCCATGGTGGTGCTCAACTCATGGAGATGGAAGTGGCTAGCCTAAGTGGAGGTGGATGTGAATGGAGCCAAGCATGTATGGCCAAGAGTGGATGGGGGCAAATGGCCACTTCTTAGGTATTTTTATAGACGTAAGGGAGTCTCTCTAGAGAAGTGTGGAATTCTCTAGAGAGAGTCCAAGAGTGGCCGGCCAAGTGGTTTTTGAGATCCAAAAAATGTGGACCTCAATTTGAATGCCTCTTGGTTGCTAAATTTGGCAACCAAGAGTGGTGCCACTTGGAGAGAGTTCTAGAGAACTCTAGATGTGTGGTAGTGCATGAATGGGTGTGTGTGCGTGTGTGTGTGTGTGTGGTCGTACCCTATGTGGCTAGGTGGTTTAGGTTATGTCCTAAGGGGTTTAGGTAGGTGTATGCCTTAAATCATGGTTACAAACATTAATTGCTAAGGGGAATTTGCAATTAAACTTAACCCAAGTTTAATTGAATGAGTGTGAACCTAATTGAGAGTGGAATAACTCAATTAGGTTGGGTTTAGGTCAATTGGACTCTCACTAAGTCCAATTGGACTTGTGTAGGTTGAGATCTGAGCTCAATTGGACTCAATGAGTCCAATTGGCTTAGGTGATGATAATTGACTTTGATCTAAGTCAATTGGATTTGGTGAGGACCTAATTAGGTCCTTAGGGAGGTCTAGAGGTGATGTACTAGGGTTAAGACACCTTAATTTAGGTTCCTATGGGGTTGGGATTAGGTCTAGGGTGCTAGAGATCCTAGATCAAGGCTTGAATTTCAAAATAGGAACTGGAGACCACTTCCAGATGTCCAAAAATAGGATCAGACGACTTATACTAAAAAATCAGAAGTCCAGACTTCAGTTCTGGATGTCCAATCTGAGTCAGGGGGAATTCTAAGTTCTATTTTGGGTATTCTACAGAAATTTGACATCTGAGAAAGTGTTTGGATGCCCAATAACACTGCGGAAGTGGGTTTGAGGTGTGCGGGAGTTGGCTAAGGGTTCTGGATGTCCTATAACTTATCTGGATGTCCAGATAGAGGTTGGAATTAGGGTTTTAAGGTTTCCTATGGTGCGGTGACCTAATCTAAGGGTGGCTAAGGCTTGGGGAAGCTTCTAGGCTGTCCTAGGGCTAGGATGGTCCTAAGTTCATATTTTACTGTTTTATTCCTAGTTAATAGAATAGCATACCTTAACTCCCTTACATCATTATTCACTATATCTAATCTAATCTTCTGCTCCAGTCCTGCTGCGACACTGATTATTCCTGATCCAGCTTCAGATCCAGCTCCTGATCAGCTTATTGCCTGTAATTGACATAGTGCCCTTAATCAGCACATTATAACAATATTTTATGCATAGCTAAAGTAAAGCAGTAAAGATGCAGATAATACTGATGCATGTATGAATTACCCTAACTTATGCTAAGTCCTAGCCTAATTTAGGTCAATTAAGACCTATGATTGCTGCTCAATCACCCATCACATTCCAAGAGCACCATCATCCCAAGCCTAACTAAAACTGAGTAGATGTTGGCCTTAAGGATTGATTCGCTCTTCAGGGCTTAGACTGAGATTTTTTTCGATTAATCTGCTTTTGCTGGTTCATCTGATGTCTAGCTAGGGGAGTAGCATCAAATGACCGCAGTTAGGTGGTACACTAGGAATCGGAGGCATAAGCCAAAGGAAGAACCTTCTCCCCAATTCCTCCTAACTGGTTGGATTGACCAGATAAAAGTAGACCAAATCATTTGTAATCTCAAGACGAGTCTTGGGAGTCTGTAGGTCTTTAGGCTACCCACATAAGGATAGGTTTGGTTGATTGTATTACAGGGTACGTTTTCTATTCTCCATTTTCTCTACTTTTCTTCCTTGTACCCTTCCACATCCTACACAAATTTCACATCCTATCCTCCCACCACACTTATCCCTAAGATGATTACTATCCTGACTTGACTTGTAATTACCCATCCACTAGCCGGGATGACCATGATTGGGGATATGAATCCGGACCTCAATGTCCAGGGCCTAACCTTGGAAAACAAGACTATGATTATTATCCTTCCCATAGCTACAATGATTATAGATCTCCATCCTTTGAAGATCAACCTAATTAGATCTACAACCATGAAAGATATGTTGATTATAACACTTACCCTCCCCAAAATTATGCTGAATGTAGGTCACCGCCATTCTTTATACAACCTAAAATGACCTACAATCAGGGAGGGACATAAGAACCTTGACATCTTGACTCCCTTAGATTTAACCCAAACCTGCCCAAACCTGAATCAAACCAGTTGGTTCAGGTGAACTAGATCTAGGATAGGGTGTTGGCTAACTTGAGGAACACCATCCAATCTTTAGAAGCTCAGCCAACACCATGCACTGAAGCATTGGAGCCTATGATCAAAATGATTGATGAGCTGAATAGCTCTTTATTGGATTTGCTCCAAAGTGTTAGGGATAAGGACCTGGGTGTGTTTCTTCTTGGGAAATTATTGAGGTTGAGGATGAAATTTGTGGTTGCCCTAGTCAAATCTTGGGATGATTCTCAAGATGAACCCCCTTCAAGAGAGCCAATGTCTGAACCCGCTTAGGCACCTATCGAGCGGGATACATATTCTAAGATTAGAGGTGACCAAGTTGGGCTAGAGCAACCCTTTGAGGATGAGTCAAGTTTCTCACCCGAGATTCTAGAGCCAGGGAATGACGGACATGAAATGACATATGATTTTGAGACATATATAAATGAGGATCATGGATTCTTTGACTCTGAGGGTGAAGAATCATTTGGTGAAGTCTCATTTGAACTCAAGGAAGAGGATTCTAGTGAGACAATCGGGCTCGAGGTGTATGACGAACTATTTGATAGCCTGATCATTGAAGATTATGATTATGTTGGGGCTAACTTGGATGATTCGAACCCTGATGATTCAATCAGTAGCTCCATTCCACAAACACACCCTAAGAATTGAATGATGATATTTTTGAGAGCACCAAACCCAAGTCAATCCTGATTCAACCACGATTGTTGTACTTGGGTACTTTAGATGGGGTGTATTGTTGTGATTCGTATCGCATGTTTTGATAGGAAAAGCATCGTAATATAGTGCGCAATACAATCAAACAAAGATATTTGTAAAAAGATAACGAGACTTGAGTCCGGATTGTTTGTCTCTGGGAGGAGTTTGTTTTACTTTTGAATTCAATCTTTTACGACTCTACTTTGTTCAAAACGCACGCCGGTTTCTAGTCTTCTGATTAAAATTTCACCACTTCTATTATGAACCCTGATTACATATGCATGTGTTAAAAAGATCACAAAGGTGAAAGTGTGAGTTTCTATGCGCACGATTCTAGTGAGGTGGTGACTATTTACAGAAAATGCATCTAAAGTCATATTTTCTATATTCTCAGGAAACGACATGCTTGTTGAAAAATAGATAAATAAGTAGAAACAGGCAACTTGAATCACGTAGAAAAGATGGCAATCATGAAGCTCATGGTGATTTCAAACATATAGAGATATATATAAAAATGTATCTTTCATTCATTCATTTGGAGAGTGTTTGCAGCATGAATTTGTAGAGGAAAGCTTGTACATGAATGCTTAAAAATGTAAAGCTAGCTATCAGAAAACGATCGCATATAAGAATCTACAGGGGGATTTTGCATGCATCATTGGGGGAGAATAAGGGCTACACTACAAAGCAGTGAATAAAAGCAGTAAACGTAAAGAGCTAGCTACTAATCTATTAGAAGTGAGGGCATTCGGAGGTGGCCTCCGATGGCCTTTGAGTGGTGGGGAGGAGAATGAGGGGCGGCCAATGGAGCTTAGGCCGATCCTTGGAGAGAGTTTGGAGGAGTGATCCAGCATCCTAGCATGGTGTCCTTCATGATGGTGCTCAGCTAGTGGAGATGGAGTGGAGAGGGTGGAGGCTAGCCTAAGTGGAGGCGGATGGAGACAAGCAAGTATGGCCAAAAAGTGGATGGGTGCAAATGGCCACCCCTTAGGTCTTTTTATAGACCTAAGGGAAGCTCTCTAGAGAATTATGGAATTCTCTAGAGAGGCCTATGGTGGGAGCTCGTGGGAGAGTGAGAGAGAGAGGATGGATGGTGGTTTTTAGATCCACCAAATGTGGATCTAAAAATTGAATGGCTCTTGGTTGCTAATTTTAGCAACCAAGGCAACCATACATGGTAGAGACTTCTAGAGAACTCTAGGCTAGGTATTTTCATGTGGATGGTGTGTGTGGGTGTGTGTGGGTCGAAACCTTGGTGGCTAGGTTGATTAGGTTAGGTTTTAGTAGGTTTAGGTCAAGGTATGTCTCAAATTAAGGTTATAAATCCTAATTCACTAAGGTAAAGTGCAAGTAAACTTAATACAAGTTTAATTGGGTGTGCGGAAACTTAATTGAGATTAAAACAACTCAATTAATTGATGTCTAGGTCAATTGGACTCTCATTGAGTCCAATTAGACAGTGTGTGCTGAGATCAGGGCTCAATTGGACTCAATGAGTCCATTTGAATAGGCTGATCGAATTGATTAAGATCCTAGCCAATTAGGTTTGGTGAAGACCTAATTTGGTCCTTAGAGAGGTCTAGTGGTGATGTACTAGGGTTAGGGCACCTTAATTTAGGTTTCTATGGGGTTGGAATTGGATTTAGGGACCTAGAGATCCAAGATCAAGGCTTGATTCTCAAAACAGCAACTGGAGAGCTGTATCAGACGTCTAATAATAGTGTCAGATGTCTTATACTCAAAAGTTAGAAGTCCCGACTTATTTTCTGGACATCCAATAAGAGTCAGGAAGGATTCAAGGTTCTGTGTTGGGTATTCTGCAGAAATTGGACGTCTGACCAAGTGTCTAGATGTCCAATAACACTGCAGAAGTGTGTTTAAGGTGTGCGGGAGTTGGCTAAGGTTTCTGGACATCCTATAATTCATCTGGATGTCCAGATAAGGGTTGGAACTAGGGTTTTGGGGCTTCCTAGGGTGCTATGACCTAATCTATGGGTGGCTAAGGCTTGGGGAAGTCTCTAGGCTATCTTAGGGCTAGGATGGACCTAAGCTCTTCACATTTTACTGCTTTATTCCTACTTAATAGAATAGCAAACCTTAACTCCCTTACATCACTATTCCTACTTCTAATCTAAGTCTTCTACTTCAGCTTTGCTGCAACACCTGTTATTCCTGATTCAGCTTTAGATCCGTCTCTAGATCTAGCTCCAGATCTAGCTCCTAATCAGCTTATTGCCTACAATCGACATAATGCACTTAATCAGCATATTATAACATTATTTTTTGCATAGCTAAAGTAAAGCAGCAAAGATTCAGATAATGCTTATGCATGCATGAATTACCCTAACTTATGCTAAGTCCTAGCCTAATTTAGGTCAATTAAGACCTATGATTGCTGCGCAATCATACCCCCATGCCTAAATCTTGCTAGTCCCTAGCAAATGCAAGACAAAATTATTTACAGCAAGTGTCCCTAAGTGACTGATTATTTTATCGAGTTTATGCCAAGAGATTTTGCTCCTTTTTGTTTTTATCCTACGCTCTAAAAATCCAGACAATTGTGAAAGTATAGCTATGTAGCTTTTGCAATAGATTCAAGTGAAAAAATAATACACCTCTAAGGCCTATACTTGACCCCTAGTAAAAATTCTACCGAGATTGGCGGCCTTCTTCCCTCGGGATATTCAAAATATTCTATGAATTCCACCTCGACTTTAGGCTTAGGTAGAGATTCCCTGAAGGAAAGGATTATATATTTGGTGGCTCACTCTCACTTGGTGCTACATAGGGACTAGTATGACGGATGAGAGCCTCATCATGAGCCATAACTAGCTCATTTTGACCTAATAAAGAGAATAAAAGCTCCTACATGACTCAGAAGAGGGTTTAATTGGAGGAATAAGTGTTCTGAGAAGAAAACATGAAATAAAGGTTAAAACTACAATTTTACCATTGCAGTACATAAACAGAATTTCTCAGAGACAGAGCATAGGTCAAATGGTCTAAATGAGATAAAAAGTTGGTTGAATCAATCAGAAATGGGATCATGTGCAGTCCAGGAATCAAATGACATTTGGTAACCCTGAAACAGACCCGCTTAATTCAACAAGGTTCTACTCAGGATAAAAATCAAGTAAACCCTCTAAAATTCATGTAAAAATATCCTCTAAGGTTTAGAACATTCAAATTGGCCTTTAGAACCTAGTTTGACCTAGAATATAGGGTCCAAGCTCATTAATTGACCCAATTTGGGTTTTTACGCAAAATATCTAGTCAAACATGGCCAAACCTAAAATCCAACTTCACCATTAGATTCCTTAGATTCAAATTAGGTTTGTACCAAAATTTGGACCTAAGGGGAGGTCATCTTGACCTACTTTGCAATTTAGTACACCCAATCACATTTTGGTACCTATCTTTTGAAAACCATCACAATAACCCCCTATCTTTCTCTCCAATCTTACAATCAAGTCCTTCCACCATTATTGGGGAAGAGTCTTCTCCGGTGAGTTTGACAGGGGGGATACGCTCAAATCCCTCAGAGATCTCCTCTCAGAATTGGAAGGGAGATTCTCTGAGGAATCCCCTTCCATCTAAGCCTGATATTGATCTCTGATTCCTTTCTAAACTCTCGTGCAAACGCACGAGAGATTTGGATCCCAACCACCTTCCTTCTCCGGTGAGACAACGGTGGCCAAAAGCTTTCCCTCCACGCACCAGAAAACTCGACCAGCACCTATAGAAAGACCTTCGACCCTCTGCGAGATCTCTCAGGCTTGTCTTAGCAGTAGAATCCTCCAAAATTCTTCTCTCCTCTCTCCGGACAAGAAACCCGCAAGCTCTGACGATTACTTCCCCTTCTTCTTGTTGCTCTGCTGCCATACCAGCAGCAGAGTCTACTTCGCCTCATCTTCGCACGTCGCACCACACCAAGCGCACGTTTCCCCGACCTCTTCCTCATCACCGTTATCTCCCTTAGGGTTATCTTCTCCGACAACGGCAACTACGAGCCATCTGACTCCGCTGCCCCCATTCTCTCCCAACAGTCTAGATAAGTCCCCCATCTCCCCCTCTTTCATTTCCTCACTTTATTTCACTCAATCGACCCTCGACCGTTCCTATCCACCGCCACCTTCCTTATCTCCGGCCACCCTCTGGTGAGATGCTCCCATCACTCCACATCCCCACACATCTCGCCGACCATCACATAACCTACGCCTCATCTCATTGAGCACCCTCCACTCATCCACAGCCCTGCCACACCACCACAGCAACCCCCCGAACACACCCACCTGTCCGGCCACAGAGAGACCTAGGCACTCACGCCTAGGCCGCCTCATGACCTGCCACATAGCTCATCACCTTTGCCGTGACACGGCGAAGGTCCCCCGGTGATCTGATTAGGCCGCGAGGCCATTTTCGTGTCTGACAGATTCCACTCTCCGGCCGCCATTGACGACGACTTGACAAAGCTCTACACTCACTCCAAGCCTCAGGACTTCAGGGCTCCAGGTGCTGCGAATTTGGGAAGGTCGTGCGAAGGGAGCTGACCCAAAAAGTGAAGACAACAGAGCCTACAGTTGAGGAATTGAAGGTGCGATCGGCTGCGGGCGCGTGAAGAAAAGCAGTGGGCTTTAGTCCCACATCGGTAAGCCACAACACACGCACACCCTTTAAATTATTTTTGTCATATACGTTCTTCGCCTCCAGTAACACTTGGGGTGAGGTCCCTCACCTATCTCACTACGCCTCATCCGTGGTTTCACCTCGCGGATCTGGCATGACTCGACCTGACCCTATCCTGAGCACACCTCGTGCACCACCCTCAAGCCAGTGCGCCTGGTCACGGGTGTGTGATCCGACCCGTTTAACTGACTCTCGAAAAGCATGCTGAGAGTGGTTTACACAGAGAGAAAGAGAGACACGTGGGTAGATGGTTAGGTTTTGCTATGTGTAGTGTGTGCAAGACACAGGGACTTAGCAGCGGCAAGAAAGAAGGAAGTTCTACCAAGGAAGAAAGGAAGGCGGGCAGAGAAGAAGAGATGCCAAGGCAAAACAGAAGGAAGGAGGCTCTGAAAGAAAGGAAAGGAAGAAGAGAGGCAAGGCAGAGAAGAACAGAACCAAGGAAGACTGAAGAAGAATACAAGGGGCAGACAAAGACTCAAGAAGGCAAAGGAAAAGGAAACAAAGAAGAAAGTCAGACCTTGGTCGTAGGAAGAAAAAAAATAGAGGGAGACAAACAGAAGCATCAAGGAAGAAAAGAGCTTTATTTTAAGGCGTCTAATACAATATCAGATGTCCATTTTTGTTTTCTTTGAGCAATTTCTTTTTATAACATTCTCATTGAACTAGTCACTTATTTTCATTTAAAAAGTTATGTTCTCAAGTTTTGAAAGTACTTAGATTGCTCCCTGTGTTCGACCTCGGATACTCTGATTTTCGAGTTATAAAATCTTTATTTGTTTTCACGAAAAGTTCACCTATATTACAACACATTAATTGTTAAATCACGATCTAGCTGCGTCAACATTTTGGCACCATTGCCGGGGGGCAACGGGCACTTCTAATGCTTTTCATCACAACTTTTGATCCAATATTTGACCTAATTCCTCTCTTTTATTGTGATTATCTTCGGGAAAGCAGAGAAAAGGAGAGTAGCTGCACAACAGACACTCCAAGGAACAGGTAATCTTCATTAGCCCTCTCTCTTAACTCCCTCAAAGTCTGAAAAGGAACAAAAGAAGAATCAACTTAGGGTTACCTGTTTCATACTTAGTAATTCATCAAAGTTGCCTGATTTTCATTTCAACACATTTTTAACTGCTCATCCAACTAAGGTAACTAGGGCTAAAACTTTCTTGACTGAGCCCTTGATACTAAATTTTGAGGCAACTAAATTGGACCAACTAGAGCCAACTTAAGGATTGAAAAGCTAGGGTTTTTAGAGACACAACTTCTCTTAAACAAAGAAAAAAAGTTTTTCCAAAAAGAGGTGTGCCTAAACCTTGTTTGAAAAGATCTATACAAGAGAAACCCTAAGCAAATTAGGCTTTTAAGTCCATTTGAACCTTAAAAGAAAGGACCCAAAAGCTCTCAAAAGAACAAGAGGTGAAGTTGATCCCTTGGGTCAACCAACCTTAAAATTAGGTCACTTTTTCACTCAAAATACCTAAAAGGTCAAGTGGAACCTTAAGCACCTTGATCTTAAAGTAAAAAAGGTAGAATTAAGAGGTCAAGGTCCCCTTTCTGGTCTACCTGGAACCGCAATGACAAGAGAGGTTGGGTGGGGGAAACCCTGTAACTCATGGGGACGCTATACCATGTAGGGGTCTTTGCGGGACTCTCCCTCTCTGGCTGCCCAGGTACTTCTCAAGTGGACGACCTTTCTGACTAAGGGGTATCATCCACCCCGAACCTCTATAGTCACCCAACAATTTTTGGGTGTCTCGATTGGGTCCAGCACCTTCTAATCTCATCACATCCTTCGGTGCATGTTCGGTAGGAGGTCCTTAAGACCATCCTTAAGACCTCCTTTAGAAATTCACTCTCATCGAGGCCAAGCCTCGACGCCCTTGTTTGTGCAGCAACCCCACCACATAAATCTTTCATCTGATTCAGAACCAGGTTCTCCTTCTCCCATCATGGCACAACCCATTGAAGAGGAGAACAACCTTGAAGACCAACTTTAATGCTTTAATGATCTCTTTCAAAACTTTGTAAACCCACCGCAGCGACCTATGATGCGAGATCACTATAATCCCGCTGCGGTGGCGATCGAACCTCGAGTACGAATCTCGATTGGAGGTCCTGATTCTGAACTGAAGCCCAATATGATTCATGCCATACCAAAGTTTCATGGGCTTAACTCTGAGGATCCATTCCAACACATTAAACAACTCAAGCATCTGGCCCAGACCTTCGGGTCAGATCTACAAAACTAGGATATCCTACTCATGAAAATGTTTTCATTCTCCCTCTTGCACAAGGCCGCCCATTGGTATCAAACTCAGACCCGTCCGATCAACGCATGGGAGGAACTTCAGTCCGAATTTTTGAAAAAATTCTTCCCCGTTGGCCGGACGAATGCCTTGCGCCACCATATCACTCATTTCACTCAACAACCGGGAGAACCTCTTCACGAAGCATGGGATCGATTCTTAGATCTCATGCAAAAGTGCCCCCATCACGGAGTTCCTAAGTAGGAACAAGTCTAGTCTTTTTACCAGGGACTCCGTGAAGACATTCGATTATTCGTTAATGCAACGTGCGGAGGAAACATCATGGGTCAACATGAGGACACGGTGTGGGAGATTCTCGAAAACATCTGCGAGAACTCCATAAATAATGACTCCATGGGCTTACTCAACAAGACGAATGCTCGCGCATCGACAAATCTGAGAGGGGCACATGAAATGTAGGACCTGTCCACTTCCGTCGACTTGGAACTGATGGCCAGTCGGTTGGACAAGGTTTCTATCATAGAAAAGAAGGTGGACGAGCTAACCCGGCATTTGCAGCAAGCCACCTCTGTGCAAAACTCTTTTGCACGATCACCTCTAGCAAGGGAAACTGTGCAAAACATCTACCACCAATCTGCCAAGTGGATGGACCCATATCCACCCCCGTCTGCCTCTCGGGCTGGAGTGACCTCCGATCCATTCTACTCGAGTTGGTGGAACTCTAAACCCTCATATTCTGACTTTCCTGAGGTTCCTCAGAACTGCGAGGACCTCAACGCCATCCAGAATGACCCATTCTCCAATACCTACAACCTTGGATGGCGAAATCATCCTATCTTTCAGTGGACGGGAAGTTCTCAGACTCAAAGACCACCACATCAACCCCGTCCACAAGCCCCTCGTCCATATCAGCCGCCTCAGCCTCGACCCAATCCCCCCTACCAATCCGGGCCAAACCAGGATCAACTGACTCTTATCCTTCAAGCACTGGCTGACATACAAAAGACGAATGCGGCAATGCAAAAATAGTACAAGGACGAGATCACAGAGGTTCGCAACCAACTGGCCCAGATGGCAAATTCCCACCAACCTAGCACCCTTCCTTCTCAACCACTGCCCAACCCATATAACGTGCCGACCCAGAGGCGTGTTATGAATCCAAATTCAGGCCACGCACATTTGATTTATCAGGCCCCTGCTGCTCCATCACTAGACGGGATGGAAGCTTCGACATCTTATGCGGGATTTCAGCAGCAGCCACCCCTCTTACCAAACCAAAACCAAAATCAGGCCGGATTAAACTCTATAACAACACGTAGTGGTAAAACAACCCAAGACCCACATTATCCGAACCGTCCATGCCTGGTAATAGCCAAGACCCTAGGATAGTCATCCAGGATACCACTATCCTAGATCAAGAACCTGGACCTATTCTAGAGGAACCAACTAGGATCCCATTTCCTGAGGCCTTGACCAAGGGAAAAAGGATAACCAAACCCGTGGCCCCTGAGGAGGATCGGGTCAAGCTCTTTGAACAGGTCCAGATAAACATCCCATTGATGGATGCAATTCGCCACGTACCGGCTTACGTAAGATTCTTGAAAGACGTATGTACACCAAAATGTAAGCCGCGAACCAAGGATGGGAATCCAATCGTACTGTCAGAGCAAGCCAGCTCTTTCATCTTGAGTAAACTCCCACCCAAGGCTAAAGACGCAGGAACTCCCCTGATTTCTTGTAAAATTGGTGAAACCCAATTTGATAGAGCCTTACTAGATCTAGGTGCCTCCATAAATCTAATACCTACATCCCTCCTTGACCACCTTGAAGAATCTGAACTTAAACCAACTGAGGAGACATTGCAGTTAGCCGATCGATCCATCAAGTCACCTAAAGGAATACTCGAGGATGTCATTGTTAGGGTACGGGATTTCTACTTCCCGATGGACTTCATAGTATTAGACATGGATGCACCTAAGAACCCAAGGGACACACCAATCATATTAGGGAGACCCTTTTTGGCCACTGCTAGGGCCAACATATACTGCGAAGAGGGCCAGATAGAATTAAAATTTGGGAATCAAGCCCTGAAGATTGACATTTTTAAGGCCCAACAAGGGATTAATTGCGGGGTTATAAAGCAAGTATGTGATATCAGAGCTGTGGTTGATGAATTGCATATAAAGGACAACCTGATTATCCCTGATCAACCACTAGAAAATCAAAACCCAGCAACAGAGGAGTGCGAACATGATCTAGACACACCTATGACTCCGACCCTTGTTCCTGATGCAGACCCCGAACCACCTGCTACTGCTGACAATCCTGTCATGGAACTCAAGCCCCTTCTAGAGCATCTGAAGTACGTCTTTTTTGGATTCCAATCAAACGTTTCCTGTGATTATCAACTCTTGACTCACACCTGACCAGGAACTCCGATTTATTACTGTTCTCTAGCAACATCGTAGAGCCATTGGATGGACTCTCGATGATTTTACTAGCATAAGCCCTTCATACTGCACACATCGAATCTACACAGAAGGAGGCACACGACCTTCAAGAGAAATGCAAAGACGCCTAAACCTTAACCTACAGGAGGTCCTGAAAAAGGAGATCATAAAGTGGTTAGATGCAGGGATCATCTACCCGATCTCCGACAGTCGTTGGGTGAGTCCAATACTGGTGGTGCCTAAAAAGGTAGGACTTACCATCATCACAACTAAAATCGGAGAAGTCATTCCTACCCGAATAGCTAACTCATGGAGAGTCTGCATTGATTACAGAAGACTAAATTCCTCCACGAAGAAGGATCATTTCCCACTACTGTTTATTGATCAGATCCTCGAGAAACTAGCGGGAAATAGGTTCTTCTGCTTTCTTGACGGGTACTCCGGTTACAACCAGGTGGCAATCCATCCAGAGGACCAAGAAAAGACCACATTCACCTACCCCTTCGGGGCGTACATGTTTCGAAGGATGCCTTTCAGCCTCTACAATGCACCTGCAACTTTTCAGCGGTGCATGCTTGCCATATTCTCAGATATTTTAGGTGACTATCTAGAAGTCTTCATGGATGACTTTTCAATTTTTGGAGCATCATTTGACGATTGCCTCCAACACTTGGTCCAAATACTCAGGCGGTGCATCGATGTGAATTTGGTTCCTTCCTGGTAAAAGAGCCATTTCATGGTGCCTGAGGGAATTGTCCTGGGACATTTAATCTCGGAGAAAGGCATCTAAGTGGATCGAGCTAAGGTTAACCTGATCTCCAAGCTCCCTATGCCTTGCTCGATTAAGGACATCCGATATTTTTTGGGGCACGTCAGTTTATACCATCGATTTATCCCTGATTTTGTAAAAATCGCACGCCCCCTGACCACTCTTCTCTCCAAGGATGTGCCTTTCGAAATTTCCAAGGAATGCACTCAAGCATTTGAGATCCTACGTGATCGAGTCACCCAAGCCCCGATCCTACAGTCCCCTGATTGGTCTCAACCCCTTGAGATCATGTGCGATGCATCTGACTTCGCTGTAGGAGCGATTTTGGGGCAGAAAACTGACGGGAAACCTGTGGTCATTTACTACTCTAGCAAAACACTAGATGAGGCTCAGCATAACTATACAGTTACTGAGAAAGAGCTACTAGCTGTAGTATTTTCCCTAGAAAAATACAGATCATACCTTCTGGGTTCCCGTGTTATCATATACACGGATCACAAGGCTGTGAGGCATCTCCTTGCAAAGAAGGACGCGAAACCTTGATTAATTCGATGGATCTTACTGTTGCAAGAATTTGACCTTGAGATTAGCGACAAAGCGGGAAAGAAAAATGTGGTAGCTGATCACTTGTCCTGTGTTTCTTCTGAAATAATTGACCCTTCCGAACCCATCACAGAACATTTTCCTGATGAGCACCTCCTGACTATCAGTACAGGTCTTCCATGGTTCGCAGATATAGTAGATTACCTGGCATCACATCAGATTCCATCTGATTGGCCGAAGGCCAAGAAGGACAAATTGCGTTCCAATGCCAAGTATGACCTATGCGATGACCCATATCTATTTCGCATTGGTGCTGATTAGATAATTCGACGGTGTGTCACAGAAGTAGAAATCAGAGACATACTCTCATTTTGCCATGACTGAGCATGCGGTGGACATTTCTCTGGACATAAAACCGCATCAAAAGTCCTCCAGTGTGGCTTTTACTGGCCCACAATTTTCAAGGATGCATACGATCACTGTAAGGCATGTTCCCATTGCCAGACTTTGGGCAACATGAGCCTTCAAGACATGATGCCTCTGTAATTTCCCTTCGAAGGAGGGGTGACGTAATAAAATGCGGAAATAAACAATATCACAGAATAAACAAACAATCGCACAAGTACACAAGTAATTTTTAGGTGGAAACCCAAACCGGGTGAAAACCACCACCTAACCCTCTCGAGTTAGGATTTTCTGATCAACCTAGTTGATCAAACCCACTAACCGAATTACTTTAAAACGAGGGTGATTCAACCTCAGTACAACCACGCTACAAGTATGAGGGTAGCGTTCCTCAACCCCTTCTCTCCACGAGAAGGATTTTGTCCGACGAAGGAGACGGGAATTCCCAAAGAGAATACCCAACCAAAAGACAAAGATAAAATAGACAACAAACCTATAGAGCCAACAAAGTAATAAACCTATGCTTCTATAGGAATTAGGAAACTCCCCTTTGCAAGGAGTGCGTCGACGATGACACGGGTGCGTGAGCCACGCAACGGCGCAATGTCGCTCTCGTGAACAACGGCGGGAGAGCCGGTGCGCGAAGGTTTAATGCTCTCAAGATGTAGAACTTGAGCTTAGAGAGCAAGAGCTTCTTGGACACAAGAGTGTGAGAGTGTATTACAAGGTGTCTCTTGGTGTGTATCTTGTGTCTCTAAGTGTGTCTAGGTGTGTAAAGGCTCCCCTCTATTTATAGAGGCCTTAGGAAGGGTTTGGAAGGCTTAGGAAAGGTTCTATAGCCGTTGGGAACAAAGTCCAAGAGAATCAGGCCGAAATCAGGACAATGATTACATTTGACAGGGTTATCAGACGTCTAACTCTCGCATCAGACGTCTGGAAGGCCACTTTAAGACGTCTGATTCTATGCGGGTTTCCTCCTGACTTGAATCAGATCTAAACAGGGTTTTTGTGCAAGTCCATCAGACGACATATAGGATGTCTGGCACTATGTCTGGACGTCTGGAAACCAACTTTTACTGTGGGAATTGATTTCCAAATGTTGCAATGGCTAGAAAATCTCTGAGAAGAGATTTTGGGTCAGCCGAGGCAAAACGGTCAATTATCAGACGTCTGGAAAGGCCTAAGGACGTCTGATAAGGCTCTAACGGTCATAATCTGCAGTGCCTGCTAAGCCAGCCAACGGTCCACTAATTGGACGTCTGGCAAATCCATCAGACGTCTCCTAAGACATCTGGTATAAGGTCTGGACGTCTGATTTCATCAGACAGAACTGACTATGTCCAGCCTAACAGTTATCAGACGTCTGAAACAACAGTCAGACGACTTAAAATACTTTATCAAACGTCTGATTTGGGAATTAGACGTCTAGAAGTGCTGTTTGAACCCTACATTGGTTTTCTAAGTAATCTACAGAAAACCTAAGTATCCTAGGATTGTGCCGGTGTTCCTAGGACTACTGTTAGGGTTCTTTGAGGCTCTTTAACATAATTTTCTAAGGAAAATAAAAAGAGCAAGAAAATAAAGGCAAGAGATACAAGAAAGGATTAAAAAGAATCTATCCTATTCTTCTTGTCTTCTATCTTCAATCTGTCGCACCACGCGAACCTCCTCTGTTTTCCGTCAAGCTCCTCCAATCCATCCTGGATGCGAGCTCGAACTCCGTCTAAACACGTCCACATTTGCAATTGACCTGAAATCTAGGACTCAAATTGCAAATGTTAAATAACACGTGTTTTGTTATCATCAAAACAAATGATCGTGGTGCTCTAGCACCAACAATCTCCCCCTTTTTGATGATGACAAAATCGTAAATAGTAATGCAAAAAATCCTCCCCCTTTTTGACATTATCAAAAAGGTTTAATTGATTTTACATTTCCTATAACTCCCCCTTAAAACATGCTCTTCTATGAATTTATTTTAACAAAGGTGATATTCTCCCCCTTTTTGTAACAACATGATAGCTATTATTTTTCTCCCCCTTACTAAAGGAAAATTAGCTACCTTATATCTCCCCCTTAAAAATTGACAATTAGCTCATCATGTTTTAACTCCCCCTATCTAAATGCTTATAAAAAGATAGGGTTAAAGGGTTTTACCTCACCTACCATGGCCAATAAAATGGCCCGAATGGTGGTGGTGGATGCCACAACGAATGGGGTTCCCATCCGTAGCTTGGAGGCCCGGGCATTGGCGCCGGTCTCCAATCTGGTGGTCGACGTGCGGCGGGTCCATTTCTTGTTCGCCGTCTCGTCAGTCTTCTTGTTCTCCTCCTTGGTCTACTCCTTGGTTCTCCCAACTTGAGTTGACCAGCTTTGAGCTTGTAGGTCCAGTCCTTTATGTTGTAATTATCCCTGAACCCTACAAAACAAGATTCTAATTCTTTTTTCGGTATCCAAGTGGGCTTGGATCTGGATCTGCTAGCGGGTCTCCTTGATGGAGATCCTTTCTCAACCTTAGGGCTATAAAAATTATCTACTTTATTGATTAATTTGTTGGAGTTTTCCCTAAGACATGCGATTTCTTTTTCTATAGTATTCATTTTAGTCTTTAAATCAGAAATTTCTATTTTTAGACTGTCATTTTCCTCAATCAATTTATTATTTTCATTGATGAGGTCTTGATTTTCTAATAATAGGTTATCAATTCTAGGACTAGCTTCTATGTCCTTAAGTTATTTTTCTAACCTATCATTTTCATTTTTAAGAAAACTAAGGTTCTTCTTAATGCTTTTATTTTCTATCTTTAATGATTTACTAAGCTCAAATAGTTCATTAAAAGCTTCCTGTAAATCATAACTTACCTCATTGTCGCTGTCGTTGCTGTCGTTGTCACTTTCTCCGATTGCCATGAAACCAAGGCACGCGGTTTCCTTCTCCCCGAGATCTTCTTCCGAGCCTGTCTCCTCATGAGTGCCTTCCAACCTCCTCCATATCTCGTGGGCGATGGTACACTCTTGGATTTGCTCGAACTCTTTCGTACTCAACGCACAATACAAGGCATTCATTGCCTTTGCGTTGAGGTTGAGATTCCGAACCTGATCTTCTGAGTAACCTCTTGCGGGTTTCTTGGGAATCACAAATGCGGATTCGCATTTTTCCCACATCTGGAAGTCGTAGGCCAGCAACCACATAGTCATACGATTTTTCCAATAAACGAAATCCATACCTGCAAAGTATGGTGGTCGCGAGGTATCGTGTCCTTCGGTGCACACGAATGCTTTTCCCTCCATATCTAGATCCTCGCCGGTTTGTACCGCCGATTTTGCGAGACCTGCTCTGATACCAATTGTAATTTCCCTTTGAAGGAGGGGTGACGTAATAAAATGCGGAAATAAACAATATCACAGAATAAACAAACAATCGCACAAGTACACAAGTAATTTTTAGGTGGAAACCCAAATCGGGTGAAAACCACCACCTAACCCTCTCGAGTTAGGATTTTCTGATCAACCTAGTTGATCAAATCCACTAACCGAATCACTTTAAAACGAGGGTGATTCAACCTCAGTACAACCACGCTACAAGTACGACGGTAGCGTTCCTCAACCCCTTCTCTCCATGAGAAGGATTTTGTCCCACGAAGGAGATGGGAATTCGCAAAGCGAATACCCAACCAAAAGACAAAGATAAAATAAACAACAAACCTATAGAGCCAACAAAGTAATAAACCTAAGCTTCTACAGGAATTAGGAAACTCCCCTTTACAAGGAGTGCATCGACGATGATGCGGGTGCGTGAGCCACGCAAGGCGCAATGTCGCTCTCGTGAACAACGGCGGGAGAGCGGGTGCGCGAAGGTTTGATGCTCTCAGGATGTAGAACTTGAGCTTAGAGAGCAAGAGCTTCTTGGACACAACAGTGTGAGAGTGTATTACAAGGTGTCTCTTGGTGTGTATCTTGTGTCTCTAAGTGTGTCTAGGTGTGTAAAGGCTCCCCTCTATTTATAGAGGCCTTAGGAAGGGTTTGGAAGGCTTAGGAAAGGTTCTATAGCCGTTGGGAACAAAGTCCAAGAGAATCAGGCCGAAATCAGGACAATGATTACATTTGACAGGGTTATCAGACGTCTAACTCTCGCATCAGACGTCTGAAAGGCCACTTTAAGACGTCTGATTCTATGCGGGTTTCCTCCTGACTTAAATCAGATCTAAACAGGGTTTTTGTGCAAGTCCATCAGACGACATATAGGACGTATGGCAGTATGTCTGGACGTCTGGAAACCAACTTTTACTGTGGGAATTGATTTCCAAATGTTGCAACGGCTAGAAAATCTCTGAGAAGAGATTTTGGGTCAGCCGAGGCAAAACGGTCAATTATCAGACATCTGGAAAGGCCTAAGGACGTCTGATAAGTCTCTAACGGTCATAATCTGCAGTGCCTGCTAAGCCAGCCAACGGTCCACTAATTGGACGTCTGGCAAATCCATCAGACGTCACCTAAGACATCTGGTATAAGGTCTGGACGTCTGATTTCATCAGACAGAACTGACTATGTCCAGCCTAACAGTTATCAGACGTCTGAAACAACAGTCAGACGTCTTAAAATACTTTATCAGACGTCTGATTTGGGAATTAGACGTCTGGAAGTATTGTTTGAACCCTATATTGGTTTTCTAAGTATTCTACAGAAAACCTAAGTATCCTAGGGTTGTGCCGGTGTTCCTAGGACTACTGTTAGGGTTCTTTGAGGCTCTTTAACATAATTTTCTAAGGAAAATAAAAAGAGAAAGAAAATAAAGACAAGAGATACAAGAAAGGATTAAAAAGAATCTATCCTATTCTTCTTGTCTTCTATCTTCAATCTGTCGCTCCACTAGAACCTCCTCTGTTTTCCGTCAAGCTCCTCCAATCCATCCTAGATGCGAGCTCGAACTCCGTCTAAACACGTCCACATTTGCAATTGACCTGAAATCTAGGACTCAAATTGCAAATGTTAAATAACACGTGTTTTGTTATCATCAAAACAAATGATTGTGGTACTCTAGCACCAACAGCCTCTACAACCGATCTTGGTATGCGAAATTTTTGATATCTGGGGGATTGATTTTATGGGACCCTTCCCGATCTCGGATGGCTTCGAATACATCTTACTCGCAATTGACTACGTGTCCAAGTGGATAGAAGCCATTTCGACCCGAACCAACAATCATAAAGTTGTTATCAAATTCATTGATCAAAACATTTTCTCAAGGTTCGGGATTCCATGAGCAATAATTTCCGATGGAGGGACCCATTTCACAAACGCTCAGTTCAGGTCACTGATGACCAAATACAGGGTGTCACACCGAATCTCTACTCCTTACCACCCCCAAACTAATGGTCTTGCTGAGCTATCAAACCGAGAGATCAAGAAAATCCTTTAGGTTACTGTTCGACCTGATAGAAAAGATTGGTCTTCTCAGCTTTCAAAAGCATTGTGGGCCTATAGGACCACCCACAAGACCCAATTAGGAATGTCTCCCTTCAGACTAGTGTACGGGAAGGCATGTCACCTCCCCGTTGAATTGGAGCATAAAGCCTATTGGGCAGTACGGAATTGTAATTTAGATCTTTCTAAGGCTGGAACCCACAGAAGATTTCAAATAAGCGAGATCGATGAATTACGCCACGACGCGTATGAGAACTCATGAATTTACAAAGAACGGGTTAAAGCTTTTCACGACAAACACATTTCTAGAAAGATCTTTCATCCTGGTCAAAAGGTTTTACTCTTTGATGGCCGACTCAAATTATTCCCAGGAAAGTTACGATCTAAGTGGGTCAGACCCGACCTAGTCCGACAAATCTTTGGAAATGGAGCCATTGAAATCAGCCCACTCAGCCATGATTCCGAACCCTTTGTTGTGAACGGTCAGAGACTCAAACCGTTCATTGACATGACCGATATAAATTTGACTGAGTCATCCTTTACCCTCCATTCCCCTTGAGCTCATTGCGCCCAGCCGATGGCGTAAAACTCAGCGCTTAACGAGAGGCAACCCGTCATTCTTTGAAAAACCCAAAACCTTTTCTGACATTTCTACGCAAAATTCATAGTGTACTTTAGGGTTCATCAATTAGAACAGCCGACTTCACCTCTGGTACCCCTACCCGAGATTAGAAATCGTTCACAACAAGTCACTTCAACCCGTTCACTCACCACACACTTGTCCTAACGCATGAACTAAGCTGAAATTGAACCCACCTAATTTACAATGGGGACATTGCAAATCCTAGGCATGGGAGGGTATGAAAGTGCAAAATGTTAGGAAAATTCATATCAAGAAAGGGTCTCAAAAAAAAAAAATGTGACTTGAAGGAGGGGAGAAACAATTCAGGGTCATAAAATTATAGGAGGAAAAGAGTAAAATGCCAAAAAAGGAGCAAAAAATGAAAAAGAAAAAGAAATAGTCATTAGTAAAAGATTAAGGGATTAACTGAAGTTCTAGACCAGATCAAGAAAAGAGAAAAAGTGCTAAGGTGACATAACAAGAGATTAGCGGGAACGCTGATTTTAGGTCTCTTGGGCTAGATTCTTTAGCTTAAAAATTCATGTATCTGCTAAAATCTGGATAATCCCCAAGAGGTTGGGGTAAATGCAAAGCTTAAGTATTAGGTCTAAGGCTTAGGAAGTATTCAGCCTTGTTAACTGACCTTCAGTTTGTAGGATTCGATAACCTAAGCACCCCAAATTCACATACAGTCTGGTTCAGAGCGCATAAATATCCAAATAAAGCGTTTAATGTTCTGCAAAAGTCACTTAGATTAGGAGCAGCTAATCAACACAAGTTGATTTGGACGAGTTCCTAGCGTAGAGAGGTGGGAAATTCCCCTCGAAGATGCGTAACAACATATCATCTCCTTGGTGCTTGTCTCTTAGGATATTTAAATATCCTACTGGAGGCATGTAAGCACTCTGCTGGTTCAGATACCATGGGCAGCATTATCACTAAATGTCGATTGCCAGGGTCTAAATTCGACCACGGAACACCATGGGCGGGATTATCTTGAAATCTCGAAAGCCAGGGTTCTGGGGTTTGCCATGGGTGGGATTATCTCGAAATCTCGATAGCCAGGGACCCTTGAGGATCGATGATGGGGACGAGGAATGCAATACAGACCATGTTGAGAAGCTAATCCGAAGCTGGAAACAAGAAGAAAAGAGAGAGAAAATCACTCTAAACAAATAAATCTTCTATCTCTCTCTTACAAAAACGCACTGCAAACTGAACCTAGGCTAAAAAAATGTCTCAAGCACGGGTGCTTTAACCGCAGAGTCCAACAAACCCTAGGTTAGTTTCTGTGGGCCTTAAAAACCTTTACGAAGGACTGAGGCTAAAGCGGGTCAGGTCCAGATTTTGGTTGGTACTTGCATACCTCTAGGCCCATTGTCGTCATTCTGACCTAATCACAAAAGAAAAAGAGAAGCACTTATCATAATTGATGACAGACACTCACTGTCTAGAGCAGAGGTTAAAACCTTGAAATTTTGCTAAGGGACTGGCAAAAGCTAGGCATGGGGGTATGATGATAGCCACATCATGAGCTATAACTAGCTCATTTTGACCTAATAAATAGAATAAAAACTCCTACATGATTCAGAAGAGGGTTTAATTGGAGGAATAACTGTTCTGAGAAGAAAACATGAAATAAAGGTTAAAACTGCAATTTTACCATTGCAGTACATAAATGGAATTTCTCAGAGACAGAGCATAGGTCAAATGGTCAAAATGAGATAAAAAGTGGGTTGAATCAATCAGAAATGGGTTCATGTGCAGTCCAGGAATTAAATGACATTTAGTAACCCTAAAATAGACCCGCTTAATTCAACAAGGTTTCGGTCAAGATAAAAATCAAGTAAACCCTCTAAAATTCATGAAAAAATATCCTCTAAGGTTTAGAACATTCAAATTGGCCTTTGGAACCTAGTTTGACCTAGAATAGGGTCCAAGCTCATCAATTGACCTAATTTCGGTTTTTACGTAAAATGTCTAGTCAAACATGGTTAAACCTAAAATCCAACTTCACCATTGGATTCCTTAGGTCCAAATTAGGTTTGTACCAAAATTTGGACCTAAGTGGAGGTCATCTTGACCTACTTTGTAATTTAGTACACCCAATCACATTTTGGTCCCTATCTTTTGAAAACCATCACAATAACCCCCCTATCTTTCTCGCCAATCTTACAATCAAGTCCTTTCACAATTATTGGGTAAGAATCTTCTCTGGCGAGGTTGACAGGGGGGATACGCTCAAATCCCTCAAAGATCTCCTCCCAGAATTGGAAGGGAGATTCTCTGAGGAATCCCCTTCCATCTAAGCCAGATCTTGATCTCCGATTCATTTCCAAACTCTCGTGCGAACGCACAAGAGATTTGGATCCCAACCACCTTCCTTCTCCGACAAGACAACGGTGGCCAAAAGCTTGCCCTCTACGCACTAGAAAGCTCGGCCAGCACCTATAAAAAGACCTCCGACCCTCTGTGAGATCTCTCAGACTTGTCTTGGAGGTAGAATCCTCCAAAATTCTTCTCTCATCTCTCCAGCCAAGAAACCCACAAGCTCCGACGATTACTTCCCCTCCTTCTCGTCACTCTGCTGCCATACCAGCAGCAGAGTTTACTTCGCCTCATCTTCCCGCGTCGCGCTGCACCAAGCTCACGTTTCCCCGACCTCTTCCACATCGCCGTTATCTCCCTCAGGGTTATCTTCTTCGACGACGGCAACTACAAGTCGTCTAACTCTGTTGCCCCCATTCTCTCCCAACAGTCCAGATAAGTCCTCCATCTCCCCCTCTTTCATTTCCTCACTTTATTTCACTCAATCGACCCTCGACCGTTCCTGTCCACCGCCACCTTCCTCATCTCCGGCCACCCTCCAGCGAGACGCTCCCGTCGCTCCGCAGTCCCACACATCTCGCCGACCATCACATAACCTACGCCTCATCTCACTGAGCACCCTCCACTCATCCACAGCCCCGCCACACCACCACAGCAACCCCCCGAACACACCCACCCGTCCGGCCACAAAGCGACCTAGGCACTCATGCCTAGGCCGCCCCGCGGCCTGCCACATAGCTCATCACCTTTGCCGTGACACGATGAAGGTCCCCCGGTGATCTAATTAGGTCGTGAGGCCATTTTCGTGTCTGACAGATTCCACGCTCCGGCCGCCATTGACGACGACTCGACGAAGCTCTACACTCACTCCAGGCCTCAGGACTTCAGGGCTCCAGGTGCTGCGAATTTGGGAAGGTCGTGCGAAAGGAGCTGACCCAACAAGTGAAGCCAACAGAGCCTGCAGTTGAGGAATTGAAGGCGCGATCGGCTGCGGGCGCGCAAAGGAAAGAGGTGGGCTTTAGTCCCACATCGGTAAGCCACGACACACGCACACCCTTTAAATTATTTTTTTCATATACGTTCTTCGCCTCCAGTAACACTTGTGGTGAGGTCCCTCACCTATCTCACTACGCCTCGTCTGTGGTTTCACCTCGCGGATCTGGCGCGACCCGACCCGACCCTATCTTGAGCACACCTTGTGCACCACCCTCACGCCGGTGCACCTGGTCACGGGCGCGCGATACGACCCATTTAACTAGCTCTCGAAAAGCGTGCTAAGAGTGGTTTGCATAGAGAGAAAGAGAGACGCGGGGGTAGATGGTTAGGCTTTGCTGTGTGTAGTGTGTGCAGGACACAGGGACATAGCCACGGCAAGAAAGAAGGAAGGAAGTTCTACCAAGGAAGAAAGAAAGGCAGGCAGAGAAGAAGAGATGCCAAGGCAAAACAGATGGAAGGAGGCTCTGAAAGAATGGAAAGGAAGAAGAGAGGCAAGGCAGAGAAGAACATAACCAAGGAAGACTGAAGAAGAAGAAAAGGGGCAGACGAAGACTCAAGAAGGCAAAGGAAAAGAAAAGAAAGAAGAAAGTTAGACCTTGGTTGCAGGAAGAAAAGAAATAGAGGGAGAGAAACAGAAGCATCAAGGAAGAAAAGGATCTTTATTTTAAGACGTCTGATACAATATCAGACGTCCATTTTTGTTTTCTTTGAGCAATTTCTTTTTATAACATTCTCATTGAACTAGTCACTTCTTTTCATTTAAAAAGTTGTGTTCTCAAGTTTTGAAAGTACTTAGATTGCTCCCGGTGTTCGACCTTGGATACTTCGATTTTTGAGTTATAAAATCTTTATTTGTTTTCGCGGAAAGTTCATCTTTATTAGAATGCATTAATTGTTAAAACTCAATCTAGCCACGTCAACAACGACTAAATCTAGATTCCCAAAATACTAAGTAACTCAACTCAGAGAAAGATGGGAAAAACTATGCTCTCTTCCGATTCCTTTGTATTCATCCCCTCTTTCTCTTTTTCTTTTTCTTTTCCTTCTTTTTCTTTGAGCTCACAACCTCGCCAAATTCACATATACGATCTGTATTTGGTGGTCTTACTTGGCATTAACACTTTAATTAAGTTCTCATAACCCTAACACTAAGTCAGAATTCCTCAGCTAGTATTTGGATGATTAGAAACACAGAAAAATAGGTTAAGGCCTTATTCGGTGGATCTCAAATTTATTTGGTGGTATTGCATCAATAGAACTAAACTAAATATTCACTCTTTTTTTTTCTTTGCTTTTTCTTCTTTTTCTAATTTTTTCAAATTTTCTTTCTTTCTTCTCTTTTTTTTTCATCATTTTTTTTTTCAACATAACTCATCCATGAATTTATTGAGGAGACATTATTAGGGATTGGTGGTACTCAAGAGACATTGGGTGGCTTATTTGGTGGAAGTGCCTACTCACAGCACCAGGAGAGATGAATAGGACGGTGTATTTCTGACATTGGCATCAATTCCCTCCTTCAGCGAGGATTCTGTAAAGAATGGTCATAACCGTCCACCGTAGCCCTAGTTTTATGAAAACTCGCTCTCTGCATATTTGCCTTATTTGGTGGCTCTCAATATTTTGAACAAAAATGTATACGCAGGAACCGAGAGCGAAAACTATGCCTTATCTCAGAGTAACGTCACCAAAATACCTAGGATTCCAGATTCCTTGTACTAATCGTACAACACCAGTACACCCTACTCTCACCTCACACTATTTTGTGGATTTTTGGAAGAAAATCTGCCTGACTCCCAAAACACTGTCCAGGGGTTCAAGAAAAGAAGCACTGCTTCTTCTCGACGGACTAAGGACGTTTATCAGCCATCACCATGAATCCATTGCAAATTCTACGTGTGTGTGAAAAGTTGTACTAGATTCCAGATTACAGGAATCAATAAGAGGATAAAATCCCTAATGCATTCTCTTAATAAAATAATCTTATCCCTGAATGCAATTTGTATATATGCTATGAACTAGTAACCTCATATAATTTGTACTTCATAAAACTCCTGTATCAGGTTACAATCAACTTGACCCTAAATTTAGAATAAGAGGTGAGCGGGTGAGTTGGACTAGCTGTTGCAAACGATTTCTAACTCCAATGAGAGCATTGGAGGTGGAGTCCGCTGTTCTTTTATTTAGGGTCCTAAAGTACGTTTTACATGTAGCTCTGAGGTTTTCCTAAGTGTTGGCATAAAATTTTTGAGCTTTGTTGTATCTACCCCCCATGCCTAAGGTGTTGCATGTCCTCATGCATGAATATAAGAGAAAATGGATGTAGTAGGGAGAGAATGGGTAGAAATCACCTTTAATTACTCCTGAAATTATACATTCAACATCGGCCAACCTGTCAGTATGCAATTTACAAAAAGGAAATATGCTTAAAGAGAAATATGATATGTATAAAAATGGTTATGTATAAGGAGCTGGTAGAATGTAAGGTAGATGCTGAGTTTAACGCCTCCAGCTGGGCGAAGGCTCAATCAGATGTATCAGTTCTAGCGTAGGAGCTGGTCAAGATTAAGAGAAAGATGTGCACGTATGCTCCCAAAATCAGTGGTTCGGAGATGCGAACTAGCTGATTGTGCACCCCTACTCCAAAAAGTCTAGCTATAAGAAAGTGTGGAGTGGTGGTGGAAAATAGAGGATAATCAGAGAGGGGATCATGATGTTGATTCAGCTGATTTATAATGTCCCACAATTCAGCAGGAAGTTGCCGAGGGAGTAGATCAACCTGTATCTCAGAACCAGAATCTGAGTCATAGGGGTCTTCATAACGATAGTTGACATTAAAGATCATGCCTTCTCTAGGCTCTAGATCTTATGGGGGTATCCGTGAAAGTAGAAGATCTGTGGAGAGGTTACTGAAATCCTCATAAGAAATTACTTCGTCCTCATCAGCACCCATCCCAGAATCATCGAATGTTGACTCTTCAGGCTTGGGGTCAAGCCATTGACTAGGATGATAGGTGCATTCCCAGCTCATTCTTCTCAAAGCTTCACCCTCATATGCATTGGGTTCCTCAGTAATTCCTACCTCAAGTAGCATATTTATTTCTTCGATCAAAAATCCATAGCTACTTTTGGTCTTCGGATGTCAGCATCAGGATAGAAGGTGTCATCTCAGAATCTCTAACATCCGAATTAGGTATGCAGGTGAAAGAAGAAGAGTGCAGATCAGAAGATGTTGGCTCTAGCACAGCTTCACCTACAATGTGAAGTGGCCTAGATTGATCAGTAGTGTCAAGTGTAATGTTTGCCTCAAGATCCATATCCTCAACTAGATCTGCTTCCCTTATCTCAGTTGGGTTTTCTAACCCATGAGGTATCTCCCAGGATTTAGGATAATCTGATTGTGGCTCGGTCCTGGAGATATCAGTCCTTTCCTCCTCAGTTCCCTGAATGGAGTTCTTAGACGAACCCATTAGGCATACTTCCTGCTCCTTTCTCATATCCAAGCTAGATTCTTCTTCCCATGAGTGATCTTCCAGCATCTGCTCCTGAGAATCTTCTGTGTGTTCTTCTAGCGTTGTCATTTCAGATTCTTCGAGGTCTTCAAGGCTATTTTCCACTTGATATCTCAAAAGTAGTAGTTCTTGAGTTTCCCAATTTTGTCCAATTAGCCTTGTTATCTCTGTTGTTTCCCGAAGGAGCTCCAGCACAGCTTGTTGATGCGGAATCCAGCTTTGTCTTTAGTTTGGCTCAGTGATAGCTTGGATTTCATGTAGATAAGATGCAGCCTTTTCCTTAGTGCTAGCTATAGCTCTCTATATTCTGTAATGCGGTCGCATAATGCACCGGTAGCTCTTCAGGGGTTCCAGGGGGTGAATCAGTTCTACCCATATTCCATGGGTGAGAAGCAGGAGTATGAAATCCATATCCTGGGTTATAAGATGCGTTCATTTAAGGGATCGACTGGTATGGGTCATAATATCCAGGGTCATGATATGGGTTAACCATTTCGGTAACCCGAGGAGAAGGGTCAGGCGAAGTGAAAAGTCATCTTCGCTACCTTGGGTTCTGATCCCAAGGTTGAGCTGATTCAGTGACCCAGGATCTCAGATAAGCTCGAGGGTCCAGCTCATCAACATCCTCACCCGGTCAAGGTCCAGGTCCAGGATTAGCCATTGTGGCTACGGGACATAGAAGAAGTAGGGGGAGAAGATGGTCCTGGTGAGGTGACTCACCTCATTGGGAGTGGCTCCCAAAGTCCAACCAAGTGAGGTCTAAGTGACCTCCTTCCCCACCTACACCACCCAAACCCTGGGTTGGTGTAGCCAAGCAAGACAAGGCTAAGGCCCTATCAATCAAGTGGTCCTTATGAATCGGATGACCGGAATTTTCGTTTTAGGTTTTAATTCCTGAAGAAATTCGTCGTACAATCGATTGAAAGTGATTCCCGCCTCTTCGCTAACCTGGCCAAGAGGTTGAGACCACCCAGTAGTACGACAACGAATTCAGGTTTTATTTCATGTTTTAAGATTTTTTATTTTTTTTGCCCATTTTCTTCAGTGGGATTTTCTCTTGGTGAGCAGCTGTTTGCACCTCAAAACACGCCTATAAGAACGCCTTCTTATGCTATTTTCTAGCATTAACTATGTATATTATAATCCTGTAGTTGCATTTGTAAAAACGCTTGCATGCATGCATTTAATTGAGAGGAGAAGAGAATGGAATAAATGGCTTGCATTTTTACATTTTTCTTCAAGTGTCTCTTTGCAAAAGTCCCCTCTCCATATTTTATTTTCATCTTTCTTTCTTCTTCCCACGGTTTTTCTTCTTCCCGCGGCTGAATTTCGTCCACGCCATGCGCCTCTCCCTGCAGCTGCCACTCTCCGCGCCTCTCCCTGCTGTCCTTCCCGCACCTCTCCCTGCAGCTGCCATTCTCCCCCATTCCCCGCATGCTCCACGCCATGCTCTCCTCCTCTATAAAGCCGCAGCTCTTCCTCGCAACGGAAAAGGGGGGGCAGCTGCTGAAAAACGCCACGCTACAGTCCACCACCTTCCTCGCCCGTTCTCCCCTCCCATACGCCGGCCCTCCGTCGAGGAGGCACCCGATGAGCAGGAGAACCCACTGTGGTGCTCACCACCACAGTGGGAACACCACCGCCCAGCTCTTCAACGAGCAGGTGGGCGTGGTGTTTTCTTTTCTCTTCGTTTTCATCTCCACGCCATTGCTGCCGCTTCAAGGTCCGAAGCTTGAAGCAGCAGCAGCAGCAGCAGCAGCCCAGCGGCGACAGCAGCAGCAGCAGCACCCCCGCCTCCTCCGCGACCTTCCCCGCAGGCGCGCAACCCTCCGCGCGCGCCTGCAGGCCCGTTTCCCGCCTCCGTCTCCGTTCTGTCCACGCCGCAGTTGCAGCCGCAGCAGGCCGCTGCGCGCACTGCAGCGGCCGGCTACGGCCTCGCGCCGACCCCCGCGACCCTCCGCGACCCTACGCGACCACTGCAGAACCTCCCCTCGCACCTCCGCGACCTTCCCCGCAGGCGCTCAGCTCTCCGCGCGCGCCTGCAGGGCACTTCTCCGCTCAGTCCTCTGCTCTGTCGCCTCTGCCATTCCACCCGCGACCGGCCGCTGCGCGCACTGCAGCGGCCGGCTAGGCCTTCTCGCCGCCCCCTGCCAACCTCTGCAACCCTCTGCGACCGACTGCAGACTCCCCGCCGCCTTCTCCGAGCGCGCCATCGCCCGCTCTCCGTCCTCGCACCCGGTCTGCAGGAGACGTCTCACGTCCACTGCGCGAAGGCGCGGTGCACCGCGACGATCAGACGTCCGCCTCCGCCTTCAGACGACGTAGAGTCAGACGTCTGCCGCCTCCGGCAGACGTCTTAACTCGCGCGTCCGCGATCACTCCTTCGCCCGCTCTCTCTCTCCGCCGATCTCTCCCGCCCGCTCCCTCTTTGTCTGCCGCTCTCTCTCTCTCTCTCTCTCTCTCTCTTTTTTCACTTACAGCAACACACACACACCCATTCACCGACACACACACACACACACTCATAGTAACATATATACAAATATATATATATATATATATACATATATCTATATATATACTTATATATACATAGTATATCTATATAGTTATGTATACATACATATAATATAATATATATATACATATACATATATAATATATATATATATATATATACACATACTCATATACATATATATATATACATATCTATATACTTATACATATACACATATATATATACATATATACATAGCTATATACATATATACATACATATATATATATATATCTATATATATCTATACATATATACTTATACATTTATATACATACATATGTACATATACTTTCATGTTATTTATTATACGCTGTATCGCGGGGATATCTGCACCAGTTGCTGATATTCCCTGATACACGCGTACAAAAAAAGCGTGGTCCCATACATCATCCATCCTCCATCCACACTCCACGCGGCACCTAGTCGTGTTGGTTGCGTCTCTCTAGACGTCGGCTGACTCGACATAGTGCTACACTCCATCGTCACCTCCACCCCCACCCCTTTATATATATAGTACATATAAATATATATCTATAGCTACTATATTTACTTTCTATCTGTTAGCTTCCTTCTTAGTAAAAAGATAAAAAAAAAAGGTATAAAAGTGAAAAGATAATCTTTGATTTGCAGGTACTTCGTCTTGCGAGTAGCAAGGCGTGTTTTGGAACTTTGTTTTGGCTAAAAGCCAAGGACACAATTTTTGAGGGTGTGCCTCAAGAATAAGGATTACCAGAAAAAAAACCTAAATAAGAAAAATACCAAAAACAGAATAAACGAACGGAAGAGACGCATTTTAAGGAAAACGTAGAAACTCGACTTGAACCCCACTTCCCTGAGTTCGACCCTGGGCTTAAAAGTGACAAGATAAAATCAATTAGGCCAGGTTAAAAATTTTGTAAAGAGATGGTTAGGTCTGAATTAGGTTAACCACTATACACATTTCAACGGTAAAAATATCATATTAACAACCTATCCGGGCCGACCATCAGCAGCCCACAAGGTGACCAAGCTCACCGGCTAAGTGCTAGACTTATTTAAGTCTAGGTTAGCCCAAGTGTGGTCTCTAAGTTGTAACCGTAAAGATTTAACCCTAAGGTTCATGCCCCTTTATGGTTTTGTTTTGTTTCAGCAGACCACAAAAGTAAGGTTCATTCTCTAACAACAATTGCAATCCAATTAACTTGAAATTTTGCGAGTAGCTTCCTTTTTCAATTATCCTTCCAGAGAATATTTTTTTGTAATTTTTAAGGTTTTTTGAGTGTTAGGGACTCAGATCTGGAATTTTGACCTCTGATTGGTTTTTCGCTTTGAAACAATATCAAATGACCATCAAAAATTCAGGAAAAATGTGGAAAATAAAGCCAAAGAGATCAGCTTTCAAACCCCACCATCCTTAGTCAAAAAAGATTCGTGGATTGCTTGAAATTACTTTTTGAAATTTGAAAAATCTCAAATCTAGGTCAATCTGTCCCTCGTACACTTCACGAATTTTTAAAAATTGTATACTTTTAGTTTTTTGAAAAGAATGGTGGAATTTGAAAGATGGTTTCAAAATGAAGGTTTGGCCAGAATTTCAGAATTTTTTGCTTACTGATCTTTCGGCAATCAAATTTTTAAATCAGACTTGAAATCTGGTCAAAAATTGGAAGATGATGGAAAATCTTTTAAAAGGGTTTGGATTTGAAATCCAAGCTTTCCACCAAAAAATATTTCTTTTTTCAAAACTTTTGCAAATTTTTTTTTGAAAAGAATTTTTCAAAGAATTCAAAGTAAATATCACTTTTTTTTTTTGCTTTTTCAAACTAAGCTAAGATTCAAAAAGAAACCTAATCTAGATTTTTTTTCAAAATTTTTTTTTATTTTTTTCTTCTTTTTCATGAAAATGCATAAAATCTTTTTTTTTCTTTTTTTTTTCAAAGGAGATTGTAGGAAGTACATCTAGTCCTAGGGTTCAGAAAAAACCTAATCTATGAGAATGTGATGTGCACCTGGTTTCTTTTCTGCGCTCGTTGTATACGCAGTTCCCATTCTTTTTCCTTTTTTTCGCACATCTGGAAACAACGTAGTTGCAAATTTGTCAGTGATAGATTAGAAGATTGAAATCAAAGACAATGATGTTGCCTCCCCGGCAATGGCGCCATTTGTTTAATGTGTAGAGCTCATTTTTTATAGGAAAAGCATCGCAGTATAGTGTGCAATACAATCAAACAAAGATATTTGTAAAAAGATAATGAGACTTGAGTCCCGGTCATTCGTCTCTGGGAGGCATTTGTTTTACTTTTGAATTCAATCTTATACGGCTCTACTATGTTCAAAATCACACGCTGGTTTCCAGTCTTCTGATTAAAATTTCACCACGTCTATTATGAACCTTGATTACATACACGTGTGTCAAATAGATCACAAAGGTGAAAGTGTGAGTTTCTGTGCGCACGATTCTAGTGAGGTGGTGACTATTTACAGAAAATGCATCTATAGCCAGATTTTCTATATTCTCAGGAAACGACATGCTTGTTGCAAAATAGATAAATAAGTAGAAATAGGCAACTTGAATCACGCAGAAATGATGGCAATCATGAAGCTCATGGTGATTTCAAACATATAGAGATATATATAAAAATGTATTTTTCATTCATTCATTTGGAGAGTGTTTGCAACATGACTTGTAGAGGAAAGCTTGTACATGAATGCTTAAAAATGTAAAGCTAGCTATCAGAAAACGATCGAATACAAGAATCTACTGGGGGATTTTGCATGCATCATTGGGGGAGAACAAGGGCTACACTACTATGCAGTAATTAAAAGTAGTAAATGTAAAGTGATAGCTACTAATCTATTAGAAGTGAGGGCATTCGGAGGTGGTCTCCGATGGCCTTGGAGTGGTAGGGAGGAGAATGAGGGGCAACCAATGGAGCTTAGGCCGGCTCTTAGAAAGAGTTTGGAAGAGTGATCCAGCATCCTGGCATGGTGTCCTTCATGGTGGTGCTCAGCTCGTGGAGATGGAGTGGAGAGGGTGGCGGCTAGCCAAAGTGGAGGTGGATGGACCCAAGCAAGTATGGCCAAAATGTGGATGGGTGCAAATGGCCACCCCTTAGGTTTATAACTCACTAGAGAATTATGGAATTCTCTAGAGAGGCCAATGGTGGGAGCTCGTAGGAGAGTGAGAGAGAGAGGATGGATAGTGGTTTTTCGATCCACCAAATGTGGATCTAAAAATTGAATGGCTCTTGGTTGCTAACTTTAGCAACCAAGGCAACCACACATGGTAGAGACTTCTAGAGAACTCTAGGCTAGGCATTTTCATGTGGATGGTGTGTGTGGGTGTGTATGGGTCGAAACTTTGGTGGCTAGGCTAATTAGGTTAGGTTCTAGTGGGTTATGTCTCAAATTAGGGTTATAAACCCTAATTCACTAAGGTAAAGTGCAATTAAACTTAATACAAGTTTAATTGGGTGTGTGGAAACTTAATTGAGAGTAAAACAACTCAATTAATTTAGGTCTAGGTCAATTGGACTCTCACTGAGTCCAATTGGACAATGTGTGCTGAGATCAGGGCTCAATTGGACTCAATGAGTCCAATTGAATAGGTTGATGGAATTGACTAAGATCCAAGCTAATTTGGTTTAGTAAGGACCTAATTAGTTCCTTAGGGAGGTCTAGAGGTGATGTACTACGGTTAGGACACCTTAATTTAGGTTCTTATGGGGTTGGAATTGTGTTTAGGGACCTAGAGATCCCAGATCAAGGCTTGAATCTCAAAACAGGAACTGGAGTGCAATGTCAGACGTCTAATAATAGTGTCAAATGTCTTATGCTCAAAAATTAGAAGTCCAGACTTGTTGTCTGGATGTCCAATCAGAGTTAGGAAGGATTCAAGGTTTTGTGTTGGGTATTCTACAGAAATTGGACGTCTGACAAAGTGTCTAAACATCCAATAACACTACAGAGGTGGGTTTAAGGTGTGCGAGAGTTGGCTAAGGTTTCTGGACATCCTATAATTCATCTGGACGACCAGATAAGGGTTGGAACTAGGGTTTTGGGCCATCCTAGGGTGCTGTGACCTAATCTAAGGGTGGCTAAGGCTTGGGGAAGTCTCTAGGCTATTCTAGGGCTAGGATAGACCTAAGCAATTCACATTTTACTGCTTTATTCCTACTTAATAGAATAGCAAACCTTAACTCCCTTACATTCTTATTCCTACATCTAATCTTAGTCTACTGCTCCAGCTCTGCTGCAACACTCGTTATTCCTAATCCAACTTTAGATCCTACTCCAGATCAAGCTCCAGATCTATCTCCTAATCAGCTTATTGCCTGTAATCGACATAATGCACTTAATCAGCACATTATACCATTATTTTATGCATAGCTAATGTAAAGCAGCAAAGATGCAAATTATGCTTATGCATGCATGAATTACCTTAACTTATGCTAAGTCCTAGCCTAATTAAGGTTAAATAAGACCTATAATTGCTACGCAATCATACCCCCTTTCCTAAATCTTGCTAGTCCCTAGCAAATGCAAGACTAAATTATTTACAGCAAGGGTCCCTAAGGGATTGATTATTTTATCAAGTGTATGCCTAGAGATTTTTCTCCTTTTTGTTTTTATCCTATGCTCTAAAAATCCAGACAATTGTGAAAGTGTAGCTATGTAGCTTTTCCAATGGATTCAAGTGAAAAACTAATACACCTCTAAAGCCTGTACTTGACCCCTAGTAAAAATTCTAGCGGGATAGGTGGCCTTCTTCTCTCGGGGTATTCAAAATATTCTATGAATTCCACCCCGACTTTAGGCTTAGGCAGAGATTCTCTGAAGGAAAGGATTATATATTTGGTGCCACACTCTAACTTGGTGCTACATAGAGACTATTACTACAGAATCTAGATTCCCAGACTACTAAGTAACTCAGCTCAAAGAAAGATGAGAAAAACTATGCTCTCTTCTGATTCCATGGTATTCATTCTCTCTTTCTCTTTCTCTTTTTCTTTTCTTTTTTTTTTTTTAGATTTCACAACCTCACCAGATACACATATACGATCTGTATTTGGTGGTCTCACTTGGCATTAAAACTCTAATTAAGTTCTCATAACCCTAACACTAAGTCAGAATTCCTCAGCCAGTATTCGGGTGGTCAGAAACACAGAAAAATAAGTTAAGGCCATATTTGGTGGATCTCAAATTTATTTGGTGGTATTGCCTCAATGCAATTGATCAAAATATTCACTCTTTTTTTTTCTTTGCTTTTTCTTCTTTTTCTAATTTTTTCAATTTTTCTTTCTTTTCTCCTTTTTTCATCATTTTGTTTTCAACATAACACATCCATGAACTTTTTTGAGGAGGCATTATTAGGGATTGGTGGTACTCAAGAGATATTGGATGGCTTATTTGGTGGAAGTGCTTACTCACGGCACCAGGAGAGACGGATAGGATAGTGTATTTCTGGCCTTGGCATCAATACCCTCCTTCAACCGAGGATTCGGTAAAGAATGGTCGTAACCATCCACCTTAGCCCTAGTTCTATAAAAATTCGTTCTCCTCGTATTTACCTTATTTGGTGGCTCTCAATATTTCGCACAAAAATGTATACGCAGGAACCGAGAGCGAAAACTATGCCATATCTCAAAGTATCATCACCTAATTATATAGGATTCCAGATTCCTTGTACTAATCTTAGAGAACCAGTACACCCTACTCTCATCTTACACTATTTGGTGGATTTTTGGAAGAAAATCTGCCTGACTCCCAAAACACTATCCAGGGGTTCAGGAAAAGGACTGCTTCTTCTCAATAGACTAAGGACATTTATCAGCCTTCACCGTGAATCCATTGCAAATTCTACATGTGTCTGAAAGGTGGTAATGGATTCCAGATGGCAGGAATCAACTAAAGGATAAAATCCCTAATGCATTCTCTTAATAAAATAATCTTATTCACGAATGCAATATGTATATATGTTATGAACAAGTAACCTCATATAATTTGTACTTCATAAAATTCCCGTATCGGGTTACAATCAGCTTGACCCTAAATTTAGAACAAGAGGTGAGTGGGTGAGTCGGAATAGCTGTTGCAGACGGTTTCTAGCTCCAATACGAGCATTGGAGGTGGAGTCAGTTGTTCTTTTATTGAGGGTCCTAAAGTACGTTTTACATGCTGCTTTGAGGTTTTCCTAAGTGTTGGCGTAAAATTTTTCAGTTTTGTTGTATTTACCCCCCCATGCCTAAGTTGTTGCACGTCCTCATGCATGAATATAAAAGAAAATGAATACAGTAAGCAGAGAATGGGTAGAAATCACCTGCAATTGCTCCTGAAATTATACATTTAGCATCGGCCAACCTGCTAGTATGCAATATGCAGAAAGGAAATATGCCTAAAGAGAAATATGATATGTATAAAAATGGTTATGTATAAGGTGATGGTAGAATGTGAGGTAAATGCTGAGTTTAACACCTCCAACTGGGCGAAAACTCAATCAGATGTATCAGTTCTAGTGTAGGAGTCGGTCAAGATTAAGAAAAGATGTACTCGTATGCTCCCAAAATTAGTGGTCCGGAGATGCGAACTAGCTGATTGTGCACCCCTACTCCAAAAAGTCGAGCTATAAGAAAGTGTGGAGTGGTGGTGGAAAATAGAGGATAATTAGAGAGGGGATCATGATCTTGATTCAGTTGATTTATCATGTCCCACAATTCAGCAGGAAGTTGCAGAGGGAGTAGATCAACCTATATCTCAGAACCAGAATTTGAGTCATAGGGGTCTTCATAACGATAGTTGACATTAAAGATCATGCCCTCTCTAGGCTCTGGATCTTATGGGGGTATCCGTGAAAGTAGAAGATCTGTGGGGAGGTTACTGAAATCCTCGTTAGAAATTACTTCATCCTCATCAGTACCCATCCCTGAATCATTGAATGCTGACTCTTCAGGCTTGGGGTTGAGCCATTGACTAGGATGATAGGTGCGTCCCCAGCTCATTCTGCTTAAAGCTTCACCCTCATATGCATTGGGTTCCTCAATAAGTCTTGCCTCAGGTAGCATATTTATTTCTTCGGTCAAAACATCCATAGCTACTTCTGGTCTTCAGATGTCAGCATCAGGGATAGAGGGTGTCATCTCAGAATCTCTAACATCCGAATTAGGTATGTAGGTGAAAGAAGAAGAGTGCAGATCAGAAGATGTTGGCTCTATCACAGCTTCACCTACATTGGGAAGTGGCCTAGATTTATCAGTAGTGTCACATGTAATGTTTGCCTGAAGATCCATATCCTCGACTGGATCTGCTTCCCTTATCTCAGTTGGGTTTTCTAACCCATGAGGTATCTCCCAGGATTTAGGATAATCCGATTGTGGCTCAGTCCTGGAGATATCGGTCCTTTCCTCCTCAATTTCATGAATGGAGTTCTCAGATGAACCCATTCGGCTAGATTCTTCTTCCCCTGAGTGATCTTCCTGCATTTGCTCCCGAGAATCCTTTGTGTGTTCTTCTAGTGTAGTCGTTTCAGATTCTTCGAGGTCTTCAAGGCTATTTTCTACTTGATATCTCAAAAGTAGTAGTTCTTGAGTTTCCCGATTTTGTCCAATTAGCCTTGTTATCTCTGTTGTTTCCCGAAGGATCTCCATCACAGCTTGTTGATGTGGAATCCTGCTTTGTCTTTGGTTTGGCTCAGTGATAGCTTGGATTTCGTGTAGATAAGATGTGACCTTTTCCTTAGCACTAGCTATAGCTCTCTATATTATGTAATGCGATCGCATATACACTGGTACCTCTTCAGGGGTTCCAGGGGGTGAATCAGTTCTACCCATATTCCATGGGTGAGAAGCGGGAGTACGAAATCCATATCCTGGGTTATAAGATGCAATCCTTCGAGGGATCGACTAGTATGGGCCATAATATCCAGGGTAAGGATATGGGTTAACCATTTCGGTAACCCGAGGAGAAGGGTCAGGAGAAGCGAAAAGTCATCCTTGCCACCTTGAGTTCTGATCCAAAGGTTGAGTTGATTCAGTGACCTGGGATCTCAGATAAGCTCGTGGGTCCAGCTCATCAACATCCTAACCCGATCTAGGTCCAGGTGCAAGATTAGCCATTGTGGCTACGGGAGATAGAAGAAGTGGGGGGAGACGATGGCCCTAGAGAGGTGACTCACCTCCATGGGACTGGCTCCCAAAGTCCAACCAAGTGAGGTCTAAGTGACCTCCTTCCTCGCATACATCGCCCAACCCCTGGGTTGGTGTAGCCAAGCATGACAAGGCTAAGGCCCTATCAATCAAGTGGTCCTTATGAATCGGATGGCCGGATTTTTCATTTTAGGTTTTAATTCCTAAAGAAATTCATCGCACAACCGACTAAAAGCGATTCCCACCTCTTCGCCAACCCAGCCAAGAGGTTGACACCACCGAGTAGTACAACAACGAATTCAGGTTTTATTTCATATTTTAAAATTTATTTTTCTTTTGCCTGTTTACTTCAATGGGATTTTCTATTGGTGAGAGGCCCACAAGGTGACCAAGCTCACCTACTAAGTGCTAGACTTGATTAATTCTAGGTTAGCCCAAGTGTGCTCTCTAAGTTGTAACCCTAAATATTAACCTTAAGGTTCAAGCATTTTTAGGGTTTTGTTCTATTTCAGCTGACCATAAAAGTAAGGTTCATTCTATGACAACAATTGGAATACAATTAACTTAAAATTTTGTGAGTAGATTCCCTTTTTAATTAGCTTTCCAGAAAATATTTTTTTGGAATTATTACTATTTCAACCGAATTTTTACGGATTTTTGAGTGTCAGGGGGTCAGATCTAGAATTTTGACCCCTAGTTGGTTTTTTGTTTTGAAACAGTATCAAATGACCTTCAAAAATTCTACAAAACTATGGAAATTAAAGACAAAGAGATCAGCTTCCAAACCCTGCCATTTTTAGTGAAAACAGATTCACAAATTGCTTGGAATTGCTTTTTGAAATTTGAAAAATCTGGAATCTAAGTCAGTCTAACCACCATGCACTTCCTGAATTTTTAAAAGTTTTATACTTTTAGTATTTTCAAAAAAACTATGGGGTTTGAAAGAAGATTTGAAAATGAATGTTTGACCCAAATTTCAGAATCTTTTGCTTTCTGATTTTTTGGCAATCGAATTTTTAAATCAGGCTTGAAATCTGGCCGAAAATCAGAAGTTGGTGGAAAAGCTTTTAAAAGGGTTAGGGTTTGAAATCCAAGCATTCCACCAAAAAAAATTTTTTTCTAACTTTTTCACATTTTTTTTTCGAAAAGAATTTTTCAAAGGATTCAAAGAAAATATCTTTTTTTTTTTTGCATTTTCAAACTAACCTAAGATTCAAAAAGAAACCTAATCTAGATTTTAAAAAAATATATATTATTTTTTTCTTCTTTTTCACAAAAATGAGTAAAATCTTTTTTTTTCTTTTTTTTTTCAAAGGAGATTAAAGGAAATAGATCTAGTCCTAGGGTTCAGAAAAAACCTAATTAAAGAGAATGTGATGTGCACCTGGTTTTTTTTTACTCTCGTTGTTTCTGCAGATCCCGTTCTTTTTCCATTTCTCCTACACATCCAAAACCAAAGTAGACACAAATTTGTCAGTGATATATTAGAAGATCGAAATCAAAGAAAATGACGTTGCCTCCCTGGTAACAGTGGCATTTGTTTAATGCATAGAGTGTGTTTTTGATGGGAAAAGAGTCGTAGCATAGTGTGCAATACGATCAAACAAAGATATTTGTAAAAAAATAATAAGACTTGACACCCGGTCGTTCGTCTCTGAAAGGTGCTTCTTTTACTTTTGAAATAAATCTTTTACGGCTCTACTTTGTTCAAAATCGCACGCCGGTTTCCAATCTTCTAATTAAAATTTCACCACTTCTATTATGAACCTTGACTACGTGCACGTGTGTTAAATAGATCACAAAGGTGAAAGTGTGAGTTTCTGTGCGTACGATTATAGTGAGGTGGTGACTATTTACAGAAAATGCATCTATAGTTAGATTTTCTATATTCTCAGGAAATGACATGCTTGTTGGAAAGTAGATAAATAAGTAGAAAAGATGGCAATCATTAAGCTCATGGTGATTTCAAACATATAGAGATATATATAAAAGTGTATCTTTCATTCATTCATTTGGAGAGTGTTTGCAAAATGAACTTGTAGATTAAAGCTTGTACACGAATGCTTGAAAATGTAAAGCTAGCAATCAGAAAATGATCGCATACAAGAATCTACAGGGGGATTTTACATGCATCATTGGGGGAGAATAAGGGCTACACTACTAGCCAGTAATTAAAAGCAGCAAACGTAAAGTGCTAGCTACTAATCTATCAGAAGTGAGGGCATTCGGAGGTGGTCTCCGATGGCCTTGGAGTGGTAGGGAGGAGAATGAGGGGCGGCCAATGGAGCTTAGGCCAGCCCTTGGAGAGAGTTTGGAGGAGTGATCTAGCATCCTGGCATGGTGTCCTTCATGGTGGTGCTTAGCTTATGGAGATGGAGTGGAGAGGGTGGCGGCTAGCCTAAGTGGAGGTGGATGGAGCCAAGCAAGTATGGCCAAAAAGTGGATGGGTGCAAATGGCCACCCCTCAGGTTGTGTTATAGACCTAATGGAAGCTCTCTAGAGAATTATGGAATTCTCTAGAGAGGCCTATAATGGGAGCTCGTGGGAGAGTGAGAGAGAGAGGATGGATGGTGGTTTTCTGATCGACTAAATGTGGATCTAAAAATTGAAAGGCTCTTGGTTGCTAATTTTAGCAACCAAGGCAACCACACATGGTAGAGAGTCTAGAGAACTCTAGGCTAGGTATTTTCATGTGGATGGTGTGTGTGGGTGTGTGTGGGTTGAAACTTAGTTGGCTAGATTGAGTATGTTAGGTTCTAGTGGGTTTAGGTCAAGGTATGTCTCAAATTAGGGTTATAAACCCCAATTAACTAAGGTAAAGTGCTATTAAACTTAATACAAGTTTAATTGGGTGTGGAAACTTAATTGAGAGTAAAACAACTCAATTAATTTAGGTCTAAGTCAATTGGACTCTCATTGAGTCCAATTGGATAGTGTGTGATGAGATCAGGGCTCAATTGGACTCAATGAGTCCAATTGAATAGGCTAATGGAATTGACTAAGATCCTAGCCAATTAGGTTTAGTGAGGACCTAATTAGGTCCTTAAAGAGGTTTAGAGATGATGTACTAGGGTTAGCGCACCTTAATTTAGGTTCCTATGCGGTTGGAGTTGGGTTTAGGGACCTAGAGATCCAAGATCAAGGCTTGAATCTCAAAGCAGGAACTAGAGAGCAGTATTAGACATCTAATAATAGTGTCAGACGTCTTATACTAGAAAATTAGAAGTTCAGACTTGCTGTCTGGATGTCCGATCAGAGTCAGGAAGGATTCAAGGTTCTGTGTTGGGTATTCAGCAGTATTTGGACATCTGACCAAGTGTTTGGACATCCAATAACATTGCAGAAGTGGGTTTAAGGTGTGCAGGAGTTGGCTAAGGGTTCTAGACATTCTATAATTCATCTGGACGTCTAGATAAGGGTTGGAACTAGGGTTTTGGGCCTTCCTAGGGTGCCATGACCTAATCGAAGGGTGGCTAAGGTTTAGGAATGTCTCTAGGCTATCCTAGGACTAGGATGGACCTAAGGTCTTCGTATTTTTCTACTTTATTCCTACTTAATAGAATAGCAAACCTTAACTCCCTTACATCATTATTCCTGCATCTAATCTAAGTCTTCTGCTCCAGCTCTGCTGCAACACCCATTATTCCTGATCTAGCTTTGGATCCAGCTCCAGATCTAGCTCCTGATCAGCTTATTGCCTGCAATAGACAAAATACACTTAATCAGCACATTATAACATTATTTTATGCATAGCAAAAGTAAAGTAGTAACGATGCAGATAATGCTTATGCATGCATAAATTACCCTAACTTATGCTAAGGCCTAGCCTAATTTAGGTCAATTAAGACCTATAATTGCTGCGTAATCATGTATGGTTTGGAGGTCCCGAAAACATTGATTTCAGAGGATAGGAAGTTGGAAATAAAAATTTGGGAGACTGATTCTGAGGGAACTTTAATTTTTGATCTAAGGGTACCTCTGACCTGAAACCACCTACTTTATACCAGGACCCTTACGATATCTTTCACGTGCAACGCAAGCTCGAAATAACTAATTATTTTTCTGAGCTAGATGTTAAGTGGACAACTGCACCTATTGAACCATCTCTACCCATTGTTCAACACTTTGGTCTTGGGTTACACACCTCTAAACCGCAGGCTTGGTCCCACAAACACAACCTTTGATTCTGGGTGATTTTCATCCAGAACCTGGGAACCACTCGACCCTGGGGCCTAAGTCTACACCATAATCTGGTCCACATCTGTGGACATCTTCTGCAGAGGGGTTTTAAGATCAACCTTTTGATTTTGATTCTGACACATACTTGTGAATTCTTAATTTCTTCTTTATATGTATGTTTTGCCTAGCTGAAAGAATTAAACTTAGCATGTGTGTATACACTCTGCTCTCCGCGGAGATGATCGGATTTTCATGACACTCAGGTGATATTCTGTTTACTCTGCCCTTTTCATGTCTTTATTTTCACAATGAGGACATTGCATCATTTAGGCATGAGGGGGTGGATAATCAAGTCCTGAAATCATTATGTTAACTTCGTAGAATTTCTTTTAGTTTCTTATAAAAAAAATTAAAATTTGAAAAAGATATAAAAGGAAAGAAATTAGGAAATGGGAACTTAGGCGTTTGGAAGTTATTAACTTTAGGAAATGATACGAGAGGACCTGAACACATAGACTCTTCAGGTCTCTGGACTTAATTAGCCTAGGTGTCCACTCAAATGTGGACTTAGTCTTGAGTCCTCACCAATTCAAATTCATTTTAAATTTTCCTAATAATTTGGGATGATAACTATGCGACTTATCAACCCACCCTCTGATTTGGAGGGACTTTAAGCCTAAGCATCTACACACATTTCTTGCACTGACTCACTTTTCAATGGTTTCTTCGAAAATTGGGCAGCTAATGAGTTATCTAGGGTGGTATGGCTGGCAAGTTGTCAGTGGTAACAACTCATCGGTTGGTTGTCCAGAGCCCAGCCACAAGACCATTTTCATTGTACTGCCTTTAGGTAAATCTTAGATCAGGAAAGCCACCTACTTGAAAACTAAAAAAATAGAGAGAAAAAGAAAAAAAAGAAAGAAAAAGGAGAGAAAAGTAATAATAATAATTAGACCACACTTCACCGCAAGAGTATGGCTGGCAAGTTGTCGGTGGTAACAGCTCATCGACCGGTTGTCCAAAGCCCAGCTCACAAAAAAAGCATAATAATTCTCGAAACACTTAGGGAAGAAGCGGGGAACTAGAATAAACTGGGGTGATATACACTGGATTCACCCTTGTGTTGACCCCATAAATAAAAGTAGGAAGAAAGCTACCAGTCAAAAAGATAAACCTTTAGGCAAGGTCACCTATGGTCGTAGAAACCCGAAGTCCGTTTGAACAGCCGCTTAGTGAGTCTTTCACTACTTTCACAAGATACTTAGTACTTAGAGTCCTTTTTAAGTCTTGGGCAGGTTGGGTAGACGTAAAAAGTTATCCCAGAACTCTCAAACTCCAAAAGTATAAAAAAATTAGAAAAAAAGAAAAATAAAAAAATGCATCTTCCCTTTTCAAATAAGGCGAGGACTTATGCGGTCTGTATTCTGGTAGACACCCTGGTACTGTTGAGTCTTCGTAGTTTAGGATCTTAGTTGAAATTTTCTATTGTTAATAAACGACTTAGGCCTAAGCGATCTAATCCTAATTCTGCTTTTATACATAGCATATAGTTTAATTTTTCTAGGAACTAGAAAAAGATAGGCATGAGGGTATGATGTAAACACATTTATTGAGGGTAAAATGCCTATTCATGCATGTTCCTAGGCTTAGATTTGTATTTCATGTTATAAATATTGCATAGCATGCATCATTCTACATTTAGAGTAGTTGTACATAATCTAGGTTAATTGCATCCTTTTTGTAGTTAGGAGAGAAGGATATTTATTTCGAAGCCTCGGATTGACGATCCGACCATACGGATTTGATCAAGACGACGATCGGAGTCCAACGCCTTTAAAATTACCTCGATCGGAGTCCCGTAGCACCATATGTAGTATGAGGAAGATCAACGGCCAAGGAAGTATGTGACACAATTTAGAGCTTCAAATGGCAAATCCAACCACGAGGATGGATTTGGGTCAACGATTACAGCCTAACGGCACGAAAATCGACTCAATCTGACCTCTGTAGTAGCCCCTACAACGAAAAGAAGATAGATGGCCTAGACTGCGCCACGTGGCGCAGCCTAGGCCGCCCATGTGCACGCATGAGCCACCGCATGTGCACGTGGAGGCGTGCATGCGCACAGCGCAGAGCTAGCACGTGAGGATGTGCATGCACGTGCTAGCGTAGCGGCAGCGTGGGCGCACGCTTGGTTGGCGCCAGCCTACAGCGATGCATGAGATGGACCTATAGCGACGCTTACAACTGTCACTAATTCTTTGCACGCCAGCAAAGCCAACTGTGGGTGTGAGCAGGCATGAGCTACCTACAGCGATGCTTCCAGTGACTGCCTGGAGATCACTAATGGTCCTACACCTATTTTTGCCTCTTTTTCTCCACTATAAAAGGACCTACACCCCCTCTCTTCCAAGCCATCTCTACCTACTCTACTCCCACCTACTCCCAAGCTCTAGCAAGCCTACCAACACTCAATTAGTGCTTGTTCTCAAGTTCCCAAGGCTCCCACTAGTGTAGCAAACCTCTACCTCACCAAATATTCATCCCTCTTCCCATCCCCATTCGTAGGTCACCTTGGAGCCATCCTCCCACCTCCATTCCGATAGCAAATCATCTCCTTCTCACCTCCATTCTGGAATCATGCCGAAGCTTTCCTCTACCCGACGTCCTCCTGCATCTCACCTCCATCGTCCCGCTCCTCACCTCCTTCATCCGAGCATCCGCCAGGCGCCATCATCTCGCCGTCGTTATGCCCCTCACCTCCCTCTCTTTTTATGCTTTCGTAGATTATTGTAATAGACATTAATGCAATACATCACATTAGATTCCATCTCTACCTTGTGATTGCTTGTCTCTTACTTCTAAAACAAAAAAAAAACAAAGCCCTAAAATACTAAAACAAACAAAATGAAGTGCGATTTTCAATTAAAGTAAACGTCGCCTCCCTATGTTTGACCCTAGACTCTCTTGGAGTTTCGGTATAAATTTTATTCAACCATGCGTTTTGCAACTATGACGACGAGTTACTTGTAACCCCTATTTCAAACACGCGAAACTCGTGCGACCAGGATGGGACCCCACCATAATCTAGTCCGCACCTGTAGACTTCTGACTCTGGGTCTAGCTAATTTTGCCTTCCCCTTCTTGACCTAGACCATTCAATTGATTTATCCCGTATTGTCTATGTACCATGCCTCGCTGAAGGCTATAAACTTAATGCTTCCTGGGATGCAACCAGGGGTTTCAAGCTGACTAGATACACGATTACAACTCTGGTGTTTTCTTTCCTTACCGTCTTGCATATATTTAATTTCCAAGATAGGCATGGGGGGATGATAGTTGTCATGATCTGAGTACAAAATTGTTATCTTGAACTAATTTAAAAAAGAAGAAAAGTTAGGTATTAGGAGCTTGTCAACTTTAGGAAATAATGCATAGGGACCTGAATGCGTAGACCCTTTAGGTCTTCAAAATTATTCAATGTAGGTGTCCACTAAAATGTGGAATTGGTCTCCAGTCCTCGCCACCATAATATATATTAATCTGGTCAATAAAGTACGGTGATAAGTATTTGACTTACCAACCCTCCCTCTGAATTGGGGAGATTTTTAGTCTAAGCATCTACAAACATTTTGCATTGACTCACTCATTGGCGATTCTAACGGAAATTGGGTAGCTAATGAACCTACTAGGGTGGTATGGCTAGCAAGTGGTCGGTGGTAACAGCTCATCAGCCGGTTGTCCAGAGCCCAGCCACTGGACCATTCTCTTTTATTACCTTTAGGTAAATCTTAGATCAAGGAAGCCACCTACTTTAAAAAGAAAAACAGAAGAAAAAAATAGAAAAATAGAAAAAGAAGGAAAAGAGAAAAAAGCCACACTTCACTGCATGAGTATGGCTGGAAAGCAGTCGGTGGTAATAGCTCAACGGCCGACTGTCCAGAGCCCAGCTCACAAAATGCACAAGTAATTCCCAAAACACATAGGGAAGAAGAGAAGTAGAATAAAGTAGGGAGATATACATCGGGTTCACCATTGTGTTGACCCCATTAAGAATGAAAAAGGTAGGGAGAAAGCTACCGATCGGAAAGATAAACCTTAAGGTAGAATTTTTAGGTCACCTAGGTGTTTACCGCTCTGAATCGGGGTTTTAAAATTGATACATTGCAATATAATCGAGAAAGTGCAAAAACAAATAAAATTTATGCTTGAATGGAAATCTGACGTCGAACGTTGGAAGCAATCAGGAAGTCAATCTCAAGATCACAATTCTAAATAAAAGATATAAGCAATTGCAACCAAAACTTATTCATGAATGATATATCAATAATTCAAGTATCAATATGCAAAAATGATGGGTTGAAATGGTGATTTGAATCACCAATTAACCCTTTTAATGTTAAGCTTCAAATATATCAAATGTATCAATAGTGATTATCAACCAATATTCCTCATCAACCAAGTTGAATGATGCAACAGTAGCTTCAGAACCAGCCGAACACAGTTCCACAGAAGAGGCAAAGGCCTCCTTAAATCAGCTAAGTATAGAGAGCAAAAGGTGTGAGGGGCAAAACACCCCCCACTCTCTCTCTCTTCTTTTCTCTCTCAGAATAGGCAGACCAGACTAGACCTAGGTAGCCAGGTAATCAGATCAGGGCCCAGACCTATGTGACGTGAGCATGGGCGAGGGAATGTGCGTGGACTGTACGAGCGGGACCTCACCCCGATGCTCTTGGAGGCAACCGACAGAGATCACAAAATCAACTTATCCCCTGCACGAGCTTCAGCAACTCATGAGGTGGGACTATCCCACCTGCTTCGTTCCTTCATGCAGTAGTAGGTGCTTCTTCATCAAATTGGTGTGGGAGAAGCTATCAACGTCCCCAATTGACAACCTAGGAAGCTTCTTGGGTCGAGTCCGCTTCGATTTGGAGCGAATGCTGGATGCTTCAAGGCTTGAATGTGAAGAACACACCGAAGAAGGCAGTGGCGGCGACGGCAGCTGTTCGGTGAAGCACCTGAAAAAAGTAGCATAGTCTTTCGACCTCGTCAAACCAGCTCAAAAGGTCCGCTGAAGCACAGTGAATGTGGCAGCGGTGGTTTCGAGATGTGGAGAGGTGTGTGTGCATAGGGCGGGGTCAGGGCAGAGCTGCAATGGCGGCGGTGTTTGGGGAGATGGTAGAGTGGATAATCGATGGAATTAGGTTAGGGCCTTAGTCGGTGGAGTTGTGGAAAAACTGATGGGGGTGATAGTGTCGAGGTTCGTGCAGTGGAGTGGCTGGATGATGTCACCGGAGCTTCATCGAAGCGAAGGGCAACGATGGTGTAGCATGTGGTAGCGTGGTTGATTTGAAGTGCAGGTGAGGGGGAAGTGATGTCGGAGAATAGAGGAGAAGGTAAAGGGTCTTAGGAGTGAGGAAGAGAGCTGGAGAGCTCCAGTCATGGCTTGACCAAAGCTAGAGAAGGAGATGAGGATGGCAAGGCGGCGACGATGCAGGAGGTAGAGATGGCAGTTGTGCTTTGGCTAGCGACAACTGTGATGTAGAGGGGAAGATGGTCCGTAGTCCAATTTGTTGATTGGACAGTCGAAAGAGGAGAACGGAGGGGAGTCACCGAAGCTGAGTTTGAAGGTGGCCGGAGATGGAGAAGAGGAGGTCTTCTCAGACCAAAACTCACTAAGGAGGTAAGGCAGGAGTTCGAGGGCTTAAATAGAGCTCCAAAGAGGTCTTTAGATCAAGAAAGAGCTCCGATTTGCTCTTTATAAAATCATGAAGCACCCATTGATTCCATGCATTCGCACACACGAATCAAAGGATTTTAGGAGTTAGGATCTATCCCAATAGGTTTGTCCAAGTATGAACATCAATCCCACCAAATTTGGTGGGTTTTGAGTGCCATTGAGTAGGATTTAGCCTGGTCAAAGCTCGCCTGGAGGTCAATTGACCTCCAATGGTGGAAAGGACTAATATGCAAAGAAGATGAAGAAGCTTGGGGGCTATATGCAAAGAATTCAAAAGTTAATGGCATTAGAGAAAAGAGTCAGACTGGACCAAAATGCAAACTTGGTCAAGATGATTTCTGATTGGGATCAAATTTTGGTACAAACCTAATTTGGAACTAAGGAATCTAATGCTAAAGTCGTTTTAGGTTTTGACCAAGTTTAACTGCGTAAATTTTGTAGAAAACCAAAATAGGGTAACTTTCTGTCTGTAACTCTATCTTAGGTCAAAAAGGGCTTTGATGGTCAAATCAAAGATACCAAACCCCATAAAATATTTTTCTATGAATTTTAGAGGTTTTAAGTGAATTTTATTCTGCACTGAACCTTAGTGAATTAAGCGGGTCTGTTTTGAGGGTTTTAGATGTCACTTAATTGTCGAAATGCATGAAAACCCATTAATATCTGCATGGACACACTTATTAGACATTAATGACCATATGACCTTTAATAAACTCCTGATGTGCCCCATGGTTATTCTGTATTTGTGAAATGAGATTAAAATTGCAGAAATAATCCTGGTTTCTTATCTTCTTCCTAAAACATGACAACATGCTTATATGACCCTTTGATGGTTATGTAGGAGCTTTTATCGACTTTATCAAACCAAATTGAGCTAGTTATGGTTCAGATGGTGTTCCCATCACTAGGGGCATAGAAACCCGAAGTCCATTTTACTTTCCATTGAGTGAGTCTATCACTTTCATAATAAGATGCTTAGTGCTTAGAGTCATTTTCGAGTCTTGGGTGGGTTGGGTAGCTATAAAAAGTTAGCATGAAATTCTCAACTCCAAAAATTGAAAAATTATAAAAGATGAAAAGGGAAAAAAATATATATATAGTTTTTCTTCTATATAAGATAAGGTAAGGAATTGGGCGTTCTACATTTTGGTAGGTAACCTAGGTGTCAAGAACTTGCTCTTTAAATGATAATTACTAAGGAAAATAACGCAGGTGATTCCTAATTGATTGCTTCCATTTTTTGTCTTCCCAAGATTGGGAGGTCGATTAGGGAAGAATAGAGGAGTTACCTACCCTGGAGTGGCTATTTTGCACGGAAGATCTCCTTGTGAAGTACCTCGCAAAATCACAAGAAAGCAAACAGGGCAAATCAGTGCTCAAATATAATCAAATATTGTAGACAATAGCGGTGAATTGCGCGTTGCTCCCCAGCAATGACGCCAAAATGTTTACGAGCAAAATCAAGGTTTATAAACGCTGCATTGTAGTATAAGTTGAAATCGCTTGAGAACAAATAGAATTTATTGCTTAAATTTTAGAAATGAAGTCCGAAGTTGAACACAGGGGCAAATAGAAATTTACACACTAATCTAAAAAAATATGTAACTGAGCATAAGAATTTAAACCAAATAATGATATTCAATAAATACTAATATGTCACATTAGATATTCAATGAATTCTCATGGATCTTGAGGCAATAAAAAAGTAGAGAAACTAAAACAATGGTGATTTAAATCACCAGTTATTCTCTAAGCATATATATCAAGCATTCAATCAATTTAAATATCTCAGCATTAATTCTAAAGTATCAAGCCTAAAATCAGTCATCAGGTCATTTAATTAGACGGCTTAACTGATAGGTGCGACAGTGCTTCCTTAGCACTGATCTTCTTTTTCCTCTTCTCTTCTTTCTTCATGACTTCTTTCCTTCCTCCTGTCTTTAGCTTCTTTGTATTCTTCTGTGCCTTCTCTCTTCTTCCTTCTTCTCACACATAAGGGAGGCACTCTCAAATTTGACTAAGTGTCACATAGGGCAAAACCTTCCCCTACCCCTACTCTCTCTCTCCTTCTCTCTTTAGGATTTTCCCTCCTAGGGCCACAGTCAGTGTATTCAGGTAAACGGGCACATGCACACCTGGAACCAGGCTCACCGGTAGTGGGTGGTGAGCAAGGTGTGAATAGGCTTAGGAGGGTAATCAGGTGCACCAGACTCACTGGTTAAGTGTCGCAAGTGAGGCGTGCATGGAGGGGTGTAGGGACCTCACACCCCATGAGTACTTGAGGTGAAAAGACCGGGCGACGAATTCAATTTATGCAATGTCGCTTGGTCATCAGCTTTTGAGGTGGGACTAAATGTCCCACCCTTCCTTCACGCAGGAGCAAGTAGTAGTTGTGAGGTCCTTCATGCAATTGCATGGATGCGTCTGATGGAGTTCCAAATTGAGGACCTGGAGGCTCTCCCTGGAGCTATTCCACGTTGCTTGGGCATGATATTGGTGAAGAACACAGTTGAAGGAACTTGAATGGCATCGGAGATGGAGGCGACGATGGGTGGAGGATGGCAACGACCTGAAACATAAAATAAGGCCTCACAGCCACATTAGAATAGCTTAGGATCTTTGTCAGACCATGACAAGTGTAGCAGAGGTGGTTTCGTGGAGAATGGTGGTCTATGGTGGCTAGACAATGGAGTTGGGCGGAGAACGGTCGGTTGGTTGACAGGTGGCTAGGGTGGTCGAGCAGCCCAATAGAGTTAGGGCTTTTGTGCGAGTGGATGTGGCGGAGATTGGGGACTTGTCGGTGAGGAGGATGGAGTGGTGTAGTAAGCAGAAGTCCTCACTGGAGTGTTCACCGGAGGTGGAAGAGAAGAGGGTGATTCACGACGTCAGTGTTTGAATTAGGGAAATAAGAAAAATAGAAAAATGTAGGGAAGGAGAGAAAGCAGAGAACCTAATCTAATGGTCGAAGGATGTAGAAAACCCATGCCGATGTGATGGCTGAATGTGGGGAAGATGAATCCTCCATAAGGGGCACGACAGCGAAGAAAGGGATCTGGATGCCCTAGCTTTGGCCCACTAGGCATAGACGAAGATGAGGAAGAAGGAGGATAGGCCAATTTGGTCGTTGGCCGTCTGTAGGAGGTCATGGGAGGATGCTCACCGGAGCTAAGTCGGAGGAGGGTTGGAGGGACAGTTTAGAAGAGGCTTATCGCCCTAAAACTAACTGAAGAACACGACTATGCATTGGGGGTGCTTAAATAGGGCTTAGGATGGGGTTCCAAGCTTGGAAATAAGCTTGGGAACCTTGGAGATTACACAAAAATAGGATACCCATTCCATCAGAGTGTTCACATGAGCTTTTGGGAAGGAGTTGGGATCCAAGTTTGGTCCCAATGAAAAGAGGATTTCCTAAAGAATCTCTGGTTTGATTTTAGGAAGGTTTCATCAATCAATCAAGCAGATCTCTCAAAATGAAGCTCGCTAGAGTAGGATTCTTGAGCAATAATGGCAAAGGGACCTTTTTGTGAAGACGACGACAAAATTGGGGGCTATTTGCAAGGAATTCAAAAAGTTAAGGGTCTGAATGAGATGGAAAGAGTATGATTGGACCAAAATGCAAACTTGGTTAAGATCTTAGATTGGGCCCAAATTTTGGTACAAACCAAATTTGGACCCAAAGAATCCATTGGTGAAGCTAGATTTAGGTTTTTACCTATTTTGACTGGGTAATCTACGTAAAAACCCAAATTAGGGCAAATGTCTATCTAGGACTCTATTTTGGGTCAAGATGGGTTCTGATAGTCAAATTGAAGGTACCAAGCCCTAGAGAATATTTTTCTATGAATGTTAGAGGGTTTAGGTGAATTTTATCCCGAGCAAAACCTCAGTTAATTAAGCGAGTCTATTTTTAAAGTTTCAGAAGTCATTTAATTCTCAAAACACGCGAAAACACTTTTTTTGCCTGTTCTAACCCACTTGTTAGACTTTTAAGATAATTTGACCTTTATCTAACCCTTGAGAAAACTAGTGGTTTTTCTGCATTCAAGATACGATGGTAAAATTGTAATTTTAACCCTGGTATCTTGTCTTTCTCTCAAAATGATTATGTAATGAATTAGGGCTCTCTTATAGTTATGTAGGAGCATTTATTCCTTGATAATGACTAAGTTGACGTGGTTGTGGCTTATGATGGTGTTCCCATCATACCCCCATTCCTAACTCTTGCTAGTCCATTAGCAATATCTCATGGAATTAACTTAACTTCTAGATCATGCCTTTTTATGCTCATATTTCTACTGTATGCTTTATTTTTCTTAGATTAGGTCAAAATTCCAATAATAGGCCTGATAAGTCCAATTTATTGGACATTTATTTGGCTTAAGTACATATGGAATACATTTCCTTATAGTCTAATGGCCTAAACTTAGTAATTAACCTTAGCTTACGAATATTTTGAAACTACTTTGCATTTTAATGCATACATTTATGCTCTTTGATTTGATATGTGCATGTAGAGAAAAAAAAAACAAAAAAATAATACATGACTGGACATGAATATAATTATCATTTGAAAGAAGGTATTCCCATAATTGTCCATCACTGCCGCTCCCTTCGCCAGCATTCAAATCCAGCAGTTGTGCATGCGAAGGGAGAGGCAGACGTTGCGAATCTGGAAAAGGTTAAAGGATCCTTTCCTCTGTGGCTCTATCCATCTTCCCTTCGCACTACAAGGATCTCTACCCTCGCCATCACCGTGCAACAAGTCTTCCCTGTGGCCGTGACGAACACTGTGGCATAGCCATTCTCCATTGCCATCGACCTCCATCTCTACAGTGGCGCACGGTGATAGTGTGCATCACCATCAGCCATTCCATCCACCTTCACCACCGTCAGCACTTTCATCACCATCATAACCACCCCATCCTTCTCCTCTTCTCCTTCGCTGCCTTCTTCTTCATCACCCATTCCCCTGTTCACACACAAACAAACCCATTGAATGCAGTGAATAACCCCTCCAAGCTACCTCTTTCAACGATGACCCCCAGAGCACCGCCAGAGCATCCTCGCCGATTACATAGACCACGTGCAGTGCACGCACACGGCCAACAGAAACGGGCCATCATCCGTGCCTCCACCCTCTCCTCCGTGCGCCAACTCCCCCAGCGCGCCCTCATTACACGCGACCACAGGCTACGATTCTCCTCGCATGCCTCTACCATGCGTGGAGCCACCTCATAGCAACAATTCTCCCATCAGCTGCCTCTGCTTCTTCTTCTTCGCCTTCGCCTTCTTTAGCAACAAAATAGAACCCAAAGATCTAGCCATGCTGTCCACACTGTCTCCCATCCCTGGCTACCCAATCCCTACGCCAACGCCACGGGGAATCTCCACACAACTCGCCAGCCTCTTCCTCGCCAACTACCACCATGAGTGCACCTCGCAGCTGAGCCATGAACTCCTTCGCCGCTCGTGACACAGTTCTGCCGTTGGACTTCCCGTGGGTGTGCAGCCACCACTGGCCACCTGAGCCCATGCCACCTACGTCATCGCAAAACCCTCATCTTGGCCAATCTCCTCCAAACTCCATCCGGTTAGCCAATCTCCTTCCCGTGCGCAAGGAGGAAAGAGGAAGAATCCTCTATTTTTGATTGAATTAATAATTACATTGATATGCCATTATTGGGATTTTAATCTTTAAATAAAATATTTTATATATTGAATGCAATTGCTGTCAACCCCTTGAGTTTTAACTATATTATATAATTGCATATCTATTCCATCTTTTAACTTTGCATACATAGCATGTTAAACTATAATTGTAGGTGACATTACGTTGGAATAATAAGATAAGGAATTTGCAAGTTTTATTAGGCTTAAACCTCCCTATGGATACGACATCTTTTCTGTGGTTTAAAATGGTATCTACTTTAATCTTTGATTGAGAGATTTCCACCACATAAATTACAATGATAAATGATTCTATTGCTATTTTAATCAAAAAAAATTCTCTCTATCAAGGCCTAGAGGTACTCAAGTACCAACCAAGATCCGGACCTAACAAGCTCTAGCCTTAGTCCATCGTGAAGGTTTTTAAGGCCCACAAGAACTAACCTAAGGTTCGTTGAACTCAACGATTAAAGCACCCATGCTTGTAACATGTTTAGCCCAAGTTCAGTTTGCAGTGCATTTTTTTCAAAGAGGGACAAAAGATTTTTTATTTTTGGAGAGTTTTCTCTCTCTTTTCTTTTCTTTATTTCTAACTTTGGATTGGCTTTACAACACGGTCTGTATCGGATTCCTGGTTCACACCATCAAACCTCGTAGGGTCCCTGGCAATCGATGTTCGAGATAGCACCGCCCATGGCAACCTCCAGAACCCTGGCTTTCAAGATTTCTAGATAATCTCGCCCATGGCATTCTGTAGCCAAATTCAGACCCTGGCAATCGACATTTCGTGATAATGCCACCCATGGCATCTGAACTAGCATAAGGTACTTACATGACCCTAGTAGGATATTTAGATATGCTAGGAGACAAGCACTGAGGAGATGGTATGTTATTGCGCATCTTCAAGGGGAAGTTCCCGCTTCTCTACACTGCGAACTCTTCCAAATCAACTTGTGTTGATCAGCTGCTCATAATCTAGGTAGCTTTTTTTCAGACGGAATTAACACTTTTGCGTGATTTTGATAATTAAGCACACTGAACCAGACTGTGTGTGGATTGGGGTGCTTAGGTTACCGAGTCTTGCAAACCAGCGGTCAGTTAACGTGGTTGAATAATCCCTAAGCCTTAGACTTAATACTTAAGCTTCGCATTTTCCCTAACCTCTTGTGTACTATAGAGATCTTAATGAATACTTGAATTTTTAAGCCTAAATACAAGCCCAAGAGGCCTAAGATCGGTGCTCATACTAATCTCTTTCTGACTCTTAGCACTTTTTGTCTTTTATTTCTTTCTTTTGATTTGGTCTAGAACTAAGTAAATTCCTTAATCTTTTACTAAAGACTATCTCTTTTTGTTTCAAACTGTGCTCCTTTTTGACATTTCAAGGTCACCTCCTCTTTTTTTCCTCCTCAAGAATGATATTCATTTAATTCACTCAAAATTTCCTCCCTTCTCCATTTTTTTGTTATTTTTCAATTTTTAATTTTTTTGGTTTTTTGGACTACGTATTTTTTTGTGAGAACCCTTCCAAACTTTTAATATTTGTGTGTTTACACTTTAACACCCCCCATGCCTAAGTTTTGTAATGTCTTTATTGTAAATGGAGGGTATGAAACACTTTTGGGTTCAAGAATTTGAATAGGATTATCGGATGGGTGAATGGGTCGGGAATGACTGTTGCGGATGATTTCAAGCACTGGTACGCATACCAGAGGTGGGATCAACTATTCTAAAATCATACACATAGTGCAATAGACCTGAAGTACAAAAGGATAAATAGAAGGATCTCAAGTTTTTGGAATGATGGGTTGCCTCTCATTAAGCGGTAAATTCAATGCCTTCAGCCGAGCAGAAAATGGTATGGAGGAGTGGTCAAATTAGATGAGTTTTGTAGAACAAGCACCTTGATCAAAAGCCTGGTTTGTCCAACCAGGTGCTTATTCAGATCAATAGGCTGATGATGCAACCCAAACCCAATCAATCTGGTGGGTTGATAGATGTGGATCAAGAGATGCGGGCCCACTAGATACTGTCGAGCTCAAGAGGATGTGGAAGTGTATAGCTAGGGTATGGCTGAGTTGGATCAGCCTGATTAGAGTAGAGATCCTCAAATGAACAAGAATCAGTGGAGGATGTAGGAACCCTACAGGAGTGATCAGAGAAGGATGGGGCATGATTTATAGTCAGATCAATGTCCGAAACCCGATAAAGATGTCGAGGAGAATCTTGTGCAACTGGCTCATTGAGAGGAGATTTAGAGTAGAAATTGAGTCTGGTTGCAGGTCGGGGTTGAGAACGGGTTTGGGAAGGTTTTGTATAAGTTGTGGAAAATGTGTTTTCTTTCAAATCATTGACCTTAGTGTCAGAATCAAAAGATGGGTCGTAGTTGCTGAGGTCGTAAATTAGCTTGTAATTATTAGGAAACAACAGTTCTTTGAAATCAGAGTAAGATTCAAAATTGTCAGAGAACTTGCGAGAATCATGTTTTGAATTTGATTCAGGATTCGAGATTCCACCACAGAATAAATCAAGATGTGGATAATCAGCAACTTGACTTTGGGTCTAGCTTATTCTCAAATTCCAAACTCAAAATGGTGTCCCTAATAGGCATGGCCTTAGGTTCTTAGCTTGTATGGAAGACCCAATCAAAACCCAACTCTTTCAACTCCACGATTTTTGTATCATAGATAGGCATGACTTTAGAAAAATCAATTTGTATCTTTGAGGAGGTTGGAGAGGTATATACAAGCCTAGAATTGTAGTTTGGATTCGAAATCTGATTTGTTTTGCAAGGGGCCTCATAATCATCCCAATAAGGCTCAAATCCAGATTCTAGGTTATGGGTGTGGGTTGGATCACTAGAATCTAGGTTGGGTTCTATAGGGATGTCAGAATTGCTCTCAAGAGTCACCTTATCAAAATAAGGTGCGGAATTTACACCCTCGAGAGGTTCTGATTCAATCTTGGTATCACAGGTGTTTGGAACATTAGGGCATGGTAGGGTTTGCTCATAATTGTGATCACCTGTAATCGGATCTTCCCCACCTATTTCAAAATCCAGTATGTTAGATACTATGAAATTTGAATTGGAATTCCTCTGGGTTGGGGGTCTGTATTAAACTTGCTTATCAAACCTAAGATTTGGGAGATTGTGCTGGCTAATCCAAGATGTCACAAGGGTGTACTGATGCCTATGATCGATAACTCGTTTCAACATCTGCATCACCTTGTCTCTTTTTTCAAGGTCATCTCGGTGTACTTTCAATAGTGATGGCTCAAATCTACAGAAGATATACTGACTGATGAGTCCATTTTAATCGACTAATATTATGCCTAAGTAACTTTAATCTTACCTTTTAGGTTTGTTAATTACTACATTAAGTTATAGAATGTTTGCATGCATCATGATTTAAGTTTACATCTATTTTATAGCATTCTATAAGTAATGATTTTATGTTTTTATGTGCAGGAAGAATATTGGGAAAAGAACAAGGAGGTGAGGGTAAATTTCTCTTTCTAATAAACGGAACCATCTTTTCCCCATCCTCCGGCCAGCCGCAACACTTCCCTCAATAGCTGCCTGCCAAAAATAGCAAAGGGATTTGGAAAATCCCTTAACTCACGCACGCAGGGAGCGGAGATAAAGAGGTGGGGAAAAGTTGGATGGGGAAGATCTTCTTCTTCCCCCTGGTGGGGAACCATCATCGAGGAACTGTGTAACCCATGTGCACTATGCACCAAATCCTCACTGCACCCTCCAATCACGACTGCAGGCACCCGTACCCTCGCAGGCGCTTCCCCTCGCAACTGCCAGGCTACACCAGCACAGCACCATCACCGCATCCTCCCTTCTAGCACCATCACCGCATCCTCCCTTCTAGCACCATCACCAGGTCTTCCACGGCTCATCTCCAGCTGCCCCTGTAGGCGCCCGCTCACGCACCCACACAGTGCCCACACATTGCATACATTGCACGAAGAAAGCTGAAGTAAGGTACGTCTTCTCTTGAGCGTCAATTACCAGTCATGCATATGCATTGAACCTAAATCTAAGACCACTAAAGTGCTTGAATCAAATTAATTCAGTGGTCACTTTAAAAATTGGGACTGCTAACAGGTTGGACTTTAAAATCTGTGATTGAAAATTGTGCGCAAAAGGATCCTGTTTGTGAAATTTCAAAAATCAAAAGACGATTGTAGGTTTGCACACTTGAGACACTATGCACCTCACACATAAGGTCACTAGATAAATTTCTACCTCTTCTCCTTTGCTCCACAAGGGAAGTTAGTCAGAAATCAACAAGCCTATCCACCAAGTTACTTCGGTTCGTCGTGTGTGGGCTCGATTCGAGACTTCCATCCCTTGCAAGTAGGTTATAGGCACCAGCGAAGGTTGGCCTAGGAAGCGTAATTTTTTGCAAAACTTGTTTGGCCACCACCTAAACATATAATTCTAAGACCTACAATCTACTAAAAACAGATCCCATTGAATTTGCGTTTGGTTTGATAGTAGAACTCTCTAGGAAGTTTCTACTTGTATTTTGATTTCTTCTAAATCCTAAGAGAGTTAAAATTGTTTTGGTTAAAGAAATGGATTACCCTTACTCCTATCAATTAGATTATCAGAGTCAATACTTCCCATCTTTTAATCAGGATCCCATGCCCCAAGCGTATCCATCCTTTGATGGGTACATTGATAATTCATGGGATCATTCTTATTCTTATCCTGGGAGTACTGGCTTGATAACTCCCACTTTTGAGCAAAGCCTAGGAGCGGGATTTCCCAACCCTGAAATCCCTACTTCCGTGCAAGCACACAACCCTCCCACCCTTCATGATTTTCCGTATCGAGGTTGGACTGATACCCCTAGGCAACCAGAGACTGAAGTTGACTATCCTCCCCAACCTGATAATAGTAGTCTCTCCTCTTTTATGATAGAAAAGCAAAAACAGCAAAAGGAAATGATGGAATCAATGGGAGAGATGTTGAGGAATAGTCAACAGTTAAATAAAGAAATAAGACAACTTAGCTACATGCTTCCCAATAATCCTGATCCCTACCCATACGATCATGATCATGAAAATAATTCTGAGGAACCCAATGACAATAGGGATCCAGTTTTATGTGGCTATCACTTAGACTCTCTCAATGAGACACGGCAACTAGAGGACAACGATCATAGTGATTATCCACCCGAGCTTTATTGGAGTAAAAAGCAAGGGAAGATGGTACCTCTTAAGGACCTTGACCCTAAAGATACTATTCTCCTTACCCCTACCAACTTTGGTCAAGGTTGTATTGTTCCAATCACTTCCCTTAAAGATTATTTGGTGGAATCTCATTCTACCCTTAGTGAGCCTACTCCTGACCCTCCACTTAGGGAATCAACACCTACCATTTAGTATCCTGAGGATTTAAATGCACCCAATGAAGGTAACCCTAACGGAATGGAGGATGAATTAGATCAATTTTGGTCTCAGGGATATGAAGAGTCTATTTCAGAAGATGGGGATGCCACAATAGAGGAAACTAGATTGAAAATCTAGAGTGAATCACAGGGGAATTATTTATCATTTGAGGATTTATCTCCAAAGGATACAAACCATATGGTGAAATCCAGATTCCTCCTTTCTTTTGAGAGTCATCCTCCATCAAAGCAGGAGTTGATATTAGAGGAGGACAAACAAAATAATGAGAAGTCTATGGGAGACTCTTGGGAACAAAACATGTCAATTGAGGATTTATGCCCCGAGAAGAATGAAGAATTCAATGATATAGGCTTGCTCCAAAATATTAAAACTGATCTTCCTTTAGGAATAATTAAGGATACTGATCCAACTCCTATCTTCATTAATGAATCACATATACACCTCGATAAAAATTTGAGTGAACCAAACGAATCTGGGGATGAGCTGAATAATAATGATTCTAACATTTTGACCTTGCCATCAAAGAGTTGTAATTGGGAGTCTACCCTTGATTCAAATATGACTCTGATCATTAATGCTAGGTAGGGTAACCTGTTGTCTACAACTGTTAGGGAGTATACACAATCTGAATCATTGTTGGAATTAGACCTAACACCGACTAAGCCCTCATTGGACTTAACCATTACCTTCCAACACTACAAACAACCCTTATACTCCCTAGCCGATCCTTGCCTCAGATCTCTGCTTATGTACATTGTTTCTAGAGAGCATATCAGGCCAGTACATCCTCAGGTAGAATGGCGAGTCTGGATTGATGCTTGTACTTTTACTTTCGCCATTCAAGGGTTTAAACTAATAATGTGTATATCTTTTAAAACCCATCCTGCTCTGGAGGATTATCCTCCACTTATTCCGTTTCGGGAGGTCCCTTTTCATATTCTGCTTATTATTCCTAGACCTCCCAAGGTAGCCAACAAGGTTCTTCGCTTTCTTATCTTTTGGCGAGCATTTGGTATTACGTTGCATCATCAACTAGCCAACATCCGTGGCTACCTGTTTTCTAGGCCTACACTATTACACATATTTTTAGGGCCTAACCTTGTCTATTTGGAACCAGACTTATAGGTTCCTTCTAAGTCTGGCTGCTGACAAAAAATGTAGCGCTTGTTGGGAGGCAACCCAGCTGTCTGAATAACACTGTTGTCAGGTGATGTCTTTCCTTTCTCCTCCTATTTTAATTTTACAATGAGGACGTTGTAGGATTTAGGCATGGGGAGTGCATTTGCATTTTACGAAGTATTCATGCATTTAGGTTAGCATATAAAAAAAAAATTCTCTTTTCTTGAGCTGAATGGGTTAGTCCCTAGCAAAGACCTTTGTCATTAGAGGTTTTTGTTCCTGAATTACTTCTTAAATATAGAATCTAGTACATTTATTTCACGTGCATGTAGACTTGGTAATGGATCATTGAGGAAAACCAATAAGCATTTGTAGTCTACTGAACCCTTGGATAGTTCATAGGGAGTCAAGCATACTATTTTCTAGTAGATCCACCTCATATTTGTGAGAATAAAGTAGAGAGATTACTGGTGTGCTAAGTCTAGTGCAAGGACTCTTAAGTTTTGGATAATTAGATGATGATACTTCAGAGTTAGGCATAGTTTTCACTCTGTATTCCTACGTGCGTACTTTGTGTCAATTCCTGAGAGTCACCAAATAAGGCTGATACACTGAGATGGAGTCTTAATAAAGCTATGACTATGATGGATGGTTACGACCGTCCTTCATAGAGTCCTCGGCTGAAGGAGGGCAATAGTGTCAAAGGTTAGAAATACGCCTCTCCTATCCATTCCTTCCCGGTGCGGAGAATAAGCACTTCCACCAAATAAGCCACACAATATCCTCTTGACCATCATCATCCCTAATAATGCCTCATAAATAAAAGTCTGTGTCGATTGATAAAAATAAAAAAAAAGGGGGAGAAAAGAAAAGAGGAAGAAAAAGAAGAAATAGAAAACAAAAAGTAAAATAAAAAGGAGAAACAGTTATATTATAAAAAAAAATGTCAAAGTTTATAATGTAACATTATTTTTGAGGCAACAGAACACCTATCGCGTTCCACCAAATACGATCCATACCTAACTTTTAGTATTTCTGATCACCCGAATTCTGGTTGAGGACTCTAACTTAGTTGTAGAGTTATTAGGACTTTAATTGAAGTGTGGATGCCATGTGTGGCCACCAAATAGTGAGTACAATTTCTAGATCTAGCAAGATTTGTGATCTCAGAAAGAAAGAAAAGAGGGAGTGCCCAGGAACATCAAGAGAGCACAGTTGTGTAGCCTCTCTCAGAGTTAACTTGTCTAATAGTCTATTAATCTAGAGTCTGTAGTACTTGACTACATGTAGCACCAAAGGAGTGTGTGCCACCAAATACAAATCCATTCTACTCGATATCTCCTACCTAAGCCAAAAGTCAGGGTCAAATTACAGATTATCTTCTGCTTTATCCCCGAGGGAAGTAATTGCCTATCCAAATAAAAATATTTGCAAGGGTGAAGTACGAACTCCCAATGCGAACTGGATTTTTAACTTGGATCCATTACATTGGCTTTTATCACATCACATTTGTCTGGATCTCTAAGGTTCTGAAATAGGAAAAGAAGAAATCTTCTGATTACTTGTATTATTTTTCATTTTTGCTAGGGACTAGCAAATCTTAGGCATGGGGTATTTGTTGAGTCCATTTTAATGGACTAAAATTACGTCTAAGTAACTTTAATCTTACCTTTTAGGTTTGTTAATAACTACATTAAGTTATAGAATGTTTGCATGCATCATGATTTAAGTTTACATCTATTTTATAGCATTCTATAAGTAATGATTTTATGTTTTTATGTGCTAGAAGAATATTGGGAAAAGAATAAGGAGGTGAGGGTAAATTTCCCTTTCTAACAAACGGCGCCATCTTTTCCCTATTCTCCAGCCAGCCGCAACTCTTCCCTCAACAGCCGCCGGCCAAAAATAGCAAAGGGATTTGGAAAATCCCTTAACTCACGCACGCAGGGTGAGGAGATAAAGAGGTGGGGAAAAGTTGGATGGGGAAGATCTTCTTCTTCCCCCTAGCGGGGAACCATCATCGAGGAACCATGTAACCCGAGTGCACTGTGCACCAAGTCTTCACCACTCCCTCCAGCCGCGACTGCAGGCACCCGCACCCCCGTAGGGGCTTCCCCCTGCACCTGCCAAGCCGCACCAGCATAGCGCCATCACCGCATCCCGCCTTCCAGCGCCATCACCAGGTCTTCCACCTCTCATCTCCAGTTGCCCCTGCAGGCACCCGCACAGCGCCCACCACAGCCGCCAATCGCCAGCAGGCCTGTGAAGGTGCACCGCCCCACCAGCGCCCTACCAAGCAGCCTACAGGCATCCGCCTCGCCTCACCCGCGCCCCTGCCAGGCCTGCAGCGCCCGCACCCCCGCAGGCGCTTCCCCCTGCACCTACCAGGTCACACCCGCACAGAACCCACACCCACAGGCGTTTGCGGCCCTCCAGCGTTGCCTCAAGCCAGTGCCTCTCCAGTGCCTGGCGCTCCTCTCTGCAGACCTCCTGCGCCTCCAGCGCCCGCACCGCAGCCAGCGCCTCTCCAGTGCCTGGCGCTCCCCTTTGCCAGGCCCGCACCTCTCTAGCAATTGCAGCACACACCCCTCCTTCCAATGCCATCCCTTTCCAGTGCCTGGTGCTTCCCTCTGCAGATAGCCCTCGCCACCAATGCGCCCATCTCCAGCCGCCCCTGCAGGTGCCCACTTTAGCACTACCACCAGAGCCCAGCATGCGAGGCGCATGCCCAGCCGCGCTGTTGCAGCAGCAGGACACCCGCGTATCCACGTGCGGCTGTCTCCTCCAACAGGCCGCCGGCCCTACTCCACCCGCCAGCCGCCACGTCATCGCCGTTGCGTAGCTCTCGTCAAGTAGCACCTCCCCACCGACTCTCGCAGCCAACCATGCACGGCCGCACACGCGAGGAAGAGAGGAGAAATCCTCTATTTTTATCTCTATAATAATTACATTCATTGCCATTGTCAATTTTATATTAATATTTTATTCAGGCCACATTGCACTGATGCACTCAGATTTTCCTGAAATTATTTTACTTGTGTTATGTGCATGTTTCTACCTTGAATTTCAAATTAGAATTGCATGGAAGTTGTATTTACATGATAAGCCATTACACATGGGTCATACACATATTTTTGGAGCTTAATTCCTGAAGTGAAAACTGCATAAATACCCCTGAACCTTTAAGGAAATTGCAAACTTCATTTAAAATAGCATATTCCTCGCATTAAAGTTGCAAAAGAGTTTGCGAACTGTGTATTCCTTGACTCGTGAATTTATTGGTCTATTCCTCCCTGTGGATACGACATCCGTTATTGTGGTTTAAATTCATATATGTTTAATCTTTGATTGAGAGATTTTCCACCACCTTTTGTGCTGCAATGATTTATTATCTTAATATTAATTATTCAAAGTGAAAACCGCTCTGCCACTGACCATTATGCCATCTCTCAATTTCCCGGTATTTTGGCATGAGAACATCCCAAGTTGCATCATTTTCTAGTTGTGTCAACATTAACTATGCTTGTTCTAAAATGAATGTTGTTGTGTTTAACACATTAACCTGTATATCCTCAAACGAATCTACTAACATGTCAGGTTGCATTTTGAATAAAAAATGGTGGAATCAAGATGTAGAATCAAAACTTAGGTTGAAATTGATTAGATCTGAAAGAGATTCCCAAGAAAATCTATGTATGTGCTCTAATAGAAGGGATGAGGGACTTGATGAGAGATTTGACCCAATCAAGGCACCAAAAATATTTTTGGATGACTAAGGCAATTTCTAGGCGAATGATACCTCTAAATCAGAAATTTGCACACCCAAGAATACCAGGGCAGCCAGGAAGGGAGAGCCCCACAAAGACCCCTACACGGTAGAGCATCCCCACGGGTTACAAGGTTTCCCATACCCGACCTTCCTTGTCACTGAGGGTCCAAGTAGACTGGAATGTACAAACTTGAGACCTTAAGTCTACCAATTTTATGTCCTATTTTGTGCCTTTGATTTCACTTGATTAAAAGTTAATTCAACTTGTGACCTAATTTGGAGGTTGGTTGGCCTACTAGGTAGACCAACTTCACCTAACTTGCCCTAAAGATGACAGATTGAGATCTAGGTCAAGACCTAGAAATCACACTGATTTGACTCTCAGGTTATTGGGTCCAAGGGTTTTAAGGTTCAAGTGAGATTAGAGCCTAATTTTAGGATTTTTGCTGATTAGATCTTTTTAACTAAGGGCTTGGGTAGCACACAAATGTTGATGGTTTTATTTTCTTTTATGTGGGAAAGTGTGAACTAACACTCCAAAACCCTAAAATTGAAACCCTAACTGGCTCTATTCTTTATCCAATTTGATCTTAAAATGTTCTCGTTGGACTTCAGACAAGAAGCGCATCATCCATGAAGATTAGAAACTAAGTGCAGTCCTTAATAGGCACAGGAAAGTTAGGGTAGGAATGTCAAAAAATCGTATCAATCTTCAATTAGATTAAAAAAAAAAAATTCGCAAATCAGGAACTTGCCCCTTAAATGATAATTATTAAGAAAAATAATATAGGTGATTCCTAATTGATTGTTTTCTTTTTTTTCTATCTTCCCAAGATTGGGAGGTTGATTAGGGAAGAATAGAGAAGTTACCTACCTTGGAGTGGCTATTTTGCGTGGAAGATCTCCTTGTGAAGTACCTCGCAAAATCATAAGAAAGCAAATAGGGCAAGTCAATGCTTAAATATAATCAAATAATGCAGAGAATAGCAGTGAATTGTGTGTTTCTCCCTGGCAACAATGCCAAATTGTTTACGAGAGAAATCGAGGTTTATAAATGGTGCATTGTACTAAAAGTTGAAATCACTGGAAAATAAATAGAATTTATTGCTCGATTATCAGAAATGAAGTTCGAGGTCGAACATAAGGAGTAAATAGGAATTTACACAATAATCTCAAATAATATGTAACTAAGCATAATAATTTAAACCAAATAATGATTTTCAATAAATACTAATCTCTCACATTATATATTCAATGAATTCTCATGTATCTTGAGGCAATAAAAAAGTAGAGAAGCTAAAACAATGGTGATTTAAATCACCAGTTATTCTCTAAGCATATATATCAAGCATTCAATCAATTTAAATATCTCAGCAGTAATTCTAAATTATCAAGCCTCAAATCAGTCATCGGGTCATTTAATCAGATGGCTTAACCGATAGGTGCTACAGTGCTTCCCTAGTGTTGTTCTTCTTCTTCCTCTTCTCTTCTTCTTTCTTCACAACTTCTTTCTTTCCTCCCATCTTTAGCCTCTTCTTCTTCTTCTTCTGTGCCTTCTCACTTCTTCCTTCTTCTCACGCACAAAAGAGGCACTCTCAGATTTGGCTAAGTGTCTCACAGGGCAAAACCCTCCCTTGTCCCCACTCTCTCTCTCCTTGTCTCTTTAGGATAGACCCTCCCAGGGCCACAGTCAGTGTATTCGGGTAAATGAGCACACACGCATCCAGAACTAGGCTCACCAGTAGTGGGTGGTGAGTGAGGTGTGAATAGGATTAGGCGGGTAATTGGGTGCACCAGACTCGTGGGTTAAGTGTTGCGAGTGAGGAGTGCGTGGAGGGGTGTGAGGACCTCACACCCTATGAGTACTTGAGGTGGTAAGGTTGGGTGACGAATTCAATTTATGCGATGTCGCTTGGTCGTCAGCTTTCGAGGTGGGACAAAATGTCCCACCCTTCCTTCGTGCAGCAGTAGGTAGCAGCTGTGAGGTCCTTCGTCCAATTGTGTGGATGCGGCTGATGGAGTTCCTGATTGAGGACCTGGAGGCTCTCCCTGCAGCTATTCTGCATTGCTTGGGCGTGATATTGGTGAAGAACACGACCAGAAAAGCTCGAATGGCATCAGAGATGGAGGCGACGATGGGCTGAGGACAGTGACGACCTGAAACATAAAATATGGCCTCACGGCCACATTAGAATATCTCAGAAGCTTCACCGGGCCACAACGAGTGTAGCGGAGGTGGTTTCATGGAGGATGGTGGTATGTGATTAGCCCATAGTTTGGATTATTTAAGTATTTATGTGCCTAGACATTAGGTTAATTCTAACAATTATTTAGCATAAATTAGGATGTAAATAGATTAATTCATATTTTTAATTTAATTACATAATCCATGCATTGCATTCATATTTTAAGTGTAATTAGAATTAGCTTAGAATGTCATTCATCTAATTAGTTAACCAATTAGGTCCATTGTTTTAGTTAACATAAAAGTTTAGGGTTTGTATATAAATAGCCATAATATTTTAACATTATTTTCATTATTCTTCTTCTTGCAGGAACGGCTGGCTGCCGCTCCAATGCCACCAGCTGCCGCAGTGAAGAACCCATTCAAGGAGGAGCGGATGTGCTGGATCTGGTCAGGTAGCTGATTTCAAATTTGTGCAGGCCACTACAAAAGGAGGAGGGAGGCAGCCGAGCTCGGGAGGCCTCAACCACCTACCCACCACTATGCAGAGAGATCTTCTCTCTTCCATTCCATACCGCCGGCCTCAACTGTGGCGGCGAGTCTCCACCACCGTGGGCGTGTGGTGTGACAGGCCACGCCGCCATCCGGAGCACGTCCGCATTACTGTGAGCACCTTAGCATGCATCTCCCTCGCCGTCGTCACCAACAACCACCGCCGCCGCCACTATGCAATCACCCTCTCAGTTAGTTAAGACGTTCGAGAAATTTCCTGGACGTTTGAAGCCACATCCCACTCTAGCAGCAACCACCGTCCGCCCACTTCACCTCCAGCGCCATCTCCACACCCTCCAGCCTGCGCACCCACGCCGACACAGCGCGCAACCGCCTGCGCACCCACGCCAGCAGCAGCCGCACCTGCAGAACCTCACCCGCTCACTCCTACGCCCGCTCACCTTCAGCCTGCACCTCATCACTCACCCGCGAGCACCCGGCTGCAGTGCACCCGTGACACGTTTAGCCTGCAGCACCACACCGCTAGCGCCCTCCAACCAGCAGTCCCGCGCGTGCCACACCGCGCATGCCCTCCTCCCGCCAACAGAGCGCGCACCGGCTGTAGTGCGTGCCCACGCCTCCAGCCAGTAAGCAGTAGCAAAGCCTACAGAACCTCACGCGCGCGCTCCTACACCCTCCTGCAATGCACGCTCACTGGCAACAACAGCTGCAACACTTGCTGCAGCCACCTCCGCCGGAGCTCGTCCGACCGACTCTGGCCACTGCGCGACACGCCGCCACCACCGTTTCGAAGCCCTCGATCCAAGGAACTTCCTCCGAGCTTCCCGCGTCCGGCCGTCCACTCCTCGTCGCGCATGGCAAAGGGGAAAAAATCCCCGTTTTTGCTACTGTAACTGGGCCATTAAAAGTTACATTTTCTACCATTGTCAATTTTTAATAATTATTTATTGATTCTACATTGCGACAAATATCCTCTAGTTACTCAGAATTGCTATTTCAGCATTGTTTCTTGTTTCAACCTTAATCTGAAGGCAATTCTGGCTTGATCTTGTCCAAACTAACTACGAACAAACATTTTTAACTGGTGCGAATTTAAATACGTCATTTCCTCCCTGTGGATACGACCCACTCTTCTGTGAGTAGTTATTTCTTTTTAAATATTGATTAGTCGATTTTTCCACCATATAAAACTGCAAACGACTTTAAAGTGAAAAATCGGTTCGTCAAATGGCGCCGTTGCCGGGGAGGCAACAAACACAATAACTTACCTGATTTTATTTTTATTATCTGTCAATTGCACAGTGATTTGACCATTTATTTATTTTTTTCTGTGCAAGAAAATTTGTGCAAAAATCAGCCATTGTGAGAGGTGACCCTTGACATCGCCAGAGGAGAATTGGACGAGCAATTTTGAAAGGAGGAGAAGGACGAGGATGCGATGGACATCATTGTATATTTAGTCGCTAGTCTGATAGAATTAAGACTTTAGATTTAATTTTTCATTGCATTTGGTTTGAAACCCATGTTCTAGGGTATATTTTGAGGGGTTTGTTCCCCGATTTTTTTTTGGGCCCGTGTTGGTAATTTTTGGGAGCATGTTCCATTTTCTTTAGATTTAGGTTTTTAGTTTTTTGATTAATTTTATTTTCTTATGCATAAGTAGTTTAAAAATAAAAAAGATAAAAAGAATGAGATGCCTGCAAGAAGCTGCCTGCCCTAGAACGAACCATTTAGGTCTGTATGAGCAACCTCTAGATTTATTTCTCTGCATTGCTTGCATTCTTGCATTGTTGATTGCTGGAAGCAAGGTACGCATTTTCTTACTTTGCATCCTATTCTTGATCATGCATTGCATTAGGACTTAATGCAAAGACCACCTAATCTGTACTGAATAAATCTAACAAGTGGTCACATATTTTCTAGAAAAAGGACTAATTAAAGGAGGGACATTTTAAACCAAGGATTTGATTTTCAAACTTGACGTGCGATTCAAAATTCAAAATCTTTTGCAGTGCATGCATACTTATTTCTCTTGCACCATGACACGCTTCTAGACACTCCTTAGGTTTGGAAATACTAGGACAAGAGCCCTCCTATCGTTGGATTCTGAAGTGTTCGGAACTTGAGATCAAAGGTTTTGTAAATCCAAAGAGGGGGATACCCTGTCACGGATTTTTGGGGATAGTTGAGAAGCACCGCCAAAGCATAGCTTCAAAGGAAGGCTTAGGCCTACTTGCATCCCTCAATCTTCCGTCTTTGAATTTACATGACCATTTGAGATTTAGGGAAGAACACCTAAGCTCCAACTAGGTCTTCTTAGGCGAGCCGAAGGTTGACAATAGGCACGTAATTGATTGGGAAAATTGTATTGTCACCTATAATCTGACTTAAAATCAAAAGCCTAAACTGGGAAAGAGCAAAAAGGTCCTTTTTGAATTGTGTTTTGCTTGGGGAATTTTGATTGAGGTGTGAGTTAGGCTGGACCACATTGATTTTCATCCTTTCACATCTTGTCCACACCCTCACCCCCACTCTGCATCCTTTGATCCTAGACGTCGAGATGGTCCATCCCTTGATGGACATAATGACAATCATTGGGATCCGTTTTACTCCTATTATAGGAGTATTGGCCTGGTTAAGCCCCAAATCAGTGAGCAGAACCTAGGAGCTGGATTTGCTTTGCCCAATATCCCACATACCATAGAAATACCCAACCCACCCTCCCTAAAAAATTATAATGGTTGGACAAACACTCCTGGGTACTATAAGCCTGAGTTTGACTTCTCTCATGATAGAAATGACCTCTCCTCTTTAAAGATGGAAATACAGAAAATGAAAAATGAAATGATTGAATTGTTAGGAGAATCTTCGAGAGTAGGCCAACAAGAAAGAGATGAAATTAGCCACCCAATCTACCCCATTGAGGATGACGTACACTCCTCTACAATAGATGCATCTCCCGTGGGAGAGCTACACTTTAAGTTGGAGGGAAATTCTGGGGAGAATAGTTACTTTTCAAGGATCAATTTTGAAACCTCCCCATTAGATGACACTTCCTTGAGAGATCCACACCTTAGGTTGGAGGAAAATACACATGAAAGTAGCTATGCATTGGATGAAGAAAGGTGGCAACCCGAGGAAGATGATGATAAGGTTGAGTATCCACCTGAATTATATTGGAGTCAAAAGAAGGGAATGATGGTACCATTGGAAGACCTCGACCCAGATGATAGTATTTTCGTGACATTTGATGAAGTGGGTCAAAGTCAAGTTGTTAATCCTACCCTCCCTTCAGATCACGATACGGAACTCAAACCCACCCTTAGGGAACCTAACCCTAAAGAAATTGACCTATCTGAGGAGTCTGATGTTACCAGTGTAAACCATTTACCTCAGATAGAGCGCCCTAGGGGATCTGCTGAGATATTAAATGATTCTAGACCTCGGGAACATTATAAATTGTGTGATGAGGTGGAAGACGAATTATATGAGGAACCTACATTCAAGATTTGGAGTGACACTAAGGGTGATTATGTCTTATTTGAAGATTTAGCCCCTGAGGATGTCACAAATTTGACCAAATTAGGTTTCCTTAGCACACCCATTGATGATATTTCTCCTCATGATGAAATGATGGAAAATTTGGAAGCAATTTCTAAGATTTATGTGGATTCACATATAGACTCCGGGGAAGATTTGACTAAAGAACAAAAACCTCGGGATGACATTGATAGGATAATCCCTAGATCTGTTGCTTCCAACCTGCCTTCATTCATTTCGAAGTCACCCTCTAATTCGCTTATATCTTAAAGCGAAATTGTGACTCCTGATGAAGAGCAGGAAGATACATGTGATGGTGCAAGGAATGCTAGGGATGAAATAGAGGATTTAGAAAGAGTGTTTGGGATGGACACCGAGCTGATTAAACCCAACCTAGATCTTATGGCCATCTCGCAACCTCGTAACTTGGACACCCTAAACGATCCTTGCCTTAGAGAATTGCTCACTTTTGTTTTGACCAGGGGGCTTAACAGACCAATATTTCCCGTAATGGAGTATCAGGTATGGATTGATGATTTCTTTAGGCAGTCCATTACCCTGGGGGTTTATCTCTGCACCATTCCTTCCCCATTCTTTTTGGAGGATCCATCTTATCCTCCCTCTACCCCTTTGGAGGTTATACCTGTTTATCCTTTAAAACCTCTTCTGGTGACCTGGGAGGATTTAATTCCCATTTTAGTTGGGCGAGCATTTCCTATTGGGATTCATCATCAGCTCGCCAACATCCTAGGTTACATATTTTCTAGGCCAACATTGCTTTGCTCATTTTTAGAGCCTATTTCTGCAATTCCTGAACCTGATTTGCAGGTTCTTTGGCTGTTCATCCTAGCTCTGACCCAGGTAATATCCTTCTATGCAATGAGGACATTGCAGATTTTAGGCATGGGGGGGTGTACTTGAGGATATACATAGCATAGTGCATTCATTGCATACATTTGCATAAAATAATAATAATAATAAATAAATAAAATAAAATAATAATAAAAAAAAAGCTTTGAGCTTAACTGGCTAGATCTTGCAGTCTTAAGCAAATCAGAACTCTAGGGTAGACTAAATTAATTCTAGGGTCAAACTTTAGAAGCTAAATGAGCTGTTAGCTTTAGACCTTTAGGGTCCTTTGTGGACTTAAAAACTTAAGTAGGAGTTAAGTTGCGGACCATTCCTTAAGAGGTTGAGGAAGGGAAACTAGAGTTTGAGTTAAAAGGTGGGGTAGTACTTGGAGTCTTATTCTACCTTTTGGTTTACGGGTCCTTGTAACCCAAGCGTCCAAATTTCACACACTTGGTCTGGTAATTAACTTAATTTCTGTCTTTCTGAAAAGAGATTTGGTTCTCTTAGTTTTGACTTAGGAGAGGCTTGAAAACACATTTTGATTGGAAGAGTTCCCACCGCAGGAGAGGGGAGTATATACTCACCTTTAGGATGCGATGATAACATATTACCTCCTCGGCGCTTGTCTCTTAGGATATCCATCCTACTGGGGGCATGTAAGTGCATTGTGCAGTTCAGGTACCATGGGCGGCCCTATCTCGAAGTGCCGATTGCCATAGGCCTGAATTCGCTTAAGAAATCCATGGGCGATACTATCTCGAAGTGTCGATTGCCAGGAGTTCTTGGGGTCGTTATGGGCGGTGCTATGTTGAAGCATCGAAAGCCAGGCACCCTTCGAGGTATGGTAATGGGGACAATGAATTCGACACAGACCATGTTGATAGCTGATCTGAGGTTAGACTTAGAAGAATAAAAAAAAAAATATATATATATATATAAAATCCTTTAACTCAAATAACTCAGACCAATGCACAGGCACGGATGCTTTAATCTCAGGGATCAATAAACTTTAGGGTAGAGTCAGAAATCAGGGAAACTTATGCCTGCAACTCGTCTTTAGCCGACCTAGTCTGTAACTTAGCAACTACTTAGGAAACTTGGGTCTAGAGTCTGAACTTAATATGCTTTTGATGGAAGAATAAGTGAGTTGATTAGTCTACTTGGAGTGCTAGGTTTCGCTTAATTTTGCTAGGGACTAGCAAAAACTAGGCATGGGGGTATTTGATTAGCCCAAAGTTGTAGGCTATTTAAGTATTTAAGTGCCTAGACATTAGATTAATTCTAACAATTATTTAGCATAAATTAGGATGTAAATAGATTACTTCATATTTTTAATTTAATTACATAATCCATGCATTGCATTCATATTTTAAGTGCATTTAGAATTAGCTTAGAATGTCATTCATCTAATTAGTTAACCAATTAGGTCCATTATTTTAGTTAACATAAAAGTTAAGGGTTTGTATATAAATAACCATAATATTTTAACATTATTTTCTTTATTCTTCTTCTTGCAGGAACGGCTGGCTGCCGCTCCAACGCCACCAGCTACCGCAGTGAAGAACCCATTCAAGGAGGAGCAGATGTGTTGGATCTGGTCGGGTAGCTGATTTCAAATTTGTGCAGGCCACTACAAAAGGAGGAGGGAGGTAGCCGAGCTCGGGAGGTCTCCACCACCGACCCACCACTGTGCAGAGAGATCTTCTCTCTTCCATTCCATACCACTGGCCTCAACCATGGTGGTGAGTCTCCAACACCATGGGCGTGTGGTGTGACAGGCCACACCGCCAACCGGATCTCGTCCGCATTACTGTGAGCACCTTAGCGTGCATCTCCCTCGCCGTCGTCACCAACAACCACCGCCGCGGCCACTATGTAATCACCCTCTCAGTCTGTTAAGACGTCCGGGAAATTTCCCGGACGTCTGAAGCCACACCCCACTCCAGCAGCGACCACCGTCCGCCCACTTCACCTCCAGCGCCATCTCCACGCCCTCCAGCCTGCGCACCCATGCCACCCACACCGACAGAGTGCACAATCGCTTGTGACCCATGCCAGCTGCAGCCGCACCTGCAGAACCTCACCCGCTCACCCGCGCATGCTCACCGTCGATTTTTCCACCACATAAAACTGCAAACGACTTTAAAGTGAAAAATCGATTCGTCAGTATGTGGTGGCCAGACGATGAAGGAGTTGGGCGGAGAATGGTGGGTTGGTTGATTGGTGGCTAGGGTCGTCGAGAGGCCCAATAGAGTTAGGGCTTTTGTGTGGGTGGATGTGGTAGAGGTCGGGGACTTGTCGGCAATGAGGATGGAGTGGTGTAGTGAGCGGAAGTCCTCATCGGAGTGTTTGCCGGAGGTGGAAGAGATGAGGGTGATTCACGGTGTCGGTGGTTGAATTGGAGAAATAAGAAGAATGGAAAAATGTAGGGAAGGAGAGGAAGCTAGAGAACCTAATCAAACGGTCAAAGGGGGTAGAAAACCCACACCGTTGTGATGGTCGGACGTGAGGAAAATGAATCCTCTGTAAGGGGGACGGCAGCTAAGAAAGGGATCTGGATGCCCTGGCTTTGGCCCACCAGGCGTAGACAAAGATGAGGAAGGACGACAGGCCAATTTGGCCTTTGGCCGTCTGTAGGAGGACGGGGGAGGATGCTCACCGGAGCTAAGTTGGAGGAGGGCCGGAGGGAGAGTTTTGAAGAGGTTTTTCTCCCTAAAACTAGCTGAAGAGCATGGCCATGCATTGGGCGTGCTTAAATAGGACTTAGGATGGGGTTCCAAGCTTGGAAAGAAGCTTGGGAACCTTGTAGCTTACGCAAAAATAGGATACCCATTCCTTCAAAGCGTTCGCACGAGCTTTTGGAAAGGAGTTGGGATCCAAGGTTGGTATTAATGGAAAGAGGATTTCCGTAAGAATCTTTAGTTTGATTTTGGGAAGGTTTCATCAATCAATCGAGATCTCTCCAAATGAAGCTCACTGGAGTAGGATTCTTGAGCAATAATGGCAGAGGGACCTTTTTGTGAAGACGACGACAAAATTAGGGGGCTATTTGCAAGGAATTCAAAAAGCTAAAGGTCTGAATGAGATAGAAAGAGTATGATTCGACCAAAATGTAAACTTGATCAAGATGATCTTAGATTGGGCCCAAATTTTGGTACAAACCTAATTTGGACCCAAAGATTCCATTGGTGAAGCTATGCTTAGGTTTTTGCCTAGTTTGACTAGGCAATTTATGTAAAAATCTAAATTAGGGCAAATGTCTATCTAGGACTCTATTTTGGGTCAAGACGAGTTCTGATAGTCAAATTGAAGGTACCAAACCCTAAATAATATTTTTCTATGAATTTTAGAGGGTTTAGGTGAATTATATCCCAACTAGAACCTCATTTAATTAAGCAGGTCTGTTTTTAGGGTTTCAAAATTCATTTAATTCTCAAAACACGCGAAAACCCTTTTCTACCTATTCTAACCCACTTGTTAGACTTTTAAAACCATTTGACCTTTATCTAACCCCTGAGAAAACCCATGGTTGTTCTGCATTCAAGATATATTGGTAAAACTACAGTTTTATCCCTAGTATCTTGTCTTTCTCTCAGAATGATTATGTAATGAATTAGGGCTCTTTGGTAGTTATGTAGGAGCATTTATTCCTTGATAATGACTAAGTTGACATAGTTATGGCCCATGATGGTGTTCCCATCAGTGCTGTTGAATCTTTGTGAGTTAGGTACATAGTAGAAATTTCCTTCTATTGACAAGTAACTCCTACCCAAGTTATCAATTCCTTATTCATGTTGTAGATAGCATTTAGGTTAACCTTCCCAGGGACTAGCAAGGGGTGGGCATGGGGGTATGATGACTCTACATATAATGACAATAATTCTATCAATTAGAGTCAATTTCGAGGGTACATGTGAATTAATGTAATATTATAGTGGACTTGGGAGCATTGCATGCATGCGTGTGTTATTCTTGCATTAAGATTACTTATAAATAATGTTTAACGACCATGTGCACAAGTCTGTAATAAAATAGCTCTCAGATGAGCAATCGGACCACATTGATAGATCCGAATCGACGAACGGAGTCCAACAGACTTAAAATTACCTCAATTCAACCTTCATAGCTCCCACAACAAACCTGAGAAGTGTTGGTCATTGATCTGATGTTCAACAGCTCACAACGTGACATGTGGCAGTCGCCCACACTCTCCATCGCACTCCAATGTCCATCGATCAATCCTTCATCATGCACTCACCACCATCCGATCTTCATCAGACACATGCTAGCACTCCACTTCGTGCCATGCCTACCACCGGATGATCTCCATCCAATGCACACCACCGCTAGAGCATCTCGTCATCGCCATGACCATCCGCAAGGATAGTATTGTGGTTGGATGAGGCGCTCGCATGCACACGGCGAGCATTCGAGGTGCACCTCACCCTCCACATCGCAACAAATCAAAATTGGGTTGATCAATCAGATCTGACAGTTAAGGAGCAACCACATGATGCGCCATCTTGCCATTCGTGCAACACACATGCGATCACACCCCCGAGCACTCGCCATCATACACGCATGGGGTGTGATCTGAAGAAGCACGTGAGGCAAGATCTGGACCATCGATTCTCGATCGAATGGCTACAAGCATGCACGCATGGATCATGTGCGATGGCAGCTGTGTGTGCGGGAAGGATAGCCAACTAAGCTGGGGCTTTAGCAACACCTACGATGGAGCTTCAGCGATGAATTGAATGTCATTGTCGACCTGAACATGATTTTCGGTTCCTTTCCTCCATTATAAAAGGACCCATCAACCTCTACTTTTGGGGCATCTTCTGCCAAGTAACTCCCACACTCCATAGAGCATCCAAGCAAGGTCTCGGAGACTTCGAGCTACCGACGAAAGCCCCTCCACCACCGTGGCTGCCTAGCCTCTCAATTTAGCTAGTTTCTTTAGGTTCATACGTATTATTTTAAGCTTTCCTCTTGTATTATAATTGTAAAATGGTTCTATCTATTACAATGGATTATTTTGCTTGGTTTTGTAGCTAGCCATTATCGCATCGACATCATAAATCTCTAACCGTATCTCTCTCTTTCTCCTCTCTCACTCTCCACCTATCTCTCTCTCCTCACAAACAAATTGAACAACATATCTTGCGACGTTAAAGTGATTATCGGATTCGATTCCTTGCCTCCCTGTGTGCGACACTCGTACTCACGTGCCATTTTTCCTATTAACATTGATGTCGTAAGTGCATGCTGCAACGAATGAATTACATAAACGTGTTTTGCAACATCAATAGCTCAACCAATCCATTGGTCTGGGGGTGATAAGGAGCCAAGATACAATGCGAGACCCCATACTTTTTCATTAGGGACTGGAAGTTCACATTTGCGAAATGAGAGCCAACATCGCTGATTGGTCGTGCATATTTTGCATGTTAGAAATCAGGGTTACGAATGACCCATCATCGTAGTTGCAAAACACGTCGATCAGATAAAATTTATACCTAAACTCCAAGGGAGTCCTGGGTCGAACACAAGGAGGCGACGTTTACTTTAAGTGAAAATCGTACTTCGATTCGTTTCTTTTTGGTATTTTAGGGTTTTGTTATTATTTTGTGTTTTTTAAATAATAGACAAGCAATCACAAGATAGAGATGGAATCAAATGTGTTGTATTGCATTAATGTTTATTACAATAATCTATGAAAGCATAAAAAGGGAGGGGGGTGAGAGGAAATCTCTTGAATCAGCTATTCCGTGAGACAACGTTGCTTGGTGGAAGCTCAGACGAAGGTGGCAAGGAGAAGGACGACGAAGGTGAGATACAGGAGGACATCGGGTTGAGGAAAGCTTCGACGTGGCTACAGAATGGAGGTGAGAAGACGGAGATGATCTACTACCGGAATGGAGGTGGGAGGATGGCTCCAAGGAGACCTATGAAGGGGGATGGGAAGATGGAAGAATATTTGGTGGGGCAGAGGTTTGCTACACTAATAGGAGCCTTGGGAGCTTGAGAACAATCTCTAATGGAAAGTTGGTAGGCTTGCTAGAGCTTGGGAGTAGGTGGGAGTAGAATACATAGAGATGGCTTGGATGGGAGGGGTGTAGGTCCTTTTATAGTGGAGGAGAAGAGGCTAAAATGGGTAAAGGACTTTTAATGACCTCAAGACCATTGCTAGAAATGTTGCTGTAGACAGCCCACATCCGCTCACAACCTTAGCTAGCTCTACTGGCATGCAATCAAGTAGTGACAGCTGTAAGCGTTGCTGTACGTCAGCGTAGCTGTCATTGAAAGTTGGCACCAACCGCGCTTGCACCCACGTTTGCACTCGCGCTGCATTGTCACCCATCACGCGTGTTGATCGCGTGGTGCCCTACTGTGTGCGCACTGTCATGTGCTGGCGTACACATGTGCCCGTATGCTGCGCTGCCGCTGCTGCTTTGCATGCGTTGCTACTGCTACTGCTGTCCATGCAGCTGATTTGAGACTTGGAGTGGGCTGTAGGGATTTGAACCCACACCCCTTCCTTGTGAACACCACGTCAACCAATGCGCCACATCTCCCTATGCGTCGTGAAGAGGATTTCCGACTATGTGGTGAGGGTGCTCTCTCAGCTATTGGATTCTCATCGAATGGCTGAGATCACTTGATGATCAGCCTTTGGAGAAGTGGTGGGTGGCCTTGGGTGCTCCAGATGGTCCCACGTGGCATCATCTAGACCATCCACCCTTCAGTGCTTGCAGAGGATTCCACGGTTCTCGGATCGAGGTGATTTCTGTGTTGTCAGACTACGATCATCGCTCTGGATGCATCTGTACGGTCAAATTTTCCATCCAAAACCCACATGGATGTCGCATTGTCCCCTGGCCATATAAAATGAAGGAATTAATATACAAAACATGCAACTATCATAAATGCCATGCAATGGATGTTATGCAGTATTTATAACATGATGTGCAATGTCAAGCCTAGGAACTATCATAAGTATGCATTTTATAATTAATTTATGCAAGTTTATCATACCCCATGCTTACTTTTTGCTAGTCCCTAGAAAAATTAATCTAAATGCTATGTATAACAATAGAATCGGGATTCAATTATTTAGGCAAAATTTGTCGATTGCTTTAGAAAATCTCAACCCCAAGACCTAATTACAAAGACTTATCAATGCCCAGGTGTCTACCAAAATGTAGACCGTCCAAGCCCTTGCCTTATTTAAAATAAAAAAATTCTTATTTTTATTTTTTTCTAATTTTTTTTTACTTTTGGAGTTTGAGAGTTCCGGGATAACTTTTTACGGCTACCTGACCCACCCAAGGCTAAAAAAGGACTCTAAGTACTAAGCATCTTTGTGAAAAGTGATAGGCTCACAAAACGGTCGTTAAGACAGACTTCGAGTTTCTATGACCTTAGGTGACCTTGCCTAAAGGTTTATCTTTACGATCGGTAGCTTTCTCCCTACTTTTATTTATGGGGTCAACACAAGGGCGAACCCAGTGTATATCTTCCCATTTTATTCTACTTCCCCACTTCTTCCCTACATGTTTTGGGAATTATTGTGCATTTTCTATGAGCTAGGCTCTGGATAATCAGCTAATGGGCTGTTACCCTCGACAACTTGCCAGCCATACTTGTGCGGTGAAGTGTGGCTTTATTATTTTCTCCTTTTCTTTCTTTTTTTTCTAGTAGGTTGCTTCCCTGATCTAAGATTTACCTAAAGGCAGTACAATGAAAATGGCCTTATGGCTAAGGCTCTGAACAACCGGCCAATGAGCTATTACCACCGATAACTTGCCAGCCATACCACCCAAGTCGGTCCATTAGCTACCCAATTTCCGTAAAAACCATCAGAAAGTGAGTCAATGCAAAAACAAATGTGTGTAGATGCTTAGGCTTAAAGTCCCCCCAAATTAGAGGGCGGGTTGATAAGTTGCATACTTATCATCCCAAATTATTTACCAAATTAAAATAAAATTTAATTGGTGAGGACTCGAGACTACGTCCACATTCAAGTGGACACCTAAGCTAATTAAGTCTGAAGACCTGAAGAGTCTAGGTGTTTAGATCCTCTCATATCATTTTTTAAAGTTAGTAACTTTCAAATTCCTAAGTTTTCTTTTCCTAATTTCTTTCTTTCTATATCTTTTTCAAATTTTCAAATTTCTTTTAAAGAAACAAAAAGAAAATCTACAGAGTTAACAAAATGATTTTAGGATTAAGTATCCACCCCCCCATGCCTAAATGGTGCAATGTCCTCATTGTAAAAATAAAGACATGAAAAATGGCGGAGTAAACAGAATATCACATGAGTGTCATGAAAATTCGGTCAGCTCCGCAGAGAGAGGAGTGTATATACACGCGCTAAGTTTAATGCCTTCAGCTAGGCATAACATACATACAAAGAAGAAATTCACAAGTGCGGGTCAGAATCAAAAAAAAAAATTGATCCTCAAACCCGCCAACAGAATATGTCCACAGATGTGAACCAGATTATGGTGCAGACCCATGCCTTAGGGTCGAGTGGTTCTCAGGTTCTGGATGAAAATCACCTAGAACCGAAGGTTGTTAAGCTTGCGGGGCTGGGCCTGCGGTTTAATGGTGTGCAACCCAAGACCAAAGTGCCAGACAACAGGTAAAGATGGCTTAATAGGTGCTGTTGTCCACTTAACATCTAGCTTAGAAAAATAATCAGTTATTCTAGGCTTGGGTCACAAGTGAAAGATATCATAAGGGTCCGTATAGAAAATAGGTGGTTTCAAGTTAATAGGTACCCTTATATCCAAACTTGTTTTTCCCTCAAAATTAATCTCCCAAATTTTCATTTCAACATTCCTATCCTCCAACATCAAGTGCTCAGGTTCTGGGACCTCTAGCATATCATTCACCCCATAAGATTCTCCCAAGTCCAGAAATCGTGGCTGACTCAAGATTGACTTGGGTATAATGATTTCCAAATCAAAATCAATCCCTTTGGGGTGTGGTTGATGAATAGGGCTATTGATTGAATCTTCTAGTAAATGAAGATTCAAATCCTCCAAGTTAGCCCCAATTAAATCCAAATCTTCAATAATTAGGCTATCAACTGGTTTGTCAAATTCCTCAAGCCCACTTGTCTTACTAAAATCCACTTCCATAAGTTCAAGTGAGACTTCACCACAAGATTCTTCACCCTCAGATTCAAAGAATCCATGATCCTCATTTATCTATGTCTCAAAATCATATGTCATTTCATGGTCCGTGGAGACATTTTTCATCGCTCCTAGGCTCAGGGATTTCGGGTGAATCAATCGGTTTATCATCAATTGGTTGCTCTAGCCCAACCTAGTCATCCCCAGTTTCAGAAAATGTATCTGATGAGTCCATTTTGATGGACTAATATTACACCTAAGTAACTTTAATTGTATCTTTTAGGTTTGTTAATAACTATATTAAGTTATAGAATGTTTGCATGCATTACGATTTAGGTTTACATCTATTCTATAACTTAATATGTTCTTTTTATGTGCAAGAAAAATAATTGGCAAAAGAATGAGGAGGAAAGGGTAAATTACCCTTTCAAATAACCGGTGGCTGTTCTTTTCCCATCCTCCGGGCACCCTCAACATCCGTCGGCCAGAAATAGTTAAGGGATTTGAAAATCACTTAACTCTCGCAGGTGCAAACTAAGAGGAGTTAAAAAGGCAAGGCGGAGAAAGGAGAAGAGATCCATCTTCCCCCCTGCGGGGAACTGCATCAAGCGTGCACTGTGCACAACTTCCACCATCTTCTCCACTGCCACCACGTGCACTCCAACCTCTCCAATGCCACCTCTGCCTGCATCCGCCATCACCAAGTTCTTCATCGCCTAGCGCTCCTAGTAAGTGCGCAAGTCAAGCACCACCAGCACTCCCGTAGGTGCACGCCTCAGCCTTACTACCTTCAGGTGCACCACCTGGCGCCCACTCCTACACCGCACTGCCCTCACCCACGCCCCTGCAGGCACCCGTAGGTGCGGCAGCAGCCCGCTCACCAGCCACCGCAGCCAGACCGCACCCGCACTCCTACAGGCGCACCCGCAGACACCCCACCGCACCTACCTCTGCTCACCCCTGCAGGCACTGCTCTAACTTCACCACAGCCACGCCCTCCTACCAGCCAGTAGGCACGTGTGCCCCCTCCTGCAAGCACTTGCTTCAACCCTCTACAGCGCCTGCTCCTTCTCAACGCTGCACGCCCGTAGGCACGTGCCTTAACCTCCAATGCCCACCTTCCCTTCCTCCGCTAGCGCCTTCAACCTGCAAGCACGCCATCTGCACCTCCTACCACACCCGCAAGCGCGCCATCTGCTCCTCCTGCCACATCCGCAAGCGCACGCCATCTGCAGCATGCACGGCAGCGCCAGCGCCCGTCCACTGCCGCCACTCCTCCATCGGCCGGCCACCTTCGGCCATCTCCGTCGACACCGCAGCCTCCATCAGATAGGTCTCATCCTCGCCAACCTCCCTAGCGAGTCCACAGCCCGTCGGTGCTCTCTCTCTCTCGCGAGGAGCAGAGAGAGAAAATGCACTGTTTCCTCTGATATTAAAAATTACATTCATTGCCATTGCCATCAGAATTTAATTTTTATTTATTATTATTGTATTGTGGCAAAATTGCACATGCACACTCATATTTTCTGATAATTGTACGTTATTAATATTCAACTATTTCAAGATTGGTTTTGGGCTTAACCTGTGCACTAATTTTCTCTAGTATATGTCAAGTGAAAATTACATAAAATCATCATATATTTATTGAAGATTTCAGTTAGGGAAAATTGCACATATACCCTTATCTTTTTAAGTTATTGTGAATCTACTTTCCATTACATTTTATGTCAGATTTGAATAGAGATTACACACTTTACTGAAAGAATATAAAATAATCGCGAGTTTATTGCATAATTGCCTCCCTGTGGACACGACTCGCTCTTTTATGAGTGGTTTTTTTTTTTTTTATTAGTCGATTTTTCCACCACTTAAATACTACAACGCAAAGCGGAAAGTCGACTCTTTCAAATTGGCGTCGTTGCCGGGGAGGCAACGGATGCAATAGATTCACATTATTATCTTTTGCGAAATCGTCTGATCATTTTTATTATTGTGTGAGGAATCTACACGGCAACAGGTGCAGCAGAGCGACGACATTGAACCTGAACGACGCGCCCGACGGAGATGATCTTTTTGGTGGACCTTGATGCCACCTGGAGGACAGCAACAGGAATGCGTGGGCCTTGATCCTACGCACATAGGCTTACGAAGAAGCCTGTTTCTAATTTAGTTAGATTTAGTTAGATAGACATTAGAATTAAATTACAGTCTTTTGGACCCTTGTTGGGTTTTTTTTTTTTTGGGAACGTGTTCCCAGTGCCACTTTATTTCTTATCGCTCTTGTATGTGGGAGCGTATTTTCAGGAGCGTGTTCCCATTTATTTAGATTACAGGATTATTTGAACTGCATTTCGATTAGTTAGTTAGATTAGGTCTGTTTGTTATTATTATTAAAAAAAAAAATTTTGAACTGCCTGTTAGAAGCTGCATATCTATAGGACGACCATCTAGGACTGAATGAGTAGCATCCAGTTTACTTTTATTGCATTGCACTCATACATTGCACGAAGAATGCTAGAGTAAGCTACGTATTTTCTTGAGCATCAATTACCTGTCATGCATATGCATTGAACCTAAATCTAAGACCACTAAAGTGCTTGAATTAAATTAATTCACTGGTCACTTTAAAAATTGGGACTGCTAAGAGGTTGGACTTGAAAATCTGTGACTGAAAATTGTGTGCAAAAGGATCCTGTTTGCGGAATTTCAAAGAATCAAAACACGATTATATGCTTGCACACTTGAGACACTGTGCACCTCACACATAAGATCGCTAGATAAATTTCTACCTCTCCTCTTTTGCACCACAAGGGAAGTTAGTCAGAAATCAACAAGCCTATCCACCAAATTACTTTGGTTCCTCGTGTGTGGGCTCGATTCGAGACTTCCATCCCTTGAGAGTAGGTTATAGGTACCAGTGAAGGTTGGCCTAGGAAGCGTAATTTTTTGCAAAACTTGTTTCGTCACCAACTAAACATATAACTCTAAGACCTACAATCTACTCAAAATAGATCCCTTTGAATTTGCATTTGCTTTGACAATAGAACTCTCTAGGAAGTTTTCTGCTTATATTATGAATTTTGCTAAATCCTAACAGAGTTAAAATTATTTTGCTTAAAGAAATGGATTACTCTTACTCCTATCATTCAGATTATCATAGTCAATACTTCCCATCTTTTAATAAGGATCCCATGGCCCGAGCGTATCCATCCTTTAATGGGTACATTGATAATTCATGGGATCATTCATATTCTTATCCTGGGAGTACTGGCCCGAAAACTCCCACTTTTGAGCAGAGCCTAGGAGCGGGATTTCCCAACCCTGAAATCCCTACTTCTACACAAACACCCAACCCTCCCACCCTTCATGATTTTCCGTATCGAGGTTGGACCGCTACCCCTAGGTAACCAGAGCCTGAAATTGACTATCCTCCCCAACCTGATAATAGTAGCCTCTCCTCTTTTATCATAGAAATGCAAAAATAGCATAAGGAAATGAATGAATCAATGGGAGAGATGTTGAGGAATAGTAAATAGTTAAATGAAGAAATAAGGCAACTTAGCTACACGGTTCAAAATAATCTTGATCCCTACCCATACGATCATGATCATGAAAATAATTCTGAGGAACCTAATGACAATAGGGATCCAATTTTATGTAGCTATCACTTAGACTCTCCCAATGAGACACACCCACTAGAGGACATTGATCATAGTGATTATCCACCTGAACTATATTGGAGTCAAAAGCAAGGGAAGATGGTACCTCTTGATGACCTTGACACCAATGACAGTATTCTCCTTACCCCTACAAACCCGGGTCAAGGTTATATTGTTCCTATCACTTCCCCTACTGATTATTTGGTGGAATCTCATTCTACCCTCAGTGAGCCTACCCATAACCCTCCACTTAGGGAATCAACACCTATCATTCAGTATCTGGAGGATTTAAATGCACTCAATGAAGGTGACCCTAACAGAATGGAGGATGAATTAGATCAATTTTGGTCTCAGGGATATGAGGAGTCTAATTCAGAAAATGAGGATGCCCCAGTAGAGGAACCTGGACTGAAAAGCTGGAATGAATCATAGGGGAATTATCTATCATTTGTGGATTTACCTCCAGAGGATAGAAATAATATGATTAAATCCAAATTCCTCCTTTGTTTTGAGAGTCATCCTCCATCAAAACAGGAGTTGATATTAGAGGAGGACAAACAAAATAATGAGAAGTCTCTGGGAGACTCTCAGGGACAAAACACGTCAATTGAGGATTTATACCCCGAGAACAATAACAAATTCAATGATATAGGCTTGCTCCAAAATATTAAGACTGATCCTCCATTAGAAATAATTGAAGATATTGATCCAACTCCTAATGAATCACATATACACCCTGACAAATATGTGAGTGAACCAAACGAATTTGGGGATGAACTGAATGATAATGATTCCTACATTTTGACCCTGCCATCAAAGAGTTGTAATTTGGAGTCTACCCATGATTCAAACATGACTCCGATCATTAATGCTTGGAAGGGTAACATGAAGTTATCTACAACTGTTAGGGAGTGTACACAATCTGAATCATTGTTGGAATTGGACCTAACACCAACTAAGCCCTCATTGCACTTAACCATTACCTTCCAACACTACAAACAACCCTTATACTCCCTAACCGATCCTTGCCTCAGGTCTCTGCTCATGTACATTATTTCTAGAGAACATATCAGGCCAGTACATCCTCGGGTAGAATGGCAAGTGTGGATTGATGCTTGTACTTTTACTATTGCCATTTATGGGTTTGAACTAATAATGTTTGTATCTTTTAAGTCCCATCCAATTCTGGAGGATCCTTCTTATCCTCCACTTATTCCATTTTGGGAGGTCCCTTTTCATATACTATTTATTATTCCTAGACCTCCAAGGTAGCCAACGAGGTTCTTCGCTTTCATATCTTCTGGCGAGCATTTGGTATTACCTTGCATCATCAGCTCGCCAACATCCCTGGCTGCCTGTTTTCTAGGTCTACGCTGTTACGCATATTTTTAGGGCCTAACCTTGTCTGTTTGGAACCAGACTTATAGGTTCCTTCTAAGTCTGCCTGCTGATAGAAAATGCAACGCTTGTTGGGAGGCAACCCAGCAGTCTGAATAACACCGTCTTCAGGTGATGTTTTTCCTTTCTCCTCCTGTTTTAATTTTATAATACGGACATTGTAGGATTTAGTCATGGGGGGGTACATTTGCATTTTAGGAAGTATTCATGCATTTAGGTTAGCACATAAAAAAAAAATTCCTCTTTTCTTGAGCTGATTGGGTTAGCCCTAACAAAATACCTTTGTCATTGGAGGTTTTTCTTCCGGAATTATTTCTTAAGTTTAGAATCTAGTACATTTATTTCATGTGCACATAGACTGGGTAATGGATCCTTGAGGAAAACCAATAAGCATTTGTTGTCCACTGAACCCTTGGACAGTTCATAGGGAGTCAGGCATACTATCTTCTAGTAGATCCACCTCATATTTGTGAGAAGAAAGTAGAGAGATTACTGGTGTGCTAAGTCTAGTGTAAGGACTCTTAAGTTTTGGATAATTAGATGATGATACTTCAGAGTTAGGCATAGTTTTCACCCTCTGTTCCTATGTGCGTATTTTGTGTGAATTCTTGAGAGTCACCAAATAAGGCAGATACACAGAGATTGAGTTTTGATAAAGCTATAACTATGGTGGTTGGTTACGACCGTCCTTCATAGAGTCCTCGACTGAAGGAGGGTATTAGTGTCAAAGGTTAGAAATACGCCTGTCCTATCCATTCATACCTACCTTTTAGTATTTCTTATCACCCGAATACTGGTTGAGGACTCTAACTTAGTTGTAGAGTTATTAGGACTTTAATTGAAGTGTGAATGCCATGTGAGGCCACCAAATAGTGAGTACAATTTTTAAATTTGGCGAGATTTGTGATCTCAGAAGGAAAGAAGAAGAGGGAGTTCACTGGAACATCAAGAGAGCACAATTGTGTAGCCTCTCTCAGAGTTGAATTGTCTAATAATCTAGAGATCTAGAGTCTACAGTACTAGACTATATGTAGCACTAGATGAGTGTGTGCCACCAATTACAAATCCATTAAGCTCGATATCTCCTACCTAAGCCAAACGCCAGAGTCAAATTATAAAGTATCCTTTACTTTATCCCCGAGGGAAATAGTTGGCTATCCCGAAAGCAATATTTACCAAGGGTGAAGTACGAAGTCCCAGTGTGAATTGGCTTTTTATCACTTGAATCCGTTACTTAGGCTATTATCATGTCACATTTGTCCGGATCTCTAAAGCTTTGAAATAAGAAAAGAAGAAATCTTCTGGTTACTTCTATTACTTTTTATTTTTGCTAGGGACTAGCAAATCTTAGGCAATGGGGTATTTGATGAGTCCATTTTAATGGACTAATATTATTCCTAAGTAACTTTAATTGTATCTTTTAGGCTTGTTAATAACTGTATTAAGTTATAGAATATTTACATGCATCATGATTTAGGTTTGCATCTACTCTATAACTGAATATGTTCTTTTTATGTGCCGGAAAAATAATTAGCAAAAGAATGAGGAGGAAAGGGTAAATTACCCTTTCAAATAACTGGTGGTTGTTCTTTAACCCATCCTCTGGGCACCCTCAACAGCTGCCAGCCAGAAATAGTTAAGGGATTTGAAAATCCCTTAACTCTCACAGGCGCAAACTAGGAGTTAAAAAGGCAATGTGGATAAAGGAGAAGAGATCCATCTTCCCCCCTGCGGGGAACTGCATCAAGCATGCACTGTGCACAACTTCTACCATCTTCTCCACTGCCACCATGTGCGCTCCAACCTCTCCAATGCCACCTCTGCCCACACCCGCCATCACCAAGTTCTTCACCGCCGAACACTCCCAACAGGCGCACAAGCCAAGCACCTCCAGTGCTCCCACAGGCGCGCGCCTCAGCCTCACCGCCTTCAGGTGCACCACCTGGCGCCCGCTCCAACACCACACTGCCCTTACCCGCGCCCCTGCAGGCACTCGCAGGAGCCCACTCACCGGCCACCGCAGCCAAACCGCACCCGTACTCCTGCAGGCGCACCCGCAGACACCCCACCACACCAACCTCCGCACACCCCTGCAAGCACCGCTCCCACTTCACCACTGTTGCGCCCTCCAACCAGCCAGTAGGAGCGCGTGCCCCCTCCTGTAGGCGCTTGCTTCAACCCTCTACAGCGCCCGCTCCTTCTCCACCTTGCACGCCTGCAGGCGCACGCCTCAACCTCCAGTGCCTGCCTTCCCTTCCTCCACCAGCGCCTTCAACCTGCAAGCACACCATCTGCACCTCCTGCCACACCTGCAAGTGCGCCATCTGCACCTCCTGCCTTACCCGCAAGCACGCACCATTTGCAGCACGCGCGGCAGCGCCAGCACCCGTCCACCATCGCCACTCCTCCTCCACCGGCCAGCCGCCTCCGGCCAACTTCGTCGACGCCGCGGCCTCCATCGGATAGGTCTCATCCTCGCCAACCTCCCTAGCGAGTCCACAGCCCATCGGTGCTCTCTCTCTATCGCGAGGAGGAGAGAGAGCAAATGCTCTGTTTCCTACGATATTAAAAATTACATTCACTACCATTCCCACCAGAATTTGATATTTATTTATTATTATTATATTATGGGAAAATTGCACATGCACACTCATATTTTCTGATAATTGCACGTTATTGATATTCAACTATTTCAAGATTGGTTTTGGGCTTAACCTGTGCGCTAATTTTCTTTAGTATATGTCAAGTGAAAATTACATAAAATCATCATATATTTATTGAAGATTTCAGTGAGGGAAAACTGCACATATACCCTTATCTTTTTAAGTTATTATGAATCTACTTTCCATTGCATTTTATGTCCGATTTGAATAGAGATTTCACACTTTACCGAAAGAATATAAATTAATCGAGAGTTTATTACATAATTGCCTCCCTGTGGACACGACCTGCTCTTCTATGAGTGGTTATTTTTATTTTTATTTTTTAGTCTATTTTTCCACCACTTAAATACTACAACACAAAGCAGAAAGTCGACTCTTTCAGTATCCCCCCTAACAGATGCCTGAGTGGGTTCTGACATTGGCTCTCCTAAAGGGAGTTCATCTTGGGAATCATCCCAAGATTTGACTAGGGAAACTGCAAATTTCATCCTCATCCTTGATAATTTCCTAAGAAGAAACTCACCCAGGTCCATATCCCTAACAATTTAGAGAAAATCCAATAAAGAGCTATTCAGCTTGTCAATCATTTTTATCATACGCTCCAATTATTCAGTGCATGGTGTTGGCTGAGCTTCTAATGATTGTAAAGTGTTCCTCAAATTAGCCAACTCCCTATCCTGGATCTGGTCTGCCTAAACTGATTAGTTCGATTCAAGTTGGGGTGGGTTTGGATTAAATCTAAGGGAGTCAAGATGTCAAGGTTCTTGGGTCCCTCCCTAAAAGTAGGTTGTTCAAGGTTGTTCAAAGGATGGTGGTGACCTATTTTCAATGGAATACTTGGGAGGGTAGGTGTTATAATCATTATATCCTTCCTGACTGTAGATCGGGTTGGTTTGGTGATCAAAGGATGAAGATCTATAATCATTATAGCTCTGGGAAGGATAATAATCATAGTCTTGTTATCCAGGGTTAGGCCCTGGACATTGAGGTCTGGATTTGTATCTCCAATCAAAGTCATCCCGACTAGTGGATGGGTAATTACAAGTCAAGTCGGGATAATAATCATCTTGGGGATAAGTGGTGCTAGGAGGATAGGATGTGAAATGTGTGTAGGATGTGGAAGGGTACATGGTGAAGTAAGGAGGGAAATCAGAAGAGAAAGAAGTAGCCCTACAATACAAAAATACAAGTCTATCCTTAGGTTCGGTAGCCTAAAGGTCTACATACTCTAAGAATCCATCCTAAGATTATGGATGATTTACTCTACTTATGTATAGGCAATCCAACCAGTTAGAAGGAGGGACTGGGGAGAAGGTTCTTCCTTTGGCTTGTGCCTCCGGTTCCTAGTGTACCCCCTAGTCGCAGTTGTTTGACGCTACTCCCCTAGCTAGACATCAGATTGACTAGTATAAAAGTAGGTTGATCGTGAACAATCTCAAACTAGATCCTGACGAGCGAACCAATCCTTAGGGCCAACATCTAATCAATTTTAGTTAGGCTTGGGACAATGGTGCTTCAGGAATGTGATGGGCCCTTTAGATGGGCTGTGCCCTTAATGATCAGTTAAAATGTGTGTGCATGCACAACTAGGGTTCTCAAACAAGGTTATTTGATGATGTGCCTTTTAGGATTTAACCTTGTTTAGTAGCTTTTAGGGTTTAATTCTTTGGTTGGTTCAATCAAGATTTAGTAAAACACTCCAAGTTTTGAAAGCACTGGTGATGATATGTTCCTTTAAAAGAAAAGAATAATGTGGAGTGCCTAGTTCAGCCCTAAGAATCAACCCTAAGTGGCAAGCTACTTGATGGATCAGTTTTAGATTGAGTGGTGCGGCCCAAACAGCTCAATCAATTGGCCTATTGCACCACTTAGTTAAGGCACACAAGAATGCTTAACCTATTCAGATTTCTACTCACTTATGTGTATTTAGTTGAAGTGTACTAGGTCCATAGGTCAGATCCCAGTTAAGTGGTAGAATCAAAGTGATTATGCACCTTAGGATAAGAAGTTGTGGGTGTTAAGTGTGTAGCTTTCAGAAAATCCCACAATTAGATAACAATTTTTTTATTTTTTATTTATTTATGTGGATGGCGAGGTGAGTGGAGGTGGCAAACAAATAACCAAAATCTACCCTAGGGTTTTTGCAAAGCACCTAAGTTGATTTGGGTTTGAGTTATTAGGTTATGGAATGAAAACTAAGGTGGGGGTGGTGTGGGGGACACTTACAAAACAGTCAATTTGCACTTTACTCTGATCTACCGCACTTGGATCTCCATGCTAGGGTACTTGCAAGATAATAATTCAAAGATAAGTGGGGTTAATGTTATGTAAATGCAAAGAAGCATAGAAAACAATAAAGTAAATTCTATTGCTTCCCCAGCAACGACACCAAAATGGTTGCCCACATTTCGCGTGTTAGAAATCAGGGTTACGAGTAACCTGCAATCGTGGTTGCAAAACACGTTGATTAGATAAAATTTATACCTAAACTCAAAGGGAGTCCCAGGTCGACCATAGGGAGGCGATGTTTACTTTAAGTGAAAACCATGCTTCGATTCGTTTCCTTTTGGTATTTTAGGGTTTTGTTATTTTTTTGTATTTTTGAGAAAAAGGCAAGCAATCACAAGATAGAGATGGAATCAAATAAGATGTATTGCATTAATGTCTATTACAATAATCTACGAAAGCAAAAAAAGAGATGGGGGTGAGAGGAAATCTCCCGAATCGGCTGTTCAGCGAGACAACGATGCTTGGTGGAAGCTCGGACGAAGGAGGTGAGGAGAGGGATGATGGAGGTGAGATGTAGGAGGACGTCAAGTTGAGGAAAGCTTCGGCATGGCTCCAAAATGGAGGTAAGAAGACAGAGATGATCAACTACCAGAATGGAGGTGGGAGGACGGCTCCAAGGCGACCTATGATAGGGGATGGGAAAATGGACCAATATTTGGTGGAGCAAAGGTTTGCTACACTAATAGGAGCCTTGGGAGCTTGAGAGCAAGCTCTAATGGAGTGTTGGCAGACTTGCTAGAGCTTGGGAGTTGGTGGGAGTAGAGTAGGTAGAGATGGCTTGGAAGGGAGGGGGTGTAGGTCCTTTTATAGTGGAGGAGAAGAGGCTAAAATTGAGTAAAGAACTTTTAGTGACATTCATACCGTCGCTAGAAACGTTGCTGTAGATAGCTCACATCCGCTCATGCCCTTAACTATCTTTGTTGGCTTGCAATGAAGTAGCAACGGCTGTAAGCGTCGCTGTAGGTCAGCCCAGCTATCACTGAAAGCTAGCACCAACCGTGCATGTGCCCGTGCTGTGCTGCCACCGATCTCGCTCCCTAATCGCGTGGCGCCCCACTGTGTGCGCACTGTCAGGCGCTGGCTTGCATGTGCACGTGCGCACTGCGCTGTCGCTACTGCTTTGCATGCGCTGCTGCTATTGCTATGCATGCGACTGATTTGAGATTAGGATGTGGTTGTGGGGATTCGAACCCACGCCCCTTCCTTGTGAACCACTGTGTCAACTAATGTGCCACGTCTCCTTCTGTGTCGTGAAGAGGATTTCCGGCTGCATGGTTAGGGTGCTCTCTCAGCCATTGGATTCTCATCCAACGGCTAAGATCACTTGACCATCAGCCTTTGGAAAAGTGGCGGGTGTCCTTGGGTGCTGTAGATGGTGCCACATAGCACCATCTGGACCGTCCACCCTTCATTGCTTGCAGAGAATGCCACGGTGCTCGGATAGAGGTGATTTATGCGTTGTTGAACTGTGATCATCACTCCGGATCCATCCGTACGGTCAGATTTTCCATCCGAAACCCATATGGATGTCGCATTGCCCCCTGGCCATATAAAATGAAGGAATTAATATACGAAACATGCAACTATCGTAAATGCCATGCAATGTATGTTAGGCAGTATTTATAACATGATGTGCAATGCTAAGCCTAGGAACTATCATAAGTAAGCATTTTATCATGAATTTATGTGAGTTTATCATTGATGATGGGCTTAGGAACACTAAATCTGGAAAATATGTTGTCCTAAATGAACCAGAGAACAACTTTATGATCATTTGTTCTAGTGGGTACGACTTCGATCCATTTCAAGATTAGTCAAAAGGAAGTAAGATGTACTCGAAGCCATTAGATCCTAGAAAAGGTCCCATTAAATCAATTCCCCATATATCAAAGATTTTGTACAATAATCAGATTCAAGGGCATCATATCGCATAGGCCCATGTTGCCGTAGGTATGACAATGAGCACATGCCCTACAGTACGATTGTGCATCTTTGAACATTGTGCACCAAAAGAACCCACACTGGAGGATCTTCGTTGCGGTTTTACACCCAAAGTAATGGCCATTGCAAGGCTGGTCATGGCAGAAAGAGATGATATCATTGACCTCATTGTCGGGAATGCATCTTCAGATTACTTGGTCATTACTGATGTGAAATAAATAAAGATCTTCCCAAACATAGTATTTGTCATCGGACGGGAGGTCACCCAATCAAGTGGAACTTTCCCTATAACCAAGTAATTAATGATATCAGTGAACTAGGGAAGTCCAGTAATCGCCATGAGATGCTCATTCAGAAAATGCTTAGTGATAGGTCCGGAAGGGTCAATGAACGAAGAAGGAAGGCGAGGTAAATGGTCAGCTACCACATTCTACTTTCCCGCCATGTCACAAATTTCGAGATTGAATTCTTGCAATAGCAAGATCCAGAGGATTAATCTAGGTTTCACGTCTTTCTTCGTAAGTGCCTTACCGTAGTGTGATTCGAGTAAATTATGACATGGGATCCGAAGAGGTATGACCTGAATTTCTCCAGACCAAATGCTACAGCCAACAGCTCTTTCTCCGTAATCGTGTAATTATGTTGAGCCTCGTCTAGTGTCTTGTTAGCATAATATATTACCACAAGTTTTCCATCGATTTTCTGCTCCGCTCCTACTACGTAGTATTTGGGTTGAGACCAATCAGATGCATCGCACATGATTTCTAAGGGTTGAGACTAGTCAGGAGATTATAGATTGGAGCTTGGGTAATTCAGTCACATGGTATTTCGAATGCGTGAATGCACCCACTTGACATCTCGAAAGGTATGTCCTTTGAGTGAAGATTTGTTAAGGAGCATGCAATTTTGGAAAAATCATGTATGAATCGGCAATAGAATCTGATGTCTTTAAACAAGGAAGGTACAGGTAATTTGGAAATTAGATTCACCTTGGCTCAATCACCTTGGATACCTTTCCCAGAGAAATGATGTCCAATCACAATGACCTTAGGAACCATAGAGTGGCTCTTTTCCCAAGAGAGAACTAGGTTCACTTTGATGCATCTTTGGAGGTTTTGGACCAAGTGTAGGAGGAAATCATCAAAAGACTCACCGAAAATCAAGAAGTCATCCATAAAGACTTCAAGGTATTTACCTACCATATCAGAGAATATGGCTAGCATGCATCGCTGAAAGCTGGTAGGTACATTGTAAAGCCTGAATGGCATCCTACAGAACATGTACGTAATGTAGGGGTAGGTAAAGGTGATCTTTTCGTAATCTTCGGGATGGATTGTCACCTGGTGTTTATCGCTTTTTGAGTAAAAAGATTTTTATATCGTTGTAGTTGCAAATCACATTGAAACAAATAACATTTATAAATTTTTCGGTAACTACCGAGTCTTTCGCAGGGAGGCAAAACATGATTTTTCGTGTGAAAGTTTTTTGGAAAGATGTTTTAAGCAAATATTTATATATATATATGTATATAAAGACAAGCATTCATGAGATCAAATAAACATTTTCTTGCTAAAGAGAATGTCTCACAAATCTAATGTAACTGAATGCTTGAAAATAACATGAAATAGAAGAATAAGCTAATCAAGAGGAAAAGAAGAAGAGAATGTGGAGGAGATAATGGAGCCACTTCTGAAATGCTTGTGCGAAGTATGGTAGCACCTCAGATCCAGGGCATCTAGAAGAAGACCAGAGAGAGAGGCTGCAGAGAGAGGGAGTGTGCACTATGGTGGTCTAAACTAAACTAATTCTATTGCCTCTATCTCAAGGTATCTAAGTTATGTTCCAAAGAGTAGATGCTATGCCCTTTTATAGAAAAGTAGGTTGCTTCCTATTAGTTGAACAAGAGTGCCCAGGATCACTAATTTGGATGATTTAGATTTATTCAAAAGAGATGCCTAGGATTGGTTGAATAGGGACCTTAGGATCTAAGTTGTAGGGCTAGGATGGGATGAGGGTTTTCTAAAATTTGGCAACCTAGGTGGGTGGCTACCAAGGGATAAAATCATTCCAAGAGATATGTTCTTATCTCTTGGTCAACCACTAAGGTATAAAATCTTTTTAAGTTGGCACCAACTTAAAAGGATTAGGCTAGGATTTTCAAGGGTATTATGTAGGTAGGGATAGGGATAGACATAGGTTGTGAGGATAGGTTCCTAATTGGGCTAGGTTGACCCTAAGTCTACTGGGTTGGGTCCAAATAGGTTCCATGAACCCAATTGACTTATACTAAGTCAATTAATTGAGCCTGTGGACCTAAATAGGTTCTTGGGCTAAGGATTGGATCTAGGATAGGTTCTTGGATGGTAGGAAAACTTTGTGCATAAAGGGTCAAGATTATGGATAGTGTTATCCATGATCTTGGCTTTTGAGGTCACTTATTTAATTTGAGCTCACCTAAGGGTAGGAGTTGGGATAAAGGTATCCTAGGGTTCTAAGGGTAGGGTGAGGTTATCCTAGTCCCTCTCTCTCTTCTTCTCTACTTGGATTTTCATTTCTTCCTTGATCAAATCTTGGTCTTCAACTAACTCCTAATTCTATTGCAGCTTCTTTTCCTATTCAGCTCAATGCTCCCGCTTATTCTAAGTCCTTAACCTACACTTTTCGCAAAAGACTAAATTAGATAATTAGGTCTAAACTAAACATAATGCAAGGATTATGCATGCATGCTATAAATGCAACATTTATAATTTAAATGCATGATTTTATTAAGGAGCTAACCTTAGAATATGCCCATTAAAGTAATAGATTAGACTATTATAACACCCCCATGCCGATCTTTTTCTAGTCCCTTAGCAAAATCCATATGGAAAATGAATGCAAGGTGTATGATCTATACTAATTACAACGCAGCCCCTAAAGGACCACTTATTCCTTATTATCAAGGGTTTCACAAAAGATTTCTTCTTATCTTATTCCAAAAATTTAGAAATCTAGACAAAAGTGAAAATGATGTGATAGTAGCCTAAGCAACTTATCCAAGTGAAAGACCAACACACACTTAAAGTTTGTACTTGACCCTCGGTAAAAATTCTATCAAGATAGGCAAACTTCTTCCCTTGGAGATACAAATAATATGAAATTTCTATCCCAACTTTCTGGCTTAGGTAAATGATGTCTGAGTCAAATTATTTTTTATTTGGTGGCTCACACTCATCAGGTACTACATGTACCCTAGTACTACAGACTCTAGATCGTTAGACTATCAAACAAATCAACCCAGAGAGAGGCTCAAAACTATACTCTCTTTTAGTTCCTTTGCACTCACTCTATTTCTTTTCTTTTCTTTCTTTTTTTGAGCTCACAATCTCACCAGATTGTGTAATTATATGAAATTTTTGGTGGCCTCAAATGGCATTAACACTTCAATTAAAGTTCTGATAACCCTATAAGTCAAAATTCCCAACCCATATTCAGGCGATCAAAAATATAAAAAAAGTAGTTCAGGGCCATATTTGGTGGATGGCAAAGAGAGTGGGTGTTGTTGCCTCAATGTAATGAAATAAACACAACTATGAACTCAACATTTTTTTTAATGAATTTTTCTCTTTTCGCTTTTTTTCTTTCTTTTTCTTTTCTTTTTTCTCATTAATACAATGTGTCACAACACACGTAAATTTTTATTCATGAGGCATTATTGGGGATTGGTGATGTTCAAGAGGATATCGGGCAGCTTATTTGGTGGAAGTATCTACTCTCGGCACTGAGAAAGGAATGAATAGGATGGTGTATTTTCTGACCTTGACATTAATACCCTCCTTCGACTGAGGATTTCGTAAAAGACGATCGTAACCATCAACCTTACTCCTAATTTTATTAGAACTCAATCTCTGGGTATGTTCCTTATTTGATGGCTCTCAATTCTCACAGAAAATTTGCACGCAAGAAATGAGAATGAAAACTATATCTAGCTTTGAATATCATTATCCAATTATCCAGAAACTAAGAGTCCTTACACTAGACTTAGAGTACTAGTAGACATTCTACTCTCAACTCACAATTATTTAGTGGATCTAATGAAAGATAGCTTGCCTGACTCCCTAACCGCTGTTCAAGGGTTTAGGAAAAGAAGCAATGCTTCTCCCTGACAGATTAAAAATGCCTATTGATTTTCATAAAGGATCCATTGTAAAGTCTACAAGCAAGTGAAATAATTGTATTGGATTCTAAACTAAGAAACAATTCCAGAAGAAAATTCTCAATAAAATCTTCTTGATAAAAATACTTTATGCATGAATACAATATGTATAAATGGTTTTCTTTTAATGTTATTTATAGGTTATGACATAAAAATAAGACATGTAATGTACACCCCCTCATGCCTATTCATTACAATGTCCTCATTGAAATGTATGCAAGAAATTCAAAATGTAATAAGCAAGAAGAGGGGATATCACCTAACTGAGCTTGTTGATCCAAGTTAGCTTACACAATCAAAAATGAAAAATAACTGTACAGAATATTGGGTTGCTTCCCATCCAATGGTAAGTTTAATGTTATTTGCCAGACCAAAACCCAAAAAATAAATAAATGATCAAATTAATGGGTTGAGTCAGGATTAATATGAAGATATAGTCATGTGGCCTAAGAATCAGTGATCCATATATGTGGATCAGCTGATGGTAAATACCATGCCCAAAAGGTCAGAAAAATAACAAAAATGGCCTTGGAATTATTTGCAGCCAAGTGCTACAAAAGAGAGAAAAATAAGTGCTAAGTGCAGGTGCCAGAGTGGAAAGTGGATAGTGAAACCCTAAGAAGTGGTGCATAAGTAAGGCAGATGTGATAGATAAAGAGTGGTTAATGGGGAATAAATCATACGAGTTCTCAAAGTGATGGGAAATAAAAGGAGGAACCCGAGTGGTGTAGTCTGAAATGGTATAAGGAACCACTTCGTAAGTCAAGTCAGGTGTGGATGGATGTAGACTAGGTGAGTTAAATAAAATCTAATGGTGCATCTTAATAGTTCCAGATTCACCCACATCATTTTGGTTATCCAAATTAGAATCCTCAAGCTCATCCTTGGGTGATCAAAAGTCTCATACGACTTGCCTAAATCTTGTCTTAATTCATGATGGAAATCCTCAATGCAATGGGTGAAAATTCATTATTCCTCATAATCATTTCCCCACGGGAGTAAGATCAGAATCTTGATTAATCAAAGGCTCAAATTCTTTCATTTTAGTTCTGTAGCTTTTGTGGATTTCTTAGTGTTAGAATCAAGCCATTCATTATGATTAGTAGGATTACAAATTTGACCCCAATTGGCTCTATCTTGAACTACATCTTCTAAGGAAATATCTTCTTGTTTCTCATCAATCAAATCAATTTCTTCAAAATTCTATGATTCAGATAAATTCTTTGCTTCCTCAGGTAAATCATCATAAGTCATCCTCAATAATTCTTCAATCTCTTGAGCATCTTTTTCATAGGGGGATAGATGGTTTTGTTCAATCACTAGATGTTGGGGATCAGAGTCAACATTTTCCACAAGACTTTGGTGGATGGAAATCGAAGGGTGAGAATTAGCTAATACAGAAGTGAAAGCACATTTGACTTCTATATGGAATATCTTAGAATGATTAGTACCACCAAATCCAAATATCATAATTGAATCAACCAAGCACATATGATCATGATAATCCTCAAACAAAATCATATTAGCACCACCAAATGTGCCTGGCTGGGTGTGTCATTGCTCTCAATCCTTCTATCTTCTTTATGGGGTCTTTAAAATCTTGTTATGATTCTCCCAAAATTTTTTAGATGTCGAAATTTGAATCATTCACATGGTCCAATTGTGTGCCTTTGAACATAAAGGACTCATACTCAGGACCACCAGAGATTTGTTCCTCATGATAGAATGATTGCAATTTAGGTCCTAAATTAATATTTAGATCCTCGAGTGAGTCTTCCTCCTTAAAGTCAATCTTTGGGACATCAGAATTGACCATTAGTTTAGATGTAGTGCAAAGTAAGATCTATTTTTGATAATCACAGGGTTGGTGGATGGGATAGGTGTAAGTAGAGGTTGGGATTGAATAAGATGTCATACCAAAGGTCGGGTCCTCAATCCTAAGTGGCTCACCACCAACTTGTGCCACACTCGGACCAGGTTTATCAAGTTGTGCTTCCCGAATTCTATTAAACCCCTTCAGTAGGTTATCAGTATTTCTTTTTGTAGCATCTCTCATCTCCTGGAGCACTTGAAGCAATCGGTTAACCTTAGGATTACCACCATGGTCAGGGGTTTGAGTAGGCTAAGGGTAATAATTTCTAGTATCTCTAACCTCAGTCAAATAAGAATATCTATCATCATCACGATTTGAATACCTAGGGTAAAAATCATATCCTTGGTTGGGTGGTGTAATATTATCCCAATAATAAGGTGGAGTGGGTTGGGTGATTATTAGGATAATTTGAAAAGTGATTTTGGGGATAGGATTGATATCCTAGGTATTGGGACTCTGAGGCATATCCCTGACTAGGGGAGAGATGAATTTGGTTGAAGCGATCAAGATAGTTGGTCATGTCAATTAGATGCTAGACGTGTATGGAGAGGGTCTCTTGAGATTGCAGAGATCCTTGATATCCTTAGATTCGTGTGGGATTCCATAAGGACGAGGTAGGCTTAGCTTTACCTAGGGAATATGAGGTATAGGCAAGGGAATCAAGTCTCGGGTGTTGATGTGAACAGCATCATGAGCCATAACTAGCTCATTTTGATCCAATTAAGTCAGTAAATGCTCCTACATAACTGCTAGAGAGCCATATTTTATTGTAAAGTCATTCTGAGGGAAAGATAAGAAAATAGGGTTAAAATTGTAGTTTTACCATCATATCATGAATGCAGTACAATCATAGGTTTTCCTAAGGGGTAATTAAGGGTCAAATGGTCCTAAAAGTCTAACAAGTAGGTTAGAACAGACAAAAAGGGGTTTGCACGTGTTTTGAGAATTAAATGACTTTTGAAACCCTAAAAATAGACCCACTTAATTAACTGAGGTATGGTCAGGATAAAATTCACCTAAACCCTCTAAAATTGATAGAAAAATATTCTCTAGGGTTTGGAACCTTCAATTTGGCCATTAGAAGCTGTCTTGACCTAAAATAGTCTTAGATAGACATTTACCCTAATTTGGGTTTTTGCATAAGTTACCTAGTCAAACTTTGTTAAAACCTAAGTCTAGCTTCACCATTGGATTCCTTGTGTCCAAATTAGGTTTGAATCAATATTTGGGCCCAATCTGAGAATACCTTGACTAAGTTTGCATTTTGGTCCAATCAGACTCTTTCTATCTCATTCTAACCCTTAACTTTTGAATTCTCTTAGAAATAGCCCCCCAACTTCTTTGTCTTCGTGACAAGTAGGTCCCCATGCCATTTTTGGAAGGTGAAACCTTCATTGTTGTGTTTTGAGCAAGGATTTCTCACTTGATTCTCAATCAATCCCTCCCAAAATTGATATGGGGATTCCTTAGGAAGTTACCTTCCATTTGAGCCATTCCTTGGGCTCTAAGTCTTTCCCAAAAGACCATGTGAACCTTTCAAAGGTTTAGGTATCCTACTTTGCAAACACCTTCCATGCTTGAAAGCTTATTTCCAAGCTTGGAAGGGCTTCCTATGGCCTATAAAAGATACACCATCGCATGACCTTGCATTTTCAGCAAGTCTTGGCATGTCAAACGGCCTAAAAACCCATCTCCGACCACCGCAGACCCTTCCTCCAGCGACCCCCCTGAAACCCCCTCCTCCAGCCATCCAACCATCAAATTGGATGGCCTAAACTCCCCTCTTCGTCATGACCTTCCCTAGCCAAAGGGAGGGCATTCCTCCATCTACATCACTGTCACTGCCTCATCTTATCTTCCTCCTTCTCCAACTCCGGTCGACCAACACCAGAGCTCTCTGCCTCCCTATCCTCTCACTAAGCCCTTCTTCAGCTCCCTCCCTCTTTCTATTTCATTTTTTCACCCTCACAGACACATGCAACCACTAACTGTCGCCGTTCACCCTCATCTTCTTCATCTTCGGCTGCTCCTCCGATGAGGCATATCCACCACTACACTCCATCTGCCTTGACAACCACCTCATAACCTTTGCCTCAACTCCACCGACCAAACCCCTTTCCTTATTTGCCATTCCATCCACAAAAATGCCACCCCGAACAACCCATCATCCTCCGTCCAGTGTCATCTCCGCCAGTCACCTACACGCACTCTCAGTCCACGCTACACCCACCGTGACACTCACCGTGCTCTGGCGATCATTCCTTAGACTTTTGATGCAACCAAAAGGCCCTATTTGTGATTGCAGGTTCTAGCCCTCTCCCACCATTAAAGTCGACTTTCAAGCAAGCTTCAAGCTCATTGCAGGGTGCCTTCACTCTAGGCCTAGGCTCCAGACCACATGGAGTCATCACACGCACATGTCGAGGTCTCCAATTAAGGGAGATACCCTCAGCAGCTGACCCAATTGGGGAAGAGTTCCCTACTGCTGTGGACACGCAAAGGAAAGGTGGGACTTTAGTCCCACCTTAGAAGCTGAAGTGGCTACGGTCGCATAAATTGAAAAAGTGCCTAGGTCTTATCGCCTCAGACACAAGGGGTGAGGTCCCTCACACCCCTCAAGTGCCTTGTCCGCGACCTCTACTTCATGGACATGGTACACTCGACTTGCCTAAGCCCACACCTCTGCTACCACCCACGCCGGTAGCCTTGGTCCCGGGTATGCTCCTTCCCGAATCTGACTACTCGATACTGTGTGTGGCATTGGAAAGGTGAGAAAGAGAAGAGCCCAGAGAGAAAGGAAAGAGAGCGTGGGGTTGGGGGGGTTTGCTATAGAGAATAACAGTGGACACTTAGCCATTTGAAGAAGGATCCCCCTTTGTGTGTGAAGATGAGAAGAAGAGAAAGAAAAGAAAAGGGAAGTCAAGGCATAAGAATAAGAGGCACGTAGAGCTAAGGAGAGGCGACAGAAGCCAAAGAAGAAGAAGGGGCACTGCACAGGAAGAAAGGTAGAAGAAGAAGAAGAGTAGAAGAATAGAAAGGTAGAGTGGAAGAAGAAGAAAGAAGGAAGAAAGAAGGAAGAGGACCCTCACAAGTAGAGAAAGAAGAGAAGAGGAAGAGTTTAAGAAGAAGATTTCTTTAAGATTGTTAATTGATATTGTGTCTAATTTGAGCTTCTTAACTGATATTGTGCATCTCTTAACTATCATTGTGCGGAGTAATTGGTGATTCAAATCACCATTTTACTCCATTCTTTCTACAGTATTTACATTAGCTTTCATTGATATATCATTATTGCTTGAAGTTTCATTATAAATTGCTCATACTGTGTTTAAATTGCAATTTTGAGATTGAATTCCATATTGCTCCCTATTTTCGACCTCGGACTTCAAATTCGAGTAACAAATATTATTTATTTCTAAAGAGATTTCAACTATACTGCAATGCAGTTTTTAAAACCTCGATTTTGCTCATAAACAATTTGCCATCGTTTCCAGGGAGCAATGCGCAATTCAGATCTCTTGATTGCAATATCAGGTTGGATTCTAACTTGTTGCATCTCTTTTGATTGTGATCTATTTCAGGAACTCACTAATGGAAGATTAGCCATGCATCAACCACTCCAGGGGTAGGTAAACTCGATCTACCTTCTTCTAAAACCCCTGAATCTAAAAAGGCTAAAAAAGGAAAAATCAATTAAGGCTACTTGCATTCTATTCTTAGACAAATCATCAAGTGCCTGATTTGATACACTCTATTTAGACAACATCCAAACCCTGATTTGTGCACCTATATGAAGCTAAGGTATCTAGGGCTATCACATTCTTGTTTGAGCCCTAGGTACCACATTTTGATAAATTAAATTGGACCAAATCAGAGTCAATTAAGGATTTTAGTTTAGGGTTTTAGAGACACACTTGCTTAATCAAGAATTGATCTTTCCCAAACAATGTGTGCCTAAACCTTGATTGAATTGATCTATTCAAACAAAACTCTAAAATTAGGCTCTTAAATTCATTTGAACATTAAAAGAGGGACATAAATTTCTCAAAAGGACAACACAGGTGAAGTTGACCCACCTTGTTGGGTTAACCAATCTTCAAATTAGGTCACTTTTTCACAAGAAACATCCTAAAAGTTCAATTGAAATCATAAGCACCTTTGCTCTTAATTAAAACTGGTAGACTTAAGAGGTCAAGTCCCTATTCTAGTCTACCTGGATCATCAGTGACAAGAGAGGTTGGGTGGGGGAAACCCTATAACTCGTGGGGGTGCTCTACTCTGTAGGGGTCTTTGTGAGACTCTCCCTCTCTAGATGCCCAGGTAATTCTCAGGTGGACAGCTTTCTAACTAAGGGGTATCATCCGCCTCAAACCTCTATAGTCATCCAAAATTTTTTGGGTGTCTTGATTGGGTCCATCACATTCTACCTCTCATCTACTCCATCGGTGCATGTTCGGGAGGAGGTCTCTAAGACCATCGTTGAGGCCTCCTTTAGTTACTCATTCCCGTCGAGGCCAAGCCTTGACTCCTTGTTTGTGCAACAACCCAATACAATCGATATCACTTCTGATTCATCTGAACCTAATTCTCCTTCATCCATCATCACGGCACAACCAGCAGAAGAAAACAATCTTGAAAATCAACTTTAGTGCCTTAATGATCTATTCCAAGACTTTGTGAACCCACTGTAGAGTCCAATGATGCGAGATCACTACAACCCCACTATGGTGGCAATCGAACCTCGAGTATAAATCCCCACTGGAGGTCCTGACACTGAACTCAAGCCCAACATGATTCATGCCATTCCCAAATTCCATGGGCGTAATTCCGAAGATCCTTTCTAGCATATCAAGCAACTCAAGCATCTGGCCTAGACCTTCGGGTCAGAAGCTCAAAATCGGGATGTCCTACTCATGAAAATGTTCTCCTTCTCTCTCATGGATAAAGCTGCTTATTGGTACCAAACCCAAACGCATCCAATCAACACCAGGGCGAAGCTTCAATCCAATATTTTCAGAAAGTTCTTCCCTGTTGGTCGGAAAAATACTTTACGGCACTAGATTGCGCATTTCACACAGCAAGCAGGAGAATCGCTTTATGAGGCATGGGATCATTTTTTGAATCTCATGCAAAAGTGCCCCACCACGAAATTCCTAAATGGGAACAAGTCCGATCTTTTTATCGGGGACTCTATGAGGATATTCGATTATTCATCAATGTGACCTGTGGAGGAAACATCATGGGTCAACATGAAGACACCGTATGGGAGATTCTCTAGAATATGTGCGAGAACTCCATCAATAATGAATCCATGGGCATGTTCAATCGGACGAATGCCCATGCATTGATGAATCCAAAGGGAGCACATGAGATGCAAGGCTTGTCCTCTTCTGTCGACTTGGAACTGATGACAAGTCATCTAGACAAGGTCTCTATTATTGAGAAGGTGGATGAGCTAACTCGACACTTGCAGTGAGCCACCTCTGCACAAAACCCGCTTGTGCAACCACCCTCTGGCAGGGAGGCTGTGCACAACATCTATCATTGATCTTCTTAGGGGATGGACCCGTATCCACCCTCGTCTGATTCTAGTTTCAGAGGAAACTCAAGACCCACCTACTTTAGTTGGAGGAACTCTGAACCCTCATATTGTGACTTTTCCGAGGTTCCTCATACCTGCGAGGACCTCAACACCATTCAGAATGATCCATTCTCAAACACCTATAGCCCTAGATTGCATAATCATCCTAATTTCACAACATTAGGAAAGAATCAAAATCAGAGACCTCAATATCAGCCCCGACCACAACTCCTCGTCCATATCAACCGCCTCAACTTTGACCTAACCCAACCTATCAATCTGGGCCGACTCATACAGATCAAATGACTCTTATCCTTCAGACTCTGGCTAACATTCAGAAGACAAATGCGGGTATGCAAAAATAGCACAGAGACTAGATCATAGAGGTTCACAATCAACTTTCCCAGATGGCAAATCCCTGCCAACCTGGCGCATTTCCTTCATAACGTCTGCCTAATCCAAATAACGTGCCGAACTAGAGGCACGTTATGAACCCAAATCAGGGCCAAGCTCACTTTGTTTATCAGGCCCCTTCTACTCCATCACCCGACGGGATGGAGGCTTCGACATCATATGCAGGTTACTAGCAGCAAGCACCTCTTTTACCTACACCAAACCAAAACCAGGCGGGATTGAATTTTGTTACTACCCGTATTGGCAAAACAACACAGGACCCACCTTATCCAAGCCACTCCTAGGCTGGTAATGCAAACCCTAACCCTAGGATAATCATGTAGGATACCTCTATCCCAGATCAAGAACCTGGACCCATTCTAGAGGAACCATCTAAGGTTCCATTTCCCGAGGCCTTGACCAAGGTAAAAAGGACAACCAAAATCGTGGCACTTGAGGAGGACCTGGTTAAGCTCTTTGTGTAGGTCCATGTAAACATCCCCTTGATGGATGCGATATGCCACATACCGACTTACGCACAATTTATGAAAGATGAGTGTACACCTAAGCGTAAGTTGCGAACAAAAGGTGGGAACCCAATTGTACTATCAGAGCAAGCCAGCTCTGTCATTTTGAGAAAACTCCTGCCTAACGCAAAAGACCCAAGCACCCCTCTGATCTCCTGCGCAATCAGTAATATACAATTTGACCTAGCTTTATTAAACTTAGGAGCCTCCATAAATTTGATACCTACATCCCTACAAGACTACTTCGAGGAATCCGAGCTTAAATAGATAGAAATGACTTTACAACTAGCCGACCGATCAATTAAGTCACCAAAAGGAATTCTCAAGGATGTAATAGTTAGGGTACATGATTTCTATTTTCCAGTGGATTTTATTATCTTAGACATGGATGCTCCTGAGAATGTGAAGAATACACCGATCATACTAGGGAGACCTTTTCTGGCCACTGCTAGGGCCAATATCAATTGTGAGGAGGGCCAAATTGAATTAAAGTTTGGGAGCAAGACACTAAAGATCGACATCTTTAAGGCCCAACAAGGAATTAATTGCAGAGTCATAGAACAGATTTGCGATATTGAAGTTGTGGTTGATGACTTTATCGAGGAAAACCCAACTATTTCTGATCCACCACAAGAGGATCAAAACCCACAATTAGAGGAGTCCGAACTCGACCTAGACACACCCATAGCTCCTTCCTTTGCTCCCGACACCCACCCTGAACCACCCGCTGCTACTGACAACCCAGTTATGGAATTAAAGCCTCTTCCCGATCATTTCAAATACGTCTTTTTGGGTTCCAATCAGATGTTTCCTATGATTATCAACTCCCGACTCACACTTGATCAGGAAACATGCCTAATTTCTATTCTCCAGCAGCATCGGAGAGCCATTGGATGGACTCTCGATGATATGACTGGTATCAGCCCTTCATACTGCACACACCACATATACACTGAAGAGGGCTTACGACCATCCCATGAAATGTAGAGACGCCTAAATCGAAATCTGCAGTATGTCGTGAAAAAGGAGATCATCAAGTGGTTAGATGCAGGGATCATCTACCCAATCTCCAACAGTCGGTGGGTGAGTCCAATCCAAGTTGTGCCTAAGAAGGCAGGGCTCACCGTCATCACGACTGATACAGAAGAAACCAAACCAACCAGTATAGCAAACTCATGGAGAGTCTGCATTGATTACAGAAGACTCAATTCCTCTACGAATAAGGACCATTTCCCACTACTGTTCATTGATCAGATTCTCGAGAAACTAGCAGGAAATTGATTCTTCTGCCTTTCAGACAGGTACTCTGGTTACAATCAGGTCGCAATCCATCTTGAGGACCAAGAGAAGACCACCTTCACCTGCCCCTTTGTAACATATGCATTCCGAAGGATGCCATTCAATCTCTACAATGCACTCACCACTTTCTAGCAATGCATGCTTGCCATATTCTCAGATATGGTAGGTGAATACCTTGAAGTCTTCATGGATGACTTCTCGATATTTGATGAATCATTTGATGATTGCCTCCTACACTTGGTCCAAATCCTCAGGCGGTGCATCGGCGTGAACTTGGTTCTTTCCTGGGAAAAGAGCCACTTCATGGTACCTGAGGGAATTGTCCTAGGACATCTCATCTTTGAAAAAGGCATCCAGGTTGATCAAGCCAAGGTGAATCTGATTTCCAAACTCCCTATTCCTAGCTTGGTCAATGACATTCCATCTTTCTAGGGCACGACAAGTCTTTACCGTCGATTCATTCCCTATTTCTCGAAAATCACGTGGCCCCTGACTAATCTTCTATCTAAGGATGTCCCCTTTGAAATCTCCAAGGAGTGCACTCAAACATTTGAGATCCTGCATGATCGAGTTACCCAAGCACCTATCCTACAATCTCTAATTGGTCTCAACCCTTTGAGATCATGTGCGATGCATCTAACTATGCTGTATGGGTAGTACTTGGGCAGAAAATTGATGGGAAACCTGTGGTCATCTACTACGCTAGTAAGACACTTGACGAGGCTCAGCGTAACTATACAGTTATTGAGAAAGAGCTGCTAGCCGTAGTATTTGCTCTGAAAAAATTTAGGTCATATCTTTTGGGTTCCCATGTTATCATATACTCAAATCACACTACAGTGAGGCACCTCCTTGTGAAGAAGGATGCAAAACCTCTACTAATCTGTTGGATCTTGCTGTTACAAGAATTCAATCTCGAGATTCATGATAAAATGGGAAAACAGAATGTGGTAGCTGACCACTTGTCCCGTCTTCCTTCTTCTGTTATTGACCCACTTGGTCCAATCACCGATCATTTTCTGGACGAGCACCTGCTAGCCATTCACAATCTCCCTTGGTTTGCTGATATTGTAAACTACTTGGTTATGAGGAAAGTTCCGCTAGATTGGCCGACTTCCAAGTGGGACAAATTGATTGCCGAGGCCAAGTACTATAATTGGGAGGAACCATACCTTTTCCACATTGGCAATGATCAAGTGATCCGGAGATGCATTTTTGACGACGAGATCAATAACGTAATGTCATTCTGTCACAACCAGGCCTATGATGGCCATTTCTCTGGGCATAAAACAGTAGCAAAAATTCTATAGTGTGGGTTCTTTTGGCCCACTTCGTTCAAAGACACACAGATGTATTGTAGGGCATGTGCTCATTGTCAAACCCTCAGCAAATTGGGCCTGCAGGATATAGTGCCCTTGAACCCGATTATTGTATGCGAAATCTTTGACATATGGGGAATTGATTTTGTGGGACCCATTAATGAATCTAACGGCTTCGAATACATTCTACTCGCTATTGATTATGTCTCTAGATGGGTCGAAGTCGTCCCCATGAGAACTAGTGATCATAAAGTTATCCTCCGATTTATCTAGGAGAACATCTTTACCATATTTGGGGTTCCTAAGGCCATCATCAGCGATGGCGGGTCTCATTTTACCAATGTGCACTTCCAGTCCCTGATGAAAAAGTACAGGGTGTCGCATCGTATCTCAAATCCTTACCACCCCCAAACTAATGGACTGGCAGAACTATTGAATCGAGAGATCAAAAAGATCCTTCAGGTCACTGTTCGACCTGGTAGAAAAGATTGGTCTTCTTGTCATCCAGAAGCCTTGTGGGCCTATAGGATCGCCCACAAGACCCAATTAGGCATGTCTCCCTTTAGATTAGTGTATGGTAAGGCATGTCACCTTCCCGTCGAGATGGAGCATAAAGCTTATTAGGAAGTACGGAAGTGCAATCTCAATCTAGTGAAGGCTAGAATACACCGTCGGTTGCAATTAAGCGAGATCAAGGAACTATGCAATGATGCATATGAGAACTCGCGTATCTACTAAGAGCGGGTTAAAGCTTTCAATGACAGGCACATTGCATGAAAATCTTTCCACCCTGGTTAGAAAGTTCTACTCTTTGATGCCAAACTCAAACTTTTCCCAAGAAAACTTAGATCAAAATGGATTGGACCATTCTTTGTGAGATGAATCTTTGGAAATGGAGCAATTGAAATCAGCCAACCTAGCCTTGATTCAGAATGCTTTGTTGTGAACTATCAGTGACTCAAGCCGTTCATTGAACTCACCGATACGAACAGGGCAGAGGTATCTTTCGATCTTCATTCTCCTTGAGTTTATTGCGCGCAACTGATGGTGTTAAACTTAGATCTTAACGAGAGGCAACTCATCATCTTTTTGAAAAACCCAAAACCCTTCTTGACACATCTTTGGCTGAACACATATTACACTTTAGGGTTCATCCATTAGAATAGTCGACTTCACCTTTGGTACCCGTACCCGAGCCTGAAATCGTCCACAACAGTCATCCTGATCCATCCACCCATCCAAAACCTATTCTAATGAATGATCTAAGATGAACTCAAACCCACCTAATTTACAATGAGGACATTGCAAATCATTGGAATGAGGGGGTATTCAAGTGCAAAATACTGTGAAAATCACTTCACAAGAAAGGGTTTCATCAAAAAAATCACATATTCCAGAAACCAAAAAAATAGAAAGATAAAAAATTGAAAAAGAACAAAAATAAGAGAAGGGAGGAAATTTTGGGTGAATTGATTACATATCATGTTTAAGGAGAAAAATGGGAGATAAAAATGTCAAAAAGGAGCACAATTTGAAAAGAAAAGAAAAAGAGAGTCATTAGTGAAAGATTAAGGAATTGACTCAATTCTAGACCAAATCAAAAAGAAAGAAAATGAAAGACATAAAGTGCTAAGAGACAAAGGAGATTAGTATTCACGTTGATCTTAGGCCTCTTAGGTTGCGATCCTAAGCTTAAAAATTAATGTATCCGCTAAGATCTGGATAGTCCTCAAGAGATTGGGGAAAATGTGAAGCTTAAGTATTAGGTCTAAGGCTTAGGGATTATTCGACCTCATTAATTAACCTCTAGTTTACGAGACTCGGTAACCTAAGCACCCCAATCCACACACAATTTGGTTCAGAGAGCTTAAGTATCAAAATCATGCAAATGCGTTAAATCTGTTCTGAAAAAGTTACCTAGATTAGGAGCAGGTGATCAACACAAGTTGATTTGGATGAGTTCCCAGCATGGAGAGGCGGGAAATTTCCCTCGAAGATGCACAATAACATATCGTCTCCTCAGTGCTTGTCTCCTAGGATATCTAAATATCCTACTGGGGGCATGTAAGCACCTTATGCTGGTTCAGATGCCATGGGTGGCATTATCACAAAATGTCGATTGCCAGGGTCTAGATTTAGCTATAGAATGCCATGGGCAGGATTATCTCGAAATCTCAAAAGCCAAGGTTCTAGGAGTTGCCATGGGCGGTGCTATCACGAAGCATCAATTGCTATGGACCCTGCAAGGATTGATGGTGGGAACTAGGAATCCGATATAGACCATGTTGTAAAGCTAATCTGAGGCTAGAAATAAAAAGAAAAGAGAAAGAAAACTCTCCAAAAACAAAGAAAAATTCTTTTGTCTCTCTCTTAGAAAAATGCACTACAAATTGAACCTGGGATAAAACATATTACAGGCATGCGTTCTTTAACTACAGTGTTCAATGAACCTTAGCTTAGTTCTTGTGGATCTTAGAAACCTTCACAGCGGACTGAGGCTAGAGCTGGTCAGGTCCGAATCTTGGTTGGAACTTGAGTACCTCTAGGCCTACTATTGGCATTCTGACCTAATCTACAAAAAAAAGCACACATCAGAGTTTTGAGCATAGAAAGGCATATGGTCTTGAATTAAAGGCAATTCCATGAGATTTTTCTAAGGGACTAGCAAAAGCTAGGCATAGGGTTATGATGGGAACACCATCATGAGCCATAACTAGCTCATTTTGATCCAATTAAGTCAGTAACTGTTCCTACATAATTGCTAGAGAGCCATATTTCATTGGAAAGTCATTTTGAGGGAAAGACAAGAAAATAGGGTTAAAACTATAGTTTTACCATCATATCATGAATGTAGTACAATCATGGATTTTCCTACGGGGTAATTAAAGATTAAATGGTCCTAAAAGTCTGACAAGTGGGTTAGAACAGACAGAAAAGGGTTTGCACTTATTTTGAGAATTAAATGACTTTTGAAAACCTAAAAATAAACCTACTTAATTAACTGAGTTTTTGGTTAGGATAAAATTCACTTAAACCCTTTAAAATTGATAGAAAAATATTCTTTAGGGTTTGGACCTTTCGATTTGACTATCAGAAGCCGTCTTGAGCCAAAATAGAGTCTTAGATAGACATTTGCCCTAATTTAGGTTTTTGCATAAATTACCTAGTCAAACTTGGTCAAAACCTAAATCAAACTTCACCATTAGATTTCTTGGATCCAAATTAGGTTTGTACCAAAATTTGGGGACAATCTGAGGTCACCTTGAACAAGTCTGCATTTTGGTCCAGTCAAACTCTTTCTATCTCATTCTGACCCTTAACTTTTGAATTCTCTTACAAATAGCCCCCAACTTCTTTGTATTCTTCACAAGAAGATCCCCATGCCATTTTTGGAAGGTGAAACCTTCACCGTTGAGTTTCGAGTAAGGATTTCTCGCTCGATTCTCAACCAATCCATCCCAAAATTGATACAGGGATTCCTTGGGAAGTTACCTTCCATTTGAGCCATTACTTGGGCTCTAAGTCTTCCCCAAAATACCATGCAAACCTTTCAAAGGTTTGAGAATTCTACTTCACAAGCACCTTCCAAGCTTGAAAGCTTCTTTCCAAGCTTGGAAGGGCTTCCTATGGCCTATAAAAGAGACACCATCGCATGACCGTGCATTTTCAGCAAGTCTTGGCATGTCAAATGGCCTAAAAACCCATCTCCGAGCAACGTAGACCCTTGCTCCGATGATCCCTCTTAATCTCCCTCCTTCGGCCGTCCAACCATCAAATTGGATGGCCTAAACTCCTGCTCTTTTCATCGCGACCCTCCCTAGACAAAGGGAGGGTGTTCCTCCATCTACATCGCTGTCACTGCCTCTTTGTATCTTCCTCCTTCTTCGACTCCAGTCGACCAACACCAGAGCCCTCCGCCTCCCTATCCTCGCACTAAGCCATTCTTTAGCTCCCTCTTTCTTTCTATTTCATTTTTTCACACTCACAGACACAAAACTGCCAACCACTGCCGTTCACCCTCATCTTCTCCGTCTCCTACTGCTCCTTCGGTGTGGCGTAACCACCACTACACTCCTCCATCCACCTCGCCAACCACCTCATGACCTTTGCCTCAACTCCACTAACCAAACCCCTCTCCTTATTTGCCATTCCATCCACCCTAACACCTCCCCGAACAACCCATCATCCTCCAGCCAGTTCCATCTCCGCCAGCCACCTACATGCACTCTCACTCCACACAACACCCACCGTCACACTCGTTGTGCACCGGTGATCGTTCCTGAGCCTTTTGACGCGGCCGAAAGGCCTTATTTGTGATTTCAGGTTCCAGCCCCCCTCCGCCATTAAAGCCAGCCTTCAAGCAAGCTTCAAGCTTGCTCCAAGGTGCCTTCACTCCAGGCCTTGGCTCCAAATCGTGTGGAGTCATCACACGCACACACGTAAGTCTCCAATTGAGGGAGATTCCCTCAGCAGCTGACCCAATTAAGGAAGAGTTCCCTACTACTACAGACGCGCAAAGGAAAGGTGGGACTTTAGTCCCACCTTGAAAGCTGAAGAGAGACTTCGGTTGCATAAATTGAAAATGTGCCTGGGGCTTATCGCCTCAGACACAAGGGGTGAGGTCCCTCACACCCCTCACGTGCCTCATCCACGACCTCTCCTCTACGGGCCTGGTACACCCGACTTGCCTAAGCCCACACCTCGGCGACCACCCTCACCAGTAGCCCTAATCCTAGGTACGCTCTTGCCCGATTCCAGCTACCCGATACTGTGTGTGGCCTTTGGAAGGTAAGAAAGACAAGAGCCCAGAGAGAAAGGAAAGAGAGAGTGGGTTGGGGGGGTTTGCTATAGATAATAATGGCTGACACTTAGCCATTTGAAGAAGGATCCCCCTCTGTGTGTGAAGAAGAAGAGAAAGAAAAGAAAAGAGAAGTCAAGGTAGAAGAAGAAGAGGCACGTAGAGCTAAGGAGAAGAGATAGAAGCCAAAGAAGAAGAAGGGGAGCTGCACTGGAAGAAAGGCAGAAGAAGAAGAGTAGAAGAACAAATAGGCAGAGAGGCAAAAGAAGAAAGAAGGAAGAAAGAAGGAAAGAAGAGGACCCACACAAACAGAGAAGCAAAGAAAGAAGAGAAGAGGAAGAGTTTAAGAAGAAGATTTCTTTAAGATTGTTAATTGATATTGTGTCTGATTTGAGCTTCTTAATTGATATTGTGCATCTTTTAACTATCATTGTGCGGAGTAAATGGTGATTCAAATCACCATTTTACTCCATTTTTTCTACAGTATTGACATTAGCTTTCATTGATATATCATTATTGCTTGAGGTTTCATTATAAATTGCCCATAGTGTGTTTAAATTGCAATTTTAAGATTGAATTCCATATTGCTCCCTATATTCGACCTCGGACTTCAAATTCGAGTAATAAATATTATTTATTTTCAAAGCGATTTTGGCTATACTACAATGTAGTTTCTAAAACCTCGATTTCTCTCGTAAATAGGTGTTGAGGAAGGTTCTCCCATCTTGAAGAAGTTAGAGTAAGCGATGGGTTGGAATAAGGAGAAAAGGAGGAATAGTGGGAAGCAAAAGTGTATGGGTCCAAGTTCTCTTCCTCAATCAGTTCTTCCTCATGGTTATTACCCATGGTGAAGGATTGAGAATCACATTCAGAAAAAACAAGTCTTCTCCTAAGATTTTGCTCCAATGGTGGCATGAAATAAGGGTTTATAGATCTTCTACCTTGCATGCACCAAGAGAATGTCTATTGATGAGAGGGAGAATACAGATGAGAGAATCCCCATACAAGAAAACAAACTAAGGCTTAAAGTGTAAACCCTAATCAGACCTATTCCTGGCTCCCTAAAATACAACTAAGTGTTGTGAGCAAAAATTGTCATTTTGGGAAATGAATGCATTATAGTACAGTAACAAAAATCACAACAACATTTAAATTTACAAGTGCTCAAAAATAAGAAATATGAGTCTAAGGTCATTTGCAGGGAGTAAATATTGAATTCACGCACTAATTGAAATATAAAGTAGATGAGCATAATGATTAATTGCAACAAGGATATTAATGAATAATCTACTCAGAAATATATTCAGTGATAAGCCAAATTGTATCTCCAAATTGCTAGGGTAAAAAGAACAATGAAACTCTGAAAATGGTGATTTAAATCACCACTTAAATCCAACATGTAAGCACATCACAATTCTCAAATAAGCCATATTTACCAACAATGTTTCGAACCATACATCAACCAAATACCCCTATAGTATCTCAATCAATGCCACAACTAGATGTCGCTAAGACACTATAGATGCCTTATCTCATGCCTCAGAGGAACCAAGGCAAGCACAGCACAGAGGCACAAGGGCCTTAAGCATAAGGCACAGAGCCTAAGCCTCAAAAGTAAGCAGCCTCTTCGAAATGACTAAGTATAAAGCATATGGGAACTCATCTTGAGGCACGTGAACGCATCCCAAAGAAAACCCTCACCCTACCCTCCTTAGAATATCCTCTCTTTCCTAACAGGGTATATAGGCAATGACAATGTCAGGTAATCCGATCCGGGTATGGGGGACCAGACTCACAGATGTGGGCAGTGAGCGAGGTGTGAAAGGTATGTGAGGGAGGGACCTTACCCCTCCTGTGTCGAGGCAAAGAGCACTTTTCACCAAAACACTTTATACGGTGTTTACAGTTCTCCCATATACAATGTGAGACTATTCGATGCCTCTGCTACAATAGGAAGGGTCTTCGTTGATTGAAGCTATCGCAGTTGCTGCATTGCTCAATTGGAGATGTAGCCTGGTTCTCTAGATGAAGATGCAGTTGACGATGGTTATCTCAAAGGCAGTTGTGAACAAAGTGTGGCGGTCGTCGGAGATGTTGAACGATGGAGAAGAGATGTTCAATGAAGAATGTGAAAATCAAGATATGGGCTAAATGCCCTAATTAGATTGTTTAGCGATTTCGCCAAGTGGTGACAAAGATGATGGTGGTGTTCTTGTGGTGTCCGGGGGCAAATGGTGGTGTGATGGTATGGGGAAGGTGGTGTAGGAGTGTGGTGTTAGATAGTGTGGTGTAGTGCATGAAACCCTAAACTGGAGAGAGCTTTTGTAGGTAGAGTCGGGACGGAGCTTGTGGAAGTGTGTCCGGTGAGTAAATCGCATTTTAAAAGATTATTTAGTTGTAGTATTACGCGAAAACACATCGATAAATAAATTTGTAATGACTGGTGAGTACCAAGTCGTTCGTAGGGAGGCAATCTCGATTTATGTAGAAGCTCTTTAGAAAACTACTTCTAATAGGTAATTATATATGTATATATATGTATAAAGAGATATTAGGCATTCAGAAGGTCAGATTTTTATTGCAATTAGATAGAGTTTTCACAATAGAGAATGCTAATAAAAATAGATAGACAAATAGAAGACAGATAGATAGAGAGAGAGAGAGAGAGATAGAAGGAGGTAGAGAGACGATGCAGCTTGTAGGATACTTATGTGAGATGCGGCAGCACCTCAAATCCAGAGCGCCAGGATGATGGGCGAAGTAGAGTTGCAGAAGGAGAGAGGGCTGGAGGAAGGTGGAAGAGAGATGTTTGAAGTTGATGATCCAAGGAGGGCTTTAGACTTCTTATATAGTTTTTATGGAGGGTAAAAAGGGTATTTTGGCCCTCTATCCCATGTAACAACCTTAGGATTAATCAGATCTGTCGATCGGGATATCAACGAACTTGAGTAGGCCTCAAAACACCTTCAAAATCACCTCCATCGTGCGGATTCAACCTCTGAATGACACGTGGCACACTCTCGTGAGTTAGATGATGATCGTACAGCTGCAGATCTCTTCTCGTGTGCACATTCTTGATTTCTCACTTGCCGCTCGCCTTCAAAATGCTCCTAATCCTCAGCCATCTGATCGAGAGATTGGACGGCTTAATGCGTCCTTATTGCCTTTGAGTTTGTGCATTTGTTCCAGCATTCAGCAGCGGTGTGCATCGGTCTTGACACATTGTTGCACCTGTGTGCGCCAATCTCGATCCGAAGGACAATAGTGCCCACTCATGATGCCTTCCTGATTTGAGCGCTGCGTGAGCTAATGTGCTACGCATGTGTGCTGTTAAGGTTTCCTCTTTGAGTCTAGTTATCCTTAGACGTTGGATGGATAGCGTCGATGCATCGTAGACCATTGGATGGCCATCCAACAGTTGAGAGTGGGTGAGGGATGGCCTTCAAAGATGGGCTGGCTGTGACGGGCGGCTGTGATGGTGCCACATGCGCTATTATGGCCATCGATCTTCTTCTCTTTGTATTTGGTGATGTAGACCTCCGATAGGGTTGAATTTTACGTCATTGGACTGCGATCGTTGATCCGGATCCATCTGTGCAGGTGGATGTTTCATCTAAGGATCGAATCTTTGTCCTTTGGCTCCATGATCTTTGTTCTTTTATTGACTACAAACGATGCTCTGGTTGTCTGATCGAGATGATTTCGGAAGCGTTGAACTCCCGTCGTCATTTTGATCAAATCTGTTTAGTCTGATCTGACATCCATGGCTTTGAATCATCTATGATTAAAATTATCTCTCATTGGTACATAAAATGACAATATTTTCTATATGACTAATAAACTAGTTATTGTGCAAATTACGATGACTATGAATACATTATTCCTAAGTTATACTAGAATCTAGCTTAATTTAGGTGATTTAGGTTGCATGATTGCTATGCAATCAATGTGGTGGCAAGTGGTTTGGTGCTTTGTGGTGATCGCGTGGCTTCACCGAAGCTACGCTAGAGTTGGGGAAGACGGATGGGGAGAGAGGTGAATGTTGGTCAAATCGAGGTTGAAAGGGATTGAAGCTATGCTGGAGAAAGAGAGGGGGAGGGTAGACCTAACTAAGACATGAACAGGGGTGAGATTGGTGCCAGCGTTCATTGGCCGGCGTCGAGGATGAAGGTACCTCCGGTGAGGTGAGCGGCGAGGAAGAAGGGTCGAGGCAGCTCCTGCTTTGACCGACAAGGAGGGTATGAAGTTGGGGAAGGAAGGGGACCGAGCAATTTGGTTGTTGATCAGCCCGAGGAAGGTGTTGAGGAAGTTCACCATAGTTGCAACGGAGGTAGCTGGAGAAGAAGAGGAAGAGGGTAATTTGTGTCTACACGATTCTTCATGGTCTGAACTCCAATCCCATGAAATTTGGTAAGATTTGGAGATGATTTGGTAAGCATTTACTTGAGTCAAAGTCAGCGGTGTGTGTCGTTGACCTCTATTTTAGGAGTCCTTGAAAAATTAGGTAACAGGGACCTAAACTTGAAGAAGGTGAGAAAGATAAGGCCCTATTTGCAAGAAACTTTGAAAGTTACGGGTAAGATTGTATGAAATAGTGATTTTAGGGATTGAATTGCAAAATAGGTCAATATGGACTCTGATTGGGCCTAAATTTTGGTCATAACCTAATTTATCCCCGAGAAACCTAATGCTGAACTTGGATTTGAGTTTTGATCATGTTAAATTGGGTAAATTGAATAGAAGCCTAAATTAGGATAAATTTCCGTTTGAAACTCTATTCTAGGTCAAAATAGGTTTAAATGGTCAAACCAAGGATACAAAAGCTCTTAGAATATTTTTCTATGAATTTTAGGAAGTTTAGATGAATTTTATCTTAACTAGAACCTCTTTGATTCAAGTGAGGTTGAGAATTAGGGTTTTATGTACTCTTTTGGTTCTCGAAATGCGTGAAACTTTGTTTCTATCAGTGTGGACCCACTTCCTGGTCTTTAATAATTAATTGACCTTTAGTTAACCCCTGGGTGACCCCATGGTTACTCTGCACTTGTGATGTGATGTTAAAACTGCAAAATTAACCCTATTTATTATTTTCTTCTTAAAACGGATCATAATGGAATTATGGTCCTCAGGTGATTATTTAGGAGCATTGATCTCTTGATTCTAACTAATTCAAGCTAGTTATGGTGAATGGCGGTGTTACCATCATACCCCCTTGTTAAACTTTCGTTAGTCTATAGCAATATCTCATGGAAAGAACTAGATCTTTAGACCATGTTTCTAATGTTTAGATGGCTGATTTGTGCCAATTCTTCTAGAAATTAGATCAAAATACCAACAATAGGCCTAGAGATACTCAAGCACCATCCAAGATCTAGACAGGACTAGCTTTAGCTTTGGGTCTATTGCAAAGGTTTCTAAGGCCCACAAAAACTGCCAAGAGGTTCATTGACCCCAACAGTTAAACCACCCATGCCAGATGTATCAAGTCCAGGTCTAGTTTGCCAGTGTATTTTTGGTAAGAGAGATACAGAGGGATTTTTCATTTATGAGAGTTTAGATAAAGAGGTATTTTTTATTTATGAGAGTTTTCTCTCTTTTCTTTTATATTTCCTTAAATCTAGCATTGGATTTGTCCTAAACATGGTCTATTCCTCGTCCCCACCATCACTCCTAGAAGGTTTCTGGCTTTCGATGCTTCGGGATAGCATCACCCATGGTAACCCCCAATACCCTGGCTTTCGACACTTCGAGAGAGTGTCGCCCATGTAGTTCTATAGCTAAATTCAGGCCCTGGCAATCAACATTTTGGGATAATCACGCCCATGCCACCTGAACTAGCATAAGGTGCTTACATGCCTTAGGTAGGATAGTTAGATATCCTAGGAGACATGCACCAAGGAGACGATATGTTATTACGCATCTTTCAGGGGCTACTTTTCATTCAACCTCTCTATGCTGGGAACTCGTCCAATCAACCTGTGTCTTCGAGCCACTCCTTTGGGAAAACTTTTTAAGAACGAACACTTTTGGAATTATTTCTTCATTAAGCTCTCTGAACCAAACTGGTGTGTGAATTTTGGGTCCTTTAGTTACCAAGTCCTACAAACAAAAGGATAGGCAAAAGGGCCAAATAGTTCCTAAGCCTTAAACATAATACATCAACTTTGTGCTTTCCACAACCTCCTAAGGGCTAATCAGATCTCAACAAATACGTGAGTGTTTAAGGCCTAAGATAGGCCCAAGAGGCTTAAGGTCGGTACTCATCACTAATCTTCTTATCTCTAGCACTTCAGGACTTAATCCTTGTATTGATTTGGTCTAGAACTTAAGTAGATCCCATAATCAATTGCTAAGCCTATCAGTTTTTTCTTGATTTCGCTCCTTTTGACATTTTGTATTCAATCATTTCACAATATTTTCCTCCCCTTTGTACATTTTTTTTTTTAATATGTATTTTTTTGTGAGAACCCCTCAAAGACTTGAATTTCCCATTTGTTTTGCACTTTAACAACCCCCATGACTAAGTTTTGCAATGTCCTCATTGTAAACTAGGTGGGTATGAATTCAGCTTGGTTCAAGGTTTATGATAGGGTCAAAGTGTGGGTGAACGGGTTAGGATGACTATTATGAATGATTTCAAGCTCTAATACAAGTATCAAAGGTGGAGTCGGTTGTTCTAAACTTGAACCCTAAAGTTCAATAGGAATGCAACTCAAAAAGATGGTCAGAAGAGTCATGGTCTTTTGGAATGATGTGTTGCCTCCCATTAAGTGCTAAATTCAATGCCTTCATCTGAGGAAAAGGTTGTCAAGGAGAAGGGGTGGTGAGATTGGAGGATTGTTGTAGAACAAGCACCATGATGAGTAGTCTGGTTGGTCCAACCAGGTGCTTGTTCAAATCAATAGGCTGATGATGCAAACCAAACCCAATTAGTCTAGTGGGTTAATGGATGTGAATCAATAGATGTGCAGCCCACCAGATGCTTTATGCCTCAAATAGATTTGGAAATACGAATCTAGGGTTTGGTTGAATCGGTTCTGCCTAATCAGAGTAGGGGCCCTCAACTGATAATGGATCAGTCAGAAATGTAGGAACCCTACTAGTGGAATTAGAGCACATGATGTGGTTGTTGGTTTGATCTGCATCTGATTCCCTATCAGAAGATGGCGGTAAATCATATGCAACTGGATCAAAAAGAGGTGAGTCAGAATAGAAATTGATTCCAGTGGAGGGTCAAGTTTGGGAGTGGGTTTTGAAAGGCTTTGTAAGAGGTGTTGTTGCTTTTAGTTCTAAATCATCAGCCTCGAAATCAAAATCAAAGAATGGGTCATTTATACTAAGGTTGTAAACTAGCTCACAATCATCTGGAAATAATGGTTCTCTAAAATCTGAGTATGATTCGAAATCATTGGAGAATTTATGATAATTAGCTTCTAAACCCAACTCCAGATCGAAATTTCCACCACTGAACAAACCATGATGCATCAAGTTATCCACTTGACTTTGGTTTAACCTAGTCTTGGATTCCAAACTCAAAGATGTGTCCTTATTAGGCATAAGCTCGGGTTCTAGGCACCTAGGGTAGAATTAATCAAATCCCAACTCTACCAACTCCTCTATTTTTGTATCATAAGTCGATGTGACTTCCGAAAATCAATTTGTTCTTCTGAGGAGTCTGAAGAGGTATAATCATCAATATAAGCCCAAAATCATAATTCAGATTTTAAATCTGATTCTCATCATATTGGGCCTGATGATCATCCAAAATAGGCTCAGATCTAGATTCTAGGTTTGGTGTAAGGATTGGATCACTAGAATCTGGATTTGGTTCTATTAGGATGCTAGAATCATTCTTGGAAAATACCTTAACAGGATATGCTGTGGAAATTACATCCTCGAGGGGTTCTGACTCAAATTCATGTTTGGGAAATCTAGGCATGGTGGACCAGCTTCATGGCTAGCTATGACTGGTTCATGATTAGGAACACCTGTAACTGGATCCACCCAACCCACATTTTGATCAGGTATGTCATTTTGTACAAAATTCGAATCTGATTCCATTTGGGTTTGGGGTCCACAACAACCTCTACTTTTGAACCCGGGCTCTGAAAAATCACATTGATCCTCAACATTATTCCAAGATTCATCATCAGTTTCTGAGTTGAGATATGGATATTTTTTATCAATGGCTTATTGCAATAGATTTAACATATTTCTCCATTTCTCAATGTCATCTTGGTGTATCTCCAAGAGTGGTGGATTTGTAAAACATTGTAAGCCCTTTATGCTATGCAATTCCCACGATTCACTGAATTCTAATATGAGGGCATCCCAAGTTGAACCACTTATCATTTGTGTCAACAATACATGGGCACTATTCACAATGTAGGTTGTTGTTCCTGACACATTAACCTGAATGCTTCTAAAGGGATCCAAGGTTTTATAATACTCATCAAGGTGTCTAAGAGCAGCCTCAATCATTGTCCTTTTCATGCTCATACAGTATTCAGGTCTTCTAAACATTCTTCCTAAATTGTCAGGTTGCATTTCCAAATCAAGTATTGGATTAGGATGCAGAATCAAATTCAGGTTCAAATTGAATTAATTAGATTACATCATATTCTCCCCAAAAGATCAACTCTAATGGAGGCCTTTAGGTCAAACCTAGGGACCTCTTTTGTGTAAGTGCACTATAGAATAGATGAAGGACTAGATGCGTATTGGACTCAATCAAGGCACCCAAAAGTTTTGGATGACTAAGGCTATTTCAAGGCAGATGATACCTCTGGATCAAAAATCCAGACACTCGAGGATTACTTGGGCAGCCTGGAAGGGAGAGTCCTACAGAGATCCCTACACGATAGAGCATCCCCACGTGTTATATGGTTTCCCTCACTCGACCATCCTTGTCACTGAGATTCCAAGTAGATCAGAATGCATGAATTGACACCTAAGTCTACCAATTTTAGCCTAAATATGTGCCTTGAATTTCACTTGATTTAGAAGTTATTTCAATTATAACCTAATTTGTAGATTGATTGGTCCACAGGATGAACCAACTTCACCTGACCTGCCCTAAGGTTGAGGATGAAATTTGGGTCAAGACCCAAATCACCCTAAAGTGATTCCTAGGTTATTAGGTTTAACTTTTAGAGTTAAAATGAATTTAGAGCCATGATTTTAGGGTTTACTTGAATAGATTAGTTCAGACAAAGGCTTGGGTGTCACACAAATGCTGGAAAATTAATTTCCGTAATTGCAGGCAAATGTGTACTAATATTCACAACCCTAATGTGGAAACACTAATTGGCTCTATTTCAAGTCTAATTTGATTTCAAATGTAACACCTTAGACTCAAACAAGAAAAGTGAGTAGTCCAAAATGTTTAGAAATTCAGTGCAAATCCCTAATGGGTATAGGAAATCAGAATGGAGAATCTCTAATCAAATCGTCTCAACTTCAATCAGATTTAAATCAATTCTTTTCGCAAATCAAGAAACTTTTACTTTTAAATGATATTTACTAGGAAAATAACAAAAGTGGATCCCAATTGATTTTGTTTCTATTTCTCTTCTGAAGATTAGGAGGTGATTTAGTGAAGAAGAGAGGTTTTACCTGCCTTGGAGAGGTTGATTGCATGGAAGATCTTTTTATGATATACCTCGCAAAACAAAGCGAAGCAGATAGGGCAAGCTAGGAATTAGCTTAATCAAATATGACTAGTGGTGAATTGCGTGTTGCTCTCCAGCAACGGCTCCAAAATGTTGTAAGCGAAAATCGTCATTTTAGGAAATGACCGCATCATAGTATAGTGAAAATGAGTGCTCAAAAATAAGAAAAATGAGTCTAGGGTCATTCATAGGGAGAAAATATGGAATTCATGCACTAATCGAAATATAAAATAGATGAGAGCAATGATTAATTATAACAAAGATATTCAATTAATAATCTACTCAAAAATATATCCAGTGATAAGCCAAATTGTACCTTAGAATCGCTGGGTAAAAGGAATAATTAAATCCTAAAAATGGTGATTTAAAAGACCACTTAAATCCCACATGTAAGCACATCACAATTCCCAAATAAGCCAAATTTTCCAACAGAGTCTCGAACCATACATCAGCCAAATAACCCCATAGTATCTCAATCAATAACACAACCAGACATTGCTAAGGTGCTACAAATGCCTTATCTCACGCCATAGAGGAACCAAGGCAAGCACAACATAGAGGCATAAGGGCATTAAGCACAAGGCACAGAGCCTAAGCCTCAAAAGTAAGCAGCCTCTTCAAAATGACTAAGTATAGAGCATATGGGCAGACATCTCGAGGCACGCACACACATCCCAATTCAAAACCTCCCCCTACCTTCCTCAGAATTTCCTTTCTTTCCTAACCAGGTATATGGGAAAGCACGATGTTGGGCAATAGGATCTGGGTATGGGGTACAAGACTCACCGGTGTGGGTAGTGAGCGAGGTGTGAGAGGCATGTGAGGGAGGGACCTCACCCTTCCTGTGTCGAGGCGAAGAGCCTTTTTCACAAAAATAGTTTATATGGTGCTTACAGTTCTCCCTCATATGATGTGGGACTATTTGATGCCTCTGCTGCAGTAGGAAGGGTCTTCGTTGATTGAAGCTACCGTGGTTGCTGCATTGCTCGATTGGAGATGCAACTTGGTTCTCAAGACAAAGTTGCAGCTGCTGGTGGTTGCCTCAAAGCTAGATGTGAACGAAGTGTGGCAATCATTGAAGATGAGGAACGGTGGAGATGAGATGTTTGGAGAAGAACCCGAAAATCAAGATACGAGTTAAATGCCCCAATTAGATGGTTCAGTGGTTTTGCCAAGTCATGGAGAAGATGATTGTGGTGTGGTGGTGTCGAGGAAGGTGGCATAGGAGTGCGGTGTTCTGCGGCGTAGTGAAGTTAGGACAGAGCTTGTGGATGTGGTGGCATGTGGTTTTGTGCTTTATGGTGGTCACGTGGCTACGCTGAAGCTACGTTAGTGATGGGGAAGATATAGGGGGAGAGAGGTGAACGTTGGTCGAATCGAGGTTGAAAGGGGTTGAAACTATGCTAGAGATAAAGAGGGGGAGGGTAGATCTAACTAAGAGACGAATGAGGGTGGGATTGGTGCCGACTTTGATTGGCCGACGAATAATACGAAGGTGCCTCCGATGAGGTGAGGGCGAGGAAGAAGGATCAAGGCAGCTCCTACTTTGATCGGTGAGGAGCGAATGAAGTTGGGGAAGGAGACTGGCCAATTTGGCTGTTGATCGATTTGAGGAAGGTGTTGAGGAAGTTCACTGGAGTCACAACTGAGGTGGCCAGAGAAGAAGAGGAAGAGGGGAATTTGTGGGCAAACCATACTCAAATTGGTCATAGGATCTTGGAGAGCTTTTATAGAGCTCAATCGTAAGCTCAAAAGTAAGGAAATCGAGTGATTGTGCTAAGATTTGGAGTCAAAAAACCCTAAATTTTTTGTGAGCTCGCATGATTTTTCTACCCAAAATTAAGGCTTTGGATTGTATCTACACTATTCTTCATGGTCTGAACTCCAATCCCACCAAATTTGATGGGATTTGGAGATGATTTCATGAGGATTTACTTGAGTCAAAGTTGGCGATGTGCGTCGTTGACCTCTGTTTTAGGAATCCTTGAAAAATTAGGTAGTAGGAACCTAAATGCGAAGAAGAAGAGAAATATAGGGCCCTATTTGCAAGAAACTTTGAAAGTTAGGGGTTAGATTGTAAGAAATAGAGATTTTGAGGACTGAATTGCATACTAGGTTAAGATGGACTCTGATTGGCCCCAAATTTTGGTCTTAAACTAATTTAGACTCAAGGAATCTAATGATGGACTTAGATTTGAGTTTTAACCATGTTTGACAGGGTAAATTGCATAGAAGCTTAAATTAGGATAAATTTCCATCTAAAACTCTATTCTAGGTCAAAATGGGTTCAGATGGTCAAACCAAGGGTACCAAACCTCTTAGAATATTTTTCTATGAATTTTAGGAGGTTTAGATAAATTTTATCCTGACCAAAACCTCTTCAAGTCAAGTAGGGTTGAGAATTAGGGCATTGTATACTATTTTGGTTCTCGTGATGCGTGAAACCCTATTTCTATCAATGCGGATCAACTTCTTGGTCTTTAATGCTTAATTGACCTTTGATTAACCCCTGGTTGACCTCGTGGTTACTCTACACTTTTGATGTGATGCTAAAACTACAGAATTAACCCTATTTATTTTTTCTTTTCAAAACATATTAGAGTGGAATTATGGTTCTCAAGCAATCCTTCAGGAGCATTTATTTCTTGATTCCAACTAATTTAAGCTAGTTATGGAGAATGATGGCATTACCATTACTAGGTTAAGCCAACTCTTGAATTACTTGGCTGGCTAGAAGGCTAGAACCCCTAGGACACCCCGCACGGCGGGACACCACTAAGGGTTAATGCGGTTACCACATTGACCTTTCTTATCGTCAATGGGTCCAAGTAGGCAAGGCCTTGACCTTAGCCAAATCTAACTTCTAGTTACCAAGAAGATTAGTTCTTCCTAGGGCACGTCTACTCAATTTTTGGCATAGGATTGAAGTGTTTTTGGAATATGATGGGCATTAAGGGGTGTTGCCCTTAAAATTGATTTCAAAAGTGAAATACACAATCAAGGGGTTCACAATATAACCTTAGTTTAAGTGGTTGCTTTTAAGGTTCAAGTGCTTGCTTTAGTGAATTTTAGGGTTCACTTGGTTAAATATATTCAAACAATGATTCTAGTGGGGCACACAAGTGGTTTGCAAATCCCAATTATGCGATAAATTTTGTTTAAGTATGAAGATGCAAGTGTGCACTATCTTATTGTGAAACCCTAAGAGCAGATAGTGCTAAATTGTGGAATTTAGGTCCAAAACAAGTAAAGTTGTGCAACCCAATCAGAGAAATCAATGGTACTATTGTACCACCGACTAAGGAACTCAATATTTCTTTTCATATTTTTTAATGTATGTTATGTAATTTTTCCATATTTAAAATGTACTGGGGGTTTGTAATCTGTTTTGACCCTCAGTTAGTGATCAAATATTCCGTGAAATCAAACGTGCACCAAATATATTTTCCAAAATTTTTCAAGACTCTATATTATCATAGGAATCCAATGTGACAAATGTGAGATAAATCGGATTGTATAAAAATTTCTAGACTTTTTTGAAGTTTGAAAAATCAAGAACAATAACAAACTCAATAGTAGTTAAGTTCGTGAATTTTTAACATTTTTGTATAAATCATAATGGCACGAAATTTGGATATGTTATTCTTGAATTCAATACGCAAGTCTAGTAGAAATTTTAGAATTTTTGGATGTCTAAAATTTTGGGAATTGAATTTTGAAAATAAAAGGGTGTTGCTGCCTGAAAATGTAGAAGGTTGTTTTGTTGATATTCAAAAGTTAATACCCACCAACCAAAGATTTTTTTTTTTTTGAAAAGCAAGAAAATGCTTACCTAAGGATCAAGAAAGGAACCTTTTGTTTTTGTATTTTTTTTTGAGAGGAAATCTAACCAAATCTAATATACAAGCACTTACCTGAGATTAAAAAGCTATAATTTTTCCATCGTTGCATTTCATCTCAAATTTTCGCAGTTCTTACACACATGAAATCAATGAAAATAAATAAGGTTAGAAATCTCAAATAAGAATTAGGGAGAAATGCTTCAAGAAAATTTTCATTGCCTCCCCGGCAACGACACCAATTTGTTCATCGTTTTTCACATAAAAAGATTTTTATATCTTTGTAGTTGTGAATCACACAGAAACAAATAACTTTTATAAAATTTTTGATAAGTACTGAGTCGTTCACAAGGAGGAAAAACATGATTTTTGTGCGAAAGCTTTTCAAAAAGGTGCTTTAAGCAAATATTTGTATATGTAGTTATGTATATATAAACATGCATTCATGAGATCGGATAAACATTTTATTAATAAAGAGAATGTCTCACAAATCTAATGTAATTGAATGCTTGAAAATAATATGAAACAAATGAATAAACTATGGAGGAAGAAAAGAAGAGAATGTGGTGGAGATGACAGAGTTGCTTGAGGGATGCTTGTGTGAAGTGTGACAACGCTTCAGATACAGGGTGCTACGAAGAAGACCGGAGAGAGAGGCTATAGAAAGAGGGGGGCATGCACTATGGTGGTCTAAACTAAACTAAGACTAATTCCTCTATCTCTAGGTATCTAAGTTATGTTCCAAAGGGTAGAGGCTAGGTCCTTTTATAGAAAAGTAGGTTGCTTCCTATTGGTTGATCTAGAGTGCCTAGGATCACTAATTTCGGTGGTTTTTATTTAATCAAAAGTGATGCCTAAGATTGGTTGAATATGGGCCTTAGGATATAAGTTTTTAGGCTAAAATAGGATGAGGGTTTTCTAAAAATAGGCAACCTAGGTGGGTGGCTACCAAGAAATAAAATCTTGCCAAGAGATAAGATCTTCTCTCTTGGCCAACCACTAAGGGATAAAATCTTCTTAAGTTGTCACCAACATAAGAGGATTAGGCTAAGCTTTTCTTGGGCCTTATGTTGGTAGGGTTAGGGATTGACCAATTAGATTAGGTTCCTAATTGGGCTTGGTTGACCCTAAGTCTAGTGGGTTGGGTCCAAATAGGTTCCATGAACCCAATTGACTTATACTATGTCAATTAAGTGAGCTTATGGACCTAAATCGGTTCTTGGGTTAAGGATTGGATCAAGGATAGGTTGGATAGGTTCCTAGATAGTAGGACAACTCTGTGGATAAAGGGTCAAGATGATGGATAGTGTTATCCATGATTTTAGATTTTGAGCTCACTTATTCAGTTTGATCTGACCTAAGGGTAGGAGTTAGGATATAGGTATCCTAGGGTTCTAAGGGTAGGGTTAGGTTATCCTAGTCCCACCCTCTCATCTACTTTCATGGATTTTCATTTCTTGATCAAATCTTGGCCTCCAAGCAACTCTTAATTCTACTGCAGCTTCATTTCCTACTTAGCTCAATGCTCCCGCTTATTCCAAGTCCTTAATCTACATTATTCACAAAAGACTAAAATTAGATAATTAGGTCTAGGCTAAACATAATGCATAGAATATGCATGCATGCTCTAAATGAAACATTTACAATTTAAATGCATGATTTTATTAAGGAGCTAACCTTAACAATAAGCCAATTAAAGTCATAGATTAGACTGTTATTCCCTAGTTGTATCAGGCGTACCCATCCAAGAAATAGAAAAATTGATTTCCCACCAGTTTCTCAAGAATCTGATCAATGAACGAGAGTAGGAAATGGTCTTTCTTCGTGGAGGCATTCAATTTTCGATAATCTATGAAGACTCCATGAGTTCGCAATTTGAATTGGGATGGTTTCTCCAGATTCAGTCTAAACTAAACATAATGCATAGAATATGGTGAGCCCCACCTTCTTAGGCACAAATTGGATGGGGCTCACCCAGCTTTTGTTAGAGATTGGGTAGATGATTCCTGCGTTGAGCCACTTGATGATCTCCTTTTTCGTGACCTCTTGTTGTTTTGGACTTAGTCATCTCAACATTTCTGGAGATAGTCGCGAGCCCTCTTCGGTATAAATACGATGTGTGCAATACGAGGGACTTATTCTAGTCAGGTCATCTAGAGTCCATCCAATGGCTCTTCGATGTTGCTGGAGGATAGAATTCAGCTTTGTTTCCTAATCAAGAGTAAGTCGGGAATTGATAATCACAGGAAACATTTGATTTGAACCTAAAGAGACATACTTCAGATAATCCAGGAGGGGCTTTAATTCAAGTACCGAGTTATAAGAAGTGGGTGGTGTTCGGGATTGGCCTTAGAAGATAGGGTGGAAGGTAAGGATAGATTTGGATCAGCTCTGGGCTTCTTGATCAGTGGGTCAAGATCTTGTGGTTGAGGGTATGGGAGAATTGGGTTTTCCTCCGTAAATGGGTCCTCAACCAAGGAACTGATGTCACAAACTTCTTCGACTGCCCCACAGTTTATTCCTTTATGGGCCTTAAAGATATCGATCCTTGATGTTTGTTCCCAAATTTCAACTAGATATGTCCCTCTTGGAAATTGATATTCGCCCTAGCTGTGGCTAGGAATTGTATCCCAAAGATGATTGGTGTGTCTCTTAGATTTTCAGGAGTATCAATGTATAATACAATGAAGTCCACTGTGAAGTAGAAATCTTGTATCCTAACTAGAACATCCTCGAGAACTCCTCTTGTGACTTTATTGATTTGTCAGCCAGTTGTAGAGTCACCTCAGTTGGTTTGAGCTCGATTTCCTCGAAATGATTTAGTGGGGATGCGGCAATCAAATTTATGGAGGCTCCTAAATCTAATAAAGCTTGATCAAACTCTAGGTTGCTAATCTTATAGAAGATCAGAGGGTTGTAAGGGTCTTTCACTTTTTGTGGGAGTTTGCCCAGGATGACAGAGCTATCTTGCTCAGACAACACGATCGGACTCCTGTCTTTATTTTGCAGCTTATGCTTTGGTGTACATAAGTTGTTCAGAAATTGTGCGTAAACCAGGACATTGCAGATTGCATCTATCAAGGGGATGTTTATTTGGACTTGTTCAAAGAGCTTGACCAATTCTTCCTCAATTGCCATGGTTTGGGTTTCCTTTTTCCTTTGGTCAAGGCCTCGGGAAATGGAACCTCTGTTGGTTCCTCTAGGATTGGTTCAGGTTCTAGATCTAGGATAGGTGTATCCTGGATGACCATCCTAGTGGTAGGCTCTGAACTATCAAGGCTAGAGTGGCTAGGATAAGGTGGATCCAGAGTTGTTTTGACACTACCTGTAGCAATAGCATTTAGGCCAGCCTTGTTTGGGTTCGAAGTTGGCAAGAGTGGTGGTTGCTGCTAATATTCTACATACAATGTGGAAGCCTCCATCCCATCGAGTGATGGAGCAAAAGGGGCCTAATAGACATAGTGAGCCAGGCCCTGATTCGGGTTCATAATGCAGCTCTAGTTTGACACGTTATTTGGGTTCGACAGAGGTTGGGAAGGAAGTGCACCAAGCTGGTGAGTCCCAGCCATGCAACTGTGCGAGTTGATTTGGAACCTCTGCGATGTCTTCTTTGTTTTGTTTCTACATGGCTACATTAGTCTTCTAGATGTCAGCCAGGGCTTGCAAAGTCAAGTTCATTTGATATTCCCTGGTAGGATCTGATTGGAAATTCAGGTTGGCCCTAGACTGAGTGGGCAGATATGGTTGCAGAGCTTGTGGTTAGGGTTGGAATTGATGTCTCGAGTTCTAATTATTTCCCGTCCACATGAAATTTGGATGATTGCGCCATCTAGGGTTATATTTGTTGGGGAATGGATCATTCTGGATGGTGTAAAGATCCTCGCAAGTCTAAGAAACTCCAGAGTAATCAGTGTGCGAGGGTTCAGAGTTCCCCCAACTAAAATAGTATGGTCTGAATTTTCATCCGAAACCAAGATCAGATGGGTTTGCATTCATGTCCATCCCTTGATATGAGTGGTGGTGAATGTTATGCACGACTTCCCTACCTGAGGGCGGTTGTGCATATGTGTTTTGCTACGCAGAGGTAGCTCTCTGTAGATGTCAAGTCAATTCGTCCACCCTCTTCTCGATGATGGAGACCTTATCCAGACAACTAGCCACCAACTCCAGATCGTTGGATGCGAATAGTTCTCGAGTCTCGTGTGCCTTTTTCGTGGTGTAAATCATGTAAAGAAGATGAATACGTCATAGTATAGCGTGAAATACGTCTCGACAAATAAATTTTAATGGAACAGATGAGTCTCGGTCGAACTTAGGGAGGCAGAAAGCATTTCAAAATTCATAACCGATCTAGATCTAATTACTAACAAGATAATATGCTACTAATTGTGAACTAATATATATATCACAATATGTATATCATGCAAATATTCTAATCATGAATTTCAAAAATATAATTATGATTAAAAGAAGTTCTTGGTTTCTAACTAGAGCATAAATGAAAAACTACTATCTAGCAGAATAAGGGCACCATGGGTAGTCCGTGGTGGCCTTCTGGAGGGGCTGGGGAGAGCAACAACAGTCTGCTAAGGTGGCTTGGTGGGTGCTTTAGAGAAAGAGAACCAGAGACGGAGAGAGCTGAAGAAGATCCGAAGAATTGGAGAGGGGCTGGAGGAGTTGGTGGAAGATTGATGAGTTAGGGGAGCTCTGGGCCTTCTGACTTTTATAAGGGGCAAGATGGGCATTTCAGCCCCCAAAACTATGCAACAACCCTCTAGTAATCAGATCCTTCAATCAGAAGATCAACGGCTATGATTTGTCCTCAAAATAACCTTCAGAATGCCTTCTACGTGTGGATTCACCCTCATGCTGTCATGGGGTGGCCTCTGGATGCTTGGATCACAATCGGATGCTCACCGCTCACCACTTGCGCTTTCCTCTTCTGCGTAATTGCCTCGGCTTTCCTTATGCCTAACGTGTGCACCAAGTCTCGGCCATCCGGTATAACGATTGGATGGCTTAAAAGAGCCGTAACATCACTTTTTTTTATCAAAACACACGTGCATGCACGTCATCATGCACGTCATCGCTCGATGTCATCTAGCATGCCACGCAGTCACCTCTACGTCGCCTAATGGCCATCCAACCAATGGATTTCATCTGCGCTTGCGACCTTCGCTGATTTCTCGCTTAAGGAGGTTTGAACGCGGGCCTTCTGATCCAGCACAAGCGCGTGAGAAAATGGCTACGTGTGAGCTTTGTTGCGGTTTCCACTTTGCGTTTAGTTGTCCTTAGCCATTGGATGGAGATCCAACGGCTGAGGTTTGTTCTTTCCTTGTTGAGGCACTCCTAAAGTTGTGACATGGCCACATTGTGGCTATTGGATGATGATCCAATGGCCACAGCGCACGGGGAGAGCCTCTTAAAAAGTTGGGCGGCGGCGAGGGGCAGCTGCGATGGTGCCATGTGGCACCATCGTGGCTGTCCATCTTCTCTCTTTTGTAGACGGTGCCATAGGCTTCCGATCGGGATGATTCTTACACCGTTGGACTGTGATCGCTAATCCGGATCCATCCATTTAATTGGATTTATAATCTGAGGTCTGGATTTTCACCTATTTACCACTTGGCTCTTGCCCTTCACATAGTCCATCAGATGCTACGGTAGTCTGATCGAAGCGACCTTGGAAGCGTTAGACACCTATCGTCGTTTTGCACAGATCCATGTGGTTGGATTGGCAATCCGCAACCCTGAATTACCTACAATTATTAATATCTCTCAATTAGAACATAATACGATATTATTATTTACAAAATAAATAAATTAATCACGATGAAAAGTATGGTGCGAATGCATGCAAAATGTCTAATTTAAGCTAGGTTCTAACTTAATTTTGGTATATTAGGGCCTTGATTGCACAATAATCATGGCTCCTAACTAACCTAAAAAATGTTAGAACCAAGCTTAATTTGTGGATATTGCACTCATATCTTACATATCATGCATTGCATTAAATCTATTTAGAATAATATGAGATATCCTACTATTTAATGGTTTTTATTACTATTTGCAGGTAATAAAGTGATCCATGAAGGAGATAGTGGAATAAAGCAATAAAGGAAGAAGAAGACTGGTCCAAATAAGTGGAGTGAGGAGGATAGCCTTATCCTTACCCTTAGAAACCCTAGGACAGCCTTCCCAAATCCAAAACCACCTCCATTAGGACATCTTAGCCTCAAAACCCAAACATAGATAGCACTATCCATGTTCTTATCCACCCTATCCCTCTCCCAAACACTTAGGGACAAAAACCCACCTTAGAAAACCTAAAACCCACTCTCTAGCACCTTTTAGGATGTTCAAACATCTGGCTGGACGTCTGATTTCTGCAGAACAACAATCCAAGAAGACAAAACTCATACTGACATAGAATTGGACATCTAATTTAGTGTCTAGACATCCAATTTTGTAGTACAAGATGTCTGACCACCATCCTGGACATCTGATATTGCTCTCTGGTTCCTAATTTTGGTGTTGGAAGCCCTAGCTTGCCTATTTTGACCTAGGAATCCCACCAGACACCCTAGGAAACCTAATTAGAGACCTCTTAAGCCTAGTCCACTATCCATAGCCCTACTTATCCTATCCCTAACCCAATTGAACCACCCCATACCTAATTGGGTGCATCTACAGTTGATTGGGTGCACCTGAGCCCAATTAGATCCACCCAGGATCTAATTGACTCATACCTATTAGGGTTACCCTAGCCTAATCACAGGTGCACATCCAATTAGCCTTGATCTGGACCTAATTAGGATCACTCCTATCCAATTATACTTTCCTAAACCTAATTAGGTCGACACCCACTTAATCTAGATTGACCCAACCTATTTAGCACCTAATCCTAACAAAACCCATAACCTAGCCCTATGAAAAGCACACACCCACACACAACTTCCTATTTTACCCTTACCAAACCCAAGCACACTCTCTTGGAAACCCTAAAGCTCGTGTCAAACCAAGATCCTAGAAATGTGGCATTAGCTAATTTTGGAGCCACCAAAAGTGGCAACCAAATGGAGCCTTCCATAAGGGCAAAGAGAGAGCCACGAAATGATACCCAAACATCCTTGGTAGAGACAGAGACTGATAACTGGACCTTGATTTCCAGATCTAACCACATCACTTGGGTCATGCCTTCCACTCATCACCATTATCAGGACCCATATGATTTCACCCCACCTGACTCCACCCATACCCCTACCACCCACATTCTCCATCACCTCTTTGGGATGCCTTCATATTCATTTCTTCCAGGCACCCGTATTTATTTGTCTTTCTTCTGTAGCATCTGGCCACAGATAATCCCAAGCCCCATCTACATATTTTTCTGATTATTTGGACTTGGAATTCATGGACACTGGTCTGCATTTGTGGCCCACTATTGGTGAACAAGATTAAAATTCTTACCATTGTACTAGCCATTCTCAATAGTGTATTGACATATCCTTTTTCAATGTACGCCTAGCTGGAGGCTTTAATCTCAGCACTTATATATAGCATATTTTATTTGTCATATTTTTCCTACATATTCAATTTTAGGTGTTGGAATAAGCGGAACGTCAAAATTCAAGAGCCATTCCAGGTGAATTCTACCCATTTACTCCCTGTCTTAATTTATTTTTCATTGTATTCATGCATGAGGACATGCAAGAAAGTAGGCATGGGGGGGTAGTAATTGTAAACTGAAAGCTTTTCTGCCAACACCTAGGAGAAACCTTTCATACATCATGCTAATTGCACTTTAGGGTCCTTAAATTAAGAAAAATTGACTCCACCTCCAATGTTTGCATTGGAGCTAAAAATCGTCTGCAATAGTCACTTTCGACTCATCCATTCACCTTTTTGTTCTAAATTTACCATCAAGCTGAATATAACCCGAATTAAAGAAATTTACGAAGTGCAACTTTTGAAAGGTTACAAATAGCATTTATATATATTGCGTTCATGAATAATATTTTTACCAAGAGAATGTAGGATTTCATCCTCTAGTTGATTCCTGTAATCTGGAATCTAGTACAATTTTCACACACACGTAGAACTTGCAATGGATTCATGGTGAAGGCTGATAAACACTTTAGTCTATTGAGAAGAAGTAGTGCTTCTTTTCTTGAACTCGTGGATAGTGTTTTGGGAGTCAGGCAGATTTTCTTCCAAAAATCCACCAAATAATGTGAGATGAGAGTAGAGTGTACTGGTGCTCTAAGATTAGTGCAAGGAATTTGGAATCCTAGATAATTAGGTAATTATACTCAGAGATTAGGCATAGTTTTCACTCTCGGATCCTACGTATACATTTTTGCGTGAAATTTTGAGAGCCACCAAATAAGGCAAATACGCAGAGAGCGAGTTTTCATAAAACTAGGGCTAAGGTGAATGGTTACGACCATTCTTTATGGAATCCTCTGCTGAAGGAGGGTATTGATGTCAAGGTCAGAAATACACCGTCCTATCTATCTCTCTCGGTCCGTGAGTAGGCACTTCCACCAAATAAGCCACTCAATGTCTCTTGAGTATCACCAATCCCTAATAATGCCTCCTTAATAAAGTTTGTGAATGTATGCTAGCTTGTGTTATGTTGAAAAAAAAAATGATGAAAAGAAAGAAAAATTAAAAAAAATTAGAAAAGAAGAAAAAGAAAAGAAAAAAGAAGTGAATATTTAGTGTTTATTTTAGTTGCATTGAGGCAATACCACCAAAAAAATTTGAGATCCAACAAATATGACCTTAACCTACCTTTCTTGTGTTTCTGACCACCCGAATACTGGCTAAGGAATTCTAACTTAGTGTTAGAGTTATGGGAACTCAATTAAAGTGTTAATGCCAAGTAAGATCACCAAATACATATCATACGTGAGAATCTGGTGAGATTGTGAGCTCTAAAAAAAAAAAAGAGTAAGAGAGAATGAATATAATGGAACCAAAAGAGGGCATAGTTTTTCTCGTCTTTCTCTGAGATGAGTTACTTGATAATCCGGGAATCTAGATTCTAAAGTACTAATTTCTATGTGTCAGCAAGTGAGAGTGAGCCACCAAATAAACACCTGTATCCCTCAGACATTCTCTACCCAAGCTTAAAGCCAGGGTGGAATTCATAGAATATCTTGAATACCCTGAGGGATGAAGTCCGCCTATCCCGCTAGAATTTTACTAGGGGTCAAGTTCAGGCTTTAGAGGTGAATCAGGTCTTTCACTCGAATCCATTGCAAAAGCTATGTAGCTGCACTTCCACATTTGTCTCGATTTCTAGAACATAGGATGAAAACAAAAAGGAGAAAAATCTCTAGGCATACACTTGATAAAATAATCAATCCCTTAGGTACCCTTATGTGAATAATTTAGTCTTGCATTTGCTAGGGACTAGCAAAGTTTAGGCATGGGGGTATGATTGCACAACAATCATGACTCCTAGTTAACTGAAATAATGTTTGAACGTAGCTTAATTTATGAATATTACACTCATATCTTGCATATCATGCATTGCACCAGTCTCTTTAAAATAAGATGAGATATCCTGCTATTTAATGGTTTTTATTACTATTTGCAGGTAATAAAGTGATCCATGAAGGAGATAGTGGAATAAAGCAATAAAGGAAGAAGAAGACTGGTCCAAATAAGAGGAGTGAGGAGGATAGCCTTATCCTTACCCTTAGAAACCCTAGGACAGCCTTCCCAAATCCAAAACCACCTCCATTAGGACATCTTAGCCTCAAAACCCAAACATAGATAGCACTATCCATGTTCTTATCCACCCTATCCCTCTCCCAAACACTTAGGGACAAAAACCCACCTTAGAAAACCTAAAACCCACTCTCTAGCACCTTTTAGGATGTTCAAACATCTGGCTGGACGTCTGATTTTTGCAGAATAACAATCCAAGAAGACAAAACTCATACTGACATAGAATTGGACGTCTAATTTAGTGTCTAGACATCCAATTTTGTAGTACAAGATGTCTGACCACCATCCTGGACATCTGATATTGCTCTCTGGTTCCTAATTTTGGTGTTGGAAGCCCTAGCTTGCCTATTTTGACCTAGGAATCCCACCAGACACCCTAGGAAACCTAATTAGAGACCTCCTAAGCCTAGTCCACTATCCATAGCCCTACTTATCCTATCCCTAACCCAATTGAACCATCTCATACCAAATTGGGTGCATCTACAGTTGATTGGATGCACCTGAGTGCAATTAGATCCACCAAGGATCTAATTGACTCATACCTATTAGGGTTACCCTAGCCTAATCACATGCACACATCCAATTAGACTAGACCTAGACCTAGACCTAATTGGGATCACTCCTATCCAATTAGACTTTCCTAATCCTAATTAGGTCCACACCCACTTAATCTATATTAACCCAACTTATTTACCACCTAATCCTACCAAAAGCCACAACCTAACCCTGTGAAAAACAAACACCCACACACACCTTCCTATTTTACCCCTACCAAACCCAAACACACTCTCTTGAAAGCCCTAAAACTTGTGTCAAACCTAGATCCTAAAAATGTGGCATTAACTAATTTTGGAGCCACCAAAAGTGGCAACCAAATGGAGCCTTCCATAAGGGCAAAGAGAGAGCCACGAAATGGCACCATCACCACCACTCTCTTCCTCTCAACTTGCGACCACACCTCCTCCTCTCCCTCTCAAGGCCATCTTCTTCTTCCAAGGCACCCTCCATGGACGACTAAGGAAGAAGCTCCTCCAAGGCATCTTCATGAGGGTTGCAAGAAGAAGAAGAGCATAAGGATGCAACACATTCTCCTTTCTTCTTGTGGGTGTGCCCTCTTCTTCCACCATAGAGGATCCATGCCCCCATTTTCTTTTCTTCTTAGACGGTCATAGAGAAGACCCCCCTCAAGGTCTTCTCAAGGACAACCATTGGTAGTGAAAGGGTGCAACACCCTCCTCTCTCCACTTGGGTGCACACACCCATCCTCCTCTTTTTAGTGGATGGCCAAGAAGGCTTCTCCTTAGCCTCTCTTGGTTGATCCCTTTCTTTAGTTTAGCTTTATTTCCATGTATCCGTATTTTATAGTGACTTAATTTTTGATGCATGATACTCTTGTCTAATGGTTTTATATGCATGCTATTATCTTCATGGCTTACAACTTTGATGCATGCTTTCATTTCGTGTTTCAAAATAAAGATCAAAAATACAAAAAGACAAAAATATTTGGTTATATTAGATTTAGGTTAGATTAAGCCGATCCAAATCTTGACTTGCTTTCACGCCTCCTAGAGACGAACGACCGGGACTCAAGTTCTAAAAGGAAAAGAAATCTATGCGAGTTTCGTTATTATAAATTTTTTTGTCAAGGGGATTTCGTGACTATACTACGATTTCCGATGATTTCAAAATGCACGATTTCAACGCTTGTCAAGCCTATGATTGTTGCGCAATCATACCCCATGCCTAAATCTTGCTAGTCCCTAGCAAGTGCATGACTAAATGCATTCTATTAAGACTTTATCTAGAGATTTATTTACTTTTGTTTCCTCTGGAAAATTGAAATCCAAATAACCGTGAATGTGTAGTGGTGTAGCTTCTACAATGGAATCAAGTGCAAAGTCAACATACATCTAAAGCTCGTAGTTAACCCTTAGTAAAATTCTTTTGGGATAGACAAACCTCTTCTTTCGGGGATATAAAATATCCTCTAGTTTTAGCCTTGGAATTTTGGCTTAGGTAGAAAATATCTAAGTTAAATGAATTTGTATTTAGTGGCTCACTCTCCTCTGGTACTACATTGAGACTAGTCTTTCAGAATCTAGATTTTCAGATTATTAAATAAATCAACTTAGAGAGAGACTGGAATACTGTACTCTCTTAAATCTTTTGTACTTTTTCTTCTCTCCATCTTTTTCCTTCCTTTTTTTTCTTTTTTTTTTCTTTTCTTTTTCTTTTTGAGCTCACATTTCATCAGTTTTGTGCATATTTGGTGGTCTCTCATGGCTTTACACTTCAATTAGGTTCTGATAACCTTATGACTAAGTTAGAATTCCTCAGCTCGTATTCAGGTGATCAAAAATACAAGAAAAATGGGTCAAGGTTGTATTTGGTGGTTTGTAAGGGTGGTAGGTGTTGTTGCCCCAATGTGCTTGACTTAATATAATTCACACTTCTCAATATGGAAAGATATATATATATTCTTTTTCTCTTTTTTTTTCTTTTTTTCCTCTTTCTTCTTTCTTTCTTCCTTCTTTTCTCTTTTTTTCCTTATTCTTTTTTTATATACTAATATAATGCCATATCTACTAACACAACGCAACATAGCATACGTACTTTTATTCATGAGGCATTATTCGGAATTAGGGGTGTTCAATAGGATATTGGGTGGCTTATTTGGTGGAAGTGCCTATTCTTGACACCGAAAGGGGAATGGATGGGACAATGTATTTCTGACCTTGATATCAGTACCCTCCTTCAGTTGAGGATTCTGTGAAGGATAGTCATGACTATCCACCTTAGTCTTAGTTTTATCAGAACCCACTCTCTGTGTATTTGCCTTATTTGGTGGCTCTCGCAAGGATTCTCTCTGAGAATTTGTACGCAAGAATTAAGAGCGAAAACTGTGCCTAACTTCAAGTATCACTATCTAATTATCCTGAACTTAAGATTCCTTACACTAGTCTTAGAGCACCGGCAGACTCTATACTCTCACCTCACACAAGTTTTCGGTGGATCTACTAGAAGATAGCTCACCTGACTCCCTGATTATTGTTTAAGGGTTCAATAGAAGAAGCAATGCTTCTTCTCGACAAACTAGAGATGTCTATCGGTCATCATGTTGAATCCATTACAAATTCCACGTGCAAGTGTGAAATTACATTGGTATCTAAGTTCAGGAATCTACTAAAGAATAATCCCTAATAAAATCTCTTGATAAAATGATTTATTTCACCCAGGTGTTGGCAGAAAATTTTCAGTTTATATGTACTACCCCCCATGCCTAGGTTCTTGCATGCCCTTGATAAACGGCAGTTTATCATCATTTTTATGCTTTAAAACTAACCTAGCTCTTAGGATTTTACTCTGCAAACAGGTTTTTGGGCTGCATTTAGGCATGAATTAGGATAGGCATGCATTGCATTTTTTATTATCATTTTAATGAGTTTTTGTGAGTGTTAGGGATGTACAGATGCACAGATCCCTAAAACCCTAGCACTCAAGAAGGCAAATGGTGAAGGAAAAGCCCAGACTAGCTGGAACTCAGCCTAATCCAGCTCACCTCAGCTTGATCCAGCTCACCTCAGCTTGATCTAGCTCACCGCAGCTGGAACCTAGCTTACTTGAACTAGGGTTAGCTCATCCCAGCTCCATTCAGCTAATCTCAGCTGGATGGCAGCTCAAGAGAGTTCACCTTAGCTCACCCTAGCTCAAGTCAGCTCAGATCCAGCTCAACTTAGCTGAGTCTAGCTCATCTCAGCTCCCACTAGTTCACAGGGAGCTCTAGCTAGCTCAGCTGAGTTGACAGGAGTTCACCCCAGCTCAGAACCAGCTACATTCAGCTCCACTCAACTCCAGCCAGCTGAAGAAGAATTCATCTCAGCTCAGGAAGCTCAAGTCCAGCTCCCGGGGACTCAGCTTAGCTCAACTAAGTTGAGCTAAGCTACCTTAGCTGCCTCAACCAGCTTGATTCTCCCCGGGAGCACCAGACCTAGCTCACCTCAGCTCATTTTGGTAGAAGCTAGCTCACTTTAGCTTGGCTTAGCAACTAGCAAAGAACTAGCAAGCTAAGCCAGCTAGAGTAGCCCCATGCCAGCCTCTTCAGCAGTAGCCAGCTCCAGCTCCAGCTCCAGACTTCTTCTTCTCAGCTCCTTCCTCCAAACCCTAGCTCCAACACCTTCTCCTCTACTCCACCTTTAGCTAAGCTAGCTTAGCTTATCTTAGCTTAGCTTAGCTTAGCTAACAACCAGCTCCTTGGCCATTCATTACCTCCAAAATCAACCCTAGCTAGCTCCACCAACTCAAGCCTACCTAAGCTAGCTACCCTACTCAAGTTGGCACCACCTCCTAGCCATCCCTTCACCCCATTATCTCCACCAAAAGACACTTCAAGTTGGCGCCAAAAAACACCCCTAACCACCTCTATATTGGCGCCACTTTCAGCCCCTTAATCCACCCTACACCTACCCACATAAGCCATCCTAGCCATCCACCTAACCCCCCTTCTAGAATCCTTCTTGGCGCCAACTTAGACCCTCTCCTAGAAGCCATTTTGGCGCCAATATCAAGGGGTGTCAACACACATAACCACCCCTTAGGTGTCCCTTAAGGTGGCGCCAAACACCCTTGGCCATTGGATCCTTAACCACCTCCCTCCTTCCATCCTAGCCCTCCATTTCAAGGGTCACCTTAGCCCCCTTCCTATTTTATAAAAACCCACCATCTACCACCATTTTGGGGCATCCTCCCTTAGTGTATTTTCTACCTACATCCACCTATACCTACGCCCAAGGAGAAGGAGTAGAGAAGGAGATTAAAGGGGCACACCACCAGCCCTTTTGGTGCCTTCTTCTCCCCACTCTCTTCAACTTGGGCCACGCCAAGGAGGAGGACTCTCCCACTTCAAGGAGGATGGCCAGGCAAAGGAGAAAAGCTTAGGGTGGACGTCCACCCTTGGAGAGAAACTTAGGGCACGCCCCCTTAGGGCTTGCCTTGGAGGTCATCACTTTGGCGGAGTTCTGCAAGGAAGGAGTTGAAGGATTCTTTTCAAGCTTGGGAGCCACCAACCTTGGAGCAAGAAGCCCTCTTCTTCACCATCTATTTAGAGGATTTGTGTTTTCTTTCTTTATTTCAATTATCTAGTAGTAGAAGCATTCCTCTACTAGGCATTTTTGTTAAACACTTTATCAATTATCTAGTTGCCTTCTTTGCAATTTTTTTGTTTGCATTTCTATTAGCTTATTTTCAGCATTCTTCACTCCCTCTCCCTAATTATTCTAGGCCTCCACTTGCCTAGAGTGAGCTTAGGGAGAGGTTCTGCTTGTCATCTAGAAATAGTATTTTAATTCGAAGTGTAAACACTTTTCCCGCCATCAGTTCGCATGTTGCCTTAGTTTAAAAATAAAAAAAATGATATATTGAAAAATACCAAAAAGAAAGTTGAGATTTATATTCCTAGCAAGAGAATCACTATTGCAACCATATTGCCTCCTTGGACGACCCTAGATACTCCCCTATCTAGGATATAAATTTTAAAAGCGAAAGCGGATTCGCGTGTTACAACGACGTTAAAAAAACTGCTTTTACAAATCACGCGTATTTCGCTATCAGCCCTCATGCATGAATAAAAGAATTTGAAATAAGGCAAGGTGCAAGTAGATAGAAATCACCTGGAACTGCTCCTGACTTGTCATTCAGTACAGGCCAACACTACAAAGGTAATCACAATATGCAGAATACCATGCCAGAATGAAATATGCTATGTATAAAGGATATGTATATATGTATAACTACTGAGTTTAACTCCTCCAACTGGTTGAAACGTCAGTCGCATGTCCTCAAGAAGATGTATCATTTCGTCAGCAGGAGGAGGTTCCTAGGCTAAAACTGGCTTCAGGCACTGGCCATTTAATGTAAAAGCATGCCCAATTTTCGGGTTCATAATTTGGACCACCTCGTTAGGATATGGGTGGATCACCAGATATGGCCTAGTCTAATTGGACTTAAGCTTTCCTACAAAGAATTTGGGTTGGGAATCAAAATACCAGACCTACTGTTTAGGCATGAACTCGTTCCTCTGGATGTGTCAGTCATGGAAAGCTTTAGTCTTATCTTTGTATATCTTTGCATTCTCATAGGCTTCCCACCAAATCTCTTCTAACTCGCTAAGCTGGATCTTTCTTTCATAACATCCTGTATCAAGGTTAAAATTACATTTTTGTACCACCCAAAAGGCATGATGCTCTAGCTTTACAGGAAGGTGACAAGCCTTTCCATACACTATGTAGTATGGTGACATTTTGAGCAGGGCCTTGTATGCGGTCCGATATGCCTGAAGTGCGTCGATTAATCGATCGGACCAATCCTTCCTATCAGGTCTAACCGTCTTTTAGTGAATGAGCTTGATTTGGCGGTTAGACACTTCAGCCTGCCCAATGGTTTGTGGGTGATATGGGGTAGCAATATGGTGTTGTACCCTGCATTTCTTCAAAGGAGATCTGAAGTAAGCATGGATGACGTGACTGCCCTGTCGCGAATCAGAGCATGGGGGACTCTGAATCTCATGAAAATGAATTTCTGGATGAAGGATATAACGATCTTATGATCATCCTGCCTTGTCAAGATAGCTTTAACCCACTTCGAGACATAGCCAATTGCAAGAAGTATGTACTCAAAGCCGTGCGAGTTTGGGAAAGGGCCCATAAAGTCGATGCCCCAAATGTCGAACACTTCTATGACCAGAATAGGTTGGAGAGGCATCATGTCTCTCTAGGTCGTAGAACCGACCGATTAACATCGCTTACAGCACTTGGCAAACTTGTGTGTGCCTCTGAAAATGGTTGGCCAGAAGAATCCAGACTAGAAAATCTTTGCAGTAGTTTTTCGACCTAAGAAATGACCCACACAGGCATCACTGTGACAGAAGGATAACACACTTGAGATTTCAGAGTCTAAGATGCATCTTCTGATGATCTGATCAGCCCCAATGCAAAAGAGTAGTGGGTCATCCTAGAAATAAAACTTAGCCTCTGAAATAAATTTGAGTCTATGATCCTTGGATAATCTTGCAGGCAGCTTGCCTGTGACAAGATAGTTTATAGTATCGGCGTACCTAGGAAACTCACTAGAGTTAATAACCAACAAAGACTCATCCGAAAATTTATCATAGATGGGTGGGGAGTATGAAATGTGCTCGGGGTTTATCTGAGATAGGTGATCCGCCACGACATTATGAGTTCCAGCTTTGTCGCGGATCTCAACATCAAACTCCTGTAAAAGAAGGATCCATCTAATAACTCTAGGTTCGGCATCCTTCTTTGCCAACAAATGCCAGATGGTGTTTACGAGGTGAGATCAGTGTTTTAAAATTGATGCGTCATATTATAGGTTCAAATCGCTCAAAAACAAATAGATTTTATTACTTGAAGTTTTAAGTCCGAGGTCGAACACAGGGAGCAAGTTGGGGTTTAAAATTTAGGAGCACAACTTTTGAGAAATTGAAAATTGTGGGCCAAAAGAAGCCGTACTGGAGGACTTTCGCTGTGGTTTTATGACCTGAAAAATGTCCACCGCATGCCTGGTCATGGCAGAGAGATAATATGTATTGAGTTTTCGCTTCTACGAGACATCATCGAATGATCTAATCAGCATCGATGCGAAAAAGATACGAGTCTTCCCAGAAGTAGTACTTGGCATCGGAAAGCAATTTGTCCTTCTTGGCCTTCAAGCAATCAGATGGAATCTGATGTGATGCCAGGTAGTTTACTATATCAGCAAACCATGGGAGTCCTGTATTGATAGTCAGGAGGTGCTCATCAGGAAAATGTTCCGTGATGGGTCTGGAAGGGTTGATGATCTTCGAAGAAAGGCGGGACAAGTGATCAACTACCACATTCTATTTTCCCACTTTGTCATGAATCTCAAGGTCAAACTCTTGCAACAGCAAGATCCAGTGGATTAATCGAGGTTTTGTGTCTTTCTTCGCAAGGAGATGCCTCACAGCTGTGTGATCTGAGTAAATGAAAATGCAGTAACCCAGGAGATAAGATCTGAATTTTTCCAGGGCAAATACTACGGCTAGCAGCTCTTTCTCAGTAACTGTGTAGTTACGTTGAGCTTCGTCAAGTGTCACGCAAGCTTAGTAGATGACCATGGGTTTTCCGTCAATTTTCTGCCTAAGCACTGCTCCTACAGCAAAATCAGATGCATTGCACATGATCTCAAAGGGTTGAGACCAATCAGGGGACTGTAGGAACGGGGTTTGGGTAACTCGATCACGGAGGGTTTCAAATGCTTGAGTGCATTCCTTGGAGATCTTGAAAGGTACATCCTTAGAAAGCAGAGTGGTCAGGGGGCGTGCGATCTTTGAGAAATTAGGAATGAATCTATGGTAAAATTGACGTGCCCCAAAAAAGATCGGATGTCCTTGATCGAGCTAGGCAAATGGAGTTTGGAAATCAAGTTCACCTTGACTCGATCGACTTGGATGCCCTTTTCTGAAATGAGATGTCCCAAGACAATTCCTTTGGGCACCATGAAATGGCTCTTTTCCCATGAAAGAACCAGATTAACATTAATGCAACACCTGAGGATCTGGACCAAGTGCAGGAGACAATCGTCAAATGATTCTCTGAATACTGAAAAGTCATCCATGAAGACTTCCAGATAATCACCTACCATATCTGAGAATATGGCAAGCATGCATCGCTGAAAAGTAGTGGGTGCATTGTAGAGACAGAATGGCATCCTTCCAAATGTGCACGTCCCGAACGGGTAGGTGAAAGTGGTCTTTTCTTGGTCCTCAAAATGGATTGCCACCTGGTTATAACCAGAGTACTCATTCAAAAAGCAAAAGAACCTATTTCCCACTAGTTTCTAGAGGATCTGATTAATAAATGGTAGTGGGAAATGATCCTCCTTTGTGGAGAAATTGAGTCTTCTATAATCAATGCAAACTCTCCACGAGTTCGCCACACGGGTCAGTATGATTTCTCCAGTTTCGGTCATGATTACGGTGAGTCCTGCTTTTTTAGGCACAACCTGAATTGGACTCACCCACCGACTGTCGAAGATCAAGTAGATGATCCCTGCATCTAACCACTTGATGATCTCCTTTTTCACGACCTCTTACATATTAGGATTCAAATGTCTCTGCATTTCATGGGAAGGTTGTGTGCCCTCTTTGGTGTAGATACGGTGTGTGCATTAAGAGGGGCTAATACCAGTCAAATCATCTAGAGTCCATCCACTGGCTCTACGATGTTATTGGAGAATAGTAATCAGACGAGATTTTTGGTCAGGTGTGAGTCTGGAGTTGATAATCATAGGAAACATCTGATTGGAACCCAAAAGGACGTACTTCAGATGGTCGGGAAGAGGCTTGAGTTCCAGAATGGGGCTATCAGCAGCAGTGGGTGGTTCGGGGTGTGTGTCAGGAGCAACGAAAGGAGTTATGGGTGTATCTAAGTTAGATTCAGACTCCTCTGATTGCGGGTTTTTATCCTCTTGTGGTTGACCGGAAGTAATCAGGCTGTCCTCAATATATGGTTCATTAACGACAGCCTTGATATCACATATCTATTCTATAACACTGCAATTAATCCCTTGTTGGGCCTCAAAGATGTCAATCTTCAGTGTTTGTTTCCTAAATTTCAGTTCAATTTGCCCTCAAAATTTATATTGGCCCTAGCAGTGGCCAGAAAGGGTCTCCCTAGTATAATTGGTGTATCCCTTGGGTTTTCTAGAGCATCCATATCCAAGACTACAAAATCCGCCAGGAAATAGAAATCCCGCACCCTAATGATGACATCCTCAAGAACTCCTTTCCGTGACTTAATAGATCGGTCAACTAACAGCAATGTCACCGATAGCGGATTACGCGTGATTTGTAAAAGTGGGTTTTCAATGTCGTTGTAACACGCGAATTCGCATACGCTTTTAAATTTATAAACCTAGATAGGGGAGTATCTAGGGTTGTCCAAGGAGGCCAAATGTTTGCAATAGTGATTCTCTTGCTTGGAATAAATCTCAACTTTCTTTTTGGTATTTTTCAATATATCATTTTTTTCATTTTTCAATTAAGACAACATGCCAAATGGTGGCGGGAAGGTAATTTACACTTCAATTTAACTACTACTTTCTAAGTGGCAAGTAGATCCTCTCCCTAAGCTCACTCTAGGTAAGTGGAGGCCTAGAATAATTAGGGAGAGGGAGTGGAAAATTCTAAACAATGCAAGTAGAAATGCAAAATAGAAAATTGCAAAGAAGGCAACTTAGATTGATGAAAAGTGTTTTACAAAAAAGCCTAGTAGAGGAATGCTTCTACTACTAGAAAAATTAAAATAAAGAAAAGCAAACACAAATCCTCTAGATAGATGGTGAAGAAGAGGGCTTCTTACTCCAAGGTTGGTGGCTCCCAAGCTTGAAAAGAATCCTTCAACTCCTTCCTTATAGTGCTTTGCCAAGGTAATGTCCTCCAAGGCAAGCCCTAAGGGGGCGTGCCCTAAACTTCTCTCCAAGGGTGGACGTCCACCCTAGGTCCTTCTCCCTTGCCTGGCCATCCTCCTTGAAGTGGAAGAGTCCTCCTCCTTGGCGTGGCCCAAGTTGAAGAGAGTGGGGAGAAGAAGGCACCAAAAGGGCTGGTGATGTGCCCCTTTAATCTCCTTTTCTACTCCTTCTTGGCCGTAGGTACAGGTGTTTTAGGTAGTAAAATACACTAATGGAGGATGCTCCAAAATGGTGGTAGGTGGTGGGTTTTTATAGAATAGGAAGGGAGCTAAGGTGTCCCTTGAAATGAAGGGCCAAGATGAAGAGATGGAGGTGGTTAAAGATCCTATGGCCAAGGTGAGTTGGCGCCACCTTAAGGGACACCAAGGGGGTAGTTATGGGTGTTGACACCCCTTTATGTTGGTGCCAAAAAGGGTTCTATAAGGTCTTCTAAGTTGGCGCCAAGAGGGATTCTAGAAGGAGGGGTAGGTGGATGGCTAGGATGGCTTATGTGGTTAGGTGTAGGGTGGATTAAGGGCTGAAAGTTGGTGCCAATATCGAGGTGGTTAGGTGTACTTTTTGGTTCCAACTTAAGGTGTCTTTTGGTGGTGATAATGGGGTGAAGGGTTGGCTAGGAGGTGGCGCCAACTTGAGTAGGGTAGCTAGCTTAGGTAGGCTTAAGTTGGTGGAGCTAGCTAGGGTTGACTTTGAAGGTGGTGGATGGCCAAGGAGCTGGTTGCTAGCTAAGCTAAGCTAAGCTAGCTTAGCTAATGGAGGAGTAGAGGAGAAGGTGTTGGAGCTAGGGTTTGGAGGGAGGAGCTGAGGAGGAGAAGTCAGGAGCTGAAACTGGAGCTGGCTGCTGTTGAAGACGCTGGCATGGAGCTACTCTAGCTGGCTTAGCTTGCTAGTTCTTTGCTAACTGCTAAGCGAAGCTAAAGTGGGCTGGCTTGTACCACAATGAGCTAAGGTGAGCTGGGTATGGTGCTCCCGGGGAGGGTCAAGCTGGTTGAGGCAGCTAAGGTAGCTTAGCTCAACTGAGTTGAGCTAAGCTGAGTCCCCGGGAGCTGGACTTGAGCTTCCTGAGCTGGGATGAGTTCTTCTTTAGCTGGCTGGAGTTGAGTGGAGCTGGATGTAGCTGAATCTGAGCTAGGATGAACTCCTGTCAACTCAACTGAGCTAGCTAGAGCTCCCTGTGGACTAGTGGGAGCTGAGATGAGCTAGACTCAGCTAAGTTGGGCTGGATCTGAGCTGACTTGAGCTAGGGTGAGCTAAGATGAACTCTCTTTAGCTGCCATTCAGCTGAGATTAGCTTAATGGAGCTGGGCTGTGCTAACCCTAGTTCAAGTGACCTAGGTTCCAGCTACGGTGAGCTGGATCAAGCTGTGGTGAGCTGGATCAGGCTGAGTTCCAACTAGTCTGGGCTTCTCCTTCACCATTTGCCTTCTTGAGTGCTAGGGTTTTAGGGATCTATATATCTGTACATCCCTAACACTCACAAAAACATATTAAATAGATAATAAAAAATGCAATGCATGCCTAACCTATTTTATGCCTAAATGCAGCCCAAAAACCTGTTTGCGGAGTAAAATCCTAAGAGCTAGGTTTGTTTTAATGCATAAGAATGATGATAAACTGGCTTTTATCAGTCACCTCTGTCGGTTTAAGCTCAAATTTCTCAAGGTGGTCAAAGAGGGATGTAGGTATTAGGTATATGGAGGCACCTAAATCTAATAAAGCTCTATCAAATTGGGTATCACCAATGGTACAGGAAATCAGGGGAGTACCTGGGTCTTTTGCCCTAGGTGGGAGTTTGCTCAAAATTACAGAGTTGGCTTACTCTGACAGTACGATCAGACTCCCACTTTTGGTTCGCGGCTTACACTTGGGTGTACACACGTCATTCAGAAATTGTGCATAAGCTGGTACGTGGCAAATTGCATCCATCAAGGGGATGTTTATATGGACCTGTTCAAAGAGCTTGACTAGATCCTCCTCAGGAGCCACGGGCTTGTTTGTCCACTTTCCCTTGGTCAAGGCCCCAGGAAATGGAACCTTGGATGGTTCCTCTAGAATAGGTCCAAGTTCTTGATCTAGGACAAGGGTGTCCTGGATAACTATCCTAGGGTTTAGGCTACTACCAGGCTGAAAGTGGTTTCGATAAGGTGGGTCTTGTGTTGCTTTGCCACTATAGGTTGTGACAGAATTTAGCCGTACCTAGTTTTGGTTCGGGGTTGGCAAAATAGGTGGCTACCGCTGAAATACTGCATACGATGTTGAAGCTTCCATCCCGTCGAGTGATGGAATAGAAGGGGCTTGATAAATCATGTGGGCTTGGACTGGATTTGGGTTCATAATGCGCCTCTGGTTTGGCACGTTATTTGGATTCAGCAGAGGTTGAGAGGGGAGTGTGCCAGGTTGGCAGGAATTCGCCATCTGGGTGAGTTGATTGCGAACCTCTGTGATCTCGTCCTTGTGCTGTTTTTGCATAGCCGCATTTGTCTTCTGAATGACAGCCAGAGTCTAAAGGATAAGAGTCATTTAATCTATTTGGGTTGGCCCAGCTTGATAGGTGGGGTTCGGTCGAGGTTGAGATGGCTCATATGGACGAGGAGCTTATGGACGGGGCAGATATGGTGGTCTTTGATTTTGATTATTTCCCGCCCACAAGAAGTTGGGATGATTTCACCATCTATGGTTATAGGTGTTAGAGAATAGGTCATTCTGGATGGTGTTGAGGTCCTCACAGGTCTGAGGAACCTCAGGAAAGTTAGAGTATGAGAGTTTAGAGTTCCCTCAACTAGAGTAGGTCAGATCGGAGTTTCCTCCGATCCTAAAGTCAAACTGGGGTGGATACGAGTCCATCCCTTGAGAAGATCGGTGATAGATGTTATGCACAGCTTCCCTCCCAAGAGGTGGCTGTGCAAATAGGTTTTGCACAGAGGTGGATCGTTGCAGATGGCGAGTCAACTCATCGACCTTCTTCTCTATGATAGAGACCTTGTCCAACCGATTGGCCATCAGTTCCAAGTCAACGGATGCGGACAGGCCCTGTCTCATGTGCTCCACTCGGATTCATCGATGTGCAGTGGTCGTGCGTATTTCACGTGTTTAGAAATCGAGGTTACAAGTAACCCGTCGTTGCAGTTGCAAAACATGTCGATCAGATAAAATTTATACCAAAACTCCAAGGGAGTCCCAAGTCGAACACAGGGAGGCGACGTTTACTTTACTTGAAAGCCATGCTTCATTTTGTTTCTTTTTGGTATTTTAGGGTTTTGTTATTTTTTTGTATTTTTGAAATAAAAGAGAATAAGCAAACGTATCACAAGATAGAGATCTGGAACAAATTTGATATATATTACTTCTATTGTCAATTACAAGAAACTATGAAAGCATATAAAGAGAGGGAGGTGAGAGGAAATCTCCTGAATCAGCTGTTCGGTGAGACGACAGCGCTCGGCAGAAGCTCGGATGAAGGAGGTGAGGAGTGGGATGACGGAGGTGAGATGCTGGAGGACGTCAGGTTGAGGAAAGCTTCGGCGTAGCTCTGGAATGGAGGTGAGAAGATGGAGGTGATCTGCTACTGGAATGGAGGTGGGAACACAGCTCCAAGGTGACCTATGAAGGGAGATGGGAAGTTAGAGGAGTATTTGGTGGGGTAGAGGTTCGCTACACTAATAGGCACCTTGGGAGCTCGAGAATAAGCTCTAATGGAGCGTTGGTAGGCTTGCTAGAGCTTGGGAGTAGGTGGGAGTAGAGTAGGTAGAGATGGATTGCAAGGGAGGGGGTGTAGGTCCTTTTATAGTGGTGGAGAAGAGGCAAAAATTGGTATGGGACCATTAGTGACATCCAGGCCGTCACTGGAAACATCGCTGTAGGCAGCTCATGCCCGCTAGCGCCCACAGCTAGCTCTGCTGGCATGGAATGAATTACCCATGGCTGTACGCGTCACCGTAAGTTGAGCTCATGCGTCACTGTAGTCCACCTCACGCTGTGCTAGTGCTGCTCCAGCCTTACCACGCACGCATGCCCACACGCTGGCGCTGCGAGCATGCGCGCTTGCGCACCCGCGTGCCTGTGCGTGCACCCACGCTGCTACGCGCGTGCAGTGCTACATGCATGCGCTGGCGACCTGGGCTGCGCCACCTGGCACAGTCTGGGCCATCAATCTTCTTCTTATTGTAGGGGTTGCTACAGAGGCCGGATTGAGTCGATTTTTGCACCGTTAGGCTGCGATCGTCAACCCGAATCCATCCGTGCGGTTGAATTTATAATTTGAAGCTTCGAATTATGTCTCCTAGTCCCTTAGCCGTTGATCTTCCTTGGACTGCATATGGTGCTACGGAACTCCGATCGAGGCGATTTCAGAGGCGTTGGACTCCGATCGTCGTCTTGATCAGATCCGTATGGTCAAATCATCAATCCGAGGCTCTGAAATAAATATCCTTCTCTCCTAACCACAAAAAAGAATGTAATTAACCAAAATTATATACAACTACTCTAAATGCAGAATGATGAGTGCTATGCAATATTTATAACATGAAATGCAAATCTAAGCCTAGGAACATGCATGAATAGGCATTTTACCCTTAGTAAATGTATTTACATCATACCCCCATGCCTATCTTTTGCTAGTCCCTAGCAAAATTAAACTATATGCTATGTATAAAGGTAGAATTAAGATTAGATCGCTTAAGCCTAAGTTGTTTATTAACAATAGAAAATTTCAACTAAGGTCCTAAACTGCGAAAACTCAACAGTACCCTGGTGCCTACCAGAATGCAAATCGCCCATGGTCTCACCTTATTTGAGAAGGGAAGATATTTATATTTTTTATTTTTCTTCTTTTTTAATTTTTTTGTACTTTAGGAGTTTAAGAGTTCCAGGATAACTTTTTATGGCTACCCGACCCGCCCAAGACTCGAAAAGGACTAAAAGTACTAAGCATCTTTGTGAAAAGGTGATAGACTCACAAAACGGCCGTTAAGATGGACTTTGGGTTTCTACGACCCTAGGTGACCTTGCCTAAACGTTTATTTTTATGATCGGTAGTTTTCTCCCTACTTCTTTTATTTATAGGGTCAACACAAGGGCAAACCCAATGTATATCTCCCCAGTTTATTCTACTTCCCGTTTCTTCCCTAAGTGTTTTGGGAATTATTTTGTATTTTTTTGTGAGCTGGGTCCTGGAGAACTGGCCAATAAGTTGTTACCACTGACAATTTGCCAGCCATACTCATGCGGTGAAGTGTGGTTTTATTTATTTTTTTATTTTCTCTTTTTTCTTTTTTTTTCTTTTTTAGTGTTCCTTTTTTTTCTTTTATAAGTAGGAGGCTTCCCTCATCTAAGATTTACCTAAAGGCAGTACAACGAAAAATGGTCTTGTGGATGGGCTCTGGACAACCGGCCGATGAGCTGTTACCACCAACAACTTGCCTGCCATACCGCCCAAGTTGGTCCCTTAGCTACCCAATTTCCGTAAACACCGTTGGAAAGTGAGTTAGTGCAAAAAAATGTGTGTAGATGCTTAGGCTTACAGTCCCCCCAAATCAGAGGGCGGGTTGATAAGTCGCATACTTATCATCCCAAATTATTTACCAAATTAAAATAAATTTTAATTGGCGAGGACTCGAGACTAAATCCACATTCAAGTGGACACCCAGGCTAATTAAGCCTGAAGACCTGAAGAGTTTAAGTGTTTAGGTCCTCTCGTATCATTTCCTAAAGTTAATAACTTCCAAATGCCTAAGTTCTCTTGTCCTAATTTCTTTCTTTTTTTATCTTTTTTCAAATTTTTAATTTTTTTTAAAATTTTATAAGAAACTAAAAGAAATTCTACAGAGTTAACGTAATGATTTCAGGAATTGATTATCCACCCCCCATGCCTAAATGATGCAATGTCCTCATTATAAAAATAAAGACATGAAAAGGGCAGATTAAATAGAACATCACCTGAGTGTCGTGAAAATCCAGTCAGCTTCGCAGAGAGAAGAGTGTATACACACATGCTAAGTTTAATGCCTCCAGCTAGGCATAACATACATACAAAGAAGAAATTGAGAATTCACAAGTGCAGGTCAGAATTAAAATAAAAAGGTTGATCCTAAAACCCGTCTGTAGAAGATGTCCAGAGACGTGGATGAGATTATGGTGCAGAGCCATGCCCTAGGGTCGAGTGGTTCTCAGGTTCTGGATGAAAATTACCCAGAACCGAAGGTTGTTGTGTTTGTGGGGCCGGGCCTACAGTTTAGTGGTATGCAACCCAAGACCAAAGTGTCGGACAACGGGTAAAGATGGTTCAATAGGTGCGGTTGTCCACTTAACATCTAGCTCAGAAAAATAATCAGTTATTTGGAGCTTGGGTTGCACGTGAAAGATATCGTAAGGGTAATGATAGAAACTACGTGATTTTAGGTCAATAGGTACCCTGAGATCCAAAATCAAACTTCCCTTAGAATTAACCTCCCAAATCTTTATTTCAACAATTCTATCCTCCAACATCAAGGGCTCAAGCTTCGGGACCTCTAGCATATTATTCACCCCATAAGATTCTCCCAAGTCTAGAAATCATGGCTGAATCAAGATTTACTTGGGCACAAAGATCTCAGAAGTCAGCTCTTTGGGGTGTAGATGAGGACAGGGGTTACTGATTGAATCATCAAGATTCAGATCCTCCAAGTTGACCCCAACCGAATCCAAATCTTCAATAATTGGGCTATCAACTGGTTTGTCGGATTCCCCAAGCCCAATTCTCTCACTAAAATCCTCTTCCTTAAGTTCAAGTGAGACTTCACCAAAAGATTCTTCACCCTCAGAGTCAAAGAATCCATGATCCTCATTTATATATGTCTCAAAATCATATATCATTTCATGGTCCATGGAGACATTTTTCCTCGCTCCCTGGCTCGGGGATCTCGGGTGAATCAATCGGTTCATCCTCAAATGGTTGCTCTAGCCCATCCTGGTCATCCCCAGTCTCAGAAAATGTATCACCCCCGACAGGCGCCTGAGCGGGTTCAAACATTGGCTCTCCTTAAGGGGGTTCATCTTGAGAATCATCCCAAGATTTGACTAGTGCAACCACAAATTTCATCCTCAACCTCGACAATTTCCCAAGAAGAAACTCACCCAAGTCCCTATCCCTAACACTTTGGAGCAAATCCAATAGAGAACTATTTAGTTCATCAATCATTTTGATCATAGGCTCTAGTGCTTCAGGGATGGTGTTGGCTGAGCCTTTAAAGATTGTATAGTGTTCCTCAAATTAGCCAACACCCTATCCTGGATCTGGTTTACCTGAACCGACTGGTTCGGTTCAGGTTTGGGTGGGTTCAGGTTAAATCTAGGGGAGTCAAGATGTCGAGGTTCTCGGGTCCCTCCCTGAAAGTAAGTCATTCTAGGTTGTTCAAAGGATGGTGTGACCTATATTCAGTGGAATACTAGGGAGGGTAGGTGTTATAATCATGATATCCTTCCTGATTGTAGATCGAGTTCGTTTGGTCATCAAAGGATGGAGATCCATAATCATTATAGCTCCGGGAAGGATAATAATCATAGTCTTGTTGTCCAGGGTTAGGCCCTGGACACTGAGGTCTAAATTCATATCTCCAATCAAAGTCATCCCGGCTAGTGGATGGGTAATTACAAGTCAAGTCTGGATAGTAATCATCTTGGGGATAAGTGGAGGTAGGAGGATAGAATGTGAAATGTGTGTAGGATGTGGAAGGGTACATGGTGAAGTAACGAGGGAAATCTGAAGAGAAAGGAGCCCTGCAATACAAAAATACAAGCTTGTCCTTAGTTTAGGTAGCCTAAAGGTCTACAGACTCAGAATCCATCCTAAGATTATAGACGATTTACTTTACTTATGTCAAGGCAATCCAACCAGTTAGAAGGAGGGGTTGGGGAGAAGGTTCCTCCTTTGGCTTACGCCTCCGGTTCCTAGTGTACCCCCTAGCCGCTGTCGTTTGACTCTACTCCCCTAGCTAGACATCAGATTGACTAGTATAAGTAGGTTAATCATGAACAATCTCAATCTGGATCCCGATGAGCGAACCAGTCCTTAGTGCCAACATGTAATCAATTTTAGTTAGGCTTGGGACAATGGTGCTTCAGGAATGTGATGGGCCCTTTAGATGGGTTGTGCCCTTAATGATCAGTTAAAATGTGTGTGTGTGCACAACCAGGGTTTGTAAATAAAGTTATTTGATGATGTGTCTTTTAGAGTTCAACCTTGTTTAGTAGCTTTTAGGGTTTAATTCTTACGTCGGTTCAATCAAGGTTTAGTAGAACACTCCAAGTTTTGCAAGCACTGGTGATGATATATTCCTTTAGAAATCAAAGAAAAAAATGTGGAGTGCCTGGTTCAGCCCCAAGAATCAACCCTAAATGGCAAGCTACTTGATGAATCGCTTTTATCTTAAGTGGTGCAGCCCAAACAGTTCAATCAATTGGCCTATTGCATCACTTATTTAAGGCACACAGAAATTTTTGACCTATTCAAATTTCTACTCACTTACTTGTGTGCTGAATTAAGTGTATTGGGTCCACAGGTTAAATCCCAGTTAAGTGGTAGAATCGATGTGATTGTGCACCTTAGGGTGAGAAGTTGTGGGTGTTTAGTGTGTAGGTTACAGAAAATCCCACAATTAGATAGCACTTTTTTTATTTTTTTATTTTTATTTATGTGGATGGCAAGGTGAGTGAAGGTGGCAAACAAACAACCAAATCTATCCTAGGGTTCATACAAAGCACCTAAGTTGATTTGGGTTTGAGTTATTCGGTTATGGAATGAAAACTAAGGGGGGGTGGTGTGGGGGACACTTACAAAACACTCTACCCACACTTTACTCCGGTCTACCACACTTGGATCTCCATGCTAGGGTACCTGCAAGACACTAGATCAAAGACAAATAGGGTTAATGCTATGTAAATGCAAAGAAATGCAATAAACAATAAAGTAAATTCCGTTGCCTCCCCGGCAACAGCGCCAAATTGGTCGTGCGTATTTCACATGTTTAGAAATCGAGGTTACAAGTAACTCGTCATTGTACTTGTAAAACATGTCGACCAGATAAAATTTATACCGAAACTCCAAGGGAGTCTTGGGTCGAACACAGGGAGGCGACGTTTACTTTACTTGGAAACCACGCTTTGTTTTGTTTCTTTTTGGTATTTTGGGGTTTTGTTATTTTTTGTATTTTTGAAATAAAAGAGAACAAGCAAACGTATCACAAGATAGAGATCTGGAACAAATCTGATATATATTACTTCTAATGTCAATTACAAGAAACTATGAAAGCATATAAAGTGAGGGAGGTGAGAGGAATCTCCCGAATCGGCTGTTTGGCGAGACGACGGCTCTCGGCGGAAGCTCGGACGAAGGAGGTGAGGAGCGGGACGACGGAGATGAGATGCTGGTGGACGTCAGGTTGAGGAAAGCTTTGGCGTAGCTCCGAAATGGAGGTGAGAAGATGGAGGTGATCTGCTACCAGAATGGAGGTGGCAAGATAGCTCCAAGGTGACCTATGAAGGGAGATGGGAAGTTGGAGGAGTATTTAGTGGGGTAAAGGTTCGCTACACTAATAGGCACCTTGGAAGCTTGAGAACAAGCTCTAATGGAGCGTTGGTAGGCTTGCTAGAGCTTGGGAGTAGGTGGGAGTAGAGTAGGTAGAGATGGCTTGGAAGGGAGGGGGTGTAGGTCCTTTTATAGTGGTGGAGAAGAGACAAAAATCGATATGGGACCATTAGTGACATCTAGGCCGTTGCTGGAAACGTCGTTGTAGGTAGCTCATGCCTGCTGGCACCCACAGCTAGCTCTACTGGCATGCGATGAATTACCGACGGCTGTAAGCGTCGCTGTAAGTCGAGCTCATGCGTCACTGTAGTCCACCTTACGCAGTGCTGGTGCCGCTCCAGCCTTGCCACGCACGCGTGCCCACGTACTGGCGCTGCAAGCATGTACGCCTACGCACCCGTGTGCCCACACGCGCACCCGCACTACTGCGCGCGTGCGATGCTGCGTGCGTGCACGTGCGGCCTGGGCTGTGCCACGTGGCACAGTCTGGGCCATCCATCTTCTTATTGTAGGGGCAGCTACAAAGGTCGGATTGAGTCGATTTTCGTGCCGTTAGGATGCGATCGTCAACCTGTATCCATCCACGTGGTTGGATTTATAATTTGATGCTTTGAATTATGTCTCCTATTCCCTTGGCCGTTGATCTTCCTCGAACTGCATTTGGTGCTACGGAACTCCGATCGAGGCGATTTCAGAGGCGTTGGACTTCGATCGTCGTCTTGATCAGATCCGTATGGTCGGATTGTCAATTTGAGTCTTCGAAATAAATATCCTTCTCTCCTAACAATAAAAAAGGACGTAATTAACCTAAATTGTATACAACTACTCTAAATGTAGAATGATGCATGCTATGCAATATTTATAACATGAAATGCAAATCTAACCCTAGGAACATGCATGAATAGGCATTTTACCCTTGGTAAATGTGTTTACATCATGCAGGCATTCATCTGATCGAATAAGCCCATGAGTCATTATTGATGGAGTTCTCACACATATTCTCGAGAATCTCCCTCACAGTGTCTTCATGTTGACCCATGATATTTCCTCTGCAAGTGTCATTGATGAATAAGTGAATGTCTTCACGGAATCCCTGGTAAAAAGACTGGACTTGTTCCCATTTAGTAACTCCATGATGGAGGTACTTTCACTTGATATCCAAGAAATGATCCCAAGCTTCATGAAGAGGTTCTCCAGATTGCTGGGTGAAGTGTGTGATCTGGTGGCATAAGGCATTCGTCAGACCAACTGGGAAGAACGTTTTTAAGAATTTGGATTTGATTGGACGTGTTTGAGTCTGATACTAATGAGCTACCTTCTCCATGAGAGAGAAGGAAAACATCTTCATAAGAAGAATATCCTAGTTTTGAACATCAGACCGGAAGGTCTAGGCCAGATGTTTGAGTTGTTTGATGTGCTGGAAAGGATCCTCAGAATTAAGCCCATGAAATTTTGGAATAGCATGAATCATGTTGGGCTTGAGTTCAAAATCAGAACCTCTAGCTAAGATTTGGACTCGAGGATCGATTGCCACCGCAACGGGATTGTAGTGATCTCGCACCATAGGACGTTGTGGTGAGTTTACAAAGGCTTGAAATAGATCATTTAGGTGCTAGAGTTGGTTTTCAAGATTATTCTCTTCTACTGGTTGTGGCATGATGATGGAAGAAGGAGAATTTGGTTCTGATGAATTAGAGGAGATGTCTATGTGGTGGGATTGCTACATAAATAGGGACGTTGAGGCTTGGCCTCGACGGGGGTGAATTGCTAAAGGAGGTCTTGAGGATGGTCTTAAGGACCTACTGAACATGCACTGAAGGTTTGGATGAGAGTAGAATGTGTTGGACCCAATCAAGACACCCAAAAAATTTGGATGACTATAGAGGTTTGGGGCGGACGATGCCCCTTAGTCAGAAAGTCGTCCACCTGAGAAATACCTGGGCAGCCAGAGAGGGAGAGTCCCACAAAGACCCCAACATGGTAGAGCATCCCCACGAGTTACACGGTTTCCCCCACTTGACATATCTTGTCACCGAGATTCCAGGTAGACCAGAATGGGGACTTTGACCTCTTAAGTCTACCGCTTTTATTTAAAAGCAAAGGTGCTTAGGATTCCACTTGAACTTTAGATGTTTTGAGTGCAAAAGTGACCTAATTTCAAGGTTTGTACAAGGGGTCAACTTCACCTATTTGTCCTTTGAGAAGCTTTAGGTCCTTTTTTTTAGGATTCAAGTGAAATTAAGAGCCTGAATTTTAGGGTTTCTCTTGAATAAGTCTTTTCAACCAAGGCTTAGGCACACCTCTTTTTGGAATAGTTGATTCTTGCTTAGAAAGATGTGTCTCTAAAATCCTAAATTGGAATCCTTAAGTTAGCTCTAATTTTGTTCCAATTTAGTTGCCAAAAATATGGTATCTAGGGCTCAATCAAGAAGGTGGTAGCCCTAGTTACCTTAAATGGATGCACAAATCAATATTTGTTGAAATCAAATCACGCAACTTTTGGGATTTAGCTAAAGATGGAAAGCAGGTAGCCCTAATTGATTTTTATCTTGTTTTTCTTTTTCAAAACGAGGGGAATAAGAGAAAGGGCTAATCAGAGATTACCTACCCCGGGTGTGCTTGTTGTGCGGTCGTCTTCTTTTGAATCTTCTCCCCTGAAACAATCACAACAAAAGAGATGTATCAAGTTAGTACCAAATCAGAAATTGTGATCAAGATTTATAAATTGCCTGTTGCTCCCCAGCAACGATGCCAAAATGTTTACGAGGTGAGATCAGTGTTTTAAAATCAATCCGTCATAGTATAGGTTGAAATCGCTCGAAAACAAATAGACTTTATTGCTCAAAGTTTTAAGTCTGAGGTCGAACACAAGGAGCAAATTTGGGTTTAAAAATCAAGAGCACAACATTTGAGAAATTGTAATAGGGATTTTATTACAATGAAAATCAGAGTTGTAATGCAAAAAATGTAAATGTAAACACAGAATATCAATGTATATAAAGAAAGCACAAAAAATGGATGTATGATTTTGTGAATCAGACATTTTAAACTTATGATTGCTACAGTGCTATGTCTCTTCTTTGATCTACCCTTGGCTGCTTCCTTCTTTCTTTCTTTTCTTCTGTTCTCATGCTTGTGCCTTTGCCTTTCTCTTTTTAGCTTCTCTGGCCTTTGGCTTTGGCTTCTTCTCTTTCTTCTTCTTCTTTCTTCTGCCTTCAGTTCCTTCTCCTTCTCTTTCTATTTCTTCAGCCCTTCAGGCTTCAGCCTCTTCCTCCTATGCCTTTCCTTCTCCTCCCTTAGCCTTCTCTGGCTTCTGCCCTCTTCTTCCTTGGCTTCTTCTTCTTTCTTGCAAGAGCAAAACCTACCCCTACCCACCAGCGATCTCTCTTCCTCTTTCTCTCTTAGGCTCGTTCTCCCAAAGCCACTTTCTCGGGTAATCAGGTCGGGTACGCATCCAAGACCAAGCCCACCAGCGTGCGATGGTTGGCAAGGAGTGCAGGTCGAGTATACGAGTCAAGTCAGGTCCGCAGGGATTAGGTCAGGGACAAGGCAGTGAGAGGGTGAGTGGGACCTCACCCCGTGGTTAGAAGGTGATAAGCCTACTGTAGCTTTTCAATTTATTCCACTACAGCGCATTAATAGCTTCTGAGGTGGGACTATCCTCCCACCTCCCTTGCATGCGTCCGCAACAGGAGGCTTCCTTTGATTACAGCTGCTACTGGGGTCTTCAGTGCCAATTGCTTGGCTGGAGCTGTGTGCAAGAAGAGTCCGCACACCCTGGGACTCTTAGCCTTGAGCGAGGAGACCTAGAGCGAGCTTGCAAGCTAGTGGTGTTGCTAGAGCACCGCGATCGTTTATTTTGATGATAACAAAACATGTGTCATTTAACATTTGCACTTGAAGTCTTAGATTTCAGGTTAATTGCAAATGGAGACGTGGTTAGATGGAGTACGAGCTCACATCCATGGCGGATTGGAGGAACTTGATGGAGAATAAAGGAGCTTCGCGAGGAGCGATAACTTGAAGAAGAAAGGAGATGAAGAATAGGATAGATTTCCTTTCCTTTGTACTATGTATTTTTGTTTCTCTTGTTACTCTTTATTTTGTTTCTTAGATTCATGTTAAAGAGCCTCAAAGAACCCTAACAGTAGTCCTAGGAACACTTGCACAACCCTACGATACTTAGGTTTTCTGTAGAGAACTTAGAAAACCAAAATAGAGTTTAAACAGCCTTATCAGACATCTAATATGAAAATCAGACGTCTGATAAAGACTTTTAAGATGTCTGACTGTTGACTCAGACATCCGATAATATTTAGGCTAGACTTAGTTAGTTCTGTCTGATGAAATCTAACATCCAGACCTTAGTCCAGATGTCTTAGCAGACGTCTGATGCCTTTGCCAGATGTCCAATTAGTGGACCATTGTCTTCCTTAGCAACACATTGAAGAAATAACAGTTAGCCTCATATCAGACGTCCGTAGAGGACCCCAGACGTCTGATACATGACCGTTTTACCTCGGCTGACCCAAAATCTCTTCTCAGAGATTTTCTAGCCGTTGCACTCCCTTAGGAATCCATTTCCATAGAAAAGTAGGTTTCCAGACATCCAGACTTAGTACCAAACATCTTGTATGCCGTCTGATGACAATTCACTAGAACCCTGTTTATGTTTGATTCAAGTCATGGAGGAAACCCGCCTAAAATCAGACGTTTGACTTTGTTCCTAGACATCTTAAACGAGTTTTCCAGATGTCTGATGCCAGGACCAGACGTCTGATAACCCTGCTAGAGTCATGATTGATCCTAATTTCGACTTGATTCTCTTGGAGGTTGTACCCAATGGCTACGGAAGCCTTCCTAGGCCATCTATAATTAGAGGACCCCTTAGCTTGTGACACACACCGAGACGCAACAAGTACAAGAATTTCCACATCTTTGTGTCTAATTGATCTCTAGAAGAACCTCTAGCCCTCAAGTGTTACTTCACCTTCCAGCGAGCTTCAATCCATTTGCACACCCGCTCTCCTGCCGTAGTTCATGAGAGCGCCGTTGTGCCATTGCATAGTTCACGCATCCACGTCATCGACACACTTCCAACCAATGGGAAGTTTCCTAAATCCTATAGAAGCTTAGTTTAAGAATTACTTTGTTGGCTCTATAGGACTATTCTTGTATTTGTTACTTTGCTTGTGCTGGGTATTCGCTTTGCGAATCCCTGTCTCCTTCCTGAGATAAAATCCTTCTCGTGAAGAGAAGGGGTTTGAGGTACGCTACCCTCGTATAAAGTAGCGTCGTTGTAATTGAGGTTTTACTACCCTCATTTAAGTAGTACGTTAGTGGATTTGATCAACTTGGTTGATCGAAAAATCTTAACTCGTGAGGGTTATGTGGTGGTTTTCACCTGGGTTGGGTTTCCACCTAAAAATACTTGTGTACATTGTGTGATTTCTATTTTTGTGAAATTGTTATATTTTTAATTCTGCATTTTTTACATCACAGTAATCTCACCCCCTCCAAGTAAGGTTGCTAGGAAATTACAATTGGAATCAGAGCAAGTTCTTGCAAGATCGGAGTAACACCTGGCAAGAAGATCATGGAGGGGAGCAGTTCCACAATCCGGATCTCCGAGGGGCAATCCATGACCCGTCTGCCGTTCTTCTACCGGAGCAACTGCCCTTACTGGTAGCTATAGATGAAGACTTGGCTTCAAGCCAATGACTTCACGATTTAGGCTAGGTGCGAGACGCCGTTTGGCATCCCAGAGAAACCCATGGGAGGCTACTCACAACAACCAATTCGTGAGCTCTCATTGAACACGATGACCATGAACGCCCTCTACTAGGAGCTTAGCCTGGAGGAGTTCAACAGAATCTCACAATGAGCCATCGCATATGAGATCTGGCACACACTTGAGACAACTCACGAGGGTACCTCTAAGGTAAAGACTTCTAAAATAAATTTACTTTCTCAAGAATTTGAATCCTTTTCTATGAAGTCTAACGAATCTTTAAGTGAGATGAGCATTAGGTTCACTCTCATTGTAAATAGTTTAAAAGCTTTAGGTAAGACCTTCATCAAGGGGGAGCTTCAGGGAAAGCTACTTCATTCCCTTGGACAGGAATGGGAGCAGAAGGTCACTGCCATCGAGGAGGCGAACGAGATGAAGGAGCTCAACATGGAAGATCTCCTAGGCAATCTAATGGTTTATGAGACAAAGCTGAATTAGAAGAAGGATACACCAGAGCCAAAATTGAAGAAGACCCTTGCATTTAGAGCCGCATCAGATAGTGAGGTAAGTTCAGATGACGATGACTTTAAGCTTTTACTTAAAAAGTTTTCCAAGTTTTGTAGGGAGTCAAAGAAAGAAAAGGAGAAGAAGGAAAGCCTGAGACGTTGCTACCACTACAACGAGAAAGGGCATCTACGACCAGAGTGCCCTCTTCTCAAAAATGAGCAGAAGAAGGAAAAGGAGAAGTCTAAGAAGAAAGTGTTCCAAGCAACTTGGGACGACTCGAGCTCAGAGGAAGAAGAAGAGTAGAACCCCGAGGAAGAAACTGCTTGCTTTGGTTTCATGGCCATAGGAGAAAGCGACAACGAAAGCGGAAATGACTCCGACGACAAGGTAAATTTCAATTTATAGAATGCATTTAATGAGCTTTTTGAAGTTAGTAAATCACTTAAGGTAGAAAATAAAAATATTAAAAAGAACCTTAGTTTTCTTAAAAATGAAAATGAAAGGTTAGAAAAACAACTTAAGGATCCAAAAGTTAGTCCTAAAAATGATGACTTATTGTTAGAAAATCATAACCTTATCAATGAAAATAATAAGTTGATTGAGGAAAACACTAGTTGAAAAATTGAAATTTCTAGCTTAAAAACCAAGATGCATGCTATTGAAGGTGAACTTGCATGTCTTAGTGAGAAGTCAAATAATTTGATAAATAAGGTAGATAACTTATATAGCCCTAAGGTTTAGAAAGGATCTCCGTCAAGGAGACCCACTAACAAATCTGTATCCAAGCGCACTTGGATACCGAAGAAAAAATTGGAATCTTGTTTTATAGGTTTCAAGGGTGACTACAACATAAAGGACTGGACCTACAAGCTCAAGGCTGGTCAACTCGAGTTGGGAGGACCAAGGAGTAGACCAAGGATGAGAATGAGAAGATCGATGAGACGGTGAACAAATGATGGACCTGCCGCATGTCGTCCGCCAGACCGGAGACCGGTGTCGATGCCTAGGACTCCAAGCTACGGATGGGAGCCCCATCCGATGTGGCATCCACCACCTCCATTTGGGCCATTTTATTGGCCATGGTAGGTGAGCTAAAGCCCTTTTACCCAATCCTTTTATCATTAGCATATAAATAGGGGGAGTTAAAACTATGAGTTATTTGTCAATTTTTAAGGGGGAGATCTTGTTAAATTAGCTATATTTACTTTAGTAAGGGGGAGAAAAATAATAGCTATCTTGCTATTACAAAAGGGGGAGGACATTACTCTTGTTAAAAGAAATTCAACCCATTTATAGAAGAGCATGTTTTAAGGGGGAGTTATAGTAAATTTAAAATCAATTAAACCTTTGTGATAATGTCAAAAAGGGGGAGGATTTTTTGAATTATTATTTATGATTTTGTCATCATCAAAAAGGGGGAGACTGTTGGTGCTAGAGCACCATGATCATTTATTTTGATGATAACAAAACACATGTCATTTAACATTTGCACTTGAAGTCTGAGATTTCAGGTTAATTGCAAATGGAGACATGGTTAGACGGAGTTCAAGCTTGCATCCATGGCGGATAGGAGGAGCATGATGGAGAACAAAGGAGCTTCATGAGGAGCGATAGCTTGAAGAAGAAAGGAGATGAAGAATAGGATAGATTCCCTTTCCTTTGTACTATGTATTTTTGTTTCTCTTGTTGCTCTTTATTTTGTTTCTTATATTCATGTTAAAGGTCCTCAAAGAACCCTAACAGTAGTCCTAGGAATACTTGCATAACCCTACGATACTTAGGTTTTCTGTATAGAACTTAGAAAATCAAAATAGGGTTCAAACAGCCTTATCAGATGTCTAATCTGAAAATCAGATGTCAGATAAAGACTTTTAAGACATCTGACTATTGACTTAAACGTCCGATAATATTTAAGGTGGACTTAGTTAATTCTGTTTGATGAAATCAGACGTCCAGACCTTAGTTCGGACATCTTAGCAGACGTTTGATGCCTTGCCAGACTTCCAATTAGTGGACCGTTGGCTTCCTTAGCAACACATTGATGTAGTGGTAGTCTCGTATCAAACATCCGTAGAGGACCCCTGATGTCTGATACATGACTGTTTTGCCTCGGCTGACCCAAAATCTCTTCTCAGAGATTTTCTAGTCGTTGCACGCCCTCAGGAATCCATTTCCACAGAAAAGTAGGTTTCCAAATGTCCAGACTTAGTGCCAGACGTCTTATATGTCATCTGATGACAATTCACTAGAACCATGTTTAGGTCTGATTCAAGTCAGGGAGGAAACCCGCCTAAAATCAGACGTCTGACTTTTTTTCCAGATGTCTTAAGCAAGTTTTCCAGATGTCTGATGCCAGGACCAGATGTTTGATAACCCTGTCAGAGTCATGATTGATCCTGCTTTCGACTTGATTCTCTTGGAGGTTGTACCCAACTGCTATGGAAGCCTTCCAAGGCCTTCCAAAGCCTTCCTAGGCCCTCTATAAATAGAGGAGGATCCCTTGGCTTGTGACACACACCTAGACACAGCAAGTACAAGCATTTCTACATCTTTGTGTCTAATTGATCTCTAGAAGAAGCTCTAGCCCTCAAGTCTTAGTTCACCTTCCAGGGAACTTCAATCCATTTGCGCACCCACTCTCCCACCGTAGTTCACGAGAGTGCCGTTGTGCCAATGCGTAGTTCACGCATCCGCATCGTCAACACACTTCCAACCAAAGGGAAGTTTCCTAAATCCTATAGAAGGTTAGTTTAAGATTTACTTTGTTGACTCTATAGGACTATTCTTGTATTTGTTACTTTGCTTGTGTTGGGTATTCACTTTGTGAATCCCCATCTCCTTCGTGAGTCAAAATCATTCTCATGTAGAGAAAGGGTTTGAGGTACACTACCCTTGTATAAAGTAGCATGGTTGTAATTGAGGTTGTACTACCCTCGTTTAAGTAGTACGTTAGTGGATTTGATCAACTTGGTTGATCGGAAAATCCTAACTCGAGAGGGTTAGGTGGTGGTTTTCACTCGGGTTGGGTTTCCACCTAAAAATATTTGTGTACATTGTGTGATTGCTATTTTTGTGATATTTTTATACTTTTAATTGCACATTTTTTACGTCACACTAATCTTACCCCTCCAAGTAAGGTTGCTAGGAAATTACAGCTAGCAGCTTGCGTGCGTTAATGGCGGCGGATCTCCAAACCTGTCAACCACGAAAATGGCCTCGCAGCCTTGTTAAAAATATTAGAAAGCTTCGTCGTGACACAGCGAACGTAGTACGGGGGTCAATGTGGCTTGGTGTGGCCGAAGTGTGCGTGCCTAGGGCACCCTATGTGCATGAGAGTGGGTGTGTTCGTTGGATGTTTTGGGAGCGTGGCACGATGAGTGGAGTGAGGGTTTATGATTAGTGGAGTGTTGCAGTGCTTATGGGGTGGTTGGTGAGGTAGATGGAGGCGTGGAGTGGGTGGGATGCCTTGCCAGAGGTTTTGCTGGATATGAAGAAGGTGAGGGTGATAGCATGCGTCGAGGGGAGTTTTCAAGAAATAAAGATAGAAAAATGATTAGAAAGGAGAGAGGACTTAACTGTGCAAACGGAGATGAAGGGGGAGGAAGAGATGGTGGCCGACCCATATTACTGTCGTCAGAGACGAAGCACTCAGTGGGTGGAGGACGGCGACAATGAAGGGGCTGTAGGGGCGTTGGCGGGTGCAGCACGACGCGGACGAACAAGAGGAAGAGAACCCTGCCACTAGTACTGTGGCTAGGCGAAGAGGAAAAGAGAGGGATGTCTCCAGAGCTTGCTGAGTCACTGGTCGGAGGGGGAAGAGACGAAACAGAGGGATTCTCTGGCCAATTTCAAGCTTGAAGGATGCGGGGTGATCTGGGCATGCTTTTATAGGCCCTGGAGGAAGGATTTGTGCTTAGAAGCCAAGCTTCCAAGCACAGTAAGCTCACTAGAGATGGAAGGTTGCAAGATACCCAAACCTCTCAAGCATTCGCATGAGCGAGTGGGTGCCAAATAGAGCTTCTGATTGTGTTCAAACTGACGGATATTTTTCAAAGAATCTCACTTTCAATTTTGTGGTGGATTCTTTGAGAAATCAGAGAGATCTTGCCTTCGAATTCTCGCCGAAGTAGGATTCCCTCTGCTATAATGGTAGAGGGACCTAATTGCAAAGGACTAAGACAAAGGTAGGGGGGTTTTTGTAGAGGTTTTCAAAAGATAGGAGTAGAAATGTAATTGAGTTGGACCTATTTGCAAAGTAGGTCAAGATGAATTCCCCTTAGGTCCAACTTTTGGTAAAAACCTAATTTGAACCTAAGAAATCCAATGATGAAGTTTTCTTTTATGTTTGACCACGTTTGACTGGGCAATTTACATAAAAACCCAATTTAGGGTAAATATTTGTCTGACACCCCAATTTTGGTCAAAATAGGTTCTAAGGGCCAAATTGAAGGTTCTAAACCCTAGAGAATATTTTTTCATGATTTTTAGAGGGTTTAGGTGAATTTTATTCTAACCAGAACCTTGTTAAATCAAGTAGGTCTATTTTAGGGTTACAAGAAGTAATTTAATTCCTAGAATTCATATGAACCCTTTTCTATTTGAACCAACCCACTTTTTATCTTGTTAAGATCAGTTGACCTATGTTTAGCCCATGAGAAATCCTGTTCTTGTGCTGCAATGGTAAAATTGCATTTTTACCCTTATTTCTTGCTTTTCTCTCAGAATGGTTATTCATGGAATTAAGACCTCCAGTTGGTTATGTAGGAGCTTTTGTTCTCTTTTCTGGGTCAAAATGCGCTAGTTAGGTCTCATGATGGTGATCCCATCAGTAAGTGAAGATGATTACTTTTGACTCGAGTAGGTACGACCTAAACTTCTCTAATCCGAATACTACGGCTAGTAGCTCATTCTCAGTAACTGTATAGTTACGCTGAGCCTCGATCAATGTCTTGCTAACGTAGTATATTACAAATGGATGGTGGTCCTAAAATTGACCTAGAATAGCTTCGATGGTGAAGTTGGAGGTGCCACACATCATCTCGAAGTTGAGAGACCAGTCGGGAGGTTGGAGAATAAGTGCGTTTGAAATAGCGCTTCGTAAAGTCATAAAAGTGCTAAGACATGAGGAATCGAAGTTAAAGGGAATGTCGGCTACCAAAAGATTTTTCAATGTACGGGAAATTTTTTAGAAGTCTCGAATGAATCTCCAGTAGAATTCGACATGCCCTAAGAATGATCTAGATTGTTTTACCAAGCTTGACAGAGGTAATCGAGAAATGATTTCAGACTTTGCTTGGTCGACCTTGAGTACATTAGAAGAGATCCTGTGACCTAGTATAATGCCATCCCTTACCATAAAATGGCTTTTCTCCAATGAAAGTACTAGGTTAACATCTATGCAGCTCCTCAAGATCTTCGTGAGGTTATCAAGACAAGATGCGAAATCGTCTCCAAAAATGGAGAAGTCGTCCATAAACACTTCTACGTGGTCCCCAATCATGTCAAAGAAGATGGCCATCATGCAATGTTGAAATATTACTAGTCCATTACAAAGACTGAAGGGCATCCACTTGAAAACGAATGTTCCGAAGGGATAAGTAAAAGTTGTCTTGTCTTGATCTTTCGGGTTAATCATGACTTGGTTGTACCCAGAATATCCATCCAAAAAATAGAAGAAACTACGTCTGACTAACCTTTCTAAGATCTGATCAATAAAAGGTAAAGGAAAATGATCCTTTTTGGTAGCCGTGTTTAGTTTCGTGTAATCATTGCCAACCCGCCATGAAGTAGTGGTGTGGGTCAAGATGGATTCGGTTATTTCATTCTTGATAATGGTGAGTCTTGGTTTTTGGGCACATTCTAAATAGGACTCACCCGCTGGCTGTCGGAAATTGGATAAATAATGTTCGCATCCAGCCATTTGATGATCTCCTTCTCGAAAACCTCAAGCATATTAGGATTCAGGTGCCTCTGAGGTTATCTTAAAGGTTTCATCCCTTCATCAATGTAGATATGATTAGTGCAATACGAGGGGCGAATACCATGGAGATTAGCAATACTCCACCCTACGGTAGCACTATGTGCTTATAGTATAGAGAACAATTGATGATCCTGTTCTTGGGTTAAGTGAGCACTAATGATCACAGGGTATGTCTCACTTTCACCCAAAAACACATATTTGAGTGAGTCAGCGATTGGCGAACGTAGAGCGCATTTTTGATAAGAAAAAGCATCGTAGTATAGTGCACAATATGATCAACAAAAATATTTATAAAGATAACGAGGCTTGGAGTCCCGGTCATTCATCTCTGGGCGGCATTTATGGAAATGCAGATTTGAAATCGATCTCTTGTTCTCTACTTGCTTAAAATCTCATGTCGGTTTATGGTGATTTACGTATTGATGTATGACATGCTAGTTGCCAAAAGATAGTAATTAAAAGCAGGCAACTTCAATCACACAAAATATATTGCAATAAGCTCATGGTGATTTTCACACATAGATATATATATATAGAAAAAAGAATTTTCACTCATTCAATTCATGATGGTGGCTACAACATTAAGCTCATGGAACGCTTATAGAGGAATGCTTGGAAATACAAATCTAGCTAGTAGAAAATGATCGCATACATGAATCTAAGGGGGAATTATGCATGCATCATTGGGGGAGAACATGGAGCTACACTACTAAGTAGTAAATAAAGCATGTAAATCTAAGTAGAACTATAATCTAGTCTAGCAGAAATAAGGGCATTCGAAGGTGGGCTCCGATGGCCTTTGAGTTGGTTGAGAGGAGAAGGAGGGGTGGCCAATGGTGCTTAGGCCGGCCCTTGGAGAGAGGTTGGAGAGGTGATCCAGCATCTTGGCATGGAGGTGGTGGTGGCCATGGTGAAGCTACTCATGGACATGGAGGTGGAGTGGATGTGGAATGAAACTAAGCTAAATGGAACCAAGAGTGGATGGGTGCAAATGGCCACCTGTTAGGTCTTTTTATAGACCTAAGGGAAGCTCTCTAGAGAATTATGGAATTCTCTATAGAGGCCTATGGTGGGAGCTCCTGAGGGAGTGAGAGAGAGAGGATGGATGGTGGTTTTTAGATCCACCAAATGTGGATCTAAAAATTGAATGGCTCTTGGTTGCTAATTTTAGCAACTAAGGCAACAACACACGGTAGAGAGTTCTAGAGAACTCTAGGCTAGGTATTTTCATGGGGATGACGTGTGTGGGTGTGTGTGGGTCGAAACTTAGGTGGCTAGGTTGATTAGGTTAGGTTCTAGTGGGTTTAAGTCAATGTAGGTATCAAATTAGGGTTGTAAACCCTAATTTACTAAGGTAAAGTGCAATTAAACTCAATACAAGTTTAATTGGGTGTGTGAAAACCTAATTGAGAGTAAAACAACTCAATTAAGTCAGGTCTAGTTTAATTGGACTCTCACTGAGTCCAATTGGACAATGTGTGCTAAGATCAGGGCTTAATTGGACTCAACGAGTCCAATTGAATAGATTGAAGATATTGACCATGATCCAAGTCAATTAGGTTTAGTGATGACCTAATTAGGTCCGTAGGAAGGTCTAGAGGTGATGTACTAGGGTTAGGGCACATTAATTTAGGTTCCTAGGGGGTTAGAATTGGGTTTAGGGAGCTAGAGATCCAAGATCAAGGCTTGAATCTCAAAATAGCGTCTGGAGGGTAGTTTTCGACGTCTACTAATAGTGTCAGACGTCTTATAGTGAAAAATTAGAACTCCAGACTTGTTGTCTGGACATCCAATCAGAGTCAAGAGGGATTTTGGGTTCTACTTTGGGTATTCTGCAGAAATTAGACATCTGACCAAGTGTCTGGACATCTAATAACACTGAAGAAGTGGGTTTAAGTTGTGCGGGAGTTGGCTAAGGGTTCTAGACATCCTATAACTCATTTGGATGTTTAGATAGAGGTTGGAATTAGGGTTTTAAGGTTTCCTAGGGTGCGATGACCTAATCTAAGGGTGGCAAGGCTTTGGGAAGCTTCTAGGCTGTCCTAGGACTAGGATGGACCTAATTTCTTCAAAATTTATTGCTTTATTCCTACTTAATAAAATAGCATACCTTAACTCCCTTACATTATTATCTACTACATCTAATCTAGGTCTTCTGCTCCAGCTTTGCTGCAACACCAGTTATTTTTTATTATTCAGATCCAGCTTTAGATCTAGCTTCAGATCTAGCCTTTGATCAGCTTATTACCTGCAATTGACATAATGCACCTAATCGGTAGATTATAGCATTATTTTATGCATTTCTAAAAGAAAGAAGTAAAGGTGCTAGCAATGCTTATGCATGCATGAATTACCCTAACTTATGCTAAGTCCTAGCCTAATTTAGGTCAATTAAGACATATGATTGCTGCGCAATCATAACCCCATGCCTAATTCTTGCTAGTCCCTAGCAAATGCGAGACTAAATTATTTACAGCAAGGGTCCCTGAGGGACTGATTATTTTATCAAGTGTATGCCTAGAGATTTTTCTCCTTTGTGTTTTCATCCTATGTTCAAGAAATCCAGACAGATGTGAAAGTGCAGTTATGTAGCTTTTGCAACGGATTCGAGTGAAAAACTATTTCACCTCTAGAGCCTGTACTTGACCCCAAGTAAAAATTCTAGCGGGATAGGCGGACTTCTTCCCTCGGGGTATTCAAGATATTCTATGAATTCCACCTTGGCTTTAAGCTTAGGTAGAGAATCTTAGAGGGAAAAGATTATATATTTGGTGGCTCACTCTCGACTGGTGCTACATAGAGATTAGTGCTTCAGAATCTAGATTCTCAGATTATTAACTCAATTAAGTGAAAGGTGAAAAAAACTATGCTCTTTTCTGGTTCCTTTGTATTCATTCTCTCTTACTCCTTATTTTTTTCTTTTCGTCTTCTTAGAGCTCACAATCTCACCAGATTCTCATGTATGATCCGTATTTGGTGGTCTCACATGGCATTAACACTTTAATTGAGTTCTATAACCCTAACACTAAGTTGGAATTCTTCAGCTAGTATTTGGGCAGTCAGAAACACAGAAAGATAGGTTAAGGTCTCATTTGGTGGATCTCAAATTTAATTGGTGGTATTGCTTCAATGCAACTGAAATAAACACTAAATATTCACTCTTTTTTCTTTGCTTTTTCTTCCTTTTCTACTTTTTTTTTCAATTTTTCTTTCTTTTCATCATCTTTTTCTTCTCTCTTTCTTTTATTATTATTTTTTTTCAACATAACACAACTAGCACACATCCATGAACTTTATTGAGGAGGCATTATTAGGGATTGGTGGTACTCAAGAGACATTGGGTGGCTTATTTGGTGGAAGTGCCTACTCACAGCACCAGGAGAGACGAATAGGACGGTGTATTTCTAACCTTGACATTAGTACCCACCTTCAGCTGAGGATTCCATAAAGAATGGTAGTAACCATCCACCAAAGCCCTAGTTTTATGAAAACTCACTCTCCGCGTATTTGCCTTATTTGGTGTTTCTCAAAATTCACACAAAATGTATACTCAGGAGCCGAGAGCAAAAACTATGCCTAATCTTTGAGTATCATCTCCTAATTATCTAAGATTCCAAATTCCTTGCACTAATCTTAGAGCACCAGTACACTCTACTCTCATCTCACACTATTTGGTGGATTTTTGGAAGAAAATCTGCCTGACTCCCAAAACACTGTCCAAGGGTTCAAGAAAAGAAGCACTGCTTCTTCTTGACAGACTAAAGATATTTATCAGCCTTCACCGTGAATCCATTGCAAATTCTACAAGTGTGTGAAAAGTTGTACTGGATTCTAGATTACAGGAATCAACTAAAGGATAAAATCCCTAATGCATTCTCTTAATAAGGTAATCTTATTCATGGATGCACTATGTATATAAGCATGCTATAAACAAGTAACCTCTTATATTCATACTTCATGAAATTTTTCATTTCGGGTTACATTCAGCTTGACCCAAAATTTAGAACAAAAAGGGTGAGCAGGTGAGTCAGAAAGGGCTGTTGCGGATGATTTCTCGCTCTAATGCAAGCATTGGAGGTGGAGTAGGTTGTTCTTTTGTTTAGGATCCCAAAGTATGTGTAACATGCAGCTTTGAGGTTTTCCTAAGGGTTGGCATAAAATTTTTTTAGTTTTACTGTATCTACCCCCCATGCCTAAGTTCTTGCATGTCCTCATGCATGAATATGAAAGAAAATAAATACAGCAGGGAGTAAATGGGTAGAAATCACCTGTAATTGCTCCTGAAATTATACATTCAACATCGACCAACCTGATAGTATGCAGAAAGAAAATATGCTAAAAGAAAAATTTGCTATATATAAAAATGAATATGTATAGGGTGATGTGACGTGCTACAGACACATTTGTTTAAAAGGGTCGTCGTCATTTGTGTTCGCAATGTCAGTTTTAAATGAAGAAACGGATGTGAGTTCGAGTATCGAACACAAGGAGGTGTGAAAATCAGATTTTTCTTGTCACTTAATGTGATAGAAATGATGAGTTTTTGCTTGCGAGAAGATGCGGGACAAAAGCGAGTGAGAGGGAGAAAGAGAGAGAGAGAGTAGGGTTAGAGTCTTTTAAGTCATGGCATTCACTTAGATCAAGATGGAAAACAACATCAATACTATATTTAATATGCAATTCAAGTTTTACAAATACAACAATAGCTAAATGCTTAAACAAAAGGAAAGTAACGCTAGAGTAAAGGGAGAGAAAGAGAGAGAGGGAGATGGCAAGGCGGCCATGGCGGCGGAAGAGGGCTCCATCGGCGGCTCGTTGACTCCGTTGATTACAAGGGATGCTAAGGGAAGCTAGGAGGGAGGTATAACACTTGCTAAGTGAATTACCCTAACTTATGATAAGTCCAAGCCTAATTTAGGTCAATTAAGACCTATGATTACTACGCAATTAAGCTCTCCCTTTCTTGTCCTTCTCTTCCTTTCCTTTTCTTCTTCTCCTTCTCTTCTGAACCTTTGCGATCCTCCTAAATCAAACTGATTTAACCCTTTGAACCCAAAAATTAGGTTTTTGATTGGTGGCTTGGACCTGTCGGGGATACACAGCACCCTTCTCAAGGTGGGACCAGACCCTACTAGGTGCAAGCCTAGTTTTTATTTAGTTCGATTTATCTATGGTTCACATAGTCTCAAGCTCATCCGGCTCACAGCCTCCCCGGCCCACATGTGTATGCCCTCAAGGGCCCATACTCGCACACCCACAGGTGCACACACACCTGGGCACGTGCACCGCATGTGCCCACACACACACCCATATGCTCAGATTCTTTTCATGCACCCTACGCTGTCAACTGAAGATCCTATAACACAAATCACTTTTATACCAAGTCAGCCACTCCAGTTCCACCGATGTGGGACTATGTTTCCCCCTCCCAGTCCAAACTTCACTTGATCATTCTAGCCAGCTCAGAGCTCCAATCTGAGCAAATGAAAGCTTGTTGGAAAGCTCTTAGGTTGATCTACATGATTGGAATATCAATTTGATACTCAGGGAAGGTTTAGCTCTTTGATTTGAAGGGCAAAGGACCTGGGTTCACTACGACTATCTTAGCCTATAGAAGAGTATTTTGGCTCTAAAGTCCTACAGAAGGACATTTGATTTCCAGATGAGGTGTTGAGTAGGCTGAAAAGGTTATTCCGTAGCTATTGGTGAAGGTGAGAACCTCTGATAAGCTTCAGGACAGTGCAGAAGCTAAAAAGCCTTGCTAGAAGGATTCAGAACTTCAATTCCAGTTCTGATAGGTCCAATAGATGGCTAAAGACCTATTTAATCAATTCAAACAACCTTTGGAGGTTGTTAAGAATCTATCTAGCCAGAATATCCAATTGAATTTCATCACAAACCTACTATTGTCAGTTTGCGTTCAAAAGCAACTGAAATTGACAGAAATCAATTTTTACAATAGAATCCATCAGAGCTCATCCAGATTTCATCTGAATCATTTACAAACATCCCAGCAATAGATTAGACTCTTCAATTTGTCTATTTGAATCCAAATTCCATAAGTCAGACTTTAGGTTGACCATGTAGCCTTGAATTTTGACTTTCTGAATTTAACCATTTTAGTTGAAATTAAAGCCTTAGTCATCTTCTGTTTAAGCACAGGAATGGATTCAGACCCTCAAAATGATGTTTTAATTAAGATTCCTAGGGTTCCAGGCCTATCGGCTGTGCTTGTAGAGGAGTTTGTTCGACAGAACAAACCAAAGTTAATCACAGAGATTGACACATTGGAATAGTCTCAGGGTAAGTTATTGATGCTTTTAGACCTTTCAAATGAGGCTTAAACCCTAACTAAAAATCGTCTCCAACTCAACCAGAGTTGGAGAAGATAAAGATCTAACAGGAACTCCAGTCACTAAAACCTCAAATAAACTTCTTCAGCATGATCAGTGACCTTTAAATTAGAGATCTAGAGCTTCACACTAAGTTTTATGGTCTGAAGAGCTCGTTTGACATGTCGGAGCTCTGGTGAGTCCAGAAAAAGACTAAAATGTACAGATGATGTGAAAATGTGCCATTGATTATCTAAATAGCTTCCTAAGGTCACAAGGAACCTCAAGAACATCTTAATTCCTTCAATTATCCATTAAAATGAAAGTTAAGCAATGAATCTCAGTAAACAAGTTTTGAATGTAATTATGCTTAGGACCTATTTTCCCACTCAATTGAGTGGAGAAAACAAGTCAAAATGAAGTTGCGATGGTTTATAGGTGGATAATTATTTGAAATCCTCCTAAGCTGCCATTAACAGCGAGCTCAGGAGATTAAATTAAGTTGTACGTTGAAGTTATAGATGGTAATTACATAAATTAAAGTGAGGATAGGGGCCCTTAAGTGATGGATAAATGGTGGAGGGCCCCGGTGGAGGTGGAGTAAGCTCAACCACTTCTACCATGGACAATAGGAAGCAGTGGTGAAGGTAGAGGTGGTTTAGGCAAATATATGATCAATTCAGTGATTAAAAGTGATAGAAATGTTCATGAATGATTTAAGAAGGTGATCGAAGACTTAAAAAGATACGAGATTGCTCCTGACAAGCTCAACGAGCTCACCAGAGCTGGAGAAGATGAACGAGAAACTTATCATTACTCATATCTAATCTACCTAACTAACTAACCTAACTATTTTACTTGCCTAACCTACTGTTACTTGAACGAAGGAAGCAGAAGATCTCCGTCGATTGTCCTTAACGAAGGAGGAAATCAGAGGGTTGAAGGAAGAAGTTCGATGGGCATTTGTGCAATGAAGTAGAGGAGCTCCTAGTCGGCGGAGATCTAGAGCGATCAGAGATGGATGGAGGAAGACAGATGAAATGGAGGAAGGTCGGCGGAGTTTGGAAAGAATAGCCTATCGGTTAGCTTAGTGAAGAAGAGGGAAGGGCGCTAACTTAGTGAAAATCGAGGGTGTGGAGGGTTATTTATAGGTGGTGGTGGCTGAGATAGAGGTTGAATCTGGATGGAGAAGAGGCTAGGAGTGGAGTAACCACCGACGCCTTCTCCGACGCTAGTGAGATTATCTCCAACCCTAAAATGGGATTACAGCTTCATCCCGACCGGTGGATGAAAAGGAGATGGTGAGCACAAGCTCCAGAAGCTTGGAGAGGAAGGAATGACATCAAATATGTGGTGATTAGACAGTGGAAGCACCTCCTATCGTCAGCCGTTGAGGAGGCTGAAGAAGGAAAGAAGAAGAAGAAGTTTCAGGGATTTATTTGTAATGAAAGTTGAGGACCTAGATGAAGAATAAGGACTCGATTGAAATAAAATATAAGGACTAAAATGTAAACTAAGGTTTTCAAGGTTTATTTTAATTTAAATCTTTTTCAACTTTTTATATATGACTATAAATAAGAAATTTATTATATTTAGACCTTGAATTTACATTTTTGACCTTTCTAGCTTAATTTATTTAATTAAGTAATGTTACATAAGTTATTACATACTTAGGTATATATTATTCTTAAGTTAGTTAACACATTAATTAGACGAATTACTGATAATATTTCTAGTCCAATTATTAATTAAATTATTAATAATAATAATTGTATGATAATATAGCATTTTTAACTTATTTTAAGCCAGCGATGGGTCTCCCTAGGGTTCTAAGCTAGTGAGATGCTTCGTCTCTCAGTGAAAAGGGGAACATCTTAATCAAAATAGTGTCTAGGATAATGTTCTTGGGCTTTATAGTCCGGGAGATCCTATCAAGATCCTCTAGGTGTAGGAAGGGGTCCTCATTTGAGCTTCCATGTAAGTGGCTCTGAATCAGGCTCAGGACATTTGGTTTCAGCTCAAAATCATCTTCCCCTTCGAGGATCCTAAGGTGTGGTTCAATCTGAATCACCGAAGGATTGTAGAAGTTGCGGATGGGCCTAGGTTGGTCCTGGAATGGTGGTGGATCAACTGATGGTTGTCCTTGCGGGTCCTAGAAAGGTGGTGGTGGTTGCCCCTGTGGGTTCTGCAACCAGTGTATGGCTTGCATGATAGTGTGGATCTGTTGCTGCTGAAGTCGATGGTTTGTGTTGATCTGAGCTTGGATGATGGCCATCATATCTGGTGGAGGTTGGTCCTCAACCTCATCAACTCTAGGTTCGGCCATGTCTCTAGCAAGATCAAGTCCCCTGGATTCTCATCTTAAAACAAACAACTCGGGATGAAGTGATCGTCTCCCGTGCATACACTAGAGAAGAACAGGAGGGGATGCGGAGAGCGACAAATGTGAGAAGTGTGTGTGCACAACCAAGCAAGCAAGCCTAGTCCTTATAGTGTATTCCTTAGGGAACCTGGAAATCTCCAAAGGAGCGATCAAGTCCGTAGGAACGGTACCACCCTTCCCAAGGCTAATCTAGCCAGGTTGATTACGAGGGGATTATAGGGAAGGTTCTTCCATTAGCTTGCACCGCTGGTTCCATAAACCCCACAACTGCAGTCATTTGACACTTCCCCGCAACCTAGTCACCATATTCTACTAAGGGAATGAAAGCCAAGTGCCTAGCAAACACAACCACGCCTCTTGAGACTTAACCTAGTCCTGCCTAGGGCACGTCTACTCTGTTTTAATGGGGCTAGGACAGTGCTTGTGCTTGGGTTACGTGATGAGGCGTTGATTGTGGTGGTGCCTCTTAGTTCTCCAATTCAAGTATGTGTTCTCCTATCAAAATATGGTTTTCAAGCAAGGATTTTAAGATGTGGTATCTTTTAATGTTTGTCCTTACTGTTGTGTCTTTTAGGGTTGACGTGTCTTAATGTTTTTAGGTAAGTTTCAAGTGGGCACACCAAGTTTTGCACACAATCGGTGAGAGTAGATTTCCTTTAATGTGAAGAGGCTCTAAAACCCTAATGTGCTCATCCTAGTGTTCATGCAATTTCTACTAGATGAGTTGATTTTAGGGCTAAGTGGTGCGGCCCATGTCAATTCATGGTGGCTTCGCAAACACAACTCAAAAAGAAAGAAAACACTCCAAAAAGAGTGTATTTTTTTGTTGGGTGATGAGTTGAGGATGTGGATCAGGCAATCATTCACCACGCCAATTTTTTTTTATCTTGAAAACTTTTTTTATATTTTTTTTTTAGGCAAGCAAACTACCACGGGTAGAGAACTACTCACAATCGGTCTTTGTTGTGCTTACTCCATTTCCATCGTCACGAGTTACGCTTTTTCGCCGTCTAAGCGTTGAGTTCCTGCAACCATCAATTAGAAGGAGAAATGTGTTAGATGATAATGATGTGAGCATGGATGCAAAATGGAAGTGACAGAATGAATCCGCTGCCTCCCAGGCAACGGCGCCAAAAACTGACGTGCTATGGACGCATTTGTTTAAAAGGGTCTGAAAGATTATGGTGTAGAGCCCATATAGGTTGTGTTAATATGGTGATTTTATCATTGAAGTGTGTATAGTGGTTAACCTAAATCGAGCCTAACTATCTCTTTACAAAATATTTTTTTACCTGGCCTACTTGATTTTATCTTGGTCACTTTTAGGCCCAGGGTAGAACTCAGGGAAGTGGGGTTAGAAGTCAAGTTTCTACGTCTTTCCTACAATGAATCTCTTCCGTTCATTTGTTATGTTTTTGGTGTTTCTCTGTTTAAGATTTTTTCTGATAATTCTTGTCCTTGAGGCACACCCTCAAAATCAGGTTCTTGGCTTTGAGCCGAATCAGTGTTTCAAAATTGGTCTTGCTATTTGCAAGACTGAGTAACTGCAAGTCAAGGATTATCTTTTCTCTTTTATATAATTTTTTTATCTTTTTACTGGCATGAAAGTGAAATAGCAATAAAGTAGATATAGTATATATATATATATGTATATATTATATATGTATAAAGGGGTGGGGGTGGAGGTGGAGATGGCATGTAGCACGGTGTCAAGTCGGTCGTCGTCTAGGAAGACGCAACCAACAGGACGAAGTGCCACGTGTAAGGTGGATTGGTGGAAGATGAATGCGAACACGCTTTCTGTATGCATGTATCGGGGAAGATCACAACTGGTGCAGATATTCCCGCGATACAACATATGGTAAGTAATGTGAATATATATATATGTATATATGTAAATATATCTATATGTATATATGGTTATAAATATATAGGTATATATGTAGTTATATGTGTATATATATGTATATATGTATATATATATAGGTATGTAACTATATGTATAGATAGATATATGTATAGATATATATATATATGTATGGATATATAACTATATAGATGTATATATATATATAGGTATATATATATACAGTAATATATGTATATAGAAATATGTAGATAGATATGTATATATATATATATATGTATATATAGTTATAGATATATATATGTATATATGTATGTATATTTGCATATATATATATGTATAAATATATGTATCTATATCTATATATATATATATATATATATATATATAGATATATATGTATATATATTTATACGTATATAAATATATGTATATATGTAAATATATATATGTGTATATATATATATATATAAGTATATAGATATATATATATGTTTGTATACTAATACTTAGTATATAGGCACTACTATATGTATAGATATAAGTATATATATATGTACATAAATATATATATATGTATATATATTTATATATAAGTATATACTAGTGAGAGTGTGTGTGTGCAAGAGTGTGAGTGTGTGTATGTGTGTGTAAAGAGTGTGAGAGAGTGCTGTGAGAGAGAGAGAGAGAGCTTCCTACTGGAGTGAAGGAGGTGAGTTTAAGTTGTCCGCACGCAGCAAGGCATCGTTTGATGGCACGCGCACGCGCACACGCGTAGGCACGCGAAGACGTGCACGTTGGAGGGAGTGGGCGCGGGGAGAGAACCGCAGCGCACGGCACTGCGTGGAGAGGCGAAGGGAGTGGGTGAAGGCTGGCGCGGACGCTGACGCTGAAGCGAGCGGGTGCTGGCAGACGCGGGCGCATGCAAACGCGCGGGCAGGCACTGGAGTAGGCGCGGGGCGGGACGTGGGTGCGAGCTAGCAGCGGTTGTGGTGCGTCGGGTGACCGGATAAGCGAGAAAGCTACCGGTCACCACATTGTAGCCACAGTGTTCCAATGAAATGCGTGAACAGTGGCTACAGTGTCGGGGTGAGCCGCTCGACCGCTTGCGTTCGGTGCTGTGAGTGCGGAGCCGCTATGTGAGCTGGCGCGAGCGCGAAGAAGCTGCGCCGGCTGCTGGCTTGCGGAGAAGCGATTCGCGATAGGGCGCATGGAGAGGGCTGGGCCGCGGGCGAAGGGGCGCGACAGGGTGCGCGGTGGCCTGCGAGTGTTGGCTGGCATGCGCGGTGGAGCTTGGCCGGCCGCTGCAGGGGCACGCGGTGGCCGGTTGAGATTCAAAGCTTGAAGCTTTGTGGCAATGGCGGAATTGGCTTGAATGACAAATTCAGAGAAGAGAAGACCACCACACCCCCTGGCTCTTTGATGAGCTGGGCGGTGGTGGTCTAACGGTGGTGGTTGTGCACCACAGTGAGGGACTCCTGCCCGCAGAGTGGCTCCTCAGAGAGGAGAGGCTACGTATAGAGGGAGAGGGGAGGGGATGGCCTGGAGAAGAAGAGAAGCTGCTGTGTTTTTTGGCGTGGACCAGGCTCCGTTTGCAAAGAAGGAGCCGAGCTCTTTTTATAGAGGAAGAAGGCATGCACAGCCATGCCCTAGCTGTGCATGCGGCTGTGCATGGATGGCATGGCTTGGCAGGGCAAGCTTGTTGCAGAGCATGGCATAAAGAGGAAGCTGCCAAGCTTTGCAGCCGCGGGGATGAATTTAAAATCAAATAGAAATAAAAATAAAGATGGAAATTTTGCGAAGCAGCACTTGAAGAAAATGTAAATTTTGAGGCCATTTTATTCACTCTCCTCCCCTGTCAATTAAATGCATGCATGCATGTATTTTTACAAATGTGACTTTGGATACCTAATATGCACTGGTAATGCTAGGAAATAGCACAAGACGACACAATTGCAGGTGTATTTTTGTGGTGCAATCATACCCCCATCCCTATCTTTTCATAGTCCCTAGCAAAATAGTATTTAGAAATGATCTTAAGCTGAAGATTTTCTTCTGAGGCGATATAGGTGTGTTTATTGTTGGATATTGTGAGAACCAATTGCAGAGAAGACTACCAGTACTTTAAGTCTCACATGACATAGATCATCTCTCGACTAACCAGGACTCTTGATATTTAAATCTTAAGTACGATTTCCAGGGCCCAGGAGGTTTTCGCTGTACTCGAGAGCTCAAGAGATTATGGCTTGTGCTTAGTGAAGGATCAAGATTGACCAGATGAACATTAAGACTCAAGCCCAAGGTTTCACGAATTTTGAGTACAGGTTGATCCCAGTTTCAGGTCGGGTCTTCGAATTGACCCTTAAAAAGATGACGGAAAACTCAACTCCCATTTTCTGACATTTGTGGCTCAAAGAAAATAGGGTATTTGCCCTAAAGAACTTTTTTGTAGGAAGATTTTACAGACATTTGCAAGATATACTGACTTATTTGTATCTTTTTTTTTTTTTGAAACACGTGTCAGTATATCTCTTACAACATTATTTGGAGGAGCGCACTTTTCCTTTTTCTTTGGTGGGAGGGTTCCTTTTTGGTGGAAAGAGTCTCCCCTAAACACAAGACTGAAGCCTAAGATAAAAAGCGTACCTGCGCGCATAGGTAAGGACTCCACCTTCCCTAATGAACACTAGGGTTGGATCTTATGCTCACCTGGTCTTTCTTGATACGTGTAGTGTTGAACCAAGATTACTTAGGCTCTCGAGTAGAAGCAAACCAACGAATCCTATACTGGTGTCTCAGGTATAAGAATACATCCTTAGTTAGGAGAGATTTCGATCTATCTTGTCAATGCTCAAGTGAATTAAGCTGAGCCTGAGCGGATCAAGCTTCTATGGCCTGGAAAGTCTTCAAAACAGTGGTTGAATATCCATAAACACTTATTGTATTTTTGTTTCAGCCTTTAGATCATTACTAAACACATTTTTCACTTTTCATTTTATATATATATATATAGATAGAAACTGGATGATACCATAAAATACCCAGATCCTAAGCATGCCTATCCACACCCCCATGCCAAATGATGCTATGTCCTCATATGCATGCAGGGTAGGGTAGAGGAAGGATGAAAGATCGGGTAACGAGAGTTGAGGTGCAGGGTATACAGTAGGGTGGTAGTGTGGGTGGATGGTGGGTGGCAAAGTATCTGGCATTTCTTGGGACGAGAGTGTCCTAGGCGGATCAGAAAACAAGTCAGGAAGAAGTTGGCCCTCAGATTGGCCAAAAAGAGGGGCTTCTTGGATAGATGGCTCCAAGAAGGAATAACCCCAGTGAGAAGCATGTGGGCTCAAGGTCCTAGTGTGGATTTGCAACTCTGCCTGATTTGGCGGGAAAGAAAGGGCAATCCGATCTTCAAGAGTGTGGACCGGCGGTGAGTAGCTCGGATATGACTCAGATCTCAAGGTATGGGAAGCGGAGAAAACCTCGTCAGAAGTCTGGTCAGGAGAAGGTACAGGAATAGGGAGGGATGGGGGAACGTCACAATATGTGTCGGTCAGGTGACTGGTCGATCTTTCGCTTTAAAGTCGTTTGTAGTTTAATATGGTGGAAAAATCGACTAATCAATATTTAACAAGAAATAACCACTCGCAGAGGAGCAGGTCGTATCCACAGGGAGGCAATGACGTATTAAAATTCGCACCAATTAAAAACATTCGTTCGTAGTTAGTTTGGACAAGAATCAAGCCAAGATTGCCTTTAGATTAAGGTTTAAGCAAGAAACAATGCTGAAATGGCAATTATGAGAAACTAGAGGATATTTTTCACAATGCAGAATCAATAAAATATCATTAAAAGGTGACAATGGCAGAAAATGTAATTTCTAATTGATGGTTTACTGTAGCAAAACAGGGGAATTTTTTCCCTTTGTCTTGTGCGAAGAGGAGTGGATGGCCTAGCGCGGGAAGCTCGGAGGTCCCTTGGACCGAGGGCTTCGAATCGGTGGTGGCGGCCGGAGGTGGCCGGACGAGCTCCAGCGGAGGTGCTGCAGCCGGTGAGCACGCGCGGCCTGTTGGCGGTGAGGACTGCCGCGCGTTGCTGCTGGCGTGGCTTCAGCCTGTGCTACCGCGCGCGTGGCTTCAGGCGAGTGCGGGTGCTGCTGCTGGCGGTTCTGCAGGCATGGGATAAGGGCGCTGCAGGCTGGTGGGCGCAGTTGGAGGTTCAGCAAGCGTGGGTGCGGTTGCGGTTGGAGTTCTGCTGGCGCAGTTGCTGCCGCAAGCGCGGGAGGTGGGTGCTGTAGGCTAAGGAGGGCGTGAGCCGTCTGGAGGGTGTGGAGATGGCGAAGGCTGATGGTGGGCGCGGTTGCGCTGGAGGATGGTGGGTGGCACTGCAGGTGTGGGCGCACACGGATGAAGCTGCAGGCACGGGGGTGGTGGTGCAGGCGTGAACGGTGAGGTGGGCGGATGTGGTTGTGCGGGTGCAGGTGGACTTCAGACGGGTATGGAGGCGGGTGATCGCAGGTGAGCGGGTAGCTTCAGACGTCCGGGAAATTTCCCGGACGTCTTAAGTGAATGAGAAGGTGATTGCAGTGACGGTGGTTGCGGCGGTGGTGGTTGGTGACGACGGCGAGGGAGATGCACGCTAAGGTGCTTACGGTGATGCGGCGAGCTCCGGATGGCGGTGTGGCCTGTCATACCACATGCCCACGGTGATGGAGACTCGTCACCACAGTAGAGGCCGGCAGTGTGGAGTGGAAGAGAGAAGTTCTCTCTGCACAGTGGTGGGTCGGTGGCAGAGGCCTGCCTTGCTCAGCATCCTCTCTCCTCCTTTTGTAGCGGCCTGCACAAATTTGAATGGAGAGGCGGGAGCAGATCCACCTTCTCTGCCGATCCATGAATGCGCTTTTAGTGAGGCCGGAGGCGTTGCAGCGGCAGCCGATTCGTTGCTGAGAAGAAGAAGAATAAAGGATATTATTAAAATATTTTGGTTATTTATATACAAACCCTCAAGTTTTATGTTAACTAAAACAATGTACTTAATTAGTTAACTAATTAGATGAATGGCATTCTAAGCTAATTCAAAATGCACTTAAAATATGAATGCAATGTATGGATTATGTAATTAAATTAAAAATATGAATTAATCTATTTACATCCTAATTTATGCTAAATAAATGTTAGAATTATCCTAATGTTTAGGCATTTAAATACTTAAATAGCCCACAACTATGGGCTAATCAAATACCCCCATGCCTAGTTTTTGCTAGTCTCTAGCAAAATTAAGCGAAACCTAGCACTCTAAGTAGACTAGTCAACTCACTTAGTCTTCCTTCAGAAGCATATTAAGTTCAGGCTCTAGATCCAAGGTTCCTAAGTAGTTGCTAAGTTACAGACTAGGTTGGCTAAAGACGAGTTGCAAGCACAAGTTTCCCTGATTTCTGACTCTACCCTAAAGTTTAATGATCCCTGAGATTAAAGCATCCGTGACTGTGTATTGGTCTGAGTTATTTGAGTTAAAGAGAGAAATGACGCCGCAAAGGTACACTTGATGACAAATCAATACAATCAAATTCCTAACCTCTACAGTGTGCCCTTAGGCCTAAAGATCTATGTTACCTACTATCATGAACTACGGAATCGAATGCGAGCATCGCAGAACCACCAGGCTATATTGAAAGGCCGTTTGCCCCAGGCTTAGACACTCAATAGCATGTTGGAACCCTCACCAGCACAGAGGCGCTACACGCAGGTAGTTAGACCTCCAATCCTTAAGAAGGGTCAAGTTGCTACCAATTTTAATTAGAGGCTTAGGATCAAGTGCTTTTGCAATGTGAAGGGCGTTGTTTACGGGTAATGCCCGAGTGATTGATTTTAAGAGAGTGTGTAAACCAAGCATGCAACGGGGAAATCTCCCAGAATTGAAGTTTAATTGGTGAATGGTTTTTAGAATTCGGCCTTAAGTAGTATGGATTTTAGGATTTCGCTGAAATACCAATTCAACCAATCTTCAAGTTTTGAAAGAATACAAGTTTTTTCTCTCTAAGCCCAACAAACCCTTCTTCAATGTCAGTTAGTTAATGCAAGCTAAAATGCAATGGGCTTCCCTAAATGGAGATTTCTATGTGTGGATGCACGAGTCAGTTTTAGATTAGTGTGAAAGGGAGCCAAAGCACTTCAATTCAAGTGCTCCCAATCACCAAAATGATTTCCATACACAAGGCTCAGCCAAAAGATAAAGAAAATCAAATTTTTGGGGTTGAAGGATTCGGGATCGAATCTTAGGCACGTAAAGAGTCGTGGTGGGGTTGGAATCAACTCAATTCCAAGTCTCCCCACCAAAAAGGTGATCCCAAATTTGCAGGTAAATGAGGCAGAGAGGGGTGCAATCAATCTTTAAATTTTTGCCTCAAAGAATACTTCACACGGCAAAAGATTCAAGAATCAAGATTCTTGGATATTTGCTATGAGAAGTTTAGCGGGAAATCCTGGGGCGGTGGGAATGATGACAAACAATCAAACAAGTGAATTTTAATCCACTTGCCCCAAGAGATCCCAAGAAGTTTTTCTAGTTTTTAGTTTTCTTTTTCTTATTAGGGTGACAAGTTAACCTAAGTTGCTAAGAAAGAAAGACTTACTTGCTCAGCAACATGTGCGAAGCTTCAGTGCGGTGTCGGCGTCTTCACGCTCTCATTCCCGCCTTGGATCTGCCCACATCTCCGACTTCGTCTGCCTGTCTTCTTCTTGCAACAGGTTCCCCTGCACAACAACAAACAAAAACACCCGTGAAGAGAAGGGTGTGAGAAGAGAAAAATTAAAGGAATGGAATAGAAACTTACTTGAAAGCGCACTTCCCCGGCAACGACGCCATGAAAGATTATGGTGTAGAGCCTGTATAAGTTGTGTTAATATGGTGATTTTATCATTGAAGTGTGTATAGTGGTTAACCTAAATCGAGCCTAACTATCACTTTACAAAATATTTTCTTACCTGGTCTACTTGATTTTATCATGGTCACTTTTAGGCCTAGGGTCGAACACAAGGAAGTGGGGTTAGAAGTCAAGTATCTACGCCTTTCCTACAACGAATCTCTTCCACTCGTTTATTATATTTTTGGTGTTTTTCTGTTTAACATTTTTTTCTGATAATTCTTGTCCTTGAGACACACCCTCAAAATCAGGTTCTTGGCTTTGAGCCGAATCAGTGTTTCAAAATTGGTCTTGCTATTCGCAAGACTGAGTAACTGCAAGTCAAGGATTATCTTTTCTCTTTTATATAATTTTTTTATCTTTTTACTGGCATGAAAGTGAAATAGCAATAAAGTAGATATAGTATATATATATATATGTATATATTATATATGTATAAAGGGGTGGGGGTGGAGGTGGAGATGGCATGTAGCACGGTGTCAAGTCGGTCGTCGTCTAGGAAGACGCAACCAACAATACGAAGTGCCACGTGTAAGGTGGATTGGTGGAAGATGAATGCGAACACGCTTTCTGTATGCATGTATCGGGGAAGATCACAACTGGTGCAGATATTCCCGCGATACAACGTATGGTAAGTAATGCGAATATATATATATGTATATATGTAAATATATCTATATGTATATATGGTTATAAATATATAGGTATATATGTAGTTATATGTGTATATATATGTATATATGTATATATATATGTATGTAACTATATGTATAAATAGATATATGTATAGATATATAAATATATATGTATATGCATGGATATATAACTATATAGATGCATATATATATAGGTATATATATATAGTAATATATGTATATAGATATATGTAGATAGATATGTATATATTGTTGGTGCTAGAGCACCATGATCGTTTATTTTGATGATAACAAAATACGTGTCATTTAACATTTGCACTTTGAGTCCTAGATTTCAGGTCAATCGCAAATGGATACGTGATTAGACCGAGTTCGAGCTCGCATCCAGGACGAATTAGAGGAGCTCGATGGAAAACAGAGGAGATTCGTGAGGAGCGATAGATTGAAGAAAGAAGGAGATGAAGAATAAGATAGATTTCCTTCTCTTGTACTCCTTGTATTTTTCGTTTCTTCTGTTGCTCTTTATTTTTGTTACTTAGATTCATGTTAAAGAGCCTCAAAGTACCCTAACAGTAGTCCTAGGAACACTCGCACAACCTTAGGATACTTAGGTTTTCTGTAGAATACTTAGAAAACCAATATAGGGTTCAAATAGAGTTTCCAGACGTCTAATTCCCAAATCAGACGTCTGATAAAGTATTTTAAGACGTCTGATAACTATTAGGCTGGACTTAGTATTCTGTCTGATGAAATCAGACGTCCAGACCTTAGACCAGACCTCTTAGGAGACGTCTGATGACTTTGCCAGACGTCCAATTAGTGGACCGTTAGTAGGCTTAACAAACACTCAAGGATTTGACCATTAAAGCCTTATCAGATGTCCTTAGGCCTTTCTAGACGTCTGATAATTGACCGTTTTGCCTCGGCTGACCCAAAATCTCTTCTCAGAGATTTTCTAGCCGTTGCAACGTTTGGAAATCCATTCCCACAGTAAAAGTAGGTTTCCAGACGTCCAGACATAGTGCCAGATGCCCTTTATGTCGTCTGATGGACTTGCGCTAGAACCCTGTTTAGATCTAATTCAAGTCAAGAGGAGACCCACCCAAAATCAGATGTCTGACCTTGAAATCAGACGTCTTAAAGTGAACTTCCAGACATCTGATGCCAGAATTAGACGTCTGATAAGCCTGTCAGAACAATGATTGTTCCTGATTTCGGGCTGATTCTCTTGGGCTTTGCACCCAACGGCTATGGAACCTTTCCTAAGGCTTCCAAAGCCTTCCTAAGGCCTCTATAAATAGAGGAGAGCCTTTGCAACACAAAAATATACCAAGAGAAACACAAGACACACCTAAGCAACTTAGTTCCACTATTTTGTGTCCAAGAGAAGCCCTTGCTCTCCAAGCTCTAGTTCCATTCATCTTGAGAGCATCAAGCTTCGCGCACCCGCTCTCTTGCCGTAGTTCACGAGAGCGAAGTTGCGCCGTCGCATGGCTCACGCACCGCGTCATCAACTCAACGCACTCCTTGCAAAGGGGAGTTTCCTAATTCCTATAGAAGCTAGGTTTAAAATTACTTTGTTGGCTCTATAGGATTACTTGTTTATTTATCTTTGTTATTTGGTTTTGTATTCGCTTTGCGAATTCCCGTCTCCTTCGCGAGACAAAATCCTTCTCGTGGAGAGAAGGGGTTGAGGTACGCTACCCTCGTTTAAGTAGCGTGGTTGTATTGAGGTTGAATCACCCTCGTTTAAAGTGATTCGATTTAGTGGATTTTGATCAACTTGGTTGATCGGAAAATCCTAACTCGAGAGGGTTAGGTGGTGGTTTTCACCCGGTTTGGGTTTCCACCTAAAAATTCTTGTGTACTTGTGTGATTGCTTATTTGTGAGATTATTTATATTTCAATTCCGCATTTTTTTACGTCACACTGATCTCACCCCCTCCAAGTAGGGAATTTCAGTTGGTATCCGAGCAGGTCTTGCTGTTTCGGCATAACAACCAAGCAAGAAGATCTGTGGGGAGGAGCAGTTCCGCGGGTAGGATTTCCGAGGGCTAGTCAACGACTCGTCCGCCGTTCTTCGATGGGAGCAACTACCCTTACTGGAAGCTGCGGATGAAGATGTGGCTTCAAGCCACCGATTTCACGGTCTGGGCCAGGTGCGAGACCTCCTTCGACATCCCAGAGAAACCCGCCGGAGGATACTCGCAGCAGCAGATCCGGGAGCTCTCTCTCAACGCGAAAATAATGAACGCGTTGTATTGCGCGCTCAGCTCGGAGGAGTTCAACAGAATCTCGCAATGCGCCACCGCATACGAGATTTGGCACACACTTGAGGTAACTCACGAAGGTACCTCTAAGGTAAAAACTTCTAAAATTAATTTACTTTCTCATGAATTTGAATCTTTTTCTATGAAACCTAACGAGTCTTTAAGTGAGATGAACACTACGTTCACTCTCATTGTAAATAACTTGAAAGCTTTAGGGAAAACTTTCATCAAGGGGGAGCTTCAAGGGAAGCTTCTTCGTTTCCTCGGACCGGAGTGGGAACAGAAAGTCACCGCCATCGAGGAGGCGAACGAAGTGGAGGAGCTCAACATGGAAGATCTCCTAGGCTATCTAATGGCCTACGAGACTAAGTTAAAGCAGAAGAAGAAGGACACACCGGAGCCTAAATCGAAGAAGATTCTCGCCTTCAAAGCCGCGTCGGATAGCGAGGTAAGTTCCGACGACGAAGACTTTAAAATTTTACTTAAAAAGTTTTCCAAGTTGTGTAGGGAATCAAAGAAGAAGGAGAAGAAGGAGAGCCCGAGACGTTGCTACCATTGCAACGAGAAAGGGCATCTGCGACCAGAATGCCCTCTTCTCAAAAAGGAGAAGAAAAAGGAAAAGGAGAAGAAATCTAGGAAGAAGGCATTCCAAGCCACTTGGGACGATTCGAGCTCGGAGGAAGAAGAAGAAGAAGAAGAAACCGCTTGCTTTGGTTTCATGGCCAGAGGAAACAATAGCGACAGCGATAGCGGAAGCGACTCCGACAAGGAGGTAAATCTCGATTTACAAGAAGCTTTTAATGAACTATTTGAAGTTAGTAAAGCACTTAAGATAGAAAATAAAAGCATTAAAAAGAATCTTAGTTTTCTTAGAAGTGAAAATAAAAGATTAGAAAATAAACTTAAGGATGTAGAAGCTAGTCCTAAAAATGATAACCTATTATTAGAAAATCATAACCTCATCAATGAAAATAATAAATTGATTGAAGAAAATGTTAGTCTAAAAATAGAAATTTCTGATTTAAAGACTAAGATGAGTATTATAGAAAAAGAAATTGCATGTCTTAGGGAAAACTCTAACAAATTAATCAACAAAGTAGATGATTTATATAGCCCTAAGATTGAGAAAGGATCTCCATCAAGGAGACCCACTAACAGATCCGGATCCAAGCCCACTTGGATACCGAAAAAAGAATTGGAATCTTGTTTTGTAGGTTTCAGGGATAACTACAACACAAAGGACTGGACCTACAAACTCAAGGCTGGTCAACTTGAGTTGGGAGAACTAAGGAGTAGACCAAGGAGGAGAACAAGAAGACCGACGAGACGGCGAACAAGAAATGGACCCGCCGCACGTCGACCACCAGATTGGAGACCGGTGCCAATGCCTGGGCCTCCAAGCTACGGATGGGAGCCCCATCCGATGTGGCATCCACCACCACCATTCGGGCCATTTTATTGGCCATGGTAGGTGAGGTAAAAATTCTTGACCCTATCTTTGTTTATCAGTAGCATTTAGATAGGGGGAGTTAAAATTTATGAGCTAATTTTTAAGGAGGAGATGCAAGTTAGCTAAATTTCCTTTAGAAAGGGGGAGAAAAATAATAGCCATCTTGTTGTTATAAAAAAGGGGGAGGACATCACCTTTGTTAAAAGAAATTTATAGAAGAGCATGTTTTAAGTGGGAGTTATAGGAAATGTAAAATCAATTAAACCTTTTTGATAATGTCAAAAAGGGGGAGGATTTTTTGCATTATTATTTATGGTTTTGTCATCATCAAAAAGGGGGAGATTGTTGGTGCTAGAGCACCATGATCATTTGTTTTGATGAAAACAAAACACGTGTCATTTAACATTTGCACTTTGAGTCCTAGATTTTAGGTCAATCGCAAATGGATACGTGATTAGATGGAGTTCGAGCTCGCGTCCAGGACGGATTGGAGGAGCTCGATGGAAAATAGAGGAGATTCGCGAGGAGCGATAGATTGAAGAAGGAAGGAGATGAAGAATAGGATAGATTTCCTTCTCTTATACTCCTTGTATTTTTCGTTTCTTCTGTTGCCCTTTATTTTTGTTACTTAGATTCATGTTAAAGAGCCTCAAAGTGCCCTAACAGTAGTCCTAGGAACACCCGCACAACCCTAGGATACTTAGGTTTTCTGTAGAATACTTAGAAAACCAATATAGGGTTCAAACAGAGTTTCCAGATGTCTAATTCCCAAATCAGACGTCTGATAAAGTATTTTAAGACGTCTGACTGTTGTTTCAGACATCTGATAACTATTAGGCTGGACTTAGTATTCTATCTGATGAAGTCAGACGTCCAGACCTTAGACCAGACGTCTTAGGAGACGTCTGATGACTTTGCCAGACGTCCAATTAGTGGACCGTTAGTAGGCTTAACAAACACTCAAGGATTTGACCATTAAAGCCTTATCAGACGTCCTTAGGCCTTTCCAGACGTCTGATAATTGACCGTTTTGCCTCGGCTGACCCAAAATCTCTTCTAAGAGATTTTCTAGCCGTTAAAACATTTGGAAATCCATTCCCACAGTAAAAGTAGGTTTCCAGACGTCCAGACATAGTGCCAGATGTCCTTTATGTCGTCTGATGGACTTGTGCTAGAACCCTGTTTAGATCTGATTCAAGTCAGGAAGAGACCCGCCCAAAATCAGACGTCTGACCTTGAAATCAGACGTCTTAAAGTGAACTTCCAGACGTCTGATGCCAGAATTAGACATCTGATAAGCCTGTCAGAATAATGATTGTTCCTGATTTCGGGCTGATTCTCTTGGGCTTTGCACCCAACGTCTATGGAACCTTTCCTAAGGCTTCCAAAGCCTTCCTAAGGCCTCTATAAATAGAGGGGAGCCTTTGCAACACAAAAATATACCAAGAGAAACACAAGACACACCTAAGCAACTTAGTTCCACTCTTTTGTGTCCAAGAGAAGCCCTTGCTCTCCAAGCTCTAGTTCCATTCATCTTGAGAGCATCAAGCTTCGCGCACCCGCTCTCCCGCCGTAGTTCACGAGAGCGAAGTTGCACCGTCGCGTGGCTCACGTACCGCGTCATCAACTCAACGCACTCCTTGCAAAGGGGAGTTTCCTAATTCCTATAGAAGCTAGGTTTAAAATTACTTTGTTGGCTCTATAGGATTACTTGTTTATTTATCTTTGTTATTTGGTTTTGTATTCGCTTTGCGAATTCCCGTCTCCTTCGCGAGACAAAATCCTTCTCGTGGAGAGAAAGGGTTGAGGTACGCTACCCTCGTTTAAGTAGCGTGGTTGTATTGAGGTTGAATCACCCTCGTTTAAAGTGATTCGGTTTAGTGGATTTTGATCAACTTGGTTGATTGGAAAATCCTAACTCGAGAGGGTTAGGTGGTGGTTTTCACCCGGTTTGGGTTTCCACCTAAAAATTCTTGTGTACTTGTGTGATTGCTTATTTGTGAGATTATTTATATTTCAATTCCGCATTTTTTTACGTCACACTGATCTCACCCCCTCCAAGTTGGGAATTTCATATATATATATATAGATATATATATGTATATATAGTTATAGATATATATATGTATATATGTATGTATATATATTTTAATAAATATATGTATATATATATATATGTATCTATACTTATACTTAGGTATATAGGTAATAATATATATATATGTATATATGTATATATGTTAATATATATATATGTATGCATAGTAATACTTAGTATATAGGTACTACAATATGTATAGATATAAGTATATACATATATATATATATATGAATATATATTTATATATAAATATGTAGTAGTGAGAGTGTGTGTGTGCGAGAGTGTGAGTGTGTGTATGTGTGTGCAGAGAGTGTGAGAGAGTGCTGTGAGAGAGAGAGAGAGAGAGCTTCCTGCTGGAGTGAAGGAGGTGAGTTTAAGTCGTCTGCATGCAGTAGGGTGTCGTCTGATGGCAAGCACACGTGCACGTGCACGCACGTAGGCGCGCCAAGACGAGCGTGCTGGAGAGAGTGGGCGCGGGGAGAGGACTGTAGCACACAGCGCTACGCGGAGAGGCGAACGGAGTGGGCGAAGGCAGGCACGGACGCAGACACTGAAGCGGGCAGGCGCTGGCAGACGCAGGTGAACGCAGACGCACGGGCGGGCGCTGGAGCTGGCACGGGGCAGGACGCAGGCGTGGGCTAGCGGCGATTGCGGCGCGCCGGGTGACCGGTTAAGTAAGAAACATACCGGTCACTGCACTGTAGCCACAATGTTCCGTTCAAACGCGTGAATAGTGGCTAGAGTGCCAGGGCGAGCCACGCGACTGGTTGAGTCCGGTGCTGTGAGTGTGGAGCCGCTGCGCGAGCTGGCACGAGCGCGAAGAAGCTGTGCCGGCTGCTGGCTTGCGAAGAAGCGCTTCGCGACAGGGTGTGCATAGAGGGCTAGGCCATGGATGAAGGGGCGCGACAGGGCGTGCAGTGGCCTACGGGTGTTGGCTGGCGTGCACGGTGGAGCTTGGCCGACCGCTGTAGGGGTTTGCGGTGGACTGTTGAGCTTCAAAGCTTGAAGCTTTGTGGCAATGGCGGAATTGGCTTGAATGACGAATTCAAAGAAGAGAAGACCACCACACCCACCGGATCTTTGATGAGCTGGGCGGTGGTGGTCTCACGGTGGTGGTTGTGCACCATAGTGAGGGACTCCTGCCCGCAGAGTGGCTCCTCAGAGAGGAGAGGCTGCGTATGGAGGGAGAGGGGAGGGGACGACCTGGAGAAGAAGAGAAGCTGCTGTGTTTTTTGGTGTGGACTAGGCTCCGTTTGCAAAGAAGGACCGAGCTCTTTTTATAGAGGAAGAAGGCATGCACAGCAATGCCCTGGCTGTGCATGTGGCTGTGCATGGCTGGCATGGCTTGGCAGGGCAAGCTTGCTGCAGAGCATGGCACGAGGAGGAAGCTACCATGCTTTGCAGCTGCGGGGAAGAATTCAAAATCAAATAGAAATAAAAATAAAAGTGGAAATTTCGCGAAGCAGCAATTGAAGAAAATGTAAATTTCAAAGCCATTTTATTCACTCTCCTCCCCTCTCAATTAAATGCTTGCATGCGTGTATTTTTACAAATGCGATTATGGATACTTAATATGCACTGGTAATGCTAGGAAATAGCACAATACGGCACAATTGCAGGTGTATTTTTGTGGTGCAATCTGGGTCATCGTAGTTTGCTTTCGCAACATCGGTTTTAAATGAAGAAACGGACATGAGTTCGAGTATCGAACACAGGGAGGCATGAAAATCACTTAATGTCACGGAATTGGCAGGTTTGTGCTTGCAAGAAGACGTGGGAGAAAAACCAGTGAGAGAGAAAGAGGGAGAGAGAGTAGGGTTAGAGTCTTTTAAGTCATGGCATTCACTTAGATCAAGATGGAAAACAACATCAATACTATATTTAACATGCAATTCAAGTTTTACAAATACATCAATAGCTAAATGCTTAAACAAAAGGAAAGTAAAGCTAGAGTAAAGGGAGAGAAAGAGAGAGAGAGGGGAGATGACAAGGTGGCCACGGCAGTGGAAGAGGGCTTCGTCAGTGGCTCATTGACTCTGTTGATTATAAGGGATGCTAGGGGAAGCTAGGAGGGAGGTATAACACTTGCTAAGTGAATTCAATGCCTTACATGGGTGGTTGGAAGGGGTTTAAATAGGAAGAAGGGCTTTCCAAATGAAGAAGAGGTTTTAGCGACATCTGGGACGTCACTAAAACCTTTCCCAAAATGTCGGTGATGACCCCTACCCAACAGTCGCATCGCATGCTGTGCTTCCTCTCGCGCACAATCCATGTGCAGCCGCTGAGGACCGTTCGATCCCTGATCAACGGTCCAGATCACGCGTTCCCGTACACTCGGATCGTGCCTCAAGCGAGTGTGAGAGCAGGCGTTGTCGACCGGTGTAGGCACGCACGTGGAGGATCGACGCTTGAGGAGGGGCTGCAAAGCGCTATCGAGATCGCTCGATGGTGATCGGGAGGTTGAATTTGGATGTGCGGGCGAATTTGGGGGATGAGCTGCAGCGGGTGATTCGAACTCGCATCTTCTGCGTGTGAGGCAGAGGCTCAACCGTTGTGCTGTGGGCGCGGATGGTCATGCTTCTTCATTAATCGTCAACCGTTTGATGGAGATCGGACGACCGTGGTTAGCTCTACGTAATGAGGTGATGTTGCGTGGCGGGCAGGGATGCATCTGATGCTGCCACGTGGCCACCTAGTGGCCGTTGATCATCAAATCAACGGTCAAAACTTCTTGGATCATTTGTGGGAGCTTCAGATGTCAGATTTGGCCGATTTTGAGTCTGTTGGACTCCGTTCATTGCTCTGGATCCATCCATGCGGTTCGATCACTCATCTGAGGCATGTTCTGACATGTACTTGTACAAATGGCCATTAATAACACATCATATGAAATCTCGATGTGCGATGCCTGCAATGCTCGCATTCCAATTTATGATGTGTTATCTGTGCATTTTACCCTTAAGACTGACCCCATTTGGTAGAATTATCATTGTAAAATGTAGTGTTATCATGATGGATGCGGAGTAGATGCTGAGTTTAACGCTTCCAACTGGGTGAAAACTCAATCACACGTCCTCAATAAGATGAATGATCTCGTCAGTTGGAGGAGGTTCCTGGGCCAAAAATGGCTTAAGGTGCTGGCCATTTACCGTAGATATATGCCGAGATTTTGGGTCCCTGATCTGGATCGCCCCATTAGCATATGGGTGAATCACAACATATGGGCCAGTCCACTTGGACTTGAGCTTCCCTGCAAAAAGTTTTAATCGTGAATCGAACAACCAGACTTGCTAGTTGGCCGTGAATGCTTTCCTCCAGATGTGGCAATCATAAAAGGCCTTGGTCTTGTCCATGTATATCAATGCGTTCTCATAGGCCTCCCGCTGGATCTCTTATAATTCGCTGAGCTGGAGTTTTCATTCTTGACCTCCTGCATCAAGGTCAAGGTTACATTTTCACACTGCCCAACAGGCACGGTGTTCCAGCTCTATAGGAAGGTGACAGGCCTTGCCATATAACATACGATATAGTGACATTCCGAGTGGGGCCTTGCACATGGTCTGATATTCCCAGAGTGCATCAACTAATTCATCGGACCAGTCCTTCCAATCTGGTCTAACCATCTTCCGGAGAATCAGCTTGATCTGACGGTTAGACACTTCAACCTGCTGGTCGGGCCATGTTTCGCGTGTTAGAAATTGAGGTTACAAGTAACCTATCGTCGTAGTTGCAAAACACGTCGATCAAACAAAATTTATACCGAAACACCAAGGGAGTCCTGGGTCGAACACAGGGAGGCGACGTTTACTTTACTCGAAAATCGTGCTTCGATTCGTTTCTTTTTGGTATTTTGGGGTTTTGTTATTTTTTTTGTGTTTCTGAAATAAAAGACAAGTAAATGATTCACAAGATAGAGATGTCAAACGAAAATGGCATATATATATCAATCCAATGTCTATTACAATCTACAATGAAAGCATAAAAGGAGAGGGAGGTGAGAGGAAATCTCCCGAATCGGCTGTTCGGCGAGACGACGGCGCCTGGTGGAAGCTTGGACGAAGGAGGTGAGGAGCGGGACGATGGAGGTGAGATGCTGGAAGATGTCGTGTTGAGGAAAGCTTCGACGTGGCTCCGAAATGGAGGTGAGAAGACGGAGGTGATCTGCTACCAGAATGGAGGTGGGAGGACAACTCCATGGTGACCTATGAATGGAGATGGGAAGTTGGAGAAGTATTTGGTGGGGTAGAGGTTCAATACACTAATAGGCACCTTGGGAGCTTGAGAACAAGCTATAATGGAGCATTGGTAGGCTTGCTAGAGCTTGGGAGTAGGTGGGAGTAGAGTAGGTAGAGATGGCTTGGTGGGGAGGGTGTATAGGTCATTTTATAGTGGTGAAGGGGCAAAAATCGGTATGGGACCATTAGTGACATCCAAGCCGTCGCTGGAAACGTCGCTGTAGGCAGCTCATGCCCGCTGGTGCCCATAGCTAACTCTGCTGGCATGAGATGAATTACCGATGGCTGTAAGCATTGCTGTAAGTCCAGCTCAAGCGTCGCTGTAGTCCACCTCACGCTGCGCTGGCACTACTTCTGCCTTGCCCCGCGCGTGCGTGCCCACACGCTGGCGCTGCATGCATGTGTGCCCACGGGTGCACCCACGCTGCTATGCACGTGCGGTGCTGTGTAAGTGCGCTGGCTGCCTGGGCTACGCCACATGGCGTAGTCTCGGCCGTCCATCTTCTTGTTGTAGGGGCTGCTACAGAGGTCGGATGGAGTCGATTTTCACGCCTTAGGCTTCAATTGTCGAACTGAATCCATCCGCACGGTCAGATTTATCATTTGAATCTCCAAATTATGTCTCCTAGTCCCTTGGCCATTGATTTTCCTCAGACTGCATATGGTGCTATGGAACTCCGATCGAGGCGATTTCAGAGGCGTTGGACTCCGATCGTCATCTTGATCAGATCTGTACGGTCGAATCGTCAATCCGAGGCTCAGATATTCCTACAATACCATGTATGGTAAGTGATATGAAAATATATATTTATATATGTAAATATATATATCTTTATGTATATATATATATGGTTATAACTATATAGGTATATGTGTACTTATATATGTATATATGTATATATATGTGTATATATATATTTTTGTATGTATATCTAGCTATATATATGTATATATATATATAGTAATATATGTATATAGATATATGCAGATAGTTATATATATATATAAGTATATATAGTTATATAGATATATATGTATATACGTATGTATATTTGTTTATATATATATATATGTATAAGTATATGTGTATATATATATGTATATATGTAAATATATATGTGTATATATATATATACAAGTATATAGATGCATATATATATATATATATATGTATGTATACTAATACTTAGGTATATAAGTACTACTATATGTATAGATATAAGTATATATATATATATGTATATAAATAAATAGATAAATGTACATATATGTATGTATATATATATAAGTATATATTAATGTCTAAGTGAGAGTGTGCGTGTGCGAGAGTGTGAGTGTGTGTGTGTATGTGTGTGCAAAGAGTGTGAGAGACTGCTGTGAGAGAGAGAGAGAGAGAGATCACTTCTGCTGGAGTGAAGGAGCGGGCGTTAAGTCGTTTGCAGCATCCAAGCGTCGTCTGATGCTTCACGCGCACACGCAGGCACGTAGCTGCACGAAGAGGCACGCGCTGGAGGGAGTGAGCGTGGGGTAGTGACCGCAGCGCACAGCGCTGCGTCGAGAAGCTGGTGTGGGCAAACATAGGCGCTGGGAGCGGGTGAAGACACTGGCAGGTGCAGGCGCTGGCAGATGTGGGCGCATGCGGACACGCGGACGGGTGTTGGAGCGGGTTCGAGGCGGGATGCTGGCACGGGCTAGCGCAGGTTGCAGCATGCCGGGTGATCAGTTAAGTGAGAAACTTTCTGGTCATTGCACTGTAGCCACAGTGTTCCGCTGACCAGTGTGAACAGTGGCTATAGTGCATGGCCTAGCCGTGCGACCAGGTGCGGCCGGTGCTGTGAGTACGGGAGCCGCTGCGCAAGCTGGCACGTGCATGGTAGGGGTGCGCCGGCTGGTTGCGGGTAGAAAGACAAGTGCAAGTGCGAAGAAGCGGGAGGCGAGGGCACTTGCAGGAGTGCGCTGGAGTCGAAGGCGGCCTGTAGGCGTGCGCTGGAGTGCCTTGCTACTGCTGCCACAGAGCTTCAGACCTTGAAGGCTGCAGCAATGGCGTTAGTGCTGGAAAAGAAGAAGTCTGGGAAGAGAACTACCACGCCCACCGGCTCTTTGAAGAGCTGGGTGGTGGTGGACTCACGATGGTGGTTGTGCACCAAGTGAGGTACTCCTGCCTGCAGAGTGGCTTCTTAGAGGAGGAGAGGCTACGTATGGAGGGGAGAAGTTAGCTTGAAAGGTGGAAGCTGCTGTGTGTTTTTTTTCGTGAACCAGGCTCAGCCTTGCAAAGAAGCAAGCCGAGCTCTTTTTAAAGAGGAAGAAAGCAAGCACAGCCATGCCCTAGCAGTGCATGCCTCGCATGGCTTGGCAGGGAGAGGCTGTGCAGGGCAAGCTGAGCAGGACATGGCGCGAAGAAGAGCTGCCATGCCTTGCAGCTGCGGGAAGAATTCAAAGTCAAATCGAAATAAAAAATAAAGATGGAGATTTTGCAAGGCAGCACTTGAAGCAAACGTTAATTTCACGGCCATTTATTTCACTCTCCTCCCCTCTCAATTAAATGCGTGCATGCGTGTATTTTTACAAATGCGACTATGGATACCTAATATGCACTGGTAATGCTAGGAAATAGCATAAGTTGGCACAATTGTTGGTGTATTTTTGCTGTGCAATCATACCCCCATGCCTATCTTTTTCCAGTCCCTAGCAAAACATTTTTGTGTTGTATTTAGAAATGATCTTAAGCTGAAGATTTTCTTCTGAGGCAACATAGGTGTGTTTGTTGTTGAATATTGTGAGAACCAATTGTAGAGAAGACTACCAGTACTTTAAGTCTTAAATGACATAGATCATCTCTCAACTAACCTAGACTCTTGATATTTAAACCTTAAGTACAATTTCCAGGACCCAAGAGGTCTTTGCCGTACTCGAGAGCTCAAGAGATTATAGCTTGTGCTTCGTGAAGGATCAAGACTGACCTGATGAACATTAAGACTCAAGCCTAGGGTTTCACGAAGGATCAAGTGCAGGTTGGCCCCAGTTTCAGCTTGTGTCTTCGGATTGACCCTTAAAAAGATGATGGAAAACTCAACTCCCATTTTCTGATATTTGTGGCTCACAGAAAATAGGGTATTTGCCCTGAAGAACTTTTTTAGGGTGGAGACTTTACAGATATTTGCCAGATATACTGAATTATTTGCATCTTTCTCTTTTTTTTTTTTTTTGAAACATGTGTCAGTATATCTCTTACAACATTATTTGGAGGAGCATACTTTTTCTTTTTGGTGGGAGAGTTCCTTTTTGGTGGAAAGAGTCTCTCCTAAACACAAGACTAAAGCCTGGGATAAAAAGTCTACCTGCGTGCATAGGTAAGGACTCCACCTTCCCTAATGAACACTAGGGTTGGATTTTGTGTTCACCTGGTCTTTCTTGATATATGTAGTGTGAACCAAGATTACTTAGGCTCTCGAGTAGAAGCAAACCAACAGATCCTGTACTGGTGTCTCAGGTACAAGAATACGTCCTTAGTTAGGAGTGATTTCGATCTATCTTGTCAATGCTCAAGTGAATTAAGCCGAGCCTAAGCGAATTAAGCTTCTGTGGCCTGAAAAGTCTTCAAAATAGTGGTTGAATATCCACAAACACTTATTGTATTTTTGTTTCAGCCTTTAGATCATTACTAGACACCATTTTCATTTTTCATTTTTTTTTCTAATATATATATGATGGAAACTGCGTGATACCCTAAAATACCCAGATCCTATGGATGCCTATGCAGCCCCCCATGCCAAACGATGCTATGTCCTCCTATGCATGCAGGGACGGGTTGAGGAAGGACGAAAGATCGGATAACGAGAGCTGAGGTGCAGGGTAAACAGCAGGGTGGTAGGGTGGGTGGATGGTGGGTGGTGAGGTGAAGAGTGAAGTGAGTGTGACAGTGAAGTGCAAAGTGATGGTGGATAGCGAGTGTTGTTGGGGTGCCTCCCAACGAGTGCTGAATTTAACGTCCCCAGCTAGACTCAGGATGAGACACAACATTAGTTACCCTCCAACAGGGCAATGGTTTGTCCAACGGGGGCAGGTTCATGAGTAAGATAGGGTTTCAAACGCTGCCCATTGACTGTAAATTTATTCCCAGATTTGGGATCTTTAATTACAATGGCCCCGTTGGGAAATGGTCTTGAGACCAGGAAAGGACCAGTTCATTTGGACTTCAGTTTCCCAGGAAAGAATTTGAGCCGGGCATTGTAGAGCCAAACTTGCTGAGATGGCTCAAATTCCTTCCACCGAATACGACTGTCGTGAAATGCCTTAGTGCGTTGTTTGAAAGTTAAGGCAGAATCATAGGCTTCACGATGAAGCTCTTCCATTTCCTTGAGTTGGGTTTCCTTTCTCTACCACACAGGTCAGGGTCGAGGTTACATTGGCGAACTGCCCAATAAGCGTGGTGCTCCAACTCCATGGGCAAATGACAAGGCTTCCCGTAAATGATCCTATAAGGAGACATACCAAGGGGATCCTTGAAGGCAGTCTGATACGCCCAAAGTGCGTCAATCAGCTTGTTGGACCAGTCCTTACGGTTAGGCCGAACAATTTTTTGGAGAATTTGCTTGATTTTCCAGCTCGACACTTCTACCTGGCCGTTTGTCTGAGGATGATATGGGGATGCGATACGATGGTGGACTCCGTATTTCCTTAGAAGTGCCCGAAAAGAAGCATGGGTAAAGTGGCTTCCTCCATCTGAGATAATGGCTCGAGGGATCCCAAAGCATGCAAAGATGTGGTCTTTGACAAATCTAGTGGATATAACATGGTTAGCACGACGCGTGGGAATAGCTTCAATCCATTTCGAAACATAATCAACAGCCACGAGGATAAATTCGAAGCCGTTGGAAGGAGGAAAGGGACCCATGAAATCAATTCCCCAAATGTCGAAGATTTCTACAGCTAGGATGGGTTGCAAGGGCATCATGTCAAGACGTGACATTGACCCTAACGGCTGGCACCTAGTGCAATGCTTGGCATAATTTTGTGCATCCTGGTGAAGGGAGGGCCAAAAAAAAACACACTGCAACACTTTGGATGTACTTTTCCTCCTAGAGAAATGGCCTCCACAGGCCTGATAGTGGCAGAAGGGTAGCACACTGGGGAATTCGTTGTTAGGAATACAGCGACGGATGATTTGATCAGCACCTATGCGAAAAAGAAGTGGATTTTCCTAGAAATAATACTTTGCTTCTGCCATGAGATGCTCTCGCTGGTTTTTAGGCCAGCCACTTGGAAGGGATCCAGAAGCAAGGTAATTGGCAATGTCGGCTTACCAAGGACCACCTGCCACATTAATTGCCAACAGGTGCTCATCAGGAAAAATCTCATTGATTGGCAGAGTAAGTCCAATATGGTCAGGATCCAGTCTGGAAAGATGATCAGCCACAACATTCTAGGCTCCGGCCTTATTGTGGATCTCAATGTCAAATTCATGGAGCAGAAGGATCCAACGAATTAGTCTAGGCTTGGCATCTTTCTTGTGCATGAGATGGCGAATGGCCGCATGGTCATTGAAAATAATAACGTGTGAGCCCAGAAGGTAAGAGTGGAATTTCTCCAACCCAAATACGACCGCCAGTAGTTCTTTTTAAATGGTAGTATAATTACACTAGGCCTCGTCCAACGTCTTACTGGCATAGTACACCACGAAGGGGTGTCAGTTGCGTCATTGTCCCAGGATGGCTTCGAATGCAAGGTCGGAAGCGTCACACATGAGTTCAAAGTCGAGGGACCAATCAGGTGGCTAGAGAATAGGGGCCTTGGTGACAGCATTACGCAGCTGCGTGAATGCTGGTATGCAGTCGGGGCCCATATCGAAGGGTACGTCGGTCGATAGGAGATGAGTTAAGGGTCGAGAAATCTTGGAGAAATCTTTGATGAATCTCCTATAGAAACCGACATGTCCCAAGAAAGAGCGGATTTGTTTGACAGAGCCAGGCACAGGTAAGTCAACAATTATGTCAAGCTTAGCTCTGTCAACCTCGATACCCTTGTCGGAGATGATATGCCTGAGAACAATTCCCTCGTGTACCATAAAATGACTTTTTTCCTAAGAAAGCATGAGGTTTATATCAATACATCTCCTAAGGATACGGGTCAGGTTGGCAAGACATTCATCGAAAGATGGTCCGAAGATCGAAAAGTCATCCATGAAGACCTCGAGAAAGTCACCCACCATGTCATGGAATATCGCAAGCATACATCTCTAGAAAGTTGCTGGCGTGTTGCAAAGTCCAAACGGCATCCTTCTAAATGCAAAGGTGCCGAAGGGGCAAGTAAAAGTGGTTTTCTCTTGGTCCTGGGGGTCAATTGCCACCTAGTTATATCCTGAGAGTCCATCCAGGAAACAGAAAAATTTATTTCCTGCTAACCGCTCCAAGATTTGGTCAATGAAAGGTAGCGGAAAGTGATCTTTCTTAGTTGCAGCATTGAGTTTCCTATAATCTACACACACCCTCCAAGATGTAGGAGTGCGTGTAGGGATGGATTCACCCCTGTCATTGACACGGATGGTGAGTCCTACCTTTTTGGGCACAACGTGAATCGGACTCACCCAGGGGCTATCGTTGATCGGGTAGATTATACCCACATCCAGTCACTTAATGATTTCTTTCTTAACGACCACCCACATGTTAGGGTTGAGACGTCACTGCATCTCGCGGGAAGGACGAGCCTCCTCTGTATATATACGGTGAGTGCAGTAGGAGGGGCTAATGCCAGATAAGTCAGATAATGACCATCCAATGGCTGCCTTGTGTTTCATAAGGACCTCAGTTAGTTTGCACTCCTACTCCCTGGTTAATTGTGAACTGATGATTACGAGGAGCGTTTCATTTAGCCCTAGGAAAACATATTTAAGTGTACTAGGCAGCACTTTCAGCTTGGGAGTGGATGGTGAAAGGTCTGGCATTTCTTGGGACAAGAGTGTCCCAGGCGGATCGGAGAACAAGTCAGGAGGAAGAAGTTGGCCCTCAGATTGGCCAAGAAGAGGGGCTTCTTGGATAGATTGATCCAAAAAGGAATAGCCCCAGTGAGAAGTATGTGGGCTCAAGGTCACAGTGTGGAGTTGCAACTCCGCCTGATTTGGCGAGAAAGAAAGGGCAATCTGGTCTTCAAGAGTGTGGACCGGCGGTGACTAGCTCGGATATGACTCAGGCCACGAGGTATGGGAAGAGGAGAAAACCTCATCAGAAGTCCGATCAGGAGAAGGTACGGGACTAGGGAGGGATGGGAGAACGTCACAGTATGTGTCGGTCAGGCAATCGTCAATGTTTAAAGGTAATCAGCAGCAGTCAGAATAGGTCCCAATTAGTCCGATACATGCGCTGATGGCCATGTCATCGTCAGACGTGTCATCCTCGATACAATTGCAATCAAAGTTCTTGGCTGCCTTGAAGATGTTAAGCTTGAGCTTTTTAGATCCAACGGCAATCTCAATACAGCTTAACTTACAGTCGATATGGGTGCGGCCTGTGGCCAAGAAAGGTCGACCAAGGATGATCGGACAATCAGAAAGTGAGCTAGGAACTTCCATATCTAAAACAAGAAAGTCAATAGGAAAACAGAGACTGTTGACCCTAACCACCACGTATTCCACCACACCCTTCGAAATTTTGGCAGAACGATCTGCCAACTGTAACGTGATAGGGGTGGGTTTCAAATTTCCCAAGGAAAATTTTTCAAGAATGATGGTTGGTATGAGATTGATGGAAGATCCTTGATTAAGCAGGGCACGGTTAAAATTGCAGCCTTGGATGCTACAGGAAATAAGCGGTGTGCCTGGATCTTTCTGCTTCGGTGGTAGATTTGACAGTATAGCGCAACTCGCATGAGGCGAGAGAACCACCAGATTCTTAGTTTTCTTTGACTGTCGCCTGGGTGTTGTGTAGCCTTTGAAAAATCAGGCGACAGTAGGTATGTGGTCGATAGCCTCGAGCAGGGGTACCTTGATTTCTACATCCCTGAACAAATTACGCAGGTTATCATGAAAGGGCTTGTGGTCGGGCCCTGTTAGGTTGTGTTAATATGGTGATTTTATCGTTGAAATGTGTATAGTGGTTAACCTAAATCGAGCCTAACCATCTCTTTACAAAATTTGTTTAACATAGACTACTTGATTTTATCTTGGTCACTTTTAGGCCCAAGGTCGAACTCAGGGAATTTGTATTAGAAGTTTCTACGCCTTTCCTACAATGAATCTCTTCTGTTTGTTTATTGTGTTTTTGGTGCTTTTCTATTTAAGATTTTTTTTCTGATAATTTTTGTCCTTGAGGCACACCTTCAAAATCAAGTTCTTGGCTTTGAGCCAAATTAGGGTTCTAAAACTAGTCTTGCTATTTGCAGGACTGAGTACCTGCAAGTCAAGGATTATCTTTTCCCTTTTGTGTATTTTATCTTTTTAATGGTAGGAAAGAGAAATAGAAATAAAGCAAATATAGTATATATATGTATATAATATATATGTATAAAGGGGTGGGGGTGGAGGCGGAGATGGAGTGTAGCATGGTATCGAGTCGGTCGTCGTCTAGAAAGACGCAACCAACAGGACGAGGTGCTGTGTGCAGTGCACGATGGATGGTGGAAGATGAATGCGAACACGCTTTCTGTATGCGTGTAT